>JAVHZZ010000001.1:498275748-498875748 GCA_036250195.1 Mixophyes australis
GGGGAGGGTGGGAGTGGTATCCAGAGGCAGCAGAGGAGGGGGGCGGGGGGAGTGGTATCCAGAGGCAGCAGAGGAGGGGGGAGGGTGGGAGTGGTATCCAGAGGCAGCAGAGGAGGGGGGGGTGGGAGTGGTATCCAGAGGCAGCAGAGGAGGGGGGGGGTGGGAGTGGTATCCAGAGGCAGCAGAGGAGGGGGGGGGGGGTGGGAGTGGTATCCAGAGGCAGCAGAGGAGGGGGAGAGGGTGGGAGTGGTATCCAGAGGCAGCAGAGGAGGGGGAGGGAGGGTGGGAGTGGTATCCAGAGGCAGCAGAGGAGGGGGGGGGTGGGAGTGGTATCCAGAGGCAGCAGAGGAGGGGGGAGGGTGGGAGTGGTATCCAGAGGCAGCAGAGGAG
Source organism: Mixophyes australis (assembly GCA_036250195.1). Classification (NCBI taxonomy): domain Eukaryota; kingdom Metazoa; phylum Chordata; class Amphibia; order Anura; family Limnodynastidae; genus Mixophyes; species Mixophyes australis. Next base: position 498,276,139 of record JAVHZZ010000001.1, read on the forward strand.
GATAGGGGGGGGGAGTGGTATACAGAGGCAGCAGAGGAGGGGGGGGGGGTGGGAGTGGTATCCAGAGGCAGCAGAGGAGGGTTGGTGGGAGTGGTATCCAGAGGCAGCAGAGGAGGGGGGGTGGGAGTGGTATCCAAAGGCAGCAGAGGAGGGGGGGGGTGGGAGTGGTATCCAAAGGCAGCAGAGGAGGAAGGGGGGGGTGGTTTCCAGAGGCAGCAGAGGAGGGGGGGGGGTGGGAGTGGTATCCAGAGGCAGCAGAGGAGGGGGGGGGGTGGGAGTGGTATCCAGAGGCAGGGGGGGGGTGGGAGTGGTATCCAGAGGCAGCAGAGGAGGGGGGGGGTGGGAGTGGTATCCAGAGGCAGCAGAGGAGGGGGGGGAGTGGGAGTGGTATCCAGAGGCAGCAGAGGAGGGGGGGGGGGAGTGGTATCCAGAGGCAGCAGAGGAGGGGGGGGGGGGAGTGGTATCCAGAGGCAGCAGAGTAGGGGGGGGGGTGGGAGTGGTATCCAGAGGCAGCAGAGGAGGGGGGGGGTGGGAGTGGTATCCAGAGGCAGCAGAGGAGGGGGATGGGAGGGTGGGAGTGGTATCCAGAGGCAGCAGAGGAGGGGGATGGGAGGGTGGGAGTGGTATCCAGAGGCAGCAGAGGAGGGGGATGGGAGGGTGGGAGTGGTATCCAGAGGCAGCAGAGGAGGGGGATGGGAGGGTGGGAGTGGTATCCAGAGGCAGCAGAGGAGGGGGATGGGAGGGTGGGAGTGGTATCCAGAGGCAGCAGAGGAGGGGGGGTGGGAGTGGTATCCAGAGGCAGCAGAGGAGAGGGGGGGGGTGGTATCCAGAGGCAGCAGAGGAGAGGGGGGGGGTGGTATCCAGAGGCAGCAGAGGAGGGGGGGGGGAGTGGTATCCAGAGGCAGCAGAGGAGGGGGGGGGGGAGTGGTATCCAGAGGCAGCAGAGGAGGGGGGGGAGTGGTATCCAGAGGCAGCAGAGGAGGAGGGGGAGTGGTATCCAGAGGCAGCAGAGGAGGGGGGGTGGGAGTGGTATCCAGAGGCAGCAGAGGAGGGGGGGGTGGGAGTGGTATACAGAGGCAGCAGAGGAGGGGGGGGGTGGGAGTGGTATCCAGAGGCAGCAGAGGAGGGGGGGGTGGGAGTGGTATCCAGAGGCAGCAGAGGAGGGGGGGGGTGGGAGTGGTATCCAGAGGCAGCAGAGGAGGGGGGAGGGTGGGAGTGGTATCCAGAGGCAGCAGAGGAGGGTGGGAGTGGTTTCCAGAGGCAGCAGAGGAGGATAGGGGGGGGGGGTGGGAGTGGTTTCCAGAGGCAGCAGAGGAGGATAGGGGGGGGGGGGAGTGGTATACAGAGGCAGCAGAGGAGGGGGGGGGGGGGTGGGAGTGGTATCCAGAGGCAGCAGAGGAGGGGGGTGGGAGTGGTATCCAGAGGCAGCAGAGGAGGGGAGGGGGGAGTGGTTTCCAGAGGCAGCAGAGGAGGGTGGGAGTGGTATCCAGAGGCAGCAGAGGAGAGGGGGGGGAGTGGTATCCAGAGGCAGCAGAGGAGGGGGATGGGAGGGTGGGAGTGGTATCCAGAGGCAGCAGAGGAGGGGGATGGGAGGGTGGGAGTGGTATCCAGAGGCAGCAGAGGAGGGGGGGGTGGGAGTGGTATCCAGAGGCAGCAGAGGAGAGGGGGGGGGGGTGGTATCCAGAGGCAGCAGAGGAGAGGGGGGGGGTGGTATCCAGAGGCAGCAGAGGAGGGGGGGGGGGAGTGGTATCCAGAGGCAGCAGAGGAGGGGGGGGGGGGGAGTGGTATCCAGAGGCAGCAGAGGAGGGGGGGGGGGAGTGGTATCCAGAGGCAGCAGAGGAGGGGGGGGGGAGTGGTATCCAGAGGCAGCAGAGGAGGGGGGGGTGGGAGTGGTATCCAGAGGCAGCAGAGGAGGGGGGAGGGTGGGAGTGGTATCCAGAGGCAGCAGAGGAGGGTGGGAGTGGTTTCCAGAGGCAGCAGAGGAGGATAGTGGGGGGGGGGGGTGGGAGTGGTTTCCAGAGGCAGCAGAGGAGGATAGGGGGGGGGGAGTGGTATACAGAGGCAGCAGAGGAGGGGGGGGGGGTGGGAGTGGTATCCAGAGGCAGCAGAGGAGGGGGGTGGGAGTGGTATCCAGAGGCAGCAGAGGAGGGGGGGGGGGGAGTGGTTTCCAGAGGCAGCAGAGGAGGGTGGGAGTGGTATCCAGAGGCAGCAGAGGAGAGGGGGGGAGTGGTATCCAGAGGCAGCAGAGGAGGGGGATGGGAGGGTGGGAGTGGTATCCAGAGGCAGCAGAGGAGGGGGATGGGAGGGTGGGAGTGGTATCCAGAGGCAGCAGAGGAGGGGGGGTGGGAGTGGTATCCAGAGGCAGCAGAGGAGAGGGGGGGGGGTGGTATCCAGAGGCAGCAGAGGAGAGGGGGGGGGGTGGTATCCAGAGGCAGCAGAGGAGGGGGGGGGGGGGAGTGGTATCCAGAGGCAGCAGAGGAGGGGGGGGTGGGAGTGGTATCCAGAGGCAGCAGAGGAGGGGGGGGGGGGTGGGAGTGGTATCCAGAGGCAGCAGAGGAGGGGGGGGGGTGGGAGTGGTATCCAGAGGCAGCAGAGGAGGGGGGAGGGTGGGGAGTGGTATCCAGAGGCAGCAGAGGAGGGTGGGAGTGGTTTCCAGAGGCAGCAGAGGAGGATAGGGGGGGGGGGGGGGGTGGGAGTGGTTTCCAGAGGCAGCAGAGGAGGATAGGGGGGGGGAGTGGTATACAGAGGCAGCAGAGGAGGGGGGGGGGTGGGAGTGGTATCCAGAGGCAGCAGAGGAGGGGGGTGGGAGTGGTATCCAGAGGCAGCAGAGGAGGGGGGGGGGGGGGGAGTGGTTTCCAGAGGCAGCAGAGGAGGGTGGGAGTGGTATCCAGAGGCAGCAGAGGAGAGGGGGGGAGTGGTATCCAGAGGCAGCAGAGGAGGGGGATGGGAGGGTGGGAGTGGTATCCAGAGGCAGCAGAGGAGGGGGATGGGAGGGTGGGAGTGGTATCCAGAGGCAGCAGAGGAGGGGGATGGGAGGGTGGGAGTGGTATCCAGAGGCAGCAGAGGAGGGGGGGTGGGAGTGGTATCCAGAGGCAGCAGAGGAGAGGGGGGGGGGTGGTATCCAGAGGCAGCAGAGGAGAGGGGGGGGGGGTGGTATCCAGAGGCAGCAGAGGAGGGGGGGGGGGAGTGGTATCCAGAGGCAGCAGAGGAGGGGGGGGGAGTGGTATCCAGAGGCAGCAGAGGAGGGGGGGGGGGAGTGGTATCCAGAGGCAGCAGAGGAGGGGGGGGGAGTGGTATCCAGAGGCAGCAGAGGAGGGGGGGGTGGGAGTGGTATCCAGAGGCAGCAGAGGAGGGGGGGGTGGGAGTGGTATCCAGAGGCAGCAGAGGAGGGGGGAGGGTGGGAGTGGTATCCAGAGGCAGCAGAGGAGGGTGGGAGTGGTTTCCAGAGGCAGCAGAGGAGGATAGGGGGGGGGGGGGGTGGGAGTGGTTTCCAGAGGCAGCAGAGGAGGATAGGGGGGGGGAGTGGTATACAGAGGCAGCAGAGGAGGGGGGGGGGGTGGGAGTGGTATCCAGAGGCAGCAGAGGAGGGGGGTGGGAGTGGTATCCAGAGGCAGCAGAGGAGGGGGGGGGGGGAGTGGTTTCCAGAGGCAGCAGAGGAGGGTGGGAGTGGTATCCAGAGGCAGCAGAGGAGAGGGGGGGAGTGGTATCCAGAGGCAGCAGAGGAGGGGGATGGGAGGGTGGGAGTGGTATCCAGAGGCAGCAGAGGAGGGGGATGGGAGGGTGGGAGTGGTATCCAGAGGCAGCAGAGGAGGGGGGGTGGGAGTGGTATCCAGAGGCAGCAGAGGAGGGGGGGTGGGAGTGGTATCCAGAGGCAGCAGAGGAGAGGGGGGGGGTGGTATCCAGAGGCAGCAGAGGAGAGGGGGGGGGGTGGTATCCAGAGGCAGCAGAGGAGGGGGGGGGAGTGGTATCCAGAGGCAGCAGAGGAGGGGGGGGGAGTGGTATCCAGAGGCAGCAGAGGAGGGGGGGGGGAGTGGTATCCAGATGCAGCAGAGGAGGGGGGGGAGTGGTATCCAGAGGCAGCAGAGGAGGGGGGGTGGGAGTGGTATCCAGAGGCAGCAGAGGAGGGGGGGTGGGAGTGGTATACAGAGGCAGCAGAGGAGGGGGGGGGTGGGAGTGGTATCCAGAGGCAGCAGAGGAGGGGGGGGTGGGAGTGGTATCCAGAGGCAGCAGAGGAGGGGTGGGTGGGAGTGGTATCCAGAGGCAGCAGAGGAGGGGGGGGGGGTGGGAGTGGTATCCAGAGGCAGCAGAGGAGGGGGGGAGGGTGGGAGTGGTATCCAGAGGCAGCAGAGGAGGGTGGGAGTGGTTTCCAGAGGCAGCAGAGGAGGATAGGGGGGGGGGGTGGGAGTGGTTTCCAGAGGCAGCAGAGGAGGATAGGGGGGGGGGAGTGGTATACAGAGGCAGCAGAGGAGGGGGGGGGGGGTGGGAGTGGTATCCAGAGGCAGCAGAGGAGGGGGGGTGGGAGTGGTATCCAGAGGCAGCAGAGGAGGGGGGGGGGGGGAGTGGTTTCCAGAGGCAGCAGAGGAGGGTGGGAGTGGTATCCAGAGGCAGCAGAGGAGAGGGGGGGGGAGTGGTATCCAGAGGCAGCAGAGGAGAGGGGGGGGGAGTGGTATCCAGAGGCAGCAGAGGAGGGGGGGGGAGTGGTATCCAGAGGCAGCAGAGGAGGGGGGGGGGGTGGTATCCAGAGGCAGCAGAGGAGGGGGGGGGGAGTGGTATCCAGAGGCAGCAGAGGAGGGGGGGGGGAGTGGTATCCAGAGGCAGCAGAGGAGGGGGGAGGGTGGGAGTGGTATCCAGAGGCAGCAGAGGAGGGGGGGGGGGGTGGGAGTGGTATCCAGAGGCAGCAGAGGAGGGGGGGGGTGGGAGTGGTATCCAGAGGCAGCAGAGGAGGGGGGGGGTGGGAGTGGTATCCAGAGGCAGCAGAGGAGGGGGGGGGGTGGGAGTGGTATCCAGAGGCAGCAGAGGAGGGGGGAGGGTGGGAGTGGTATCCAGAGGCAGCAGAGGAGGGGGGAGGGTGGGAGTGGTATCCAGAGGCAGCAGAGGAGGGGGGGGGGGAGTGGTATCCAGAGGCAGCAGAGGAGGGGGGGGGGAGTGGTATCCAGAGGCAGCAGAGGAGGAGGGGGAGTGGTATCCAGAGGCAGCAGAGGAGGGGGGGGGGAGTGGTATCCAGAGGCAGCAGAGGAGGGGGGGGGTGGGAGTGGTATCCAGAGGCAGCAGAGGAGAGGGGGGGGGAGTGGTATCCAAAGGCAGCAGAGGAGGGGGGGGGGAGTGGTATCCAGAGGCAGCAGAGGAGGGGGGGGGAGTGGTATCCAGAGGCAGCAGAGGAGGGGGGGGGGGAGTGGTTTCCAGAGGCAGCAGAGGAGGGGGGGGGGAGTGGTATCCAGAGGCAGCAGAGGAGGGGGGGGTGGGAGTGGTATCCAGAGGCAGGGGGGGTGGGAGTGGTATCCAGAGGCAGCAGAGGAGGGGGGGGGGGAGTGGTATCCAAAGGCAGCAGAGGAGGGGGGGGAGTGGTATCCAGAGGCAGCAGAGGAGAGGGGGGGGGAGTGGTATCCAAAGGCAGCAGAGGAGGGGGGGGGGAGTGGTATCCAGAGGCAGCAGAGGAGGGGGGGGGGAGTGGTATCCAGAGGCAGCAGAGGAGGGGGGGGGGGAGTGGTTTCCAGAGGCAGCAGAGGAGGGGGGGGGGAGTGGTATCCAGAGGCAGCAGAGGAGGGGGGGGGTGGGAGTGGTATCCAGAGGCAGGGGGGGTGGGAGTGGTATCCAGAGGCAGCAGAGGAGAGGGGGGGGGGAGTGGTATCCAGAGGCAGCAGAGGAGGGGGGGGGGGAGTGGTATCCAGAGGCAGCAGAGGAGGGGGGGGGGGAGTGGTATCCAGAGGCAGCAGAGGAGGGGGGGGGGAGTGGTTTCCAGAGGCAGCAGAGGAGGGGGGGGGGAGTGGTATCCAGAGGCAGCAGAGGAGGGGGGGGGGGTGGGAGTGGTATCCAGAGGCAGCAGAGGAGGGGGGGGTGGGAGTGGTATCCAGAGGCAGCAGAGGAGAGGGGGGGGGTGGTATCCAGAGGCAGCAGAGGAGAGGGGGGGGGTGGTATCCAGAGGCAGCAGAGGAGGGGGGGGGGAGTGGTATCCAGAGGCAGCAGAGGAGAGGGGGGGGTGGTATCCAGAGGCAGCAGAGGAGGGTGGGAGTGGTTTCCAGAGGCAGCAGAGGAGGATAGGGGGGGGGGGGTGGGAGTGGTTTCCAGAGGCAGCAGAGGAGGATAGGGGGGGGGAGTGGTATACAGAGGCAGCAGAGAAGGGGGGGGGGTGGGAGTGGTATCCAGAGGCAGCAGAGGAGGGGGGTGGGAGTGGTATCCAGAGGCAGCAGAGGAGGGGGGTGGGAGTGGTTTCCAGAGGCAGCAGAGGAGGGGGGTGGGAGTGGTTTCCAGAGGCAGCAGAGGAGAGGGGGGGGGGAGTGGTATCCAGAGGCAGCAGAGGAGGGGGGGGGAGTGGTATCCAGAGGCAGCAGAGGAGGGGGGGGGGAGTGGTATCCAGAGGCAGCAGAGGAGGGGGGGGGGAGTGGTATCCAGAGGCAGCAGAGGAGGGGGGGGGGGGAGTGGTATCCAGAGGCAGCAGAGGAGGGGGGGGGAGTGGTATCCAGAGGCAGCAGAGGAGGGGGGGGGAGTGGTATCCAGAGGCAGCAGAGGAGGGGGGAGGGTGGGAGTGGTATCCAGAGGCAGCAGAGGAGGGGGGGGGGGGGTGGGAGTGGTATCCAGAGGCAGCAGAGGAGGGGGGGGGGGGTGGGAGTGGTATCCAGAGGCAGCAGAGGAGGGGGGGGGTGGGAGTGGTATCCAGAGGCAGCAGAGGAGGGGTGAGGGTGGGAGTGGTATCCAGAGGCAGCAGAGGAGGGGGGAGGGTGGGAGTGGTATCCAGAGGCAGCAGAGGAGGGGGGAGGGTGGGAGTGGTATCCAGAGGCAGCAGAGGAGGGGGGGGGGGGAGTGGTATCCAGAGGCAGCAGAGGAGGGGGGGGGGGGGAGTGGTATCCAGAGGCAGCAGAGGAGGAGGGGGAGTGGTATCCAGAGGCAGCAGAGGAGGGGGGGGGGGGGGGAGTGGTATCCAGAGGCAGCAGAGGAGGGGGGGGTGGGAGTGGTATCCAGAGGCAGCAGAGGAGGGGGGGGGGGGGGGAGTGGTATCCAGAGGCAGCAGAGGAGAGGGGGGGGGGAGTGGTATCCAAAGGCAGCAGAGGAGGGGGGGGGAGTGGTATCCAGAGGCAGCAGAGGAGGGGGGGGGGAGTGGTATCCAGAGGCAGCAGAGGAGGGGGGGGGGGAGTGGTTTCCAGAGGCAGCAGAGGAGGGGGGGGGAGTGGTATCCAGAGGCAGCAGAGGAGGGGGGGGTGGGAGTAGTATCCAGAGGCAGGGGGGGTGGGAGTGGTATCCAGAGGCAGCAGAGGAGAGGGGGGGGGGGGGAGTGGTATCCAGAGGCAGCAGAGGAGGGGGGGGGAGTGGTATCCAGAGGCAGCAGAGGAGGGGGGGGGGGAGTGGTATCCAGAGGCAGCAGAGGAGGGGGGGGGAATGGTATCCAGAGGCAGCAGAGGAGGGGGGGGGGAGTGGTATCCAGAGGCAGCAGAGGAGGGGGGGGGGAGTGGTTTCCAGAGGCAGCAGAGGAGGGTGGGAGTGGTATCCAGAGGCAGCAGAGGAGAGGGGGGGGGAGTGGTATCCAGAGGCAGCAGAGGAGGGGGGGGAGTGGTATCCAGAGGCAGCAGAGGAGGGGGGGGGAGTGGTATCCAGAGGCAGCAGAGGAGGGGGGGGGGAGTGGTATCCAGAGGCAGCAGAGGAGGGGGGGGGAGTGGTATCCAGAGGCAGCAGAGGAGGGGGGGGGGGAGTGGTATCCAGAGGCAGCAGAGGAGGGGGGAGGGTGGGAGTGGTATCCAGAGGCAGCAGAGGAGAGGGGGGGGAGTGGTATCCAAAGGCAGCAGAGGAGGGGGGGGAGTGGTATCCAGAGGCAGCAGAGGAGGGGGGGGGGAGTGGTATCCAGAGGCAGCAGAGGAGGGGGGGGGAGTGGTTTCCAGAGGCAGCAGAGGAGGGGGGGGGGAGTGGTATCCAGAGGCAGCAGAGGAGGGGGGGGTGGGAGTAGTATCCAGAGGCAGGGGGGGTGGGAGTGGTTATCCAGAGGCAGCAGAGGAGAGGGGGGGGGGAGTGGTATCCAGAGGCAGCAGAGGAGGGAGGGGGAGTGGTATCCAGAGGCAGCAGAGGAGGGGGGGGGAGTGGTATCCAGAGGCAGCAGAGGAGGGGGGGGGGAGTGGTATCCAGAGGCAGCAGAGGAGGGGGGGGGGGGAGTGGTTTCCAGAGGCAGCAGAGGAGGGGGGGGGGGGAGTGGTATCCAGAGGCAGCAGAGGAGGGGGGGGGAGTGGTATCCAGAGGCAGCAGAGGAGGGGGGGGGGAGTGGTTTCCAGAGGCAGCAGAGGAGGGTGGGAGTGGTAACCAGAGGCAGCAGAGGAGAGGGGGGGGGGGAGTGGTATCCAGAGGCAGCAGAGGAGGGGGGGGAGTGGTATCCAGAGGCAGCAGAGGAGGGGGGGGGGAGTGGTATCCAGAGGCAGCAGAGGAGGGGGGGGGAGTGGTATCCAGAGGCAGCAGAGGAGGGGGGGGGGAGTGGTATCCAGAGGCAGCAGAGGAGGGGGGGGGGAGTGGTATCCAGAGGCAGCAGAGGAGGGGGGGGGGAGTGGTATCCAGAGGCAGCAGAGGAGGGGGGAGGGTGGGAGTGGTATCCAGAGGCAGCAGAGGAGGGGGGGGGGGGTGGGAGTGGTATCCAGAGGCAGCAGAGGAGGGGGGGGGGGTGGGAGTGGTATCCAGAGGCAGCAGAGGAGGGGGGGGGGTGGGAGTGGTATCCAGAGGCAGCAGAGGAGGGGGGAGGGTGGGAGTGGTATCCAGAGGCAGCAGAGGAGGGGGGAGGGTGGGAGTGGTATCCAGAGGCAGCAGAGGAGGGGGGAGGGTGGGAGTGGTATCCAGAGGCAGCAGAGGAGGGGGGGGGGAGTGGTATCCAGAGGCAGCAGAGGAGGGGGGGGGAGTGGTATCCAGAGGCAGCAGAGGAGGAGGGGGAGTGGTATCCAGAGGCAGCAGAGGAGGGGGGGGGAGTGGTATCCAGAGGCAGCAGAGGAGGGGGGGGGTGGGAGTGGTATCCAGAGGCAGCAGAGGAGGGGGGGGGTGGGAGTGGTATCCAGAGGCAGCAGAGGAGGGGGGGGGGGTGGGAGTGGTATCCAGAGGCAGCAGAGGAGAGGGGGGGGGGAGTGGTATCCAAAGGCAGCAGAGGAGGGGGGGGGGGGGGGAGTGGTATCCAGAGGCAGCAGAGGAGGGGGGGGGAGTGGTATCCAGAGGCAGCAGAGGAGGGGGGGGGGAGTGGTTTCCAGAGGCAGCAGAGGAGGGGGGGGGGGAGTGGTATCCAGAGGCAGCAGAGGAGGGGGGGGGTGGGAGTAGTATCCAGAGGCAGGGGGGGTGGGAGTGGTATCCAGAGGCAGCAGAGGAGAGGGGGGGGGAGTGGTATCCAGAGGCAGCAGAGGAGGGGGGGGGAGTGGTTTCCAGAGGCAGCAGAGGAGGGGGGGGGGAGTGGTATCCAGAGGCAGCAGAGGAGGGGGGGGGGGGTGGGAGTGGTATCCAGAGGCAGCAGAGGAGGGGGGGGGTGGGAGTGGTATCCAGAGGCAGCAGAGGAGAGGGGGGGGGGGGAGTGGTATCCAGAGGCAGCAGAGGAGGGGGGGGGGGGAGTGGTATCCAGAGGCAGCAGAGGAGGGGGGGGGAGTGGTATCCAGAGGCAGCAGAGGAGGGGGGGGGGGGAGTGGTATCCAGAGGCAGCAGAGTAGGGGGGGGGTGGGAGTGGTATCCAGAGGCAGCAGAGGAGGGGGATGGGAGGGTGGGAGTGGTATCCAGAGGCAGCAGAGGAGGGGGATGGGAGGGTGGGAGTGGTATCCAGAGGCAGCAGAGGAGGGGGATGGGAGGGTGGGAGTGGTATCCAGAGGCAGCAGAGGAGGGGGATGGGAGGGTGGGAGTGGTATCCAGAGGCAGCAGAGGAGGGGGGGTGGGAGTGGTATCCAGAGGCAGCAGAGGAGAGGGGGGGGGGTGGTATCCAGAGGCAGCAGAGGAGAGGGGGGGGGTGGTATCCAGAGGCAGCAGAGGAGGGGGGGGAGTGGTATCCAGAGGCAGCAGAGGAGGGGGGGGGGAGTGGTATCCAGAGGCAGCAGAGGAGGGGGGGGGGGAGTGGTATCCAGAGGCAGCAGAGGAGGGGGGGGGGGAGTGGTATCCAGAGGCAGCAGAGGAGGGGGGGGGAGTGGTATCCAGAGGCAGCAGAGGAGGGGGGGTGGGAGTGGTATACAGAGGCAGCAGAGGAGGGGAGGGTGGGAGTGGTATCCAGAGGCAGCAGAGGAGGGGGGGGTGGGAGTGGTATCCAGAGGCAGCAGAGGAGGGTGGGAGTGGTTTCCAGAGGCAGCAGAGGAGGATAGGGGGGGGGAGTGGTTTCCAGAGGCAGCAGAGGAGGGGGGGTGGGAGTGGTATACAGAGGCAGAGGAGGGGGGGGTGGGAGTGGTATCCAGAGGCAGCAGAGGAGGGGGGAGGGTGGGAGTGGTATCCAGAGGCAGCAGAGGAGGGGGGAGGGTGGGAGTGGTATCCAGAGGCAGCAGAGGAGGATAGGGGGGGGGGGTGGGAGTGGTTTCCAGAGGCAGCAGAGGAAAGGGGGGGGGAGTGGTATACAGAGGCAGCAGAGGAGGGGGGGGGGGGGAGTGGTATCCAGAGGCAGCAGAGGAGGGGGGGGGGGGGAGTGGTATCCAGAGGCAGCAGAGGAGGATAGGGGGGGGGGGGGGAGTGGTTTCCAGAGGCAGCAGAGGAGGATAGGGGGGGGGGGGGGAGTGGTTTCCAGAGGCAGCAGAGGAGGGGGGGTGGGAGTGGTATACAGAGGCAGAGGAGGGGGGGGGGGGTGGGAGTGGTATCCAGAGGCAGCAGAGGAGGGGTGAGGGTGGGAGTGGTATCCAGAGGCAGCAGAGGAGGGGGGAGGGTGGGAGTGGTATCCAGAGGCAGCAGAGGAGGATAGGGGGGGGGGGGTGGGAGTGGTTTCCAGAGGCAGCAGAGGAAAGGGGGGGGGGGAGTGGTATCCAGAGGCAGCAGAGGAGGGGGGGGGGGGGGGAGTGGTATCCAGAGGCAGCAGAGGAGGGGGGGGGGGAGTGGTATCCAGAGGCAGCAGAGGAGGGGGGGGGGGGGAGTGGTATCCAGAGGCAGCAGAGGAGGGGGGGGGGGAGTGGTATCCAGAGGCAGCAGAGGAGGGGGGGGAGTGGTATCCAGAGGCAGCAGAGGAGGGGGGGTGGGAGTGGTATCCAGAGGCAGCAGAGGAGGGGGGGTGGAGTGGTATACAGAGGCAGCAGAGGAGGGGGGGGTGGGAGTGGTATCCAGAGGCAGCAGAGGAGGGGGGGGTGGGAGTGGTATCCAGAGGCAGCAGAGGAGGGGGGGGTGGGAGTGGTATCCAGAGGCAGCAGAGGAGGGGGGGGGGGTGGGAGTGGTATCCAGAGGCAGCAGAGGAGGGGGGAGGGTGGGAGTGGTTTCCAGAGGCAGCAGAGGAGGATAGGGGGGGGGGGGGAGTGGTTTCCAGAGGCAGCAGAGGAGGGGGGGGTGGGAGTGGTATCCAGAGGCAGCAGAGGAGAGGGGGGGGGGGGGAGTGGTATCCAGAGGCAGCAGAGGAGGGGGGGGGGGAGTGGTATCCAGAGGCAGCAGAGGAGGGGGGGGGGAGTGGTATCCAGAGGCAGCAGAGGAGGGGGGGGGGGGAGTGGTATCCAGAGGCAGCAGAGTAGGGGGGGGGTGGGAGTGGTATCCAGAGGCAGCAGAGGAGGGGGATGGGAGGGTGGGAGTGGTATCCAGAGGCAGCAGAGGAGGGGGATGGGAGGGTGGGAGTGGTATCCAGAGGCAGCAGAGGAGGGGGATGGGAGGGTGGGAGTGGTATCCAGAGGCAGCAGAGGAGGGGGATGGGAGGGTGGGAGTGGTATCCAGAGGCAGCAGAGGAGGGGGGGTGGGAGTGGTATCCAGAGGCAGCAGAGGAGAGGGGGGGGTGGTATCCAGAGGCAGCAGAGGAGAGGGGGGGGGGTGGTATCCAGAGGCAGCAGAGGAGAGGGGGGAGTGGTATCCAGAGGCAGCAGAGGAGGGGGGGGAGTGGTATCCAGAGGCAGCAGAGGAGGGGGGGGGAGTGGTATCCAGAGGCAGCAGAGGAGGGGGGGGGGAGTGGTATCCAGAGGCAGCAGAGGAGGGGGGGGGGAGTGGTATCCAGAGGCAGCAGAGGAGGGGGGGGGGAGTGGTATCCAGAGGCAGCAGAGGAGGGGGGGGGAGTGGTATCCAGAGGCAGCAGAGGAGGGGGGGTGGGAGTGGTATACAGAGGCAGCAGAGGAGGGGGGGGTGGGAGTGGTATCCAGAGGCAGCAGAGGAGGGGGGGGGTGGGAGTGGTATCCAGAGGCAGCAGAGGAGGGGGGAGGGTGGGAGTGGTATCCAGAGGCAGCAGAGGAGGGTGGGAGTGGTTTCCAGAGGCAGCAGAGGAGGATAGGGGGGGGGAGTGGTTTCCAGAGGCAGCAGAGGAGGGGGGGTGGGAGTGGTATACAGAGGCAGAGGAGGGGGGGGGGGTGGGAGTGGTATCCAGAGGCAGCAGAGGAGGGGGGAGGGTGGGAGTGGTATCCAGAGGCAGCAGAGGAGGATAGGGGGGGGGGGTGGGAGTGGTTTCCAGAGGCAGCAGAGGAAAGGGGGGGGGGGAGTGGTATACAGAGGCAGCAGAGGAGGGGGGGGGGGAGTGGTATCCAGAGGCAGCAGAGGAGGGGGGGGGGGGGGGAGTGGTATCCAGAGGCAGCAGAGGAGGATAGGGGGGGGGGGGGGAGTGGTTTCCAGAGGCAGCAGAGGAGGATAGGGGGGGGGGGGAGTGGTTTCCAGAGGCAGCAGAGGAGGGGGGGTGGGGGGAGTGGTATACAGAGGCAGAGGAGGGGGGGGGGGGGTGGGAGTGGTATCCAGAGGCAGCAGAGGAGGGGGGAGGGTGGGAGTGGTATCCAGAGGCAGCAGAGGAGGGGGGAGGGTGGGAGTGGTATCCAGAGGCAGCAGAGGAGGATAGGGGGGGGGGGGGTGGGAGTGGTTTCCAGAGGCAGCAGAGGAAAGGGGGGGGGGAGTGGTATCCAGAGGCAGCAGAGGAGGGGGGGGGGGAGTGGTATCCAGAGGCAGCAGAGGAGGGGGGGGGGGAGTGGTATCCAGAGGCAGCAGAGGAGGGGGGGGGGGGAGTGGTATCCAGAGGCAGCAGAGGAGGGGGGGGGGGAGTGGTATCCAGAGGCAGCAGAGGAGGGGGGGGGGGGGGGAGTGGTATCCAGAGGCAGCAGAGGAGGGGGGGGGAGTGGTATCCAGAGGCAGCAGAGGAGGGGGGGTGGGAGTGGTATCCAGAGGCAGCAGAGGAGGGGGGGTGGGAGTGGTATACAGAGGCAGCAGAGGAGGGGGGGGTGGGAGTGGTATCCAGAGGCAGCAGAGGAGGGGGGGGTGGGAGTGGTATCCAGAGGCAGCAGAGGAGGGGGGGGGTGGGAGTGGTATCCAGAGGCAGCAGAGGAGGGGGGGGGTGGGAGTGGTATCCAGAGGCAGCAGAGGAGGGGGGGGGGGTGGGAGTGGTATCCAGAGGCAGCAGAGGAGGGGGGAGGGTGGGAGTGGTTTCCAGAGGCAGCAGAGGAGGATAGGGGGGGGGGGAGTGGTTTCCAGAGGCAGCAGAGGAGGGGGGGTGGGAGTGGTATACAGAGGCAGAGGAGGGGGGGGGGGGGTGGGAGTGGTATCCAGAGGCAGCAGAGGAGGGGGGGGTGGGAGTGGTATCCAGAGGCAGCAGAGGAGAGGGGGGGGGGGAGTGGTATCCAGAGGCAGCAGAGGAGGGGGGGGGGGAGTGGTATCCAGAGGCAGCAGAGGAGGGGGGGGGAGTGGTATCCAGAGGCAGCAGAGGAGGGGGGGGGGAGTGGTATCCAGAGGCAGCAGAGGATAGGGGGGGGGGGGGAGTGGTATACAGAGGCAGCAGAGGAGGGGGGGGGGGTGGGAGTGGTATCCAGAGGCAGCAGAGGAGGGGGGGGGTGGGAGTGGTATCCAGAGGCAGCAGAGGAGGGGGGGGGGGAGTGGTATCCAGAGGCAGCAGAGGAGAGGGGGGAGTGGTATCCAGAGGCAGCAGAGGAGGATAGGGGGGGGGGGTGGGAGTGGTTTCCAGAGGCAGCAGAGGAAAGGGGGGGGGAGTGGTATACAGAGGCAGCAGAGGAGGGGGGGGGGAGTGGTATCCAGAGGCAGCAGAGGAGGGGGGGGGGGGAGTGGTATCCAGAGGCAGCAGAGGAGGATAGGGGGGGGGGGGGGAGTGGTTTCCAGAGGCAGCAGAGGAGGATAGGGGGGGGGGGAGTGGTTTCCAGAGGCAGCAGAGGAGGGGGGGTGGGAGTGGTATACAGAGGCAGAGGAGGGGGGGGGGGTGGGAGTGGTATCCAGAGGCAGCAGAGGAGGGGGGAGGGTGGGAGTGGTATCCAGAGGCAGCAGAGGAGGGGGGAGGGTGGGAGTGGTATCCAGAGGCAGCAGAGGAGGATAGGGGGGGGGGGGTGGGAGTGGTTTCCAGAGGCAGCAGAGGAAAGGGGGGGGGGGGAGTGGTATCCAGAGGCAGCAGAGGAGGGGGGGGGGGGAGTGGTATCCAGAGGCAGCAGAGGAGGGGGGGGGGGAGTGGTATCCAGAGGCAGCAGAGGAGGGGGGGGGAGTGGTATCCAGAGGCAGCAGAGGAGGGGGGGTGGGAGTGGTATCCAGAGGCAGCAGAGGAGGGGGGGTGGGAGTGGTATACAGAGGCAGCAGAGGAGGGGGGGTGGGAGTGGTATACAGAGGCAGCAGAGGAGGGGGGGGTGGGAGTGGTATCCAGAGGCAGCAGAGGAGGGGGGGGGTGGGAGTGGTATCCAGAGGCAGCAGAGGAGGGGGGGGTGGGAGTGGTATCCAGAGGCAGCAGAGGAGGGGGGGGGGGGGTGGGAGTGGTATCCAGAGGCAGCAGAGGAGGGGGGAGGGTGGGAGTGGTTTCCAGAGGCAGCAGAGGAGGATAGGGGGGGGGGGAGTGGTTTCCAGAGGCAGCAGAGGAGGGGGGGTGGGAGTGGTATACAGAGGCAGAGGAGGGGGGGGGGGGGGTGGGAGTGGTATCCAGAGGCAGCAGAGGAGGGGGGGGGTGGGAGTGGTATCCAGAGGCAGCAGAGGAGAGGGGGGGGGGGAGTGGTATCCAGAGGCAGCAGAGGAGGGGGGGGGAGTGGTATCCAGAGGCAGCAGAGGAGGGGGGGGGGAGTGGTATCCAGAGGCAGCAGAGGATAGGGGGGGGGGGGGAGTGGTATACAGAGGCAGCAGAGGAGGGGGGGGGGGTGGGAGTGGTATCCAGAGGCAGCAGAGGAGGGGGGGGGGGGGAGTGGTATCCAGAGGCAGCAGAGGAGAGGGGGGAGTGGTATCCAGAGGCAGCAGAGGAGGGGGGTGGGAGTGGTATCCAGAGGCAGCAGAGGAGGGGGGGGGGAGTGGTTTCTAGAGGCAGCAGAGGAGGGTGGGAGTGGTATCCAGAGGCAGCAGAGGAGAGGGGGGGGGGAGTGGTATCCAGAGGCAGCAGAGGAGGGGGGGGGGGGGAGTGGTATCCAGAGGCAGCAGAGGAGGGGGGGGGGGGGGAGTGGTATCCAGAGGCAGCAGAGGAGGGGGGGGGTGGGAGTGGTATCCAGAGGCAGCAGAGGAGGGGGGGGGTGGGAGTGGTATCCAGAGGCAGCAGAGGAGGGGGGAGGGTGGGAGTGGTATCCAGAGGCAGCAGAGGAGGATAGGGGGGGGGGGGGGGGAGTAGTTTCCAGAGGCAGCAGAGGAGGATAGGGGGGGGGGGGGAGTGGTATACAGAGGCAGCAGAGGAGGGGGGGGGGGTGGGAGTGGTATCCAGAGGCAGCAGAGGAGGGTTGGTGGGAGTGGTATCCAGAGGCAGCAGAGGAGGGGGGGTGGGAGTGGCATCCAAAGGCAGCAGAGGAGGGGGGGTGGGAGTGGTATCCAAAGGCAGCAGAGGAGGGGGGGGGGTGGGAGTGGTATCCAAAGGCAGCAGAGGAGGAAGGGGGGGGGGTGGTTTCCAGAGGCAGCAGAGGAGGGGGGGGGGGTGGGAGTGGTATCCAGAGGCAGCAGAGGAGGGGGGGGGGTGGGAGTGGTATCCAGAGGCAGGGGGGGTGGGAGTGGTATCCAGAGGCAGCAGAGGAGGGGGGGGGGGTGGGAGTGGTATCCAGAGGCAGCAGAGGAGGGGGGGGGAGTGGGAGTGGTATCCAGAGGCAGCAGAGGAGGGGGGGTGGGAGTGGTATCCAGAGGCAGCAGAGGAGGGGGGAGGGTGGGAGTGGTATCCAGAGGCAGCAGAGGAGGGGGGAGGGTGGGAGTGGTATCCAGAGGCAGCAGAGGAGGGGGGGGGGGAATGGTTTCCAGAGGCAGCAGAGGAGGGTGGGAGTGGTATCCAGAGGCAGCAGAGGAGGGGGGGAGTGGTATCCAGAGGCAGCAGAGGAGGGGGGGGAGTGGTATCCAGAGGCAGCAGAGGAGGGGGGGAGTGGTATCCAGAGGCAGCAGAGGAGGGGGGTGGGAGTGGTATCCAGAGGCAGCAGAGGAGGGGGGGGGGGTGGGAGTGGTATCCAGAGGCAGCAGAGGAGGGGGGGGGGTGGGAGTGGTATCCAGAGGCAGCAGAGGAGGGGGGGGGGGTGGGAGTGGTATCCAGAGGCAGCAGAGGAGGGGGGGGGTGGGAGTGGTATCCAGAGGCAGCAGAGGAGGGGGGGGGGGGTGGGAGTGGTATCCAGAGGCAGCAGAGGAGGGGGGGGGGTGGGAGTGGTATCCAGAGGCAGCAGAGGAGGGGGGGGGTGGGAGTGGTATCCAGAGGCAGCAGAGGAGGGGGGGGGGTGGGAGTGGTATCCAGAGGCAGCAGAGGAGGGGGGGGGGGTGGGAGTGGTATCCAGAGGCAGCAGAGGAGGGGGGGGGGTGGGAGTGGTATCCAGAGGCAGCAGAGGAGGGGGGGGGGGTGGGAGTGGTATCCAGAGGCAGCAGAGGAGGGGGGAGGGGTGGGAGTGGTATCCAGAGGCAGCAGAGGAGGGGGGGTGGGAGTGGTATCCAGAGGCAGCAGAGGAGAGGGGGGGGGGGGAGTGGTATCCAGAGGCAGCAGAGGAGGGGGGGGGGAGTGGTATCCAGAGGCAGCAGAGGAGGGGGGGGGAGTGGTATCCAGAGGCAGCAGAGGAGGGGGGGGGGGAGTGGTATCCAGAGGCAGCAGAGGAGGGGGGGGAGTGGTATCCAGAGGCAGCAGAGGAGGGGGGGGAGTGGTATCCAGAGGCAGCAGAGGAGGGGGGGTGGGAGTGGTATCCAGAGGCAGCAGAGGAGGGGGGGTGGGAGTGGTATCCAGAGGCAGCAGAGGAGGGGGGGTGGGAGTGGTATCCAGAGGCAGCAGAGGAGGGGGGGTGGGAGTGGTATCCAGAGGCAGCAGAGGAGGGGGGGGGGTGGGAGTGGTATCCAGAGGCAGCAGAGGAGGGGGGGGGGGGCGGGAGTGGTATCCAGAGGCAGCAGAGGAGGGGGGGGGGTGGGAGTGGTATCCAGAGGCAGCAGAGGAGGGGGGGGGGGGGTGGGAGTGGTATCCAGAGGCAGCAGAGGAGGGGGGGAGTGGTTTCCAGAGGCAGCAGAGGAGGGTGGGAGTGGTATCCAGAGGCAGCAGAGGAGAGGGGGGGGGAGTGGTATCCAGAGGCAGCAGAGGAGGGGGGGGGAGTGGTATCCAGAGGCAGCAGAGGAGGGGGGGGATGAGTGGTATCCAGAGGCAGCAGAGGAGGGGGGGGTGGGAGTGGTATCCAGAGGCAGCAGAGGAGGGGGGGGTGGGAGTGGTATCCAGAGGCAGCAGAGGAGGGGGGGGGGTGGGAGTGGTATCCAGAGGCAGCAGAGGAGGGGGGGTGGGAGTGGTATACAGAGGCAGCAGAGGAGGGGGGGGGTGGGAGTGGTATCCAGAGGCAGCAGAGGAGGGGGGGGGGGTGGGAGTGGTATCCAGAGGCAGCAGAGGAGGGGGGGGGTGGGAGTGGTATCCAGAGGCAGCAGAGGAGGGGGGGAGTGGTTTCCAGAGGCAGCAGAGGAGGGTGGGAGTGGTATCCAGAGGCAGCAGAGGAGAGGGGGGGGGGGGGAGTGGTATCCAGAGGCAGCAGAGGAGGGGGGGAGTGGTATCCAGAGGCAGCAGAGGAGGGGGGGATGAGTGGTATCCAGAGGCAGCAGAGGAGGGGGGGGTGGGAGTGGTATCCAGAGGCAGCAGAGGAGGGGGGGGGTGGGAGTGGTATCCAGAGGCAGCAGAGGAGGGGGGGTGGGAGTGGTATACAGAGGCAGCAGAGGAGGGGGGGGTGGGAGTGGTATACAGAGGCAGCAGAGGAGGGGGGGGTGGGAGTGGTATCCAGAGGCAGCAGAGGAGGGGGGGGTGGGAGTGGTATCCAGAGGCAGCAGAGGAGGGGGGGTGGGAGTGGTATCCAGAGGCAGCAGAGGAGAGGGGGGGGGGGAGTGGTATCCAGAGGCAGCAGAGGAGGGGGGGGGGAGTGGTATCCAGAGGCAGCAGAGGAGGGGGGGGGGGGGGAGTGGTATCCAGAGGCAGCAGAGGAGGGGGGGGGGGGGGGGAGTGGTTTCCAGAGGCAGCAGAGGAGGGGGGGGGGAGTGGTTTCCAGAGGCAGCAGAGGAGGGGGGAGGGGTTTCCAGAGGCAGCAGAGGAGAGGGGAAGGTGGGAGTGGTATCCAGAGGCAGCAGAGGAGGGGGGGGGGTGGGAGTGGTATCCAGAGGCAGCAGAGGAGGGGGGGGGGGGTGGGAGTGGTATCCAGAGGCAGCAGAGGAGGGGTGGGGGGTGGGAGTGGTATCCAGAGGCAGCAGAGGAGGGGGGGGGTGGGAGTGGTATCCAGAGGCAGCAGAGGAGGGGGGAGGGTGGGAGTGGTATCCAGAGGCAGCAGAGGAGGATGGGGGGGGGAGTGGTTTCCAGAGGCAGCAGAGGAGGGGGGAGGGTGGGAGTGGTATCCAGAGGCAGCAGAGGAGGGGGGGGGGTGGGAGTGGTATCCAGAGGCAGCAGAGGAGGGGGGGGGGTGGGAGTGGTATCCAGAGGCAGCAGAGGAGGGGGGGGGGGTGGGAGTGGTATCCAGAGGCAGCAGAGGAGGGGGGGGGGGGGGGGTGGGAGTGGTATCCAGAGGCAGCAGAGGAGGGGGGGGGGGGTGGGAGTGGTATCCAGAGGCAGCAGAGGAGGGGGGAGTGTGGGAGTGGTATCCAGAGGCAGCAGAGGAGGATAGGGGGGGGGGGGGGGGGAGTGGTTTCCAGAGGCAGCAGAGGAGGGGGGGGGTGGGAGTGGTATCCAGAGGCAGCAGAGGAGGGGTGGGGGGGTGGGAGTGGTATCCAGAGGCAGCAGAGGAGGGGGGGGGGTGGGAGTGGTATCCAGAGGCAGCAGAGGAGGGGGGAGGGTGGGAGTGGTATACAGAGGCTTCATCTCTTTAGTACATAAAGAGATGACGAGATATCAGTCGGACTCACAGCAGCTCTGCAGCATGTACAGACCGGAGCCCTCACAGTTCAGGAACTCCCCGGTCTCTGCAGAGAAAGGTCACACAAGGCTGCATTGTAAAATAAACGTGGACAGCAGCAATAGGAGTACTCTATCAGTAGTATGGTATTACAGAGGTTCTATCTCCCTGCACATAGGTGGAATATAGGGGTACAGACAATCGGGGGTCACCTTTCTCTATGTCCTTGTACAGCTGGTCTATCAGGGTGTCCAGACGTTCTCTCTCCTGGGCCGGGAGCTCCAGAGCGTCACACGCATGGACCCACTGGCTCAGAGAGCTGGGAGAACAGAATACCCGTTATCTCAATTTATCAAAGGATCAGGATAACCGTAATCTCTTCCCGAAGCTCCAGGAATACAGGAACCAAAACCACAAAGGCAGCCGGCTATATGCGAAACAAGGTCTAGTACACATCAACACACAGGAAGAGAGTTGTTCTATATTCCTAATTCGTTCACTCACCTTGTGCCGATCCCCTGCCCATTGGTGCCAACAAGAGCAAATAAAGATCGGAAGCCTTCTGGGGTAAACCACTGCAAGCGAGAGAAAGGCGGGTCACTCATAGACCAACTTAACCTCTACCAGCCAGACCAGCTACCCCAGACAGCCAGAAAACCCTCTATGACCAGCACATATGTCTCTTTGCACCACACAATTTAATTAGCACAAAAGCTGGGAAGCTCTGGGCTGTACTGCCATCTTGTGGTTCCAAAGTGCGGTGCTTCTCTTACCCGACTCACTCGCTCTTCGTGCAGGGCCTCCATAAACAGGCGGCGCAGGTGATCCAACTGCCCCTGTAAAAAGATAGGAGATGGTGTGACCATCTGAGGTCAGCTCAGACAAACCATCATCATATGATCCACCAACCGCAAGCACACAGCCTTGGAGCACAAGGCCCTAAAACACAAGGCTTGACATTTTTAGGAATCTAAGAGCCAGCCTAAAAATTTAGGAGCCAAACACATTTTAAAACATTTTGATTTGGTATCCGTTAGTAAATAAACAGACCACACACATTTCCCAGCCCAATACCACACAGCTCAACCATCTAACAGATGTAACACCCATTTCAGTGCATATCATAACCCTTCTCAATCTTCTTCCATCTCGATCTTCTTCATCTCACACATCTATCGCCCCATCAGGTCCACGTTCCTCAAACCCATCCATCCATCGCCCACCAAATCCCCATCTCCATCCCACTGACCCCACCACCACCCCTCTAATATACACCTTCACTATATTTTTTTTGCTCAATAGAAGGTTTCTGTAGATGGTGTTTTGGTAGTTTCTCTACAATTACTGATTAAGTGTAATATAAAAAAAATAAAAGATTTGGAAAAGACCTCAAAAGTAGGAATAGACTATGAAAGGATAAGAGCACCAACTATGGAAACTGATCTGCTCTGTGCGTTTCACGTGCCTCTCAGACATGACATACTAAGGAATAAGCTATTTTGTAATATCTATCAACAACCATTACCATTATGTTACTCAGAAGCATAAATGATTATATCTTGTTTTCCATTTAATACACATAAAA
This sequence comes from Mixophyes australis, assembly GCA_036250195.1. Lineage (NCBI taxonomy): Eukaryota > Metazoa > Chordata > Amphibia > Anura > Limnodynastidae > Mixophyes > Mixophyes australis. Next base: position 498,297,274 of record JAVHZZ010000001.1, read on the forward strand.
TAATTTATAAGGCATCTGTTGCTGTGCGAGTATCTCATCCTTGTACAAAGAGTGAGAATTCCGGAATAGAAGACGATGATGTCACCCGTCCTGCTCACCTTAAACTTATCTCCAAGCAACTTGTGGACAATCTCCTCCTCTTCATTGGCCGTTTTGTTACAGAAGTGGGAGAAGAGCTGCAGCCAAAGGTCCTTGTCCTTCGCCTGTTGTATTATAAGGACAAAGAACGGAGCGTGAGGTTTTAGGAATCACTCCATGTTTATATCATCTCATTCACTGTACCAGTCAGACCTCTACCTCTCAGCAGTACTTCAACCTTCTAAATGAACCAGAACACCCAACCCTTCTCTGAGGGGTCTGCAGTATATCCAGAATACATGGCAGGGAACACACCTGTTTCACGGTAGCCACCATCCTCGCCATCAGCATGATGCTGGCCGTCTCCGGAGGGTAATGGATGTTTCTGGATGGGGGGGGAGCAGAGGGAAACTTACTTAATTTCCTTCATAGTTATTGTGTCCTTGTCCCTAGGTCATTTTTGATGTCTATTAAGCAGAACAAGACCAATAGGCAGGGAGATGGGACTACGACCCATGTGGCAGGAAGAAGTACGGCTGTATGATAAAGCAGATGTAGGTTCACTCTGACTTACCGCCAGGCTTCCTCTAGTTTGTTGAGGGGATGTACAGGGTTGTCCCTGGAAGACCCAAGACACAGGACCTGGTGGTATTGCTCCTTGGCTGCCTTGAGGCAATCGGCACTGCAGTAGGATACCTGTACATTAACAACGTTACAGTTATGACAAAAAAGACTTTCTGTGGCAATGTTGCACCCTGTACATTTCACGCCAAAAGTTTCTTCCCTAGTCTAGATCTCTTCTTCGTAACTTAAACTACCCTTCACTAACGAAATAAAAAATGGAACTGTCTGTTCACTGATCAATGCCATTTGGACACAGTTTCATGAGAGAGAACAAAACTACAGACTGGAAAAAAATATGGTTCTCACAATTGATGGTGCAGGACATAAAAAAACGTGAGGTGACTCGCGTTCCACAAAAACGGGACCAGTTCTTGTTGTTGAGTAAGTGCCCTTAGATGCGTAATTGAAATTACTGAACGTCGAAGCACTGGATCATTTGAGATGGGAAGATTTGATTGCTAAAGAGGGGAAGCCTCCCTGATGTGGTCATCTTAGGTTTTGATAGACTGGATGCTCATCATCCAAATCAGCTAATATTGTGTGGTGTGGGTGGTGGTGGGGGGCATTTAAGGAAGGATGAGGTGAAAGGTAAAAATATATATTTCACACAATTATGAATGTAAAAAAAAGTTGTCTAGTATTTTAAACTATCTGGTCCATCTGGAACTTTCTTTTCTCTTTCAGCCTTGTAGACACCATGACAGTATTCCTTCCGGAATGACGTGACACATTCCTGACCTTCTAGCTTTGTGAGACGTTGGGCTACGTCCATGTAGAACATTACCTCAATCACATATAGAACAAACGTATACATATTTAAGGGTAGAATATGCTTTCCATGTATAATATCGCACACAGCCTATAGAAGAAAGTAATCTTTCATGGAGATCAATTCATAGTTAATTAAAGTCCTTCAAAATACATCAGCATTATTTCTTGTTTCATTCCTGACCAGCATCTGACAAAGCTTTTAGTTATAGCACATTAACGATGATGACCTCAGGACGAGCTCGTTCCAAGAACCAATGACTTTAGAAGGAACAACTGACGTTAATAGGAACGGAAACGCTATTTGCAGTCTCTCTGCCTATTAAACACTTCATGATGATTGGTCGTCCTTCTTACCTGGCACTGCGGGCACTGCTGGTGGAGCCCGTTTTGGATTGTGCAAAGCTCAGGATACGGGAGAGCCACGTGAACATTTCCGGATAGTCTCTGGGCATTCTCTTTAGCCGTCTCCAGGGATCGCAAGCAGTGATCACAAGCTGCAAATAAAAACAAGGACTCATCAGAAATTACAAGAGAGGGACTATCCAGCACTAAAATAGGGGTAACTGTTCTACATCAGACTATTATCTGGTATGAGGTGGGAAATGTGTAGCTCCTATTAATCACAAATGTTTATAGAAAGAGGTCTACAAAGAACGACTTAATGAAGAACCACCTGACCTTGAGTTCACAACCACCCAAGTTGGTCGTACATGGACCAATCATTCGCCTTGGTCAGGGCCCTGAGCAACATAGTCAGTTTACAATTTCGGGTGGTTACATTGGAAAGACACAGGTGTTGGGTGCACGGAAGGAGAGATCTGATCATGGGAGGCCAGTTAGTATGGGCTGTATGTGACATAACAAGCATAGCTGAAAGATTCAAAACCTTCTTAATCTTTCTTTTTTTGCCTCTGGGAATAACAGAATCTTTTGGGGCTACAACATGGCAACATCTAGGGCATTTTCCCGATACTGTCATCAACGATATGTGTACATACATAAAGCGTTTATTTGAACGGACCTTAAGATGCTGCATAAGCCTGTGTGAATTAAAGTCACTCCATGAGCAGGTATGAATAGCGATATATGTGATATCAGCAGGAAAGTAGCACCATCCCCGGAGTACCGGGGGCCATCTTACCTCTGTACCTGTACAGCGCGTTCCACTGGAACTGAGAGGACACCAGGGGTTTCTCTTGAAATATCGTTTCTCCCTTTCGTATATTCCGGGTAGCAAACAGCCCCTTTCCCTGGATGATGACAACGAACAAAACTGAATTAGAAAACACGATTCCAATCAACCATGTTATAAATGAAAGGTTACAGAGCTGAGACAGGGCTCAAGGTACAGGAAGGGGATTGGAGATCACTGTAAGGATAGTCTCAATTTATATTATAAAACTAATCAATTAAAGTGCATCTAACCACTTCTTCCCCACAAATGTTTGTAGAGCACAGTTAAACCAGTGCTCCATCCATTACAAAGTGCCAGTAGTGTAGAAAACCAGGACACATAGCCAGATATTGCTCACATCGGCATGTGAAGGGAAGACAGCGACACACACATAGTAGGGACAATCGGAGTATCATACAATCCGAGCATAATGGGGCTTCACATAGTCCAGACTTTGAAGAAGTCTAGGAACGCATTTTGCATCCATGCGCCAGCTACGTTGTGCTTGCAAACAACGCAACTGAACAAGCACGAGCGCTCACTATGACGGACGCTGCGAGTGACCGTCAAATGGACAGGCAGGATCAGGAGAGGTTTGGTCAATGAGGATTAGGCCACTCTTGTAAGTTACTACCAGTACAGTTAATTAGCAGGCCTGATATGGAGTCAAATGTGGCAATTAACACTGCAGAGTAAACAAACTTTCTTATCAGATATGGGGGCAGTCAGATTTGTAATGATCGCTCTCTTGAATTTGTCTTTTACCAGGAAAACTACTTTGCTGTAAAGGTAACAGGCGAGGTGAACCACTACTCAATGACTGCACAGCAAAAGTTACCATTGCAGCAGAGGCTCCTACTAACATTCTTGGTCAAGGCAGAAAGTTGTTGAGGAAATTGTGATACATTATATACTGTATTCCCGAAGGAGTGTTTTTAGATATTCCAGGAAATAATGCCCAGGAAGTATTGATGATCTCCCTGTTATAGTCTCAGTTCCATCCAGTTTACAACAAAAACTATCACAAATACCCGAATCCCTAAGGATTAAGGATGGAAAAGACACTGGATTGATGGTAAATGTAGCTCCTGTAGTGGTGCGATTAAAAGAAGGATGGGATGCAGCAAAAATACCACAATATCCGTTGAAACCTGAAGTCAAACTTGGGGTTTTTCCTGTTATTGAAAGGCTGTAACAACAAGGTATATTAATACTGTGACTGGATCACTATTAAATAACTTTTGGTATAAATTTATTGAAAGCAAATAGCGCAGGGCCCTTATTTATATAATTGCACATGCACTTTTTTTTGATATTGTGTATATTGTGAGATAGGAAATCATTATTTCTGAGACCAGGGGAAGAAATTTGTCTCTTGTTTAACCTTGCTATAGGATATGCCTATTTCTGATGTATATATCTGATACAATGAGCCTTTGTTTACAAAGCCTCTTGTATATTGTGATGTGGGAAACTAGCTTGTTTTTGCTGTTCTGTGTGAATAGGTATTCCGAACAGTCTGATGAAAGGCCCCGTGCTAATTAGATCTTTTGATGTGAAGGTCCTGTTAGAACTATAAACAATGGAGACAGAACATCTGAAGGGGGATGTGGAAGTCAAATTGTGTTAGATGCAAAATTAGATTACATCCTGAGATCTGAGGGAATATTCTAGACGGGTTGGAGCCGGCTAGGTCCAAGGGGCTGGCTTACCTCTGCTATGAGTTATGTCGGAACTGTATAAAAGATGAGCTGTGTGAGCATGTAATGTATTCTTCTGATTTTCATCTGACCTGATCACTGGTACCACTAACCAGTGTAAGAAAATAAACATCTTGCTTCAAGACCTGCTTGGAAACATCTTCAATATTGCTGTATTCCTGTGATCTACAGATTCGACCCTAAATCTAATCTGTTCTCTGGCTGACTCTGAGGTTTGGACCCAAGCGTTTCCAGTACCACCGCTCTGTCTGCTACCCAGCAGCCCTGGTCAGTGTGATAGGCCAAGGGGGGATCCAGTCACAGCAACCCGGATCTATAGTAAGAGGTCCGGAGTTACCAGCCCAGTATGGAGTTACACCAGCAACGAGGTACACTAGCAGCATCAGTTACCGAGAAGGAACGTGGTTCTGAGTGCCATAGAAGGAGCTCAGTGGTGGCAGCATTGTAAGCCCCTCCTACTGCAGCAGGAGGGCGCATTTGGGATACCGAAAGGGAACGATTGCAAAGTAAGCCCAGGCGGTTTCCAGCAACAACAGACAGGGTGACATAGGCGGTCCATCCTGTCACAAATACGTACTACCAGTACAGCCAATAATCCTATTTTTCCTGTCAAAAAGAGTAGGGGGAAGGAGCTATAGACCAGTGCAGGATTTAAAGGGGATTATCAAAGTAGTTGAGAGCCAATCCCCCATAGTACCCAATCCAGCTGTCATTCTGATGCAAATCCCTCCTTCTGCTACCCATTTCACTATAATTGACCTCTGTTTTGCTTACTTTTCTGTCCACTACTCCCTGACTGCCAGTACCTTTTTGCTGTTACCCATCGGGGGTACAATATACTTGGACACGGTTACTTCAGGGGTTCATAGACAGTCCTATTATATTTTCCTATAAGCCTTGTGTGACAGGATGGACCTCCTATGCCACCCTGTCTTTTGTGTTGCTGTGGACCAGTTGGGCTTGCCTTGCCACCATCCCCTTTTCTTTATCCCAATTGCGCCCTCTACCCGCAATAGGAGGGGCTTAAGCTGCTGCCACCACTGGACTTCTTAGCGGCATCCAGAACCGCTTCCTTCTGGGTAACTGCCGCTGTTAGGGTAGCCCCTTGCTGGCGCACCTGGGCTTGTACCCCTGACCTCTTGCCTTCAGATCAGGGTGGATGTGGATGGATCCCCCTGGCCTATCACACGGACCAGAGCTGCAGGTATTGGGCAGAGTGTTGTTACTGGAATTCTGAGTCTAAACCTCAGAATAGTCGGAAAAATGATTAGATTTGGGTCTATTCAGCAGATCACAGCAATTACAGCAGGGAAGATCTTGAAGCAAATAATGTTTATTACCTTAAGTGTCCTACTAAGGACAGTTCATACACTAGTGTTCTCCAGGAGTACAGATGGTATGATACATTACATGGTCAAACAGCGCTCCTTTTTATACAGATTCTGACAAATCCTGGCAGGGGTAAGCCAGCCCTCTGATCCGAGATGGCTCCGAAGAGACTGAAATATTTCATTCAAGGATTAACATCAGGATGTGAGATGTCCTTTAAACTTTATACTTGACAAAATTTACACTAATTTGTGATATCCTAAATCACATTGATCAGAGGTTTCCTTTCACTTTAACCATACAGGATACAGGTAACGACTCCCTGTTGTTTATTCAAGTGTTGGTCACTCACAACCCCTAATTGGGGTTAAAACAAATTTCCTCCCGTGGTCTCAGAAATAAATACATTTCCTATACCAAAATACAAACCAAATAAAAAACAAATCAGTACCTTTCTAATAGACAATATCAAAAATAAGTATATTTGCAATAATATAAATTAGCGCACGCACTAATAATTTATATAAAAAGTTATTTACAAGTGATCCAGCCACACTTTGCATGACTGTTTGCAATTATTTCAGATGTGGTTCTTTTCAGATACTGTATGTAGATGATCTATTGTTGTGTTCAGAATCGCTTGAATCTTTCCTGACCGACACTAATCAGCTATTATTGCATCTTTTAGAAACTGGTCAGAAGGTTACAAAGGACAAATTATAGCTGTGCCAGAAGAAAATGAAATACTTAGGACACTGAATAACCCAGGGACTACGACACCTAATAGAATACAGGCCATATTAAAGACAGACACTTTTACAACAGTCGGGGAGATGAACATGTCGGGAATGCCACTTTCATCATCCGGGTGTCGGGGTAGGTAGTGTCGGTGATATCAGCATCGATATTTAGTACCCAACCCATATTAAACATGAACCTGACACAAAACCAGCAGCAAGTGTATCCCAGGTTTCTGGCGCTACCACTGCAGGAGCTAATGTCCTCTACCAAGCGTGATCGAGTGCAACTCACTGGGGAAACAGAACAAGCTTTCCTAGCACTCAAGGAAAGTCTGACACGATCCCCTGCTTTCAGAATATCAGACGATGGAAAGCCATTTGACCTATTCTGTACGGAAAATGCTGGTTGTCTGACAGGAGACCTCACACAACGACATGGTGACGGTAACAGACCTGCAGCCAATTACAGTGCACAATTATATACTGTGATGAAGCGGGGTGCTACTGGGCTGAGTACTTACTATTCATCACAGTTTAATGTACTTTTTAATCCTTGGCCCAGTCTAAGTATATACACCAGAGCATCCGTGTATGTGTATCATTATTTCATGTTATTAGGTACATTTTGCCCTTGCTATTACCTGCAATATTGTATACATTAGAAATATAAATAATATTGTGTGAAAATAATAGGATAGCAGAAGTAATTTTGCTTATGTTAGCGAAGGTAATTACCATTTGTTTCCAATGTCCAATGTTTTGAGGTGTGACATAGATGTGGTTTGTAATCAGAACAATGTCTGAATAACTTGACATAGCTAGTTGCCAGCCCATGTATATTAGCTAGTTCAACAGGTAATCTGAGAGGTAATTAGGTTAGAACTTCTAGATGATATGCAATGTGCCTCCACAGTAATATACTGGCTGAAATAGCATTGGGAAATGTATCAATATGTATCAAAATAAATGTTATTGTATCAAAATGGATCACAGACTCAGATTGTGTGATGCTGCAGATACAAATGTCTTATTGTTTCACGCAAGCGTGAAGTGTCATTCCTTGATGTAATATTGTAACCTCATGTTTAGTGTATCCAGCCAAATAGCTAATTCAGTCAAGCCATTCCACTGTATAATCAAAGTAACAGAGACGGTATGTCTAACAGTTAAAGTGTCCACTGATAGAACCCTGCTGAAAGGGGGAGGATTGATATATTTCTATACAACCACGAATATAAGATCAGAATACCAATAAACTCATTCTAGCTTGGAGGATCCTGGTGTACAAGACATCAGCACAGAGGACTCTGGGCAGGCATTGTGGTGCCGCTGGAGGAAACCCTATCAGGACAGGGTCTGTGTGAGCCAGTAACCCAAGCTGGGCGACATAGTAACAGTCTAGCTAAACGGTAGCGGTAATATTGCGGGAGGATAAGACTCTGAAAGAGACGGAGATTATTACTTTGGAGTGCTGACTGCAAGAGGCTGCTGGAGGATACATGCTACCATTTACCCTGTATCTTGTGAACGTCTTGTGGTGCCATAATGAAGCCTTATTTTGGATATACTCTGGTCTACTCGAGTGAGTTGAATAACACAGAGGGTAACTGCCATCCCAGCTAAGGGTGGTATCCTCACATATCCTGTATATCGATCCCTCCCCACCTGATTAAGGACAGTAGCAGCAGCTACTTTCTAGTAGAGCAGAGTGAGGATGTAGTACTGAGTAATTATTTTACACTCCAAACACCTCATCAGTGTCTACACTTTAAAATTCAGTTCAAACAAGTCATGTCTCATCTGCTGGACACACCAAATGTGGACTTGCAAACACTATCAAAAGATGTAACACGCTGTATTCTGCAAATGTCCTACTGTATGTGCCTCATAAGGCACAATGGATGGAGGGTGAGGACAGATGAAATTAATTTTGAAGTTTGTGCATATAAGTCTGACTGTATGGAGAATCTATAAGACTTTCATGGCGAGATCTAACATCAGCGACATCCCTTTAGTTGATGCAAACCTTCTACACTGATGGGAGATCTCACATACAGATAAAGGAAACTTGTGCACTGGATATGCTGAAGTAGATGATGTGGACAATAGAGGCCAAACCATTAGGACCGTCACATTTGGCACAAGTTGTAGAACTAACAGCACGTAAAAGAGCCTGTGAGTTAGTGGAAGGGAAATTGCTAAACATCTACACTGATTCCAGGTATGCCTTTGGGGTGCTCCATGACTCTGGAGCGCCAGAGAAACTTTTTGACAGCATCAGGCACAACCAAAGCACACGCACAATACATACAGGGACTACTGACACCCATACAGTTACAGCGGGTGGTAGCGGTCATCAAATGCCAAGCACACACAACAGTGTCTATGGGTATATAAAAGAGCAGATGAGGCTGTAAAGAGAGCAGCAGCTTCACCTGTCTAAACATTGAGGCTGACACTGACAATAACTCAAATAGATTGCTGGTTGTGACAGGATGGATCTCCTATGCCACCCTGTATCTGTTGTTGGGGACCGGCTGGGCCTGACTTGCCATGTCCCCTTTTCTTTATCCCAAATACTCTCTCTAACCGAAGTAGGAGGGGCTTTTTCTACTGCCACCACTAGGCTCCTTCACCAGCACCTAGGAAACTGTCGCTGCTATGGTACCCCTTTGCTGGGCATCTGGGCTGCTACACCTGACCTCTTGTCTTCAGATCAGGGTTGCTGTGGATCATTCCCCCTGGCCTAATACACTGGCCAGAGCTGCAGGTAGCGGGCAGAGCGGTGGTACCGGAGTGCTGGGTCCCAAACTCAAAACAGCCGGGTAACGGATTAGATTGGTCTAATCTGTAGGTCACAGGAATTACAGCAGTTAAGTAGGCGTCAAAGCAGCTTCCTTAAGCCGTTATGTTTATTAGCTCAGGAAGTCCTAAGAAGGACAGTTACACACTAGTTTGAGGTACTAGTGATATCCAGAAAGTACAGATTGCATGATGATAACTTACATGGTAAAAACAATCTTTTTATACAGATTTACACAAATACCCTGAGAGGAGGTAATCCAGCCTTCTGCCCCTCTAACCAATCCATCATGCAGCCTGCCTATAAATCAGCCTAGAGGGTTTAAACATCTTTTTAGATTGCTGCTAGCGGCACCATTACGTCTGAGGATTTATATTGAATGTTCACAATCAAGAAATAACATTTCTCTAATCTTGCTTTGATAAGTACATCTGCAATGATATACAGAGGTGCACTGCACTCAAAAATAAAATAAATATCTACAGTAAGTTATTTCTACGTGATCCAGCCACATATATATATAAATGGGATACAGGGATATATAGAAAATATGTAATGGACATGTATATAAAGGATATATATGAGAGATACAAGGATATATAAGGGATATATTGGGTATACATGGACATATAGGGAATATATAAGGAATGTATGATGAACATATGGAGATATAGAGATGAGGGGTAAATAGGAGATACATATGAGGTACACACGGATATGTGAGGGGCGTACGGGAGATCGGCGAGGGGCGTACGGGAGATCGGCGAGGGGCGTACGGGAGATCGGCGAGGGGCGTACGGGAGATCGGCGAGGGGCGTACGGGAGATCGGCGAGGGGCGTACGGGAGATCGGCGAGGGGCGTACGGGAGATCGGCGAGGGGCGTACGGGAGATCGGCGAGGGGCGTACGGGAGATCGGCGAGGGGCGTACGGGGGAAAGATGAGGGGCGTACAGGGGATAGATGAGGGGTGTACAGGGGATAGATGAGGGGAATACAGGAGATCTATGAGTGGTATACAGGAGGCAGATGAGGGGTGTATAGGAGATCTATGAGGGGTGTACAGGAGATCTATGAGGGGTGTACAGGAGGTAGATGAGGGGTGTACAGGAGGTAGATGAGGGGTGTACAGGAGGTAGATGAGGGGTGTACAGGAGGTAGATGAGGGGTGTACAGGAGGTAGATGAGGGGTGTACAGGAGGTAGATGAGGGGTGTACAGGAGGTAGATGAGGGGTGTACAGGAGGTAGATGAGGGGTGTACAGGAGGTAGATGAGGGGTGTACAGGAGGTAGATGAGGGGTGTACAGGAGGTAGATGAGGGGTGTACAGGAGGTAGATGAGGGGTGTACAGGAGGTAGATGAGGGGTGTACAGGAGGTAGATGAGGGGTGTACAGGAGGTAGATGAGGGGTGTACAGGAGGTAGATGAGGGGTGTACAGGAGGTAGATGAGGGGTGTACAGGAGGTAGATGAGGGGTGTACAGGAGGTAGATGAGGGGTGTACAGGAGGTAGATGAGGGGTGTACAGGAGGTAGATGAGGGGTGTACAGGAGGTAGATGAGGGGTGTACAGGAGGTAGATGAGGGGTGTACAGGAGGTAGATGAGGGGTGTACAGGAGGTAGATGAGGGGTGTACAGGAGGTAGATGAGGGGTGTACAGGAGGTAGATGAGGGGTGTACAGGAGGTAGATGAGGGGTGTACAGGAGGTAGATGAGGGGTGTACAGGAGGTAGATGAGGGGTGTACAGGAGGTAGATGAGGGGTGTACAGGAGGTAGATGAGGGGTGTACAGGAGGTAGACGAGGGGTGTACAGGAGGTAGACGAGGGGTGTACAGGAGGTAGACGAGGGGTGTACAGGAGGCAGACGAGGGGTGTACAGGAGGCAGACGAGGGGTGTACAGGAGGCAGACGAGGGGTGTACAGGAGGCAGACGAGGGGTGTACAGGAGGCAGACGAGGGGTGTACAGGAGGCAGACGAGGGGTGTACAGGAGGCAGACGAGGGGTGTACAGGAGGCAGACGAGGGGTGTACAGGAGGCAGACGAGGGGTGTACAGGAGGCAGACGAGGGGTGTACAGGAGGCAGACGAGGGGTGTACAGGAGGCAGACGAGGGGTGTACAGGAGGCAGACGAGGGGTGTACAGGAGGCAGACGAGGGGTGTACAGGAGGCAGACGAGGGGTGTACAGGAGGCAGACGAGGGGTGTACAGGAGGCAGACGAGGGGTGTACAGGAGGCAGACGAGGGGTGTACAGGAGGCAGACGAGGGGTGTACAGGAGGCAGACGAGGGGTGTACAGGAGGCAGACGAGGGGTGTACAGGAGGCAGACGAGGGGTGTACAGGAGGCAGACGAGGGGTGTACAGGAGATCTATGAGGGGTGTACAGGAGATCTATGAGGGGTGTACAGGAGATCTATGAGGGGTGTACAGGAGATCTATGAGGGGTGTACAGGAGATCTATGAGGGGTGTACAGGAGATCTATGAGGGGTGTACAGGAGATCTATGAGGGGTGTACAGGAGGTAGATGAGTGGTGTACAGGAGGTAGATGAGTGGTGTACAGGAGGTAGATGAGTGGTGTACAGGAGGTAGATGAGTGGTGTACAGGAGGTAGATGAGTGGTGTACAGGAGGTAGATGAGTGGTGTACAGGAGGTAGATGAGTGGTGTACAGGAGGTAGATGAGTGGTGTACAGGAGGTAGATGAGTGGTGTACAGGAGGTAGATGAGTGGTGTACAGGAGGTAGATGAGTGGTGTACAGGAGGTAGATGAGTGGTGTACAGGAGGTAGATGAGTGGTGTACAGGAGGTAGATGAGTGGTGTACAGGAGGTAGATGAGTGGTGTACAGGAGGTAGATGAGTGGTGTACAGGAGGTAGATGAGTGGTGTACAGGAGGTAGATGAGTGGTGTACAGGAGGTAGATGAGTGGTGTACAGGAGGTAGATGAGTGGTGTACAGGAGGTAGATGAGGGGTGTACAGGAGGTAGATGAGGGGTGTACAGGAGGCAGATGAGTGGTGTACAGGAGGCAGATGAGTGGTGTACAGGAGGCAGATGAGGGGTGTACAGGAGGCAGATGAGGGGTGTACAGGAGGCAGATGAGGGGTGTACAGGAGGCAGATGAGGGGTGTACAGGAGGCAGATGAGGGGTGTACAGGAGGCAGATGAGGGGTGTACAGGAGGCAGATGAGGGGTGTACAGGAGGCAGATGAGGGGTGTACAGGAGATCTATGAGGGGTGTAAAGAAGATCTATGAGGGGTGTAAATAAGATCTATGAGGGGTATACAGGGGGGTAGATGAGGGGTGTATAGGAGATCTATGAGGGGTGTACAGGAGATCTATGAGGGATGTACAGGAGGCAGATGAGTGGTGTACAGGAGATAGATGAGTGGTGTACAGGAGATAGATGAGGGGTGTACAGGAGATAGATGAGGGGTGTACAGGAGGCAGATGAGGGGTGTACAGGAGGCAGATGAGGGGTGTACAGGAGGCAGATGAGGGGTGTACAGGAGGCAGATGAGGGGTGTACAGGAGGCAGATGAGGGGTGTACAGGAGGCAGATGAGGGGTGTACAGGAGGCAGATGAGGGGTGTACAGGAGGCAGATGAGGGGTGTACAGGAGGCAGATGAGGGGTGTACAGGAGATCTATGAGGGGTGTAAAGAAGATCTATGAGGGGTGTAAATAAGATCTATGAGGGGTATACAGGGGGGTAGATGAGGGGTGTATAGGAGATCTATGAGGGGTGTACAGGAGATCTATGAGGGATGTACAGGAGGCAGATGAGTGGTGTACAGGAGGCAGATGAGGGGTGTACAGGAGGCAGATGAGGGGTGTACAGGAGGCAGATGAGGGGTGTACAGGAGGCAGATGAGGGGTGTACAGGAGGCAGATGAGGGGTGTACAGGAGGCAGATGAGGGGTGTACAGGAGGCAGATGAGGGGTGTACAGGAGGCAGATGAGGGGTGTACAGGAGGCAGATGAGGGGTGTACAGGAGGCAGATGAGGGGTGTACAGGAGGCAGATGAGGGGTGTACAGGAGGCAGATGAGGGGTGTACAGGAGGCAGATGAGGGGTGTACAGGAGGCAGATGAGGGGTGTACAGGAGGCAGATGAGGGGTGTACAGGAGGCAGATGAGGGGTGTACAGGAGGCAGATGAGGGGTGTACAGGAGGCAGATGAGGGGTGTACAGGAGGCAGATGAGGGGTGTACAGGAGGCAGATGAGGGGTGTACAGGAGGCAGATGAGGGGTGTACAGGAGGTAGATGAGGGGTGTACAGGAGATCTATGAGGGGTATACAGGAGATCTATGAGGGGTGTAAAGAAGATCTATGAGGGGTATACAGGGGGTAGATGAGGGGTGTACAGGGGGTAGATGAGGGGTGTACAGGGGGTAGATGAGGGGTGTACAGGGGGTAGATGAGGGGTGTACAGGGGGTAGATGAGGGGTGTACAGGGGGTAGATGAGGGGTGTACAGGGGGTAGATGAGGGGTGTACAGGGGGTAGATGAGGGGTGTACAGGGGGTAGATGAGGGGTGTACAGGGGGTAGATGAGGGGTGTACAGGGGGTAGATGAGGGGTGTACAGGGGGTAGATGAGGGGTGTACAGGAGGTAGATGAGGGGTGTACAGGAGGTAGATGAGGGGTATACAGGAGGTAGATGAGGGGGGGGACAGGAGGCAGATGAGGGGGGGGTACAGGAGGTAGATGAGGGGGGGTACAGGAGGTAGATGAGGGGGGGTACAGGAGGTAGATGAGGGGGGGTACAGGAGGTAGATGAGGGGGGGTACAGGAGGTAGATGAGGGGGGGTACAGGAGGTAGATGAGGGGGGGTACAGGAGGTAGATGAGGGGTGTACAGGAGGTAGATGAGGGGGGGTACAGGGGGTAGATGAGGGGGGGTACAGGGGGTAGATGAGGGGGGGTACAGGGGGTAGATGAGGGGGGGTACAGGGGGTAGATGAGGGGGGGTACAGGGGGTAGATGAGGGGGGGTACAGGGGGTAGATGAGGGGGGGTACAGGGGGTAGATGAGGGGTGTACAGGGGGTAGATGAGGGGTATACAGGGGGTAGATGAGGGGTATACAGGGGGTAGATGAGGGGTATACAGGGGGTAGATGAGGGGGGGTACAGGAGATCTATGAGGGGTATACAGGGGGTAGATGAGGGGTATACAGGGGGTAGATGAGGGGTATACAGGAGATCTATGAGGGGTATACAGGAGGTAGATGAGGGGTGTACAGGAGGTAGATTTGGGGGGGTACAGGAGGTAGATGAGGGGTGTACAGGAGGTAGATGAGGGGTGTACAGGAGGTAGATGAGGGGTGTACAGGAGGTAGATGAGGGGTGTACAGGAGGTAGATGAGGGGGGGTACAGGAGGTAGATGAGGGGGGTACAGGAGGTAGATGAGGGGGGGTACAGGAGGTAGATGACCCCTCTCCCCGGTACCTTGCCGCTGTTGATGTATCGGATCTCCACCACCCGCCGGGCCGGCTCCGGTATCACACAGAAGGAGAACACGTCGCACATGGAGGCCGCCATGATGGGAGTAACGTGACCTGTGACCCGGAAACAGCTGATGTGACCGTAGCCACGTGGGGAGCCAGACAGCTGTACATGTATGTGGGTGTACACACTACATACATCATACACATTACACAATATATACTGTACATACATTACACACACTCATACATTGTACAAACATACTACACATACATATCTCAGACATTATACAATATATATATATATATATATATATATATATATATATATATATATATATATATATACATATCTCAGACATTATACTGTACATACATTACACACACTCATACATTGCACAGACATTATACAATATATACACACATGACTCAGTCATTATACTGACTTTAATGTGATCGCACTATAGTGTGGAAGGGAACACCTCCCAGGGCATATTTAGATTATTTTGTAATGGGATGAAAAACATGCATGTTATATAAATTCATATACTGAATGAATAGGTTAATATACATTTCTAGCCAGTGCGGATGATTTTGGCTTTTTCAATAAGTACCTGAGGGAACAGTAAGCAGATAAACTGGTCCCATTTACCCTGATAAACTATCCCTCTTTTGGTGGGGGTAGGTAGCTCAGGAAGCGTGTTTCCAGCTACTATTTCTGCTATTACTTTCAGGGCAGTCGCTGCTCCCTCTACCAGTGTAAGGCAGGGATGTGGACCAGCTACAGGGCTGACGTCTTCAGCAGCTGGCACTTGGCAATGTGTCTGGGCACAATATGGGGGTACAGGGTACATTAATAGAGCTATATTGTTAAGGTAGATTCCAAACATCCATCTGAGGCTAGACATTGCCAAGGGATGAAGTATTTGCTGGGATGAAAGCAGAACCTGATCTCGGACTAGTCAGGGCAGAGACTGAAAGACAATTTATCAGATCAGGCAACATAGTCAGAACTTGTGTGAAGCAGGATCATATCAGGCTGCAGGGCCTGCAACAGGGATGAATCATCAAAAGCAGGGACAGATGTGGCTCCAGCGACTTCCATTATGGTGGGCTAGGTCATTCAGTCCCAATACTGAACAGCAGAAGGCAGATATTAAGATAAAATCAGTAGAAATGTATAGTTAATAAAAGTGTCCCTACCTCCTTGGTAGTCCAGTGGGTATCTGAGGCTCCCCCGGCAGGACTCTGCCACCGCTCCGATCCTTTTCCATGAGAACGGAGCGCGGTGGTGCTGGAGGG
Source organism: Mixophyes australis (assembly GCA_036250195.1). Classification (NCBI taxonomy): domain Eukaryota; kingdom Metazoa; phylum Chordata; class Amphibia; order Anura; family Limnodynastidae; genus Mixophyes; species Mixophyes australis. The sequence continues at coordinate 498,313,259 of JAVHZZ010000001.1, forward strand.
TCCCCCAATCCTTGGTGATCCAGCGAGGGATGCAGGAGCTGGATGATGTGGGAACCAGGGACTGCCTGAGAGTGATCCCCTCCGGCAGCTGCAGCTCCATGGCTGCCGCAGGTGACTTACAATAGATCCTCCTGGATTTAAATGAATCCAGGAGACACATGGCATGCTTTGGGAACCCATCATGCTAAAAACCATACTGGAGCTCAAAGATCCAGATCCCTGGACAAGGTCCCTGAAAATATTTTTAGGCAGGAGATTTAAAGATAAATCTTCTGTCCTAGACTTAGTGGCACCAGGGGTGGGGAGGAGACTGAGTGTTCCTCTCCTTGGCAGCTTGTGTGTGGCAAGGCAGGCCCAGCTGGTCACCAGCATCATAGCAGGGTGGCATAATAGGTCCATTCGGTCACATTATTATATGTAGTACCTTCCTGTTAGATTAATTTCTAAGAGTTGTATGTGATTCCTGAATGTATTTTACAAGACCAATGTATAGTAAGTAATCTGTAATATTTGACCTTGTACATTATTGGAAAATTTTGATAAAATAAATATGATGAATAAAAGCATAGTCCAAATAGCAAGCCAAGGTCATGGATAATAGTCCATAACATTAGATCTTTAGCCAAAGTTCAGGTATCCACAGTCAGAGGCTGCAGCAGCAGGGCTCAGTTTGGTAACAAAATACCTAGCAAAGCAACAATCCAGAAGGCGCTATTTAAAGGGCAGTGATCGAGACTCATCAGGGGCAGTTGGAGAGTGATGACAACCAGGAATACCTACTGAGCATGCTGATGGCCTTAGCCTTGAGAAGATATTTCTTATATCATCATCAGCAGCTATTTATATAGCGCTGCTAATTCCGCAGCGCTGTACAGAGAACTCACATCAGTCCCTGCTCCATTGGAGCTTACAGTCTAAATTCTCTAACATACTCCATACAGATAAGGCCATGGTTGGAAATTGAACTCATGACCCTAGTGCTGTGAAGTAGAAGTGCTAACCACTAAGCCACCATGCTGCCACTGGGCTGCCCCCCCTTATATCTACTGAGCACGCTCATGGACTTAGTCTCGGGAAGTTAATTCTTATATCTACTGAACACGCTCATGGACTTAGTCTCGGGAATATATTTCTTAAATCTACTAAGCAGGTTCATGGACTTAGTCTTGGGAAGGTAATTCTTATATCTACTGAGCACGCTCATGGGGGTAAATGTATTATGGTCCGGTTTTGTCAACTCGCGGGAGTTCGGCGAGTTGACAGCTAAATTTTTTTTTTATACAATCTATTTTTATTGAAGTGAAACAGCATATACATATGTATGCAACAGTATTAACACATAAATATGGTACTTTAAGCATTCCGTTGCACAACAACAATTGCAGGTTCACCCAAAGTGGTGTATGTCTGCTTAACCCTTCTTATAAAAGATAATAAAAGAAAGTAAGGGGGATAGGGGATAGAGATATAGAAGGGAAAGGCTGGGAAGGAAGGCATGGGGGGGGGGGGAGTTGGGCCTCATACATTCCACTGAGCAAACAACACTGACAGCTAAAATTTAAAGCGGCGCTGACTTGTAAAGGCAAGTTTGCCTTTACAAGTCAGCGCCGCTTTAAATTTTAGCTGTCAACTCGCCGAACTCCCGCGAGTTGACAAAACCGGACCATAATACATTTACCTCATGGACTTAGTCTCGGGAATATAATTCTTATATCTACTGAGCACGCTCATGGACTTAGTCTCGGGAATATAATTCTTATATCTACTGAGCACGCTCATGGACCTAGTCTCGGGAATATATTTCTTATATCTACTGAGCACGCTCATGGACTTAGTCTCGGGAAGATAATTCTTATATCTACTGAGCACGCTCATGGACTTAGTCTCGGGAATATATTTCTTATATCTACTGAGTACTCTCATGGACTTAGTCTCGGGAAGATAATTCTTATATCTACTGAGCACGCTCTGGGACTTAGTCTCGGGAATATATTTCTTATATCTACTGAGCACGTTCATGGACTTAGTCTCAGGAATATATTTCTTATATCTACTGAGCACGCTGTGGGACTAAGTCTCGGGAATATATTTCTTATATCTACTGAGTACTCTCATGGACTTAGTCTCGGGAAGATAATTCTTATATCTACTGAGCATGTTCATGGACTTAGTCTCGGGAATATATTTCTTATATCTACTGAGCACGTTCATGGACTTAGTCTCAGGAATATATTTTTTATATCTACTGAGCACACTCATGGACTTAGTCTCTGGAAGATAATTCTTATATCTACTGAGCACGCTCATAGACTTAGTCTCGGGAATATATTTATTATATCTACTGAACATGCTCATGGACTTAGCCTGTGTCTAAAATCCTCCTGTGACAGGATGGACCTCCTATGCCACCCTGTTGTTGCTGGGACCAGGCTGGGCTTACTTTGCCACCATTCCCTTTGGTTATCCCAATGGGGCGGTGGCAAGGCAATCCCAGCCGGTGCCTAGCAATACAACAGCCAGGGTGGCATAAGAGGTCCATCCTGTCACAATATAGCAAACCAAATCAATATACATGGTAACAGAACCTAAACCGGTGTGTGCAAGTTCGTAAAACAAAGTTATAATATAGAAATACATGAGGCTATTTTAGATTATAAAAATGATAATGTTGCACTTGTCAAACTAGCTATGTATGATGGGTGCACTGTTGTTGGTTTCACAGTGAGGCAGAATATGGCTGATTTGTATCCACTGAAACTTAGATTTTCTTTGCTGTGAACCTTTTTCTAACTTTATACTTCAATCACTGCCGGGTAAATCTTCCACGCCAGGGGTCACAATGTTGTTAACTACCCCAGTCCCTATAGCCAAGTGGGGGTCAGGAGGAGCCTAAGAGTGTCAGTGCTGTGCTGGTAGGCTCTCTTGGGGAATATGCTGTGTTTAGCTCCCCCATAGAGAAATCTGCCTCATATTAACTAGTCTGTGGGAACCAAACTGGATATAAAAAGGTCTAGGCCGAGGCACTGTGTTCTGCTAGGGTCAGCCTATGCATTGACGTTTAGTCTTCTGCTAGACTAAGCAACCTTATATTGCTGTTGGAGATCATTAAATCCCCATGAGTCATGTTACCTGGTGAGCCTGCTGGAGCAGGGAGATCTTGGGCTCCTACCAAGCTGATACAGGGGAGTATGTCAGGGCAAACACGTGGGATCAAGGAACAAATGAACTAAGATGACTGCAGTCCTCAGGCTAGTGGGGTAATGGACAGTGAGTGTGATAACCCTGTCTGGCATTTATTTAATAATGTATTGTGTTTTTGCACAATAAAAGTACTGTTGTACTTTCTAACTTAGAACTCCTAAAAGCTGCCTGGTATCATCCCGAGGGAACTTCCTGCACTGTTTTTATAGACAATATTTCTGTCTGCACTAATTACATTTATTACACAGTATAAAATACATATTGTGACTGGAAAACTATTAAATATCTTCTGGTAAAAATGTATTTAAAGCAAATAGCGCAGGGCACTTATTTATGTAATTTCACGTGCACTTATTTTTTGATATTGTGAGATAGGAAATCGTTATTTCTGAGACCAGGGGAAGAAATTTGTCTCTTGTTTAACCTTGCTATAGGATATGCCTATTTCTGATGTATATATCTGATACAATGAGCCTGTGTTTACCAAGCCTTTGGTGTATTGTGATATGGGGAAGTAGCTTGTTTTGGTTTTTTTTGTTGTTCTGTGGAAATGTGTATTCGGCGACTGTCTGAAGTATTCATGCCAGTCAGACCTTTTGACTTGCTAGTGTGTCTCCTGCTTCTGAAATAAGATCCAGGAAATCACAGCAAGGGTTTTAAGAATTTCATAGCTAAGTATAAATATTAGTGGCTTTGCAATGCATGTGAATCTATGTTTGTGTAAATAGAGTATATCCTGATGCTAAAAATAGCATGTGTCTGAAAGGTATAAATGCACTGACTTGTACACTGAAATGTATCATTCTGATGTTCCATCTGACCTGACCACTGATACCTTAAATCAGTGGGACTGTCCTTATCAGGACACTTGAGCAATAAACATCACTCTGCTTAAAAGACCTGCTTGATAACTTCTTCAATATTACTGTAATCCTGTGACCTGCCGATTAGACCCTAAATCTAATCCGTTCTCCATCTGATTCTGAGGTTTGGACCCAGCTCTCCAGCACCACCGCTCTGCCAGCTACCTGCAGCTCTGGTCAGTGTGATAGGCCAGGGAGGATCCATCCACAGCAACCCGGATCCATAGTAAGAGGCCCGGAGTTACCAGCACAGGAGTACACTAGCAGTGAGAGTTACCCAGAAGGAACGTGGTTCCGAGCGCCATAAAGGAGTTCAGTGGTGGCAGCATTATAAGCCCCTCCTACTGCGGCAAGAGGGCGCATTTGGGATAACGAAAGGGAACGGTGGCAAAGTAAGCCCAGCTGGTTCCCAGCAACAACAGACAGGGTGGCATAGGCGGTCCATCCTGTCACAGATTTCTGGGGGCGAGCGGTGGGATTACCGCAGGCGGCTTTTCGTGAGCCAATCGGGAGAGCCGAGTTATTCAGGAAAGGAATAACTGCAGCCAGGAGAACGCACAGGATGTCTGATTACACCAATGTGTCCAAAGGACTTTACAATCAGGGGGACACCCTCTTCTACTCACCCCCAAAAGCAAGTACCTAACCCTTCGGGTACCATTCACCAGCCACCGCCCTGCCCTGTCCCTGGAAGTTATCAGCGACCATCGGAGCCCAGGCTGGAGAGAAAGTGCTACAGCTGCGGGAAAATCGGTCATTTAAGGATGGACTGTCCCACAGCCCCAGCATCCCAGACTCGTGCCCCTAATCCGAGTCCTGGGGCCCGGCTAACTTGCTTAACTGGCAAAGGTGAGCCATTAAAGACTGTTTCCACCCCTGCCAGCCCAATGGAGTGTGGCGTGTCTGCAGGTGACTCAGCGGAGAGAGTCACCTGTGTGTTCAGAAGACCCCCCAAAAACATGTGGAGAAACCTGCAGCCGGTCCAAGTGGGACCCCTGCAGGGTGAAGGACTCAGGGGCCTCAATCACTGTAGTGAGTCCCCATCTTATTGATCCTGCTGCAGTATTGCAGGATCGCACTGGCAAGGTTACTGTGGCAGATGGACTGGAAAAAGAAGTGCCTGTAGCAAAGGTGTATCTGGACTGGGGAGATGGCCAGGAGTTGCGAGATGTTGCCGTTATGGATGACCTCCCAACTGATGTGAATTTGGGCAACAATGTTGGGGGTAGAATTGTAACCGCATTTCTCAACACTATCACCCGGAGCCAAGCTGCTAAGCTACAGTCTTCAGGATCTACACCTGCACAGCCCAGCCCAGAGGAAAATACCACATCTATTTCTTCAGGAAACAGCCAGCCCTTTGCCTCTGGAAAGACTATGTCCCCTAGCAACGCAGAGGATGTTGTCTCTTGCTAACCTGATCTTGTGGGGGTGCCCGGTGATGCTCCTGTCCCTAGCAGTATGCCAGCTCCAGCGGTGAGTATAGCTAACCACAGTGACCCCCCTTTGACTAACTCTAGTCACCCCAGCATAGACCCCCCTGCAGCGTATCCTGACTTAGATGATAGTGAGGGCCGCAGGGAAGAGTTCAGGGCAGCACAGCTCTCTGATCCCTCACTGGAAGGTATGAGGCGCCAGGCTGGCGGCAGCCTTCCAGCGAGGGAGGTAGGGAGTGTGACCTGGCGTAAAAGGTTGTTGTACCGTGTAGCTAGGGAGGTAGATGGGGATAGACCAGTCTGGGAACAAGTTCAACTGGTGGTATCACAGGGCTTTTGTGCGCAACTAATGGCAGTTGCTTATGAAATCCCTATGGCAGGACACCAGGGCAGAGACCAACACTGAAGCGCCTGACACAGAACTTTTTCTGGCCTGGAATGTCTGATGATGTCCTGGCCTACTGTAAGTCCTGTTATGTGTGTCAGCATCTTGGGCTCCCTAGTGTTCGTGTTCCCCTCAGGTCCTTACCAATAATTGGGGAACATTTTCAGCAAGTGGCTGTGGATATAGTAGGTCCCCTGACTGTACCCATGTCTGACGCCTACCTCTTGCCCTGTACTAATGCTTCTGTAGATAAGTTGGGCAGAGTTCAGGGTTGCCTAGAGGATATTTCCATTTTCAGTAAGATTTGGGATGGTAATCTAGAGCAAATAGGGCTGGTGTTAGGGAAGATGGGGTGGGCATTTTTGTCTGTTAGGGCAGAGGAGTGCCAAATGGGGATGTCAGACGTACAGTACCTGGGTGATCGTGTGGGGGGAGGAAGGGTTAGGTCAGAACCAGCTAAGGTAGAGACAATCCGAGACTGGCCCCAGCCCACAACCCAGTTACATGTACACGTTACAATCTTACCGACTGCAGGGGACAGATGTTCTGTCCCAGACTTTAGTACTGTAGCGAAGCCCCTGACAGGTCTCACTAAGAATAAACTCCCCAAAATAGTTGGCTGGACACCCGCTTGTGAGCTGACATTTCAGTTGTTAAAGGAAGTTTGTGCTCCAGTACTGTTGGCGCCTAATTATGACAAGGACTTTATTGTGCAAACTGACGCGTCACAGTATGGACTGGGAGCAGTACTTAGCCAGGCGGGGCCTGATGGGCCGGAGCACCCCGTAGCCTATTTGAGCAGAAAACTGCTAAACTGGGAGGTGGGGTATGCCACAATTGAGAAGGAATGTTTGTCCATTGTGTGGGCAGTGAAAAAACTCCAACCGTATTTGTATAGACAACGTTTTACTGTGGTCACTGATCATAATCCTTTAAAGTGGCTGCAACACACCTCAGGGGAAAATGGACGGTTGGTGCATGGAGCCTTACACTTCAAATTTATGACTTTGACATAATTCACAAGCAAGGAAAGGCTCACAGCAATGCGGATGGACTGTCTCGGCAGGAAGAGCCAAATCCGCCGGATCACCTCTGGTAACCCTAGGATACTGCAGAACAGGAGCCAAATCGTTGGACATGGCACCCTGGTTGCCGCATGGACAAGAGGGGGGGGGGGGGGAGAGAGGTGTGACTGGATCACTATTAAATAAATTTTGGTAAAAATGTATTTAAAGCAAATAGCGCAGGGCACTTGTTTATGTAATTTCACGTGAACTTATTTTTTGATATTGTGAGATAGGAAATCGTTATTTCTGAGACCAGGGGAAGAAATTTGTCTCTTGTTTAACCTTGCCATAGGATATGCCTATTTCTGATGTATATATCTGATACAATGAGCCCGTGTTTACCAAGCCTTTGGTGTATTGTGATGTGGGGAAGTAGCTTGTTTTTGTTTTTTTTTTGTTCTGTGGGAATGGGTATTCAGCGACTGTCTGAAGTATTCATGCCAGTCAGACCTTTTGACTTGCTAGTGGGTATCCTGCTTCTGAAATAAGATCCAGGAAATCACAGCAAGGGTTTTAAGAATTTCATAGCTAAGTATAAATATTAGTGGCTTTGCAATGCATGTAAATCTATGTTTGTGTAAATTAGAGATGGGCGGGCTCGGTTCCCCGAGAACCGAACACACCCGAACTTCAGGTATCCGAGTATTCTCCCGCCCATTCGGATTCTAAATCGAGGCAAAACGTCATCATGACGTAGTCGGATCTCAGAGCTCGGTTCCCGCGATATTTGAAATGCATAAATACCCGCTTACACAGCAATCCATCGCCATTTGACAGAGGGAGAGAGCAGGGTTAGGTCACAGACTGTATTAGAGCAGGGACAGAGCAATCATATTCCCCAGTGTGAAACAATAATTTTTGTGGCTGCAGAAAGTCATATCTAGCAGCACTATCTATTGAATATTTTGCACTACAAGTGCTTTGGGGTGTCTCATATTCCCCAATGTGAAACAATAATTTTTCTGGCTGCAAAAAGTCATATCTAGCAGCACTATCTATTGAATATTTTGCACTACAAGTGATGGGCTCATTAAAATGGATTCAAAGCAGTCCACATATGAGCAGGATCAGCAAGCAGGTGCACCAGTAGTGTTCCCAGTACATCATCTGGTAAAGCCTATGAAAAAGTACAGTAGTATTTTTAAATCAGGAAAAAAAAACACACCCAAAAATTTTCTTTACCGTGTTGAAGCGAAAAAGAACTGTAACTGAGGATAAGTTAACTGCCAATAAAAAAAAATTGCCAACATGCCATTCTACACACACAGTGGCAAAGAAAGAATGAGGCATTTGCCTTTCTCTATTAGTGCCAGATCAAAAAATGTTACTGAGCCTTCTTCTCGTACGGTCACTCATGACCAAGCAAGACCAAGTAATTTGCAGTCCAAAAGTGGTGCACAACTACTGTTACGTGTAAAAGTCGAGCTGCAAGAAAACAGTAAGGCAGTAGAGGAAAATATATGCTCAGAATCAGAAATGACACCAATCCCTGAGGAGAGTCCATCCACCAGTGGTATGTGTAATTGTGAGCATTCTGATAGTGTACCCATAAAGAAGGGCCCTTTCAGCATTTCTGCTGATGTGTGCCTGAGCAGCCCAAGTGTAGCCGGTGATACACCAAGTGAGGGTGACACTTTGGAATTAGAAGAGGATGAGGGGGAGATTTGGGTAGCCGACGAGGGCGCTGATGAGGATACGGTTGATTGTGTAAGTCCTGCACCAGAGGCAGCAGTACTGGCACGTGAGGTTCTGGCACCAATTTGCAATTTCCAAACACAAGCAGGGATGACGAATGAATTGATAGTCTGTGATGATGATGTACAAACTGATGAGGGTGAGGATGAAGCTGAAGATGATGACGATAACATCTTTTTAAAACTTTCTTTATAAGTGTATGGTGCAATCTACCCCCAAATAGGAAAGAGAGTTGGGGCATTTCTATATCACGTACAGTCTTGAAAGGCTGCTATTTTGTCAATTTCACGATAAGGGTAGGGTGTCATACACAGACAGACACCAAACTGCCTTTGTATATTTCTATTTCTATTCTACAGTCTATACCGGCTGAATTGTTTTCTATTTTACTACTAGTGGAAAGGGGGTCTGATGCAGACAGAAACCAAACTGCCTTTGTCCATTTCTTTTTATATTTTTCAGTCTATGCAGGCTGCTTTTTTTCTATTTAACTACAAGTGAAGGTGGGGACGGGCAGGGCCGGATTTCCCGCTAGGCAACCTAGGCAGGCGGAGAAGTGCTCCCCTCCGTCTGCCATCCCTCTCTGTCCGCCGACATAGTAAAAGAGACTGCGGACGGAAACAGACTTAAAAAAAAACAAACAGTCACGTGATCACATTACAGGTCCCGGCAGTCTCTCCTCCTCATTCAGGGGAAAGAGAGAGGAGGAGAGACTGCCGGGACCTGTCATGCGATCACGTGACTGTTTTTTTTTTTTTTAAGTCTGTTTCCGGCCACTGTGTGAAGACTAACCGAGGAGCTGCGTGGTGGAGAAAAAAGAAGGCAGGAAGACAAGAAGACCAGAAGACAGAAAAGTGGAATACAAAAGAGAAAAAGACAGGTAAGTAAAACGGAGGCACATAGTGTGAGGTGATAATTAAGGGGCACATAGTGTGAGGTGATAATCAAGGGGCACAGAGGTGACACAGTGAAGGGGCACAGAGGTGACACAGTGAAGGGACACAGGTGACACAGTGAAGGGGCACAGAGGTGACAGTGAAGGGGCACAGAGGTGACAGTGAGAGGGCACAAAGGTGATATTTTGAAGGGACAAAAGTGGCAATAAATGGGCATAGTGTGATGATTGAGGGACAAAAGTGACAAGGGCACATCCTTGGATTAATGCGTATTATTTTTGCAAACAACTTAATTTAATATTAATATTTAATATTTCTGTCCTGACTTAAATACTTAATAGGTTGTTTTGACCCAACTACTTAAAAAAACGTTACTGCTTGGTAATTATTTAGGGGTGCCTTTTTCTGCAGCAGGGTGGCCTTGCTCTTTTCACATGTTAGGTACGCCCCCAAAGATGCAAGCCACGCCCTCACCTCCTTTGGCGGCGTGCCGCCGCTGCACGGCGGCACATGCTTTCATATCTACGTAACTATAGGGGTATATGGTAGGCATGCGGCGGCACATGCTCTCACTTCTACGTAACTATAGGGGTATATGGTAGGCATGCGGCGGCACATGCTTTCACTTCTACGTAACTATAGGGGTATATGGTAGGCATGCGGCGGCACATGCTTTCACTTCTACGTAACTATAGGGGTATATGGTAGGCTGCAAAAATATAGTGCTATGGATTGTTTCAGGGAGGGGGCCCAAAAACAGTATCCTGCCTAGGGCCCTATGAGGTCTAAATCCGGCTCTGGGGACGGGGACTGATATTCAGCCACCAAACTACCTTTGTCCATTTCGTTTTATATTGTACAGTGTCTATGCAGGCTGCTTCTTTTCTATTTGACAACAAGTGGAGGGGAGGGGGCCTCATACTCAGCCACCAAACTACCTTTGTCCATTTCGTTTTATATTGTACAGTCTATGCAGGCTGCTTTTTTTCTATTTAACTACAAGTGGAGGGGGGGGGGGGGGGGCTGATGCAGACAGAAACCAAACTGCCTTTGTCCATTTCTTTTTATATTTAACTATAAGTGTAGGTTGTAATATACACCCAAAGATGATGGCTGCATTGCCAATAGGTTAAGATGGAGAGGAAGATGGAGACGGCCTACCAGGGATTAAACTGTTTTTTTCCTAATTTATTAGCTTTAGAATTACCTTACTTATCTAAGAAACAGGTGGAACACTACATTAGGTTGATTTAGGCCAAAAAAAATAGATTTTTAAACAAAATTGCATAACAAAACCAAAACACGCAAGGGCGGTTTTACCAAAACCCGAAGGTAATCCAGATCCAAAACCAAACCCAAAACACGGGGGTCAGAGACCATCTCTAGTGTAAATAGAGTATATTCTGATGCTAAAAATAGCCTGTGTCTGAAAGGTATAAATGCTCTGACTTGTACACTGAAATGTATCATTCTGATGTTCCATCTGACCTGACCACTGATACCCTAAAACAGTGGGACTGTCCTTGTCAGGACACTTGAGCAATAAACATCACCCTGCTTAAAAGACCTGCATGACAACTTCTTCAATATCGCTGTAATCCTGTGACCTACAGATTAGGCCCTTAATCTAATCCGTTCTCCGTCTGATTCTGAGGTTTGGACCCAGCTCTCCAGTACCACCGCTCTGCCTGCTACCGGCAGCTCTGGGCAGTGTGATAGGCCAGGGAGGATCCATCCACAGCAACCCGGATCCATAGTAAGAGGTCCCGAGTTACCAGCACAGGAGTACACTAGCAGTGACAGTTACCCAGAAGGAACGTGGTTCTGAGCGCCATAAAGGAGTTCAGTGGTGGCAGCATTATAAGCCCCTCCTACTGTGGCAACAGGGCGCATTTGGGATAACGAAAGGGAACGGTGGCAAAGTAAGCCCAGCCGGTTCCCAGCAACAACAGACAGGGTGGCATAGGCGGTCCATCTTGTCACACATATAATTAATGATAATGCACAAACGCAGTATTTGTAAAGTAGCACTTATACACACAGCAATAAAGTTATGATGCTTTGTGTTTTATGCCTTGCAAAATTTGCAGGAAATGTAATGACCCCATGCTATCAAAGAAACACTAAAACCAGTGAGCAGCCCTAACAAAGGTATGACATGTGTGATTAAATAAATAACTCACATTTGTGTGAATAACATATAGAAATACATGTGTTGTTTTGTACTTGTTTTCCTTTGGCTTGTGTTTAGGGTTAGGCTACAGGTTTACATTCATCAAATAATGATATGAAGAAGGAGAGAACAGAGATTGCTATTTTGATTAACTTTAATTACATAAACAATTAATAATCCTTGCACAATACTTAAGCAATGCTTCGCCTATAGATTATATAGGTAGTCCACACAGTGTGTTATAAAGATTGATGGCAGTTCCTTCTTGTCACAATCCAAAACCAATAACAAATTAATCTCTAAAGATACCGATCTAAAACACAAAAGAGTGCTCATGGTACAGAATATAAGGACCAAATTTATTTAAAAATAGGCAAAAACCTGCGTACTTGATCTAAAATAAATAATTGTGTTTTGGTGAGAATTGCCAACATCAATGGTGAGATCCTCAGGGAGATTGTCTCTGGCTAGGCGGCTTTGTAGGTGGAATTTTTTCAAAATCTCTGATGAAAGATTTAAAAGAGTTTTCGAGAACCTGAGCAGCAGGAATGGTTTGGTAGAATTGGAAGAATTCTTCCTACAAAGTTCTGTGGAAAGAATTCAGTTGTATTTTTAGTAAATAGACCCATTCTCTGTTCTAAGAAAGGAAAGAATTTGCAACAACGTTCAGGAAGATAATAACACAATTTAATAAACCATAAATGTAAACAATATTTAAACAACTACCATAATTGAGCTTAGATGTGGAAAAAGATTACTAAATCAAAAATTCACACATAAATCAATGAAGTATAATCACCGAGGAGATGTACAAATGTCTAGATGCACATGAATCGCCATAATGCAGCAACGTCATGTAACACCCCGTTCTTTGCGATCAATTCGTACTAAATGTTACTAAAAATATACTTATTGAGGCAATAGTAAAAAATAAATTAGCAGCTGAGCGGTGCTCATTACTCAAGTTACTTATTGTTTTGCAAACTCCGTTCTGCTCTAAACATGTTCTGGGCAATGGAAGATGTGTGTAACTGGAAGCCCGGTTTGAGATTCCAGCTTCACTGTGCTCATAAAGGAAATAAATAAATGAAAAAAAATAAAAATATTTTATGACATAAAAATAGTGATTGGTATATTTTAAAAGTTCTATTATATCTTTCTCCACCCAAGAAAATAACTGAAAACATAATTTATTGATTCAATAAATTTGCTTCAGTTCCCTCTTCCTGTCGAGGTCATCCTGTGCTGCCATTAACCGAACAGACATCAAGAGTGTGGAGAAGTCATGTGAGGATGCTAATTTCGTCATCACACCCCTGTCCACTCAGCGTTCACCGACATATCTGGTTCTTGATGACCTTATTTGCATAAAAAGAGCTTTTCCGTACAATTGCCTGCTTTCCCAGAAGTCCGAGAAATCTAACTTAAATTTGGGAGCCTCCAGGAACTTGATAGCTATGGAGTATAACACTATTGGTTCGCATACTGTGGCTGGATCACATAGGAATAACTTATTGTAGATATTCATTTTTAATAGGGGTGGAGTGCACCTCTGTATATCATTGCAAATGTGCTGTTTTTTTTAGATTGTGTTGTACTTCTGTGTAGGAAATGTATTTTTTTCTGAAACATTGCCAGGGAAGGGAATTTTTTTTTTTTTAACTTTTCTAAAGGAAGCCTCATACTAATTATTTTCATGTGAAGTGACCAACACATCTGTGGCTGGTTCACATAGAAATAATTTTTTGTAGAAATGTATTTAAATTATTTGCATAGTGCGCTAATTTATATAGTTGCAAATGTACTGAATTTGATGCTGTGTTATATTTATGTATTAGAAATGTAATGAATTCTGATGCAATAGTCATTTGTTAGAGGAAGTTTGTTTTGCTGTTGGCAGGAAATGCTAAGTAAGTTTTTTCATGAGAAGTGAAGGGGGTCTTGTTAGAGAGATGGGAAGACTCCTAACAATATAGACAGCACAATTGAGGAAATCACGTTGGTGTGAAAGTTAAAGTTTGTTAGATGCAAGATTAGATTATATCCTGATGTTAAATTATTGAATGTGATTTTTCAGCCTTTGCAGAGCCATCTTGGATGGGGGGGGTGGTGTTACCCCTTACTAAAAGTTGTGTCAGAATCTGTATAAAAGGAGCTCTGTTTGACCATGTATCATTATTGTTCCATCTGTAACTCTTAGAAGATAGCTAGTACCACAAACTGGCATTTAACTGTCCTTATAAGGACACTTGAGCTAATAAAACATTGTGTATGTGTATACCGGTATGAAGGCGGTGCATAAATACAACAAGATTTGATCACTCGGTACAGAGTGCGTTCTTGGGATCTGGTTGGTCTTTACTAAATGTTGAACGATGGGAGGGAGGGTATCCTGGTTCACCTTGCCCTGTGCACGATCATAATCAATTACCTTTGATAGTCTTACATGCACTGTGTTTTTTGTATTACATTGTTTTAGGAGTCATGTTTATTTGTGCAACTTCTTAAAATACGTTGAGAAACCCAAGCGATGCAACCCAATACCAGCTACTGCTTCCATTTCTGGCTGTCTATTTAATATTCTGTGACTTTGTCTCGTGGTTATGTGGAACATTCTGCCTCACTGGTTACTTATCTGCTGTCTTTTAGATACCTTACTATTCTGGGGGTAGAGAGCTTTATTGGGTTTGTTGTTTGTGATTTTGTTTTTTCTGTGTTTGAAAACTTCAACAATAATTACTTGATTTAAAACCAACAGCGTTATAGTACTTTTAAGAAACCGTTTAAGCAGTTACTCCGTTCAACACTGTAATATAACAAACAGGGAAATGTAACATCAGAGTTACCAGTCTCTATGGCCAATCCCTGGGGTATCTAAGGCACATTCATGTGATAACAAAGCTTCTCCCCTGTTACTGCCAGCAAGACAGCGTTCCTGCTGCAATGTCACCCTTCTTTCTGTGGACACAAACCTCCGGAAGATGGGATCTTTCGTTTGCATCCGCCAGAGCTCTTACAGCCCAAACCGCAGCAACACCTCTGGAAAACTATAGTTTAACAAAGTGCCACTTTCAAAATCAACATCATGATTTATTTCAATGTAAACCATACAAAGTACTACATGTATCAATGTGCGCTTTGTCAAACCTCTGGAAGAACGGCCAAAAAACAGCAATAAGAGACTTTCACTTTCCAACTGACACATGAAAATGTATGAAAAAAAGTCACCAGTTAAAACATATTGAAGGTAAAAGAACAATTCTACTTATTTTTGGTAATTACATGGTGCAGACCCACCGGTATCGCTCCCATAGTCTAGTACTTGAATCCCAATGTATCAGTGATGACGGTCCAGGTATAATCTTTCTCCAGTCTGAGACTTAATGCTGGACTTCCTGCTCTGTCTTTATCTATACACTTTAGCACTATTTGCAAGTAGCATGTGTAATGAGCCAGGGGCAAAATACTGTCTCGTCATGCTTGCAAAAGTTATTAGAGCCATGAAAGGAATGTACATGCCCCTCATGTTAAATGCTCTTAGTCGACCGAAGCTATAAGGTTTAGCAGAGGGTTAGTGTGGCTGGATCTCTTATAAATAACTTATTTGTGGCTGGATCATGTAGAAATAACTTATTGTAGATATTTATTTTAATTAGGAGTGCAGTGCACCTCTTTATATCATTGCAAATGTACTTATCTTTTTATATTGATGTATGTGAAAATGAATTCACTTCTGAGACTGTATGTCGTGTTTGAGTTTTGTAACTGTCTGGAGACAGGTAATCTCATGTTAATTAGACTTTTTCATCGCTGAGTGAGCCTTAAAGCATAGGAGGAGGTAATTATACTTACTGGTAGACTTCCTATGCAAGTGAACACAGATGAATGTGAATTTTGCAAGTTTTATTGTGTTCAATGCAAGATTAGAGAAATGTTATATCCTGATGGTAAGCGCTCAATAGAAAACCTCAGACGTAGCAGTGCTGCTAGCAGCAATATAAAAAGGTATTAAACCCCTCCAGGCTGAGTTATGTGCAGGATGCATAAAGCACCTGGACTGGTTAGATCGACAGGAGGTTGGATTAATTCCTGCCAGGGTATCTGTGTAATCTGTATAAAATGCAGACTATTTGACCATGTATCAGTATTATACCATCTGTACATTCTGGATATTACTAGTACCTCAAACTAGTGTGTAACTGTCCTTTTTAGGACTTACTGAGTTAATAAACATAACTGCTTAAGGAACCTGATTTAATGGGTATTTACCTGCTGTAATTCCTGTCATCTACAGATTAGACCCAATCTAATCCTTTATCCGGCTGCTCTGAGGTTGGGACCCAGCATCCAGTACCAACACTCTGCACGTTACTCTGCAGCTCTGGCCAGTGTGATAGGCCAGGGGGAACCATCCCCAGCAACCCTGATCTGAAAGAAGAGGTCAGGGGTACCAGGTGTACCAGCAAGGGGGTACCAGAGTAACAAGAGTTACCTAGAAGGATGCAGTTATAGGTGCCGATAAGAAGCCTAGTGGTGGCAGCAGCAAAAGCCCCTCCTACGGTGGATAAAGGGCGTATTTGGAATAAAAAAAGGGGAATGCAAGCCCAGCCAGTCTCCAGTAACACACATACAGGGTGGCATAGGAGGTCCATCCAGTCACAGTTATGATACAGTTTTACAATCATGAAATATTGGTACAAAGAAGGAAAACAATAAACACAAAGGTGCCATGAAAATATTTTTAATTAAATTAACTTTGAATACAGATTATCATATAGGTAAGTGGCTCGATCAGTGCAGACATTTCCTGTCCAAACCCATTGAGATGATGCACCCAACATCCAGAAAACTAGTCTAGTAGAATACCAGGACACTTGCTGCTTTAATGTCCACTAAATATATTTCAATCAAACCTCTGCCGAGCTCACCCTTATATAGAGATCATCAAACGCCGAAACAAAAGTATAAAATAGACAGTAGATGGCAGCATTACTCCACCTAAGCATAAAATATAGGATTATTATACATAACAGTAGAAGAGAGCAGCACTACATCTAAGCTTACATTGTGAGAGTTATAAAGAATACTTAATGTGTGTTCCAGGCCACACACATATATACACATGCACTATAATTATGCCTGCATCTATCAGTATAACTTAGCATGTGCACTGGCATCAGGGAGATTGTTTAGGTTTGTGAGTAAAGCTTCCCAGTGCGGGTTTCAGGGCAGTATAATTAGGAGTTGCACCTGTGGGCTGCCTGCAAAGGGCTGCAGCTCTGAGCATTGGTTCTCCCATTTTCTGGGAAGGAGGTCAGATGTCTCCTGAGACAAACTGCAACTTGGCCTGTGAGTGTCACTTGTTTGGTTTAAGTGAGGGAAACTAGGCCTCACTCTAGAGCAGATACTCTACTATATTAGTTAGTAGCCAGACAGCTAGGATTGTTGTTTATGTTCCTGTTGAATAAAACTAGTAGAGACTATTAACCTGAAACACTGGACTTGTGTGACTTTCTGTCTGATGTGCAACCGTCCACCCCAGAGTACGATTTTATTACAATAGATATTAGAATATATATATATTATTCTTAATGCAAATGTCCACAATTTGCTAATGTTTGCGGTAGTGGTATTGATTATAGGGCCATTGGCTCATATTTACCCCTAGGACATTTACTAATGTTGCCGTAGCTAAAAGCTTTGCAGAATTCATAAGCAATAAAATGATTTGATCTCTGAGCATAATTTTGTTAAATCTAGTTTGGTTGGATTATATGGAGGCACAGAGGAGAAGTCATTAGGTCATTATTTGTAATAGTCCTCCTGTTTAACCATCATATTGTAGTGGGAGACGCCATTCCACATTCCTTCAATTTCAGCTTCAAAGCCACAGACCGTCCTGACTCTGGCCCGGTACGGCACATTTATTTTTGCTTTCATCACTGAGGCCACCATCCGTATGGATTTACCAGGCTGCAGCTCTATGGCTGTGGTAGATGAAAATGAAATCTGTGGGAAAAGACAGGAATTAGGAGCCATGTACTGAGCACGAATGTGACGGTATTTCTTGATAAACTGCAATTTTAAAACTGTTGTATATTATAGGACGGAAAAGAGCAGACATCATTGGGCCTATTTATTAAAAATACACTTATCATTGTGACTGAAAAATATTGCTATGGCAGCTGATTATAGGTATAATTATTACTCTGGAGACCTCACTCTGCTTTGCAGACCATGCACAGCTGTTATATATAGAGTATACAGCAGATCTATGTTATATTATATTTATCTTCTTTTGTATTTCACCCTCAGAAAATACAAACTATTTTCTTGGGCTGGGCAATACCCTGATTCATTGCAATAATAAATATATTTTTCACACTATTTTGTTTTTTAACGCCATCCATTAGAACAGAACATGGGCCTCCAGGGCGATAGGTAACCCTTATTCCTCTGCATATTTCCCCCTTTCAGCTGGGTCTGCCATGACAATACCATGTTAAATCACAGGATCATTTTTTTTTTTTTAATCTTTTGAAACAATTAACAAAGCAAAGATGAACTTATCTCTGTGGTAGGTCTATCGATGATAAATATAGACCAACATTTGTTAATTTTTAGTGTAAAAAAATATATTTTAACCTATTTACAAAAAATATTATTAAAAGCCTTCTATTAATAAGAACATTTGAAAACTGCGTTACGCTGCTATTCATGAGTTGTGGTACTTTACGGAAACACCTCATCAGGTTCTGTTGTCCAGGTTTCCAAAAGTATTATGTTACAATTACCATTTTTTACATGCAGTACCATTTTCTACCACCAGATGTCATAGCACTGGATTTGTAATTGAAAAGGATTTGTTTATTAAGATTTATATATATAGCGTGAGGATGCCGGGCTTACTGTATCGCTCTGTGCAGCTGACCTAACTGATAGCTATCCATGTTTCTAAATCACCCAGGCAAATATGCAAAATAATATAATTAGGTTTATTTAACAAAATGATAGCATGAAGCAGCAACAATCATCATCATCAACACTTATTTATATAGCGCCAGCAGATTCCAATAATAACATTTAAATAACACCCTGCAACAAGTAGCGCTACAGTCTGGCACAGACAACATGATGAAAACACCTCACAAGTTTCCTAGCCACTATCAGGGGGTGTCGTCCATCCAAACTTCTCCTGGGATGCAGACCCTCTCTCCTTTAAGGCTACCAGCAATGCAGCGGTTCTGAGTCACTGTCACTCCGCTTTTGGGGGACTCACAGCTCTCCAAGACCTGGAGAGCTAGATCAGACCGATTGTCCCTTCCCTGTCACCTGGCAGAGACCGAGTCCTCAACGCCAGCCTGACTTCAGCTAATACTGGATAGTGATAGTGAGTTTCAGGACCTGTCTGACTGGGCCTTTTCAGTGATTACCTCTTCACAGGTAAAATACAGACAAAGGGATAACAGATGAGCCACCCTTGATATAACTAGGGACAGGTTTTGTTCTGAGGCCATAGACAGAGTTTGTTTAAACAGAATAGGTCACAATCCAGAGACATTGCATTTAAATACATAATGTAGTCCTCTGTAATAAAACAAAGCGCTCTCTCTGTGGACCTCATCTGTATCTTACCACATGAGACCCCCTGGTGTACATTCATACAGGAATGGTGTACAATAATCCTTTTGCCTAGGCTGAGGCAATGGACTAGTCTGCAGGTATACACAAGGTCATGCTGCCTGAGATATTACCACTTAAAACACACTATGTACAAGTTTACATATGATTGCTAAATACGGGGAACCAGAGGGCTAGAAAAAGTATATGTTATTATTATTATTATTATTATTATCTTTGACTTATAAGGCGCCACAAAGGGTCCGCAGCGCCGTACATTACATATACAGAAAACAGAACCAAGACAAAACATGATACACAAATATATACAAACACAGGTGACAGGGTAAAGCAAATCAGATTATATCTGACAGATAGAGAAAGGGATAGTAGAAATCAACAAGAAGAAGGCCGAAGATTAATAAAACAGGGAAAACAGGGCTAGCGAAGCAGCCAAGAGGTACAGAGGGTGATGGAATAGTAGAAGGAGCACACAGGGAAAGAGGGCCCTGCTCATGAGAGCTGACAACCTAGAGGGAGGGGGAGACACATAAATGGGGGTACTAACTAGGGGAGAGAGCCAGGACAAGAAAGTTAGGAGGACTGATATACTTGAATAAAGAAATGAGCCTTAAGGGCACGCTTGAAGCCTTTGAGAGTAGATGCTAACCTGATGGAACGTGGAAGATCGTTCCACAGCAGGGGAGCAGCCCGGGCAAAGTCCTGAAGACGAGATTGAGAGGAGGTGATCAGTGAAGTAGTGAGGCGGCGGTCAGAGGCAGAGCGGAGGGAGCATGTAGGAGTGTAGGTAGAAATGAGATTGCAGATGTAGAGAGGGGAAGATTGACTAAGAGCTTTAAAGGTGAGGGTGAGGAGTTTAAATTTAATTCTGTAGGGTATGGGGAGCCAATGTAGTGACTGTTGACGGGAGACCACAGAGATAGAGCGGCGGGAGAGAAAAATGAGGCGGGCAGCAGCATTGAGGATAGACTTAAGAGGGTCAAGGCGAGAAACGGGTAGGCCAGAGAGAAGAAGGTTACAGTAGTCAAGGCGAGAAATAATAAGCGAGTGAACAAGGGTTATCGTGGCTTCTGTGGTGAGAAAGGGACGTATCTTAGATATATTCCGAAGGTGGAAGTAACAGGATTTAGAGAGGGACAGAATGTGAGGCTTAAATGAGAGGGAGGAATCAAGGATGACTCCAAGGCATCGGACTTGGGGGACAGAAACGAGGGTAGTGTTATTAACAGAAATAGAGAGGGGGGGAGGTGGGAGAGTCCTGGCAGGGGGGAAGACTATAAGCTCGGTCTTGGAAATATTGAGTTTAAGGAAGCGTTGGGACATCCAAGATGAGATGGCCGAGAGACAGGAGGAGACACGAGACAGAAGGGAAGGGGAGAGGTCAGGGGATGAAAGATAGATTTGGGTATCATCAGCATAGAGGTGGTACTGAAGACCAAAGGAGCGGATGAGGACACCAAGGGAGGAGGCGTAGAGGGAGAAAAGCAGGGGGCCAGGAACGGAGCCTTGAGGAACGCCAACTGGTAGGGGAAGAGG
Source organism: Mixophyes australis (assembly GCA_036250195.1). Lineage (NCBI taxonomy): Eukaryota > Metazoa > Chordata > Amphibia > Anura > Limnodynastidae > Mixophyes > Mixophyes australis. Next base: position 498,334,152 of record JAVHZZ010000001.1, read on the forward strand.
GAGTGATGTAGAATCATGAGTAGAGACTGAGAAGGAGCGGTTGGTGAGGTAAGAGGAAAACCAGGAGAGGACAGTGTTACATAGGCCTTAAGATTTGAGAGTTTGCAAAAGGAGTGCGTGGTCAACGGTATCGAAGGCAGCAGAGAGGTCAAGAAGGATAAGAAGGGAGTAGTGTCTATTGGATTTAGCGAGGAGAAGGTCGTTGTTATAGTCACTCATCATCTCACGCCTGGATTACTGCAACCTGCTCCTCACTGGCCTCCCCCACTCACATCTCTCCCCCCTCCGATCTGTACTCAATGCGGCCGCAAGACTCATCTTCCTCTCACGCCGCTCCTCCTCTGCCTCCCCTCTCTGCCTCGCCCTACACTGGCTTCCCTTCCCCTATAGAATCCTCTTCAAACTCCTCACCACCACATACAAGGCTCTCTCCCACTCTACTGCCCCCTACATCTCTAACCTCCTCTCCATACACACTCCTGCCCGCTCCCTGCGCTCAGCCAATGATCGCCGCCTCTCCTCCTCTCTTATCACTTCTACACACCAGAATCCAAGACTTTTCCCGTGCAGCCCCCCTTCACTGGAATGACCTCCCTCGTTCCATCCGCCTCTCTCCTACTCTGTGCTCCTTCAAACGTGCGCTGAAAACCCACCTCTTCCTTAAAGCCTACCAACCATCCGCATAACCCCTTCATCTCCTCCACTCGCTCTCTCCCTTGCCTCATCTGGCTCCCCTTGTGCCTGTTCTGTTTTCCCTCCCTTAGGATGTAAGCTCACTTGAGCAGGGCCCTCTTCCCTCCTGTCTCCTCACCTGTTCTTCTGCTCCGTGTTTATTGCTTTAACCTGCCTGGAGCTCCTGAAGTACTGGTATATCTGTTTATTGTTTTGTACTGTTTCACCCTGTATAGTGTACTGTTTGTATGGTGTACGGCGCTGCGGAAATCTTGTGGCGCCTAACAAATAAAGGATAATAATAATAATAATAATAGTCCACACTTTGTGGGAAACGAGGTGCAGACTGGTTGAGGTGATACTAATACCTCGTTTTATCACAGTCTGCATATTCCATAGCGATTCTTTACAATTGGGAGGGAACATGGTAGTAAAGCAAGGCTGGGTATTAACAGACAGAGGTAAGAGGGCCCTACAAATACAAGTTTGATAGATTTGGTTAAGTGCCTCAAAATGCATATTGGTCCAACCAGATTGCAAAAGTAAAAAGTGCTTTGTGGGACTAAGTGATCCAGTAACACAGTAATTTTGGTCTGGGGACAAAGGGTACATTTTGAGTTAAACTCTGTAGAGGCATGGTAATTGGGTAGAGTAGCTTAGGGTGGTTAGGAGAGTAGTTTGAGAATTTGATAAGTTTGTCTGGAAAGGGGAGTTTTCAGGGAATGTTTCAAGGTTTGGAAACTAGAGGAAAGTCTTGTTGTGCGAGGGAGGCTTTTCCACAAAGTGGGTTCAGTCCAAATAAAGTCCTGTAACTGAGAATAGAAACCAGTTACGTGGATGAGATATGCCGATATTATGTAGAGCGAAGGGGTCAAGTTGGAAGATATTTTGTCACAAGGGAAGAGACGTATGTTGGTGCAGCGTTGTTTATGTTATTATATGTTAGTATAATTATTTTATATTGGATTTAGTCAAATACATATATATATACATATATATAATAATGTAGGGATTGACAGTCACTTAATCACAATTGGTTTTCCCACGCTGGTCCCTCATGATAAGGTGAGCAGTGAAGTCTTGTCCGAGTCACATCAGTTCAATATCATTTTCAAACAACTTGTTTCTGGGAACAAGTTGTTGCTGATGACTGTGACATCATTGCTGTGGATACATCTATATACCTTCATCTATAATGAGTCATTCGTACATAATGATGACTGCAATACCTCTGCTCTGACCACATTTATACGCTCTACTATAAGGTGAATGTATTGTAAGATACGTGCAAACTCTAATACAAGCCATGTGTAATGTTGGAACACAAAAATGCATTGGTTGAATATTTCCACATTGACAAATCATTCTGAGTTTCTGCTGGAGAAATACCAGAGAATAACTGAAGATGTATATACAGTCATATAGGTTGTGCAACATGAAATGCCTGTAGTATCATGTATGTAACATGTGAGCTTATATTTAATTTCTCATGTTATTGTTATACAAATTATGTTTTGTATATATATATATATGTGTGTGTGTGTGTGTGTGTATTGTGGAATTAGAAATGTAAATCATTTTTCAATTTGTTAAAAAAACAAACTATTTTCCAACCTCCAATTATTTGTTAATGAATGAGAATATCTGTGCATTATTATATAAGTTAGTATTGTATTCATCAATGGTACAAAACAGAAAGAAAATTTAAATATGTAAACATGTGGACCCTTCCCGCATCTTGTTTGTGCACAAATGTACAGTATACTGACCAATCAGGTGACTGTTCACACATCCCCACACTAATGATACAACTGTAACAGAATGTGACCTCATATGTCATTCTCCAAATTGATCCTAAATTGCAACTTACCCTAATATTGTGCCTACTGATGGGATACTCAGCCTTGTCTCGTTGCCCGCTCACAGCTGCCTTTGAATGCGGATAACCCCTTAAAACTTCCAATAAATTATAGTTTATACCCTTTGGAACAATGATCTAGTGAAAATAATTCTTAACACAAATATTAAACCACTTACCAAGGTTTCGTTGGTCTCTGTGAAGCTCCATTTATGGGTTGTGCTCAGGTCTAATTTAATTTTAGCACTAGTTTCAGCAATACATGGGATTCCAGCTTTAAATTCGAGTTCACCACCAATTAGAACTGTAAATCCGTGCTCATGGGTAAAAGTGCTGGACTGCTTAATGGTTTTATCGACTCTGAAAAAAGGCAACAACATTGTGTGACACAGGAACCTACTGCAGATCATTCAGAGAACTGGAATCTTATCAATGGATACAGTCTCAATTTATATAACTGTCCCCACTACAATAAATGGGGTCTGCAGGAATGTAAGGAAATTAAATTTGACACACATATATAATGGGAAAATGTAATTAATTCCAAACCTAAAAGTCCTGTAAAATGTTAAATCTCCAATGTGATGGGAGTCTCCCTATATATGCTCAGTAAAGGTTTTCACTTACCCCAATAATGTAGAAGTTATGTCTACTTTTGTGTCTGGATTTGTGGGTGAAGATAGAAGTGTTTGTAAAGTTTGGAGAGGTGGACGGTTGGTGCGGGGCTGAGTGAGGGTCTTCCTTGCTTGGTGTAGGTCACGTACACAGGATTGTACTAAAGTGTGTAAACTAGATGTTGTGTTTCGTGGGATGAGGTTATATACATGAGATAAAATAGTTGTAGGTTGGACACTGCCTAGAAAGAGTGAAAATGACCCATCATAGATTTACGGGGACAGTTACAGACAACGTGAATTAGGAGGACACCTCGCAATGTGCTCAGACAACAATTAGGGTACAAATATTGTAACGTTGTGGGTCCACATATTTCATGGTTTGTATATGGCTCTTATTGCCATAGAAGTGTGTATATAGAGCGCTCTAATGCATATAATGGGGTGTTATTTATAATGTGATACTGTTATATAGGGGTCACCAGTATAATAATATTTTATATCTACGTTTGGTATTAATACAGTAATAATGTCCATGTTACTTCCAGGATGAGGTTTGATACTGTGATTACACTCAGTGTTGTCAATTGAGCACATTTGCCCCTGTTCATTAACTATGTATTATGAGAACATGTAAGATATTTGTACATATAGGGGCTGATGCTGGGTTGGACCTACGTCTGTTTGTTTAGTGTACACTCCGCGACTTAGTACCGCACATGCTCACTATAACATGTACATCTGTATGTAGAAGTGGTCACATCTTGTGTCTCCTTACGTCTGTAGAGGAGGAATGGGCAGGGACAGGACGGTATAACACAGTACAGTACAGCCATGGTGGCACAGACCTGCACGGAGACGCATGTACAGCTGTCCGGAGCCGGATCACTTGCTGGTTTAATGATATATGCTTTAGGTCTTTTAGCTGGCCCATAAAAATGAATGTACTCACATTGGATTGTAAATGTATTGATCAATATTAACAATGAACTTATAACTGTCTTCTTTGTGTAAAATCATCTTCAGGATTATAATAAACAGAAATAGTGCTTTTTTGTTTTTTAAAGATTTATGTGGACAATACTGGGCAATTTTAGCAGTTGTATTGTAATAAGATAAATCTATTAATGGAATATAACTTTGTGTACCGTACAGGACTTACGTGAAGTTATGCTTTAATACGGAGCTGCTTTTCCTGTTGTCAGCTATTTCCTCCTGTATAAATTCTGGAGTTTCAGAAACTCTTTCACCCTTTTCAGGCAGGAAAGAAAAGCTTATAATATTGTGAATGGTTTTATCCACTGTGAAAGATAAGAATGGAAACATGTTATATCTGCTTCCCAACTTATCAGCATTATCCTTATAGCGGCCATCTTCAGGAATAGATCCTCTGTAGAGGGTTCCATCGTCTTTAGCGACACAGCACAATTTTCCATCAGAGCTGAAAGCCATGAAGTGCGTCATCCTGAACCAGTCACATCCTCCAACTACTGTACTTGATTTCAGCCAATCCATTGGTGCTGATGGAGGATCGGCCTTAACAAACTTATCATTAGTTACAGCGTACAGAACGCCCTTAGGATCAAAGAACAAGGCATCAAACTGGTTCCAGTGCTTCTCTCCTATCAATGTTGCTTGCTTATAGGGCCAGGATACGTTTTCATTATCTGGTTTTGGACCCTTGTAGAAGTGTCCATCGGATGTTGTCCCATACAAGTCTCCATTGGGGTGAAAGAAAATAATTTTAAATGTGCTCCAGACAGATTTCCCAACTCTTCTGGCAACAGAAAACCAGTCCACATTATTTCCAGGTATTGGCCCTCTGTACAGATCTGTACCACGGACACAGAACAGCTCCCCATCTGGACTACAGGCAATACGGCTGACATTCTTTAGGTAGCCCACAATGGCTGCTCGCTCATAAAACCTGTCTTGTCTGTTGATTGGTAACAATCCAAACTTGACTGTGCCATCGTTCTGAATGGCCAACATGACAGACTCTTGAATATAACAGAAAAACAGAAAAAGTGTGAGGTTTACTGCACTTACACAGATAGTATAGAATAGTGGAAATAAATTATACATAATATAATACATTTACATTGTATAACACACTGGTTATGTTTACTTACTTATGTCATGAGTAATATATTAGTGTTATTTAATCACTGCATCTATCTGGGTCTTATAAGAAAACATCTTGGTTAACCTAAAGATAGTGGAAGCTGGTACATTAGAGAGCGCAGTACATCTGTCATATTCTGGAATCACTGTATCCATAACCATCTGCTTACCAAGCAGAATTGTGGTTTTAATATAAATTGAGCATGAGAGGCCAAGAAGTTTGACGCATAACTGGGACTTCATTAGTTATACAGTATCACAGAACATTGATTACCCTGGGTCCAGCGTTTCACCCAATCTGGCTGGTCCTGATGTCTGCTGCTGTCTGGCGATCAACCACACACTGCATGTATGAGAGAAGCTCACCGCAGTAGGAGAGAGGAGAACACCACCGAACCACATCAGACATCTGGTCCCTGCCTTACCTGGTGGAAGCCACATCTCAGAAGTTATCATCAACCTTCATTTGCAAGGTGCCACAGATTCTCAGTTGGATGGATTTCTGGACTTTGCCGTTGTAGAACATTCACCTTTTTGTTGTTCAACCTCCCCAGTGCTGCTGGGACCTTGTGCTTGAGGTCACAGTTTCTAGCAGACTGAAGCTGGTTGTCTTGCTGAATCTCCCTGTATTTTTGACATATCCAAGCACTGGGATATCATTTTGTATCCTTTTCCTATCTTGTGCATGTTTATAACTTTTTTTAATATTTTTAGATTGCTCTTTATTTTAACAGCTTTCATTCATATTCACAGTGTGACCAATATTATTTGAATCGGGGTCATTTATCCCTAAAATCTGACGTTTTTTCAATGATTCGCAGGTAGAAGCTAATTTAAGGGCAATTGTTAGGGCAATATCTTTAATCTGAGTTTCCACATGGGGTTGAATACTTATGCAAGCAACATTTTCAGCTTTTATTTAACAAAAATATGCAGACAAATAATGAATTATAAGTTTGAAAATGTACTTTAAGAGCCTGCTGGTTCGCAATAAGAATAATATCAAATATTGCAACAGCACACTCTGTATCATTAGACTTCAAATAGATTTGTGGATAATTGATTACATAAATTTATTAAATATTTATTAAAAATCATACACAATTGTGAAGATACCGGGTTTAACGTAACCTTCTGGGCGGCACAGCTGGCCTACCCGGTACCTATCCAAGGTTCAACATCACCCAGGCAAATATCCAAAATAAAACAAACAAGTTTATTTAACAAAATTGTAGCACAAAACAGCAAAAAACAGATGTAAAGAATAATAACTTGCAACAAATATCACTACACTACAGTCTGGCATAGACAACATACAGGATATAATAAAACACCTCACCAGTATCCTTGTCACTTTCAGGGACTGCTGCCCCTCTCCTTTAAGACTACCAGCAAACGTAGTGGCCCTAAGTCACTGTAACTCCGCTTTCGACGGACACACAGCTCCCCAAGACCTGGAGAGGTAGATCAGGGCACGGCCGTACTCCAGGGACCGATTGTCCCTTTCCTGTCAGGGGCAGAGATTAATATATCTCAACGCCAGCCTGACCTCAGCTATCACTTTGTAGTGAATGCCAATTTTGCTGCCCTCTCTAGTCTTTTAAGCCCAGAAATGACCTCATCAGCAATCCCAGGATCGGCCTGATTGGTCCTTTCCTTTCTTTACCGTTTCACAGGTAAACATACAGACCAGGAGATAGCAGATTAGTCACTCCTGATTTAATTAGGAACAGATATTGTTATGTGGAAAGATCACCCTTCAGACACACTTTCATTTAAATACTGTGACGAGCCCGCTACTGCAGAAGCACACGCGAACAACTTCTTCCTTTTTATGTAGCTTTATTGTCAGGATGGTAAATGTTTTGACACCGTATACTTGCACAGCATTTATGGAGACCCTAAACGCTAGCTATACATAGACCAGCTCTCTCTCTCAGGACCAGCCAGCTTACCCAGCATTAGTCTCAGTGCACAAATGATACAAACAAGCTTTTATACCTGATACTCCTCCCCCAGCCTTAGCTTGATGGACAGGTGACACACCCACCTTCTCTTTAAAAGGAAACGCCCCATCACTGGCTCGGTTTGTACTAATCAGACACACCCTGTCTGTTTGCTGAGAGGAAGGATTTCTCTATCATGTAAGTTAACCAAACTTAAACTATTGTTTGTTACACATAAGTCATCAATCTAGGTGCATTACTGCACAAATGTTTTACTCTACTTCCATGCTTTCTCTCTATATTGCCAACTAAATGCCTCCCTTTGTTACAATACCCAATGCAGTCCTCTGTGATTAAACATAGAGCTCTGTCTGTGGGCCTATTTCCTATGCTAGCACACATATATCAAAGCTAAAGGAAGAGAGGAGACCCCCTGGTGTGATGTCCATTCATACAGGACTGGTGGGCAATAAACCTTTTTGCCTAGACTGAAACAATGGACTAGTCTGCATGTTAATGATACAGACTGGCAGTTACTTCAAAACAGAAAATACACAAGCTTAAATATGACTAACAAATATGGGGGAACCAGAGAGCTAGAAAAAGTATATGTTTGATAGTCCGCAGTCACCTCATTCCCTCACAACAATAAATAAAAAACCTCATGAACTCTATGTAACCCCCTGTCACTGTGTGTAGTGTGAGGGGCACAGTTTAGGCAGTGCACCTCCTTCTCAGCCCTGGCTAGCTCCTGACGTGGATGTAGATGACCAGGGGGCCTCGCACATGCAGGTTATTATTACACAGTCTCTGTGAAGATGTTGGGACACAGGTGATGTAACTCTGGTGCAGTGCAAGGAGATGTCTCTATAATGCGGGCATCAGACCATCTCTATATTGCAAAATAAACTCTTTATTTCATACTTGCCAATTTTTAGTTGGCGTCCGAGAGCTGCCGGGGGCAGGTGGGTGTGCAGGGGGCGGGGCTCCAAAAATTGCGTCATGATCATCATGGCCAGTTGACTTATCCAATCCATTAAAGATTCTATATAAAAGGTCCCACACTAAAATAGTCTAATAATATAAATTGATCAGAAAATGAATACACTGCTCCACTGTGTATGTGAGATCCACACAATTCCACTTGAAAAAACGGTGTCATACAATGTAATGTCCAGATTCGTGTTTAATTAGGGAGTAGTATTTCCCACTGTGACAGGAAGGACCGCCTATACCACCCTGTCTGTTGTTGCTGGGAACCGGCTGGGCTTACTTTGCTACCGTTCCCTTTCGTTATCCCAAATGCGCCCTCTAATTGCAGTAAGAGGTCCTTACAAATGCTGCCACCACTGGAATCCTTTCCGCCATCTAGTATCGGGTTTCTTCTGACTAACTGATGCTGCGAGTGTACCCTGTTACTGGTGTACCTGAACTGGTACTCCTGACCTCTTACTATGGATCAGGGTTGCTGTGCATGGATCCCCCCTGGCCTATCACACTGACCAGGGCTGCTGGGAGCAGGCAGAGCGGTGGTACTGGATGCTGGGTCCAAACCTCAGAAACAGCCGGGAACGGATTAGAGTTGGGTCTAATCTGTAGGTCAGATGGATAGAGATGTTTCCAAGTAGGACTTTGAAGCAAGTGATATTTATTTGCCCACACTGGTTGAAGGTACCAGGGAGCAGGTCAGATGAAATAAGAAGAACAATTTTCAATATAGGACAGTGCTTTTTATACAGAATTGGACACAGCCTCACAGGGTAAGCCAGCCCCCTGAGGCCTGAGCTATTTTTTAGACTCAGGATGCAATTTGTTTACCCAAACATGGATTTACATGCAATACAAAGCTAACAATATTTACACTTTTCTGTGATATCCTAAAACTTGCTGTGATTTCCTGCATCTTGTTTTAGACGCAGATAATCTAGTAGCAAGTCTAATTAAACCTTCCTGTGCCTTCAGGTGCTGGACCCTCACACATCAAAAGGTCTAACTAACATGACATTAACATGGGTCCTTTCTTCAGCAAGTTGCAGAATACACATATCCTCCAAAGAAAAGAATTCCCCAAGAAAAGTTATAAACTCCAAACAAGTCATTTCCATACCCAAGATACACAAAAGACTTCCTCAACAACCCTTATTGTGTCAGATATATACCTCAAATTTCTTCCCCTGGTCTCAGAAATAAGGATATCTCCTTTACCAACATACCCACAATATAAAAAATAAGTACATTTGCAATTATATAAATAAGTGATCCAGTCACTCTCACATATATGTTAACAACATCCGGACACTTGAAATAAAACTAAGTTCTCACCATATAAGATATATAGGGGTATATTTACTAAACTGCGAGTTTGAAAAAGTGGAGACTTGCCTATATCAACCAATCAGATTCTAGTTATCATTTATTTAGTACATTCTACAAAATGACCACTAGAATCTGATTGCTATAGGCAACAACTTAACTTTTTCAAACTCGCAGTTTAGTAAATATACCCCATAGTCTTTGCTGTCTGTAATTACAACAACCGCTTGTGTAATATGGACGAGATGTTAACTCCACACTGACAGCTCTTATAATGGTGTTGATGAATGATTCAGGCTCTGTTTTTTTCAAGCCAAACTCATTCAGCTGCACTTGTCCGGAGCGAAAACAACGACTACCATCTCCTACTGAGACGCTGGCACACTGCTGACAGCCTTGAAGCAGCTTCCAATGCACCCGTTGTCCCAGGGTTAACCATTCCTTATCCTCCCAGTGTGTACTGTGTTTGTTAAGCCGCAGTACCACAGGGTTTGTCGTTTTACCTCATACACAAGGATATAAGTATCAACTCTGTGCTGACAGTTCATATGCATATCAGAATAAATTAAAATATGAAACTCAGTCCAGTCTTAGCCGTTTCATTGCAACTCTGCAGTATAGAGGATTCTGTTTGATTCATACAGATCGCGCTGACATTGGAAGCTGCTACAAGGCTGTCGGCGTGGAGCAGTGTGACGGCGTCTCAGTAGGAGACGATAGCAGCTGTTTTTGATCCGGACAAGTGTAGGTATTTGGATTGAAAATATACAGAGCCTGAATCATTCATCAACACCATTATAGAGCTGTCAGTGTAATAACTGTAACTGGCCGGTGTTGTGTGCTCAGTGCTCTGTTCCTGCCCTATACTATACCTTACCTATACTATACCTATACTGGGCGCCTCATCACAAGCACAGCTATATAGGGCAGAATAAAGACGTTTATAGAGTGATCACTCACCAGGTGTAGAAGCCATAGTGCGGTGTATTTCCTTCCTTTGGTCTTTCTTTGGGATGTACAGTTAAGTGGGACCAGCTTAGTCTCTGTGTTCTTGCTCTGAATCTCTGTTGGAGGCTGCAGTGTTTGTTCTCTTATCTGTACCAGAGAATGTGGCTTATTCTCTTCTACCGTTTCCTGGTGGTTCTCTAGGATCGATCTGGATTGGAAAGATTGGGTTGCACAGATTATAGAGATTCAGGTAAATAGTTGATCTCTAAGAAATGACATTTCCTCTTTCATAATATAAATACCTATTTACTACCGCAGGATAAATGTTTTCAGTTTACCGTATTACGTCTGTGTGTGTTACAATATGGAATACACATTTATATACAGTGCCTCGGAAAAGAATTTTGTTTTCCAATATAACATTTTGAGTCACACATTTGCCCTCACAAACTCTACCAAAAAAGGAAGCTAATAATGCACTATAAAGTGATAATAATAAAAAAAAACCTTGAAATATCAGTGCTTAGTTGCGCCTCCTCTGGCAGATATTACAGTCGGATGTCTTTATGGATAAGTATCAAGAGTCTGATTCATTAATGGGTGTAAATGGTGATACATTGTGCATTTTGTGCACAATTACTCTGCACATGCCCAGAACTGGACCATACGTCAGAGACACATAAACATCCAAATCATCTTCAAGAGTGAAGGACCTTTAGCACAGCCTAAAATTTCAGGGGTGGAATGGGGAGGCAATGGGCACATGAGGATTTCTAGATGGGAGTTTCCAAGCCACCCTAGAGTGGGCATAACCCTTCCATCCACTTCAAATACACGGGCAATGCAGTGTGCACCACTGTTACGTGTGTGCAGCTTCACAAGCAGTGCGGTGTGGAGCAGGACATACCTCCCAACTATCCTTACAGTCAGGACAAAGTCATGACTGAGTGGGAAAGTCACCCAAAATCAGGACTGCCCTATCAGAATCAGAACAGATGGCAGATTGCCCTGCTCTCTCCTACCCGTTCCTGAAGCTTTCACTACCTGCGGCTGCTGGTGTCTTCATTGCTGACTGTCTGAATCTTCAAATGTTGGAAAAAAGTATAGGTTCATGAGATGTGGAAAGCTTAGCAACGAGTGAACCCTTCACGTCTCCCTCCCCCCAGCTTCAACGTTAGATCAATAGCACCTATGTTAATAATTAGGCCTCCCTATCTGCAAGCAGCACAGACATAAAACTAGTTGCATATATTCAAATAAACAGAGAAATCCGCACCAGATCTGTCTTGAGCTATCTTTACTTACTACTGGAATTAGTCCCTCACATTCAATTATAGGGGTGCACTGCTAGAACAACACACAGTATAATAGACAGAAAGGATGTACTGACTGGAGGCCCAATTCTCTAAATTACATATTATTTTTGAGAATAATTGTCCCTCACAAATAGTTGGTTATATTTTATATTGTAACTTGTCAGTGGGGTCAACATGGGGTTAATTTTCATACATTGCAAATATTGAACATCAGTTTGAAAAGGAAGATGCACCTAAAAATGTTGTAAGTGTCTCAAACTATGTCATAGTCTCCATCCATATTCAAAGTCATGTCATAGTCTCCATCCATATTTTAAGTCCATTTTAACCTTCCATCTAGGGGGTAAATGTATCAAGGTCCGATTTTGCCAGCGTGTTAAAATCGGGGCAAGTCCCAAAATCATCAAATGTATCAAGCTGCGCTTTTTACCCTGATTTTCAAAATAGCTGGTCATCTCCGGCGATTTGCTGCGATTTCAAACACTACACGTGGTTGGCAAACTCTCCTGTGTTGTAGCAGCGAGTTGTATACACATCACTGTTACACTGCCCTGTCATACAGCTGTAAAAACTGTAAAGAATAGATAATAGAAAAAAAAAGGGTGGGGTCCCCCCTCTATTCATGCTTAACCCTAGTGCTGCCTGACTACTGCTGGTTCTGTGAAATTCGGGGAAAAATTTTGCGTGGGGCCCCCCCCGTTTTTCATAGAACCAGCACTAGGCAAACCAGCTGGGTGGCCTGGGCGTCCCTAGGGGGAGGGCCCGCTCGTTTTTTTTCGGTGGATCCCACTCCATAGGGAATCCAGCCCAGAGCTGAACAGTCTGGGGTTGGTTAGTCATTATGGCAGGGGGACCCCTGCCGCGTGTTTCCCTGCTATAGTGCCTCCAACCCCGGCTGGTTTGCCTAGTGCTGGTTCCATGAAAATCGGGGGGACCCCATGCAAAATTTTTCCCCGATTTTCACGGAACCAGCAGTAGTCGGGCAGCACTAGGGTTAAGCATGAAAGAGGGGGGACCCCACGTTTTTTTTGTTTTTTTTTACTTTTATCTATTCTTTACAGTTTTTACAGCTGCCGGAGCTCCGGCAGCCGTATGACAGGACAGTGTAACAGTGATGGGTGTAAGCAGCATGTTGTATCTGGCGTGTTTGAAAGCAAACTCTCCTGAGTTTGCTTAATCGCAGCTTCATACATTTGAGACTTGTATAGCTGCAGTGGCAAACAGTTGGGAGTTTGATCTCTGGCGATTTTGCAAATAGCGATTTTGACAGAAGCACAACTCTGGCGATTTTACATGAAATCTCAGCTTCATACATCTGAGAGTTTCAACTCCCAAAAAAATCGCTGGATTTGTAAAATCGGACCTTGATACATTTACCCCTAGGAGATCATATGTATGAGGTGTAGACAGTGTGTGTCAGTCAGTGTACAGTATATGATGTATGAGGGGTAGACAGTGTGTGTCAGTCAGTGTACTGTATATGATGTATGAGAGGTAGACAGTGTGTGTCAGTCAGTGTACAGTATATGATGTATGAGAGGTAGAGAGTGTGTGTCAGTCAGTGTACAGTATATGATGTATGAGAGGTAGACAGTGTGTGTCAGTCAGTGTACAGTATATGATGTATGAGGTGTAGACAGTGTGTGTCAGTCAGTGTACAGTATATGATGTATGAGGTGTAGACAGTGTGTGTCAGTCAGTGTACAGTATATGATGTATGAGGGGTAGACAGTGTGTGTCAGTCAGTGTACAGTATATGATGTATGAGGGGTAGACAGTGTGTGTCAGTCAGTGTACAGTATATGATGTATGAGGGGTAGACAGTGTGTGTCAGTCAGTGTACAGTGTATGATGTATGAGAGGTAGACAGTGTGTGTCAGTCAGTGTACAGTATATGATGTATGAGAGGTAGACAGTGTGTGTCAGTCAGTGTACAGTATATGATGTATGAGAGGTAGACAGTGTGTGTCAGTCAGTGTACAGTATATGATGTATGAGGGGTAGACAGTGTGTGTCAGTCAGTGTACAGTATATGATGTATGAGAGGTAGACAGTGTGTGTCAGTCAGTGTACAGTATATGATGTATGAGGGGTAGACAGTGTGTGTCAGTCAGTGTACAGTATATGATGTATGAGGGGTAGACAGTGTGTATCAGTCAGTGTACAGTATATGATGTATGAGAGGTAGACAGTGTGTGTCAGTCAGTGTACAGTATATTATGTATGAGGGGTAGACAGTGTGAGTCAGTCAGTGTACAGTATATGATGTATGAGGGGTAGACAGTGTGTCAGTCAGTGTACAGTATATGATGTATGAGAGGTAGACAGTGTGTGTCAGTCAGTGTACAGTATATTATGTATGAGGGGTAGACAGTGTGTGTCAGGCAGTGTACAGTATATGATGTATGAGAGGTAGACAGTGTGTGTCAGTCAGTGTACAGTATATGATGTATGAGAGGTAGACAGTGTGTGTCAGGCAGTGTACAGTATGTGATGTATGAGGGGTAGACAGTGTGTGAGTCAGTGTACAGTATATGATGTATGAGGGGTAGACAGTGTGTGTCAGTCAGTGTACAGTATATGATGTATGAGGGGTAGACAGTGTGTGTCAGTCAGTGTACAGTATATGATGTATGAGAGGTAGACAGTATGTGTCAGTCAGTGTACAGTATATGATGTATGAGGGGTAGACAGTGTGTGTCAGTCAGGGTACAGTATATGATGTATGAGGGGTAGACAGTGTGTGTCAGTCAGTGTACAGTATATGATGTATGAGGGGTAGACAGTGTGTGTCAGTCAGTGTACAGTATATGATGTATGAGGGGTAGACAGTGTGTGTCAGTCAGTGTACAGTATATGATGTATGAGAGGTAGACAGTGTGTGTCAGTCAGTGTACAGTATATGATGTATGAGAGGTAGACAGTGTGTGTCAGTCAGTGTACAGTATATGATGTATGAGGGGGTAGACAGTGTGTCAGTCAGTGTACAGTATATGATGTATGAGAGGTAGACAGTGTGTGTCAGTCAGTGTACAGTATATGATGTATGAGGGGTAGACAGCGTGTGTCAGTCAGTGTACAGTATATGATGTATGAGAGGTAGACAGTGTGTGTCAGTCAGTGTACAGTATATGATGTATGAGAGGTAGACAGTGTGTGTCAGTCAGTGTACAGTATATGATGTATGAGAGGTAGACAGTGTGTGTCAGTCAGTGTACAGTATATGATGTATGAGGGGTAGACAGTGTGTGTCAGTCAGTGTACAGTGTATGATGTATGAGGGGTAGACAGTGTGTGTCAGTCAGTGTACAGTATATGATGTATGAGAGGTAGACAGTGTGTGTCAGTCAGTGTACAGTATATGATGTATGAGGGGTAGACAGTGTGTGTCAGTCAGTGTACAGTATATGACGTATGAGAGGTAGACAGTGTGTGTCAGTCAGTGTACAGTATATGATGTATGAGAGGTAGACAGTGTGTGTCAGTCAGTGTACAGTATATGATGTATGAGGTGTAGACAGTGTGTGTCAGTCAGTGTACAGTATATGATGTATGAGGTGTAGACAGTGTGTGTCAGTCAGTGTACAGTATATGATGTATGAGGGGTAGACAGTGTGTGTCAGTCAGTGTACAGTATATGATGTATGAGGGGTAGACAGTGTGTGTCAGTCAGTGTACAGTATATGATGTATGAGGGGTAGACAGTGTGTGTCAGTCAGTGTACAGTGTATGATGTATGAGAGGTAGACAGTGTGTGTCAGTCAGTGTACAGTATATGATGTATGAGAGGTAGACAGTGTGTGTCAGTCAGTGTACAGTATATGATGTATGAGAGGTAGACAGTGTGTGTCAGTCAGTGTACAGTATATGATGTATGAGGGGTAGACAGTGTGTGTCAGTCAGTGTACAGTATATGATGTATGAGAGGTAGACAGTGTGTGTCAGTCAGTGTACAGTATATGATGTATGAGGGGTAGACAGTGTGTGTCAGTCAGTGTACAGTATATGATGTATGAGGGGTAGACAGTGTGTATCAGTCAGTGTACAGTATATGATGTATGAGAGGTAGACAGTGTGTGTCAGTCAGTGTACAGTATATTATGTATGAGGGGTAGACAGTGTGAGTCAGTCAGTGTACAGTATATGATGTATGAGGGGTAGACAGTGTGTCAGTCAGTGTACAGTATATGATGTATGAGAGGTAGACAGTGTGTGTCAGTCAGTGTACAGTATATTATGTATGAGGGGTAGACAGTGTGTGTCAGGCAGTGTACAGTATATGATGTATGAGAGGTAGACAGTGTGTGTCAGTCAGTGTACAGTATATGATGTATGAGAGGTAGACAGTGTGTGTCAGGCAGTGTACAGTATGTGATGTATGAGGGGTAGACAGTGTGTGAGTCAGTGTACAGTATATGATGTATGAGGGGTAGACAGTGTGTGTCAGTCAGTGTACAGTATATGATGTATGAGGGGTAGACAGTGTGTGTCAGTCAGTGTACAGTATATGATGTATGAGAGGTAGACAGTATGTGTCAGTCAGTGTACAGTATATGATGTATGAGGGGTAGACAGTGTGTGTCAGTCAGGGTACAGTATATGATGTATGAGGGGTAGACAGTGTGTGTCAGTCAGTGTACAGTATATGATGTATGAGGGGTAGACAGTGTGTGTCAGTCAGTGTACAGTATATGATGTATGAGGGGTAGACAGTGTGTGTCAGTCAGTGTACAGTATATGATGTATGAGAGGTAGACAGTGTGTGTCAGTCAGTGTACAGTATATGATGTATGAGAGGTAGACAGTGTGTGTCAGTCAGTGTACAGTATATGATGTATGAGGGGGTAGACAGTGTGTCAGTCAGTGTACAGTATATGATGTATGAGAGGTAGACAGTGTGTGTCAGTCAGTGTACAGTATATGATGTATGAGGGGTAGACAGCGTGTGTCAGTCAGTGTACAGTATATGATGTATGAGAGGTAGACAGTGTGTGTCAGTCAGTGTACAGTATATGATGTATGAGAGGTAGACAGTGTGTGTCAGTCAGTGTACAGTATATGATGTATGAGAGGTAGACAGTGTGTGTCAGTCAGTGTACAGTATATGATGTATGAGGGGTAGACAGTGTGTGTCAGTCAGTGTACAGTGTATGATGTATGAGGGGTAGACAGTGTGTGTCAGTCAGTGTACAGTATATGATGTATGAGAGGTAGACAGTGTGTGTCAGTCAGTGTACAGTATATGATGTATGAGGGGTAGACAGTGTGTGTCAGTCAGTGTACAGTATATGACGTATGAGAGGTAGACAGTGTGTGTCAGTCAATGTACAGTATATGATGTATGAGAGGTAGACAGTGTGTATCAGTCAGTGTACAGTATATGATGTATGAGAGGTAGACAGTGTGTGTCAGTCAGTGTACAGTATATGATGTATGAGGGGTAGACAGTGTGTGTCAGTCAGTGTACAGTATATGATGTATGAGGGGTAGACAGTGTGTGTCAGTCAGTGTACAGTATATTATGTATGAGGGGTAGACAGTGTGTGTCAGTCAGTGTACAGTATATGACGTATGAGAGGTAGACAGTGTGTGTCAGTCAGTGTACAGTATATGACGTATGAGAGGTAGACAGTGTGTATCAGTCAGTGTACAGTATATGATGTATGAGAGGTAGACAGTGTGTGTCAGTCAGTGTACAGTATATGATGTATGAGGGGTAGACAGTGTGTGTCAGTCAGTGTACAGTATATGATGTATGAGGGGTAGACAGTGTGTGTCAGTCAGTGTACAGTATATGATGTATGAGGGGTAGACAGTGTGTGTCAGTCAGTGTACAGTGTATGATGTATGAGGGGTAGACAGTGTGTGTCAGTCAGTGTACAGTATATGTTGTATGAGAGGTAGACAGTGTGTGTCAGTCAGTGTACAGTATATGATGTATGAGGGGTAGACAGTGTGTGTCAGTCAGTGTACAGTATATGACGTATGAGAGGTAGACAGTGTGTGTCAGTCAGTGTACAGTATATGATGTATGAGAGGTAGACAGTGTGTATCAGTCAGTGTACAGTATATGATGTATGAGAGGTAGACAGTGTGTGTCAGTCAGTGTACAGTATATGATGTATGAGGGGTAGACAGTGTGTGTCAGTCAGTGTACAGTATATGATGTATGAGGGGTAGACAGTGTGTGTCAGTCAGTGTACAGTATATGATGTATGAGAGGTAGACAGCGTGTGTCAGTCAGTGTACAGTATATGATGTATGAGGGGTAGACAGTGTGTGTCAGTCAGTGTACAGTATATGATGTATGAGGGGTAGACAGTGTGTGTCAGTCAGTGTACAGTATATGATGTATGTGAGGTAGACAGTGTGTGTCAGTCAGTGTACAGTATATGATGTATGAGAGGTAGACAGTGTGTGTCAGTCAGTGTACAGTATTTGATGTATGAGGGGTAGACAGTGTGTGTCAGTCAGTGTACAGTATATGATGTATGAGGGGTAGACAGTGTGTGTCAGTCAGGGTACAGTATATGATGTATGAGGGGTAGACAGTGTGTGTCAGTCAGTGTACAGTATATGATGTATGAGAGGTAGACAGCGTGTGTCAGTCAGTGTACAGTATATGATGTATGAGGGGTAGACAGTGTGTGTCAGTCAGGGTACAGTATATGATCTATGAGGGGTAGACAGTGTGTGTCAGTCAGTGTACAGTATATGATGTATGAGAGGTAGACAGTGTGTGTCAGTCAGTGTACAGTATATGATGTATGAGAGGTAGACAGTGTGTGTCAGTCAGTGTACAGTATATGATGTATGAGGGGTAGACAGTGTGTGTCAGTCAGTGTACAGTGTATGATGTATGAGGTGTAGACAGTGTGTGTCAGTCAGTGTACAGTATATGATGTATGAGGGGTAGACAGTGTGTGTCAGTCAGTGTACAGTATATGACGTATGAGGGGTAGACAGTGTGTATCAGTCAGTGTACAGTATATGACGTATGAGGGGTAAACAGTGTGTGTCAGTCAGTGTACAGTATATGATGTATGAGAGGTAGACAGCGTGTGTCAGTCAGTGTACAGTATATGATGTATGAGGGGTAGACAGTGTGTGTCAGTCAGTGTACAGTATATGATGTATGAGAGGCAGACAGCGTGTGTCAGTCAGTGTACAGTATATGATGTATGAGAGGTAGACAGTGTGTGTCAGTCAGTGTACAGTATATGATATATGAGGGGTAGACAGTGTGTGTCAGTCAGTGTACAGTATATGATGTATGAGAGGTAGACAGTGTGTGTCAGTCAGTGTACAGTATATGATGTATGAGAGGTAGACAGTGTGTGTCAGTCAGTGTACAGTATATGATGTATGAGGGGTAGACAGTGTGTGTCAGTCAGTGTACAGTATATGATGTATGAGGGGTAGACAGTGTGTGTCAGTCAGTGTACAGTATATGATGTATGAGAGGTAGACAGTGTGTGTCAGTCAGTGTACAGTATATGATGTATGAGAGGTAGACAGTATGTGTCAGTCAGTGTACAGTATATGATGTATGAGGGGTAGACAGTGTGTGTCAGTCAGTGTACAGTATATGATGTATGAGGGGTAGACAGTATGTGTCAGTCAGTGTACAGTGTATGATGTATGAGGTGTAGACAGTGTGTGTCAGTCAGTGTACAGTATATGATGTATGAGGGGTAGACAGTGTGTGTCAGTCAGTGTACAGTATATGACATATGAGGGGTAGACAGTGTGTATCAGTCAGTGTACAGTATATGACGTATGAGGGGTAGACAGTGTGTGTCAGTCAGTGTACAGTATATGATGTATGAGGGGTAGACAGTGTGTGTCAGTCAGTGTACAGTATATGATGTATGAGAGGTAGACAGTGTGTGTCAGTCAGTGTACAGTATATGATGTATGAGAGGTAGACAGTGTGTGTCAGTCAGTGTACAGTATATGATGTATGAGGGGTAGACAGTGTGTATCAGTCAGTGTACAGTATATGATGTATGAGAGGTAGACAGTGTGTGTCAGTCAGTGTACAGTATATGATGTATGAGGGGTAGACAGTGTGTGTCAGGCAGTGTACAGTATATGATGTATGAGGGGTAGACAGTGTGTGTCAGTCAGTGTACAGTATATGATGTATGAGAGGTAGACAGTGTGTGTCAGGCAGTGTACAGTATATGATGTATGAGGGGTAGACACTGTGTGTCAGTCAGTGTACAGTATATGATGTATAAGAGGTAGACAGTGTGTGTCAGTCAGTGTACAGTATATGATGTATGAGGGGTAG
The DNA here is from genome assembly GCA_036250195.1 of Mixophyes australis. Lineage (NCBI taxonomy): Eukaryota > Metazoa > Chordata > Amphibia > Anura > Limnodynastidae > Mixophyes > Mixophyes australis. The sequence continues at coordinate 498,354,239 of JAVHZZ010000001.1, forward strand.
CTGGAATTTGAATGTTTGTGAAAATTGTATCATGATATCTGATGATCAACAGTAAAGTGAAGGGATTTATACTCACCAGTCTCTTTTGGTGTCTGTAAGTTGTCTTTAAGTGATAATGAAAGATTGAACAATATTTATATATATATAGCCGTGAATTGACAGGGAGTGCACATGGAGGAAGGAGCAGTTAATTATTTAATTCTCTTATCTGTGAAGTAAACATTTCTAAAGTAATGTAGTTTTATAATGGTGTGTGGGATGAGTTTTACTGAGTATAAAGGGGAGGTGAAGAGAAATATGAAAGCAAAGGTGAGAACTGGACATATAGTGGTTAGTAACTAGGCATATATATGTATATATAAAAATACAAATTGAATTTGGAGGTTATTTGAAAATCAGGCATTTTAAATACATTTTACCATTATGGTGGCGCAAAATAACATCCTCAGCTATCTCATCTGCACATATGGTGCAAATTTACTTTAGACATATGGCACCTGTTAGCAAATTTGATATAACTTAATATAAAAATAGTCGCGCCTACATAGAGCCAGGGAGCAAAGTGGGAGATGGGGCCTGGGAGCGGTAGATGACTTTATTGCGGATGTGGAAGTGGGGGACGTTACATATGGTGTGAGTCTCAATGGAAGAGAAGAATATGGAGGGCACAGGGGGAACAATGTTGAAGGTGCAGTTAGGAGATGAAAGCAGGACAGGGAGTGTGTGTAATGATCTACTAAAGAAGTTGTCCACAGGGTAAACAGTGTCCCATAAACCCTAGTGTGAAGCTACCGTGTTTATCTGGCCCAGCTATGTCCACTTCAGGCTGGCTGGTCACCTAGGGCTCCATACAATACCAGGAACATTTTAGTGGTTCACCAATCACTCAAGTAAAGCAATTATCACGTACAATGGTACTTTTATTATTATTACTACAATACACCACAATAATAATACACATTAAACAAATGCCAGACAGGTTTAACACACAACATGTCCATTATCCCTCTAGCCCAAAGACTGCTGTCAACTGTTCTCCCAGATCCCTGAGTTACAGACACTTGGCCCAATCTATGCAATCCTTTAGGTTGTTTTGCTTGGGGACTGGCTGGGTTTGCCTTGCCACCGTCCCCTTACTTTATCCCAATTACGCCCTCTAACTGCAGTAGGAGGTGCTTTTGCTGCTGCCACCACTTAGCTGCTTAGTAGCATCTAGAACGCTGTCTTTCTGGATAACTCTCGCTGCTAGTGTATCCCCTCGCTGGTACAACTGGGCTGGTACCCCTGACCTCTTGCCTTCAGATCAAATGGTTTCCCCTGGCCTATCACACTGGCCAGAGCTGCAGGGTAACGGGCAAAGCGTTGGTCATAGACACTGGGTTCAAACCTCAGAATAGCGGGAGAACGGATTAGATTGATCTAATCTGTGGTCACAGGAATTACATTAGGTAATTAGGCATCAAGGCAGGTTCCTTAAGCAGTGATGTTTATTAGCTCAGGAAGTCCTAAAATGGACAGTTATCCATTAGCATACATTATCTTGAGGTACTAGTGATTCTAGAAAGGTACATTTGAAATAAATACATTTCAGGGTAAAACAGGGCTCTTTAAATACAGTTTTGGGACACTAGCTTGGCAGGATGTAATCCAGCCTCCTGCCCTTTAACCAATCCAGACTGATTCATGCAGCCTGCATGTGAATCAGTTTGGAGGGGTTAACACCTTTTTACATTGAAGCCAGAGGCAGGGGGGAGTGTACTTCCCCACTATTCACGACCTGCAGGGTGTTACGATTACTTACCAGTCCACGCTCCCCCGCCGCTCCGTCGGACCTGTAAGCCGCACTTCCGGGTTCAGAGATCACGTGACCGCTACCTAGGGCAGTCACATGATCACCACCAGGGCGGGGAATTCAAATGGGACTCTGCATAAAAACCTAGCTCTGACACTTGGAGAGTGTCAGAGCAACTTACCAGTTCCTGGCTCCTGATTCCTGTGTCCTTCCTTGTTCCTGCTTCCTGTGTGTTGACTCCCAGTGTACCTACCCGGCTTGTTCACTCTTATGGATTCCGTTGTCCTCTGTGTACCGACCCCGCTAGCTGACCTCGCTTCTGTTCTTGTGACCAGTGTACCGACCCGGTTTGATTGACTCCGAGACCGTTTCCTGATTCTGTCTGCATTGCCTGCCTGTGTACCGACCCGGCCTGTCCGACTACTCTCATCTTGCTCCTACTCCGCTGTACTACACCTTGGTGCAAACCTGAGGACCGTGACCTGCGACTTCTGGCAGCAAAGCCCATCCCGCCTTGCGGCGGTTCTTGGTGAATACCGGGGAGATCGTTAGACTCCGCACCTCAGGTAAGCCAGCGTTAATCAAGGTTAGTAGAGAATCCAGTAAATCCGTTACAGTTTGCTCTGACCATGGATCCAGCGGCTAAAGATCTACTGGAGCATTTAGTGGGTAGAATGGATAAACAGGAGGCGAACCAAGAGCAATTTTTAAAATTCCTTCAGAGCTTATCTACCCGGCTGGACGTTGTTCAGAACACCTTAGTGGCTTCCGGACCTCCAGCACCAGTGAGTGCGGCTCCAGACCCTCCTCCTTTAGCAGCAGCTTCCTCCTAATTTCGGATGCCTAATCCGCCTAAGTTCAATGGAGACCCTAAACTTTGCAGAGGATTCCTGAACCAATGCTCCATTCACTTCGAACTGTTGCCAGGGAATTTTCCTTCTGAAAAGGCTAAAGTGGCCTATGTGATATCACTGCTCTCTGGTCAAGCCTTAGCGTGGGCATCCCCATTATGGGAGCGGAATGATCCTATCCTGTATAGTTTATCTACCTTTTTGTCCACCTTTAGGAAGATTTTTGACGAGCCCGGAAGGGTTTCCAATGCCGCTGCTGGGTTATTGCGTCTCCGCCAAGGAAACCAGTCTGTGGGTCAGTATGCGGTCCACTTCAGAACTATGGCCTCGGAACTCCGCTGGAATGATGAGGCTCTTGTAGCTACATTATGGCAGGGTCTTTCAGATCGGATTAAAGACGAGCTGGTGTCTCAGGAACTCCCTGCATATTTAGACGATCTCATCTCCCTCTGCGTTAAGATTGACTTACGTTTCAAGGAGCGTAGTTCTGAGAAGGAACAGTCCCGACGCAGTATGATCCGTCTAGCCCCCAATTTCCAAACACCCGTTCTTCCACCCGAGGAACCGATGCAATTGGGAAGGACCCGCCTATCGGCCGAAGAGAGAGAGACAGAAGATTCCGAAACAAGTTATGTCTATATTGTGGAGAGAGCGGGCATCTTCTGAACTCTTGTCTCAAACGTCCGTGATACGACAGGGCCTAACGTGTTCAGGAACTGTGTCGTTAGGCCTCCTTATTTCTTCTCCCTCAGTTCCTTATAATAATGATTGTGTCACTATTCCCATTTCTTTACAGTCTGGACAACATACCTTTTCTCAATCCGCACTCCTTGACTCCGGAGCAGCTGGGAATTTCATTTCGGCTGCCTTGGTAAAGCAATTCTCTATCTCCACGCTAGCCCTAGAACAACCTATCTCCCTTTTAGCCATCGATGGGACAAGAATCCTTGAAGGATCTATCCTTTTACGCACCTCTCCTCTTCGTCTTCAGATTGGAGCCCTACATCAGGAGAGGATCTCCTTCTTCGTCATCCATAAAACTACCAATCCTGTTATCCTTGGACTGCCGTGGCTCCGTCTCCATTCTCCTAACGTGGATTAGCAGTCCGGTCATATCTTATCCTGGGGACAACAGTGCTTTAATCATTGTCTATCGAAAGTAGTTCCCAAGGAGGATCCCAAATGCCACAGGAGGGTACCCTTGGCACTTCTTCCTGAACCCTACCAAACCTTTTCCGATGTCTTTTGTGAACAAGAGGCCACAAAACTCCCTCCACATAGAATTTGGGACTGTAATATAGATCTTATTCCTGGCAAACCAGTACCCCGAAGCAGAGTTTATCCACTTTTCGTTCCCGAATCTAAGGCCATGGAGGATTATGTCCAAGACAATCTCAGAAAAGGCTTTATCCGGAAATCCTCTTCTCCTGCTGGGGCAGCTTTTTCTTCGTAAAGAAGAAGGACGGGGGCCTCTGCCCTTGTATTGACTATCGAGGCCTTAATGCCATCACCGTAAAAAATCGGTACCCTTTACCATTAATCTCAGAATTATTTAATCGGATAAAGGGGGCTACCATCTTTTCTAAATTGGACCTCAGAGGAGCCTATAACCTGGTGCGCATTAAGGATGGGGATGAGTGGAAGACAGCCTTCAACACCCGGGACGGTCACTTTGAATATTTAGTCATGTCGTTTGGGTTATGCAATGTCCCGGCTGTTTTTCAAGGCTTCATGAATGAACTCTTTCAAGACCTATTATACCAATGTGTGGTCATCTACTTGGATGATATCCTCATCTTCTCCCAAGACTTAGTATCACATTGCAAACATGTCTTGGAGGTTCTGTCCCGCATTAGGAAGAATTATCTATATTGTAAATTAGAGAAGTGCATCTTTGAACAAAGGCAAGTTCCCTTCTTAGGCTATATCATCTCTGGCACTGGCTTGCAAATGGATCCTACCAAGTTAAAAGCCATACTAGATTGGCCTCAACCCTCGGGCCTTAAGGCTACACAGCGGTTCCTGGGATTCTCCAATTACTACCGTCAGTTCATTAAAGGATACTCTACCTTGGTGGCTCCCATTACTACCTTAACACGTAAGTCTGCGAATGCTAAAATATGGTCTGGAGAGGCCATCCAAGCCTTTGCTACCTTAAAATCCTTCTTTTCCTCAGCACCCATCCTCCAGCAACCTGACTGTTCTCGCCCATTCATTCTAGAGGTGGATGCATCCTCCGTAGGTACAGGAGCAGTTCTTTCTCAACGAGACGCTACCGGTAAACTACGTCCATGCGGATTGTTTTCCCATCGTCTTCTTCCTGCTGAAAAGAACTACGGTATCGGTGATAAGGAGCTCCTGGCCATCAAATTGGCTCTTTTTGAATGGAGGCATCTTCTAGAGGGAGCCCAGTTCCCCATCACTATCTACACTGATCACAAGAACTTGCTATATCTACGTACGGCACGCTGCCTAAATCCTCGACAAGCAAGATGGTCCTTATTTTTCTCCAGATTTGACTTCCACATTTCCTTCCATTCTGGATCTAAAAATATCAAGGCAGATGCTCTATCTCGCTCATTTGATCCTGCTGACTCAGAACCCTTAGAGGAGAATAAATTTATTCTGGACCCTAGTCGAATATTGGCAGCAACCCATATAAAAAAAAGCTGTCCTCCAGGCAAAACCTTCATTTCTGCACCTCTTTGCATCAAACTTCTACGATGGGCTCATCGTTCCCTCTTCTCGGGTCATGCTGGCATTCGCAAGACTTGGGCCCTGTTATCTTGCAATTATTGGTGGCCTTCCATACGGGAAGATGTAAGGAAGTTTGTGTCTTCGTGTTCCATATGTGCCCAACACAAGACCCCCAGGAGGAGGCCTTATGGTCATCTACTTCCATTACCAGTTCCTGAATATCCATGGTCACAAATCTCCATGGATTTTATCACTGACCTACCTCCCTCCAAGTCATGTACTGTGGTCCTAGTGGTCACAGACCACTTTTCGAAAACTGCTCACTTCATTCCATTGAAAGGTCTTCCATCTTCCTCCTCGTTGGCTGATATTTTCATCAAAGAGATATTCCGCCTTCATGGTTGTCCTCATCACATTGTCTCCGATCGAGGATCTCAGTTTATATCCAAATTCTGGAGATCCTTTTGTCATAAATCTGGGATCAAGCTTGATTTTTCCTCTGCATATCACCCCCAGTCTAACGGTCTCACAGAGAGAACCAACCAGGAGTTGGAGAAATTTTTAAGAATGTTCATATCTGCCAATCAAGACAACTGGGTGGACCTCCTTCCATGAGTTCGCCCATAATAACCATTTCCATGAGGCTCTCTCTAATTCTCCTTTTTTCGTTCTCTATGGCTGTCATCCTAGATTACCCACCTTTTCCCAAATAACTGCTTCTGAAGTCCCAGCAGTGGACGTATTATTTCGTAACTTCGCACATATTTGGGAACAAACCAAATCAAATCTCAGAAAAGCCATCTCTCGTTCTAAAGAGTCCTATGATAAAAAGAGAGGAGCCGGCCCTAATTCCTCTATCGGGGATAAAGTTTGGCTATGTACACAGAACATTCGGTTAAAGGTTCCCAGCAAGAAATTTGCTCCCAGGTTCATTGGTCCATTTTCCATCTCAGAGATCATCAATCCAGTAGCGTTCAGATTAAGTTTACCACGTTCTCTACATATCCCAGATGTTTTTCATGTATCATTGCTGAAACCAGTGGTTACGAACAAGTTTTCCACCCCTCCTAAGGCTCCTCCCCCTGTTATTATTCAGAATCAGGGTGGATACGAAGTAAAACAAATCTTGGACTCCCGTAAAAACAGAGGTGGTGTACAATTCCTAGTAGACTGGAAAGGTTACGGTCCCGAGGAACGCTCCTGGGTAAGAGCAGTCGACCTTTATGCCCCCCGTCTACTCAAACTCTTTCATAAAAGATTTCCCTGTAAACCTGTATAGGTGTTCGGAGTCCACCTTTAAGGTAGGGGGTACTGTTACGATTACTTACCAGTCCACGCTCCCCAGCCGCTCCGTCAGACCCGGAAGCCGCACTTCCGGGTTCAGCGATCACGTGACCGCTACCTAGGGCAGTCACATGATCACCACCAGGGCAGGGAATTCAAATGGGACTCTGCATAAAAACCTAGCTCTGACACTTGGAGAGTGTCAGAGCAACTTACCAGTTCCTGGCTCCTGATTCCTGTGTCCTTCCTTGTTCCTGCTTCCTGTGTGTTGACTTCCAGTGTACCGACCCGGCTTGTTCACTCTTCTGGATTCCGTTGTCCTCTGTGTACCGACCCGGCTAGCTAACCTCGTTTCTGTTCTTGTGACCCGTGTACCGACCCGGTTTGATTGACTCTGAGACCGCTTCCTGATTCTGTCTGCATTGCCTGCCTGTGTACTGACCCGGCCTGTCCGACTACTCTCATCTTGCTCCTACTCCGCTGTACTACACCTTGGGGCAAACCTGAGGACCGCGACCTGCGACTCCTGGCAGCAAAGCCCATTCCGCCTTGCGGCGGTTCTTGGTGAATACCGGGGAGATCGTTAGACTCCGCACCTCAGGTAAGCCAGTGTTAATCAAGGTTAGTAGAGAATCCAGTAAATCCGTTAAACAGGGAGAGGGGGGCTCAGCCCTCTCTCCTCCCTGGTGCCAGTCTGTCTGAGGTGGGAGATTTATCTCTTTCTCCCCCCTGGCTGAAAACAGTACCAGGGGAAAGCAGCCAGATCCCAAGACAGCAGTCCCTGCCCTGCCACTACCTGAAGCTCTTTGAGGCACCGCACCTCCTGGATCTAGTTGATTCCAGGAGGCTGCTGTGGAAGTCCCTCCAGCTGCCGGGGGAAGAAGGGCCCAGGGTTGCTCCTGTAGCCCCCAATGGACCACTAAGGAATGAAAGTGCACTCTTTTGTATCATACACACTATACACTTAAACATTTAGTTTCATAATGCATGTGCACATATACTTCCAAGATACACATAGTTACACTCCCGACAGAGATAACCCTTCTGGTGCTGCACGCTGGTTAGCTACCGGCGCTGCAGCGCCCATACATCATATATAGATTTTATTAGTTTACTTAAGTATATGTTTTTACACTCCCTGGCGCCTATAGGCGTTGGTTAATCCCTTCATTACTGTGGCGCTGGGTATTACTTCCTTAGCGCCACAGCGCACATCTAGCAGCAAGTTTTTAATTAAAACCATTTACTTATGCATGCAGCGCCTAGTGCCAGTGCTTTAACCCCTCCAGTGTCTAGTTTTAACCCTCCCGCACCAGAGGTACTTTTAAAGATGGCTGCCGTATACTGCAGGGACCAGGCCACACTCCTCCCACTTTGTCCAGGCGGGCTACCAGCTGGCCATGTCCCCACAATTTGGCTCCTGGTCTTAAAGTTAAGACCCGGCTGATCCGGCTCTTCTTGCTGTGAGCCATTCCTTGCTTGTGATTTATGTGAAAGTCGTAAATTTGAAGTGCAAGGCTCCATCGCAACAGTCTGTGATTTTCCCCTGTAGCGTGTTATAGCCACTTTAAAGGGTTGTGATCAGTCACCACTGTAAAATGTCGACCATACAAATAAGGTTGAAGTTTTTCACTGCCCAAACAATGGCCAAACATTCCTTTATAAAGTGTATGTTACATTTAGAAATAAATCCTAAATATTCCATTACGTGTAATATTGAAAATATTGTTTATTGCAACCTATTTCAATAAGAAAACTTTTATGTATAGTTTCCAGTCTATTTTTTTTTTTTAAAAAAAGATTTTAATAATTGTAGGTGTGTGTTGTTGTTAGTTGACTACATATATACAGATTCAATGTGTATCTTTGTGACACCTGGATTTCCAGTAATTAGTTTAACCTATTTTATCCAATGCCACCTGTTGCTCTGTAATGTAACTAGCAGACCTTACGTCACCCAAGTACAATAGTGTTGTTTGAAATCTTCAATTGTAAGTATTATGTCAGGATTCCCAATATGATAACCACTAATAGAGTGTAAGTGGAACAAAGTGGTTTATTTATAACACAGGTTACACAGGTTAGGATGCAATAAACAAGTACATGTCAGCAGGGTATGGAAGTATAGCATGGATATCTCAGGAATCCACAGATGCAGAGAATGGTCCATAGTTCAAAGAGTCAGTGTTGAGAGGCCGGATAACCAGGTCTAGTGCAGAGGATGGAGAAATAGGATAAACCCCGGGTGTCGGAAGTCCAGGTTATTCAGGAGGCATGAGGCACCGCATGAGTCACAGGTGTCAAGACTGTAGGTTACTTGAGAGGCACCGGATGATCATCAGGCAGAGAGAGTGTAGAGGTCTGCAGGGTGGTGTACTCGGAGATCCAGGTAGACAGACAGCCTTTAGACTGGATCAGACACCGTGGTGTAACAACTGCAGACACAGTAACAAAGGAGAGTCAAATAGGCCAGGGATCAAAGCAAAGTCACAACAATGCTGGAAACGGAGGGACAAGCAAAGGTCAATACCCGGAAATCAATCGGGGTTAACACACAGGAGAACTAGCAGAAGCTAAGGCAACAGATGAACTGACAAAGACTGCTGGGAGAGGCAGTCTTTTTTTTTTTTTAAAGCTTTATTTTGCCAAGTCACATATACAAAATAAAAAATTTTTGGTTAACAAAGTGAATACACATATTGAAGAAAACTGGAACTCACACAGGATCTACGACCGGCGCAGAGCCTGGCAATCATCAAGTCAACCAAATATTAAGATGCAATAGAAATGAGTGACCCAAAGTTTTTCATTCTTAGAGAAGAGAGGAACAAGAAAGGAGAGGGAGAGTAGAATAGTAATGAGTTATGTAAAAGGTGGGCACGGCTGAAAAAAGGATAACCACGGGTCCCAGACCTTGGCTAAAGCTCTTAAGGAATAACAAATAATACTGGTCATGTATTCCATCCTTGACAACACTATGAAAGTGACGTAATTGCAAGAACTGGTAAAAGTGGTTTGAGGGAATATGATAACGTGACTGAATATGAGAAAATTGAGGGAAAGATGCAGAGGTAATTAGACGGTTGATAAATCTGACTCCCCGCGAGTGCCACGGCTGAAATGAGCTAGGATGAGTTCCTGGAGGGAAATCCGGAGAATTAAATAACGTTATTACCGGAGAGGGGTGAAGAGACAGGCCAAATTTTTGAGATTATGAGTCCCAGATGGATAGAGAATGTGATATTACTGGATGGAGTAAAAAGTATTTTGGGCGACAAGACTTTGTGAGCCATAGGAGAGAGGATAATGAGAGCAGCCCCAATCCTTCAGCCTCAATTTTAGACCAACCTCTAGCTTCTATGGGACCGCACCATAGGACACACTGAGCGAGTTGGGAAGAGAGATAGTACCTTCGGAAGTCAGGAATCCCCAGGCCGCCTCCCTGGGGGGTCTGAAGAATCTTAAGGCAAACTCGGGACCGTCTACCCGACCAAACAAATCTAGTGACATGAAATTGGAGGAATTTAAAAACATAGGGTGGGATACGGATATGAAGAGTCTGGAAGAAATAAAGCAGTCTGGGAAGGATATTCATTTTGACGGCATTAATGTGGCCAATCCATGAGATGTAAAGGTGAGACCAAGCTGTAAAGTCTAACTTTATTTGGTCAAGGAGACGGGGGAAATTAGTTTAGAAAAGGTGTCGGTAATGTTTGGTAATAAAGACACCCAAATATTTTATGAAGACCCCAATGGAATGGAAAAAAGCACTCCAGTGATATCTTGTCTGCGTCAGAAACATTAAAGTCCAATACCTCTGTCTTGTCTGGGCTGACCTTATAGCCCGAAAAATAGCCATATAGATATAACTCAGCCAAGAGAGGAGGCACCGAAGTAATGGGATGAGTAATGGATAACAAAACGTTGTTCGCATAAAGTGCAATCTTATGAGTGGAAGGGTCCATCTGTATACCCGATATCTCACGGTTGTTCTGAATTGTAGCAGCCAATAGCTTAGGGAGAGACAGTGTTTTAAAGGCCAGAGACAGGTGGTAAGCATCCCGGAGTAATGAGCTTAGCTCTAGCATGTAGGTGACCAGTTCAAGTACCACAGTGGCCCCATTGGTGGAACTGCTGGCTGGATACATATAATGGCAAAGTCCCACATAGTTCTTGGCAGACAGGAGCTGCAGGCGGCAGATTGTGACATATTGCTTATAGTGTTTTTAATTAAATATTATTTAAATAGTCTGTTGTCTTTCAATTAACTTGCTTCAGACTAATTATACTAAATCTCTTTAGATTGTATTTCCACTCAAGATATAGTGTTATGTCAACAGTCTTGTAGACGGCGTTACTAAATAGAAATCTAACATGAAACAAGCAAATGTTAATATGCAAAGTATTCTAATAAGATGCAATTAAATAATTAAATTTAAAATAATTTAAAATAATTTGGTAAATCTATATTAAAGCTTAGACCTGTGAAGCAGTGATGATAATTACAATTTTAAAACAAATCTTTTCAAATTTTTCATTAAGATTGCCTAATTGATATAAGCTCAAAACATTTCTGCATCATGCATTGCAGACATTGTTTATTTAATTACTATAATGAGAGACATAAATATTCGTCAATTATTACTGTCTACATAAGAACTGTGAGTGTAAAATAAATTGTACCTTTGTTATATATTTATAGTTAGAATGCATGCTAAGTTTTCTCTGTGACATGCATAAACTAAAAGAAAATATATATTATTTTATTAAAATAGAAACTATACATTATATAAAAATGTACAATACAATAAATAAAACCACATAAGTGGTTCACAGCTGTTCGTAATGCAACAGTTCACTGTTATCCATTGGGGATGGAGTCCTGGTGTAGTGGGTCATGCTTGTGCTGGGCATTGGTGTTGAAGTCATGTAGGGTTTTGGATTAATACACTGTCCTCCCATAATGGAATGTTGCATTTGGGTAGGCCAAAATGTATATGATGGTGCCTGTCTGTGGTTGGATGGTGTTAAACTTTCTGGCCACAAATGCTCTGCGGTGGACCTACAAATGAGGTACACACTAAACGTTCCATTTATATTTGTATTGATCTGCTTGCACTTCTCATTTTGCTGGCTAGTGTTGCTGCATGCAGATCAAATGAGTCTGGTTTAGAGATGTCCACTGAGCCCCGTGTTCTGGTTTTGGTTTTGGTTTTGGATCTGTATTTTTTTTTAGAAAAATAGCTAAAATATGCTACATCACATAATATTGCTTGTTTTTTTTTCCTACATTATTATTAACCTCAATAACATTAATTTCAAGTCGTTTACAGTCAGTTTTGACCACCTCACAGGTCACAATATTATTTTCATAAACTTTCAAACAAAGACTGCAGCAGTTCTTGCCAGTGATAAGAAGGCCATTGTCATGCCTGGGCATAAGACCAAAAAATCCACCTCTTAAGTGTGGAATTATTTTTACCCAAATTCTTATAACAGTTGTCTAGCCATTTGTAGCATTGTAAAGCCACAGTTAGTAGAGGTAGGGACCTTAACCATCTGGGATCCTCATCCATGTTACGCCATTTAAAGCATGTTCATGGAAAGCTCTTGGGAAGATCAGAAGCTTATGCTAAAAAAATAACAGCAAGCAGTTCAGCATCAGCTACCTCTCTTCTCCTATCTAGATCCCAGCACCTGCAATCTACACCCCCAACACCTTCAACATCAATGTCCTCACAAGTGATGGGAGTTAGTTCTGCATCCAAGTTGCTAATGCGAGATGTGTCCTCCCCTATCCAGGACTCCTAAGAAGAATCCTTGAGCGTTAGGCCCACTGCTGCTGCTCCTGCTGCTGGGGGTGGATCTTCAACCCAGAAGCAGACCAAGAAGTAGACTACTAGTACTTTACAACAATTGACTGTTAAACAATCCTTAGCAACATTGAAAGCTGTCACCCAGATGCAAAGCGGATCACACACCATGGTGACTATGCTAATATTAGATCTGCATCCAATATCCACTATTAATGCAGCTGGTGTTACACAATTACTTGAGGTCTTGTGTCCCAGTTACCAAATTCCATAACGATGTTATGATTCCTAGTGCATTCACAAAGCAGCAACGGAAGTATAAAGCAAAGTGTCTTTATTCAGGTAAATACATAAACAAGGATAAATTCAAATCCACGGATAAGAACAGGTATTATAAATTTACCCCAGTCCAGAAGGCACAAGGCTGTCCAGGGAAGCAGAGATCAGGTGAACAAAATCCAAATAGCCAGGCAGAGATCAAGGTCACAAGCGAATAAGCAAGGTCCAGAAGTCGAGCCAAAGGTCAGGGCAACGGGCAAACGAGCAGGGTCCAGGAATCAAGCCGAGGGTCACAACAGAAGATCAAGCAATGCAGCAAACACAGGAACAGGACAGCAGCAGCCAGGAGAAAACGGATGAACTGCCCTGAGCACAGGTTGAGGCAGGTATAAGAAGCTGAGAGCCAGGTGCAGTTCTAATTCGCAAGGAGGTTAACCCTTCAGGCATGGTGCAAGCTTAGGAGCAGAACAGCAGCACCTCTGATGGACCAAAGGCACTACTGCCACATACAAAACACAGGCAGAGTTGTAACACACGACAACATTTTACTAGAAAAACTATTCCTCACCTCTACCAAAAGGTTCGGGAAAATGTATTTATTGGGCTACAAAATGCCATTCTACCCACTGTACACTTAACCACAGATATGGTGACAAGCGGAACTGGGCAAACGAAAGATTATATGACTGTGACAGCTCACTGGGTTGGTAATTCGCCTTCACCAGCAGGAACAGCAGCAGAATGTACCCAAGAATGTAAAAAATTTTAGAGGCAGGCTACTCTGTGTATCATCTGCTTCACTAATAGGCATATTATTATTATTATTATTATCGTAGATTTTTTTGCTGTACAAAGAGTTATATTAATAATAATAATAATAATATTATCGTAGATTTGTAAGGCACCACAGTGCTCCACAGCGCCGTACAGTAGAGAAGACAAGAACATACGTAAACCAAGAACAGACAAGGCAGACAAAATGGATGGAGACATGAAAACAAAGGGTATGGAGGACTCTGCTCATTAGAGAGCCTACATTCTAAATGGAAGAGGGCACAGCTGAAACAAGAGGAGCAAGTGTGGCTCAGAGTGGAGATTGAGATAGTTGTGAGGGCAGGCCCTGCGCTCCCATTAGGCAAGGTTAGGCACTTGCCTAGGGCGCCGGGCTCTGGAGGGCGCCTTAGAAATAAAATTACTTTAAAACTGTGCGGCGACCTCTGACCATACCTTTCACGGCAGCCGCACAGCTTTCGATAAATCCACGGGGAGGGGGGAAGGGGCTATGGATCACCATCACCGCCTCTCTGCTCCGTCTCCTCCCCTCCACTCACTGACTGTCGGGCGTGACATCATCATCGCGGCCCGACAGTGCCAGTGAGTGGAGGGGAGGAGACGGAGCAGAGAGGCGGTGGTGTTGAGGCAAGGTAAGGAAAGACGTGGGGAGGAGGTCGCCGATTTTTAAAGTGTGCCTGGGGGGGGCGCCGATTTTGACAGTGTGCCTGCAGGGGGGGGTGTCACTCACCGGACTGTGAGTGCTAGTTCTAAGGCAGCTAGGAACCGTGTCCGTCCATTATTATGAGGTACTGCGCATGTGCAGTCCCTTTTAACCTTCAGTTCTGTTCCTTTAACTTAATTGACTGATCAGGCAACACTCCCTATATTAAGCACCTGTGGTCAATACCACGTGGCCTGATCTTGGAGTCTCATGGAGTCTGATGGAGTCTCATTCCTCGTGAGTCTCTGAAGGTGTTCCAGTGCCTCCTCGTGTGTTCAGCTAATGCTGATTCCTGTTTGCCGTTTGTGGTTTCCAGACCACTTCTATTCCTCGTGTTCCTAGTGACTTCAGCAGCTGATTCCTATGCGCTGCCTCCGTGTATCTACAGCTACAGATTTCTGCAAACTCTCCTGTGTTTCTTCGTGACTCCAGCAGCTGATTCCTATCCGCTGCCTCCGTGTATCTACAGCTACAGATTTCTGCAAACTCTCCTGTGTTTCTTCGTGACTCCAGCAGCTGATTCTTATCCGCTGCCTCCGTGTATCTACAGCTACAGATTATTGCAAACTCTCCTGAGTTACATCGCTACTGTTCCAGCTGATTCCTGTTCGCTACTTCAGCGTGTCTACAGAGTCTGCTCGTCTCAGCGCTTCAGTCTGCATTCTACCTGCCGTCAGCTGACCCGCTGCCTACTGCTTCTACAGTGTGTCCATTTGTGTCAACTCGCCTGTTGCTTCGAGTCTACGCTCCTCGGCTTCCAGCTTTGCTACATCGCTTCAACTCTTCCGTGGTCTCCTGCTGTTCTATTCAATATACTACTGCTTCCTGAGTATTTGTCATCTTTGCTGTCCTACCTACAGTGCGCTGCACCTACCTGCCGCTTCCATTCTGCAAGGACTTCGCATCTCGTCTGTTCCCGGCCGCTCAGGTATCCCTGCAGCTATCCCTAACAGCCTGCTCATCTGAACCACGGTATGCATACTTCTCATTGACTGTGCTGGTGTATTGCATATCCATCTGGACTGAGTTGTCCTCCTCCGGAGTTTCCATCCTCTGAGACTATTGCTATTATTGACTGTGTTTCCTTTTGCTGGACTATTTGAGTGACTTTGTTTATCTGTGCAGTGCTGTTCATTCATTATTATCATTGTGTGCAGTTCAACGTGGGATCAAGTTCAGTGTACCCGTGTAGACTCTGCATAGCATTTATCTCCTCGTGTCCTTCCTCACATATATATTCAGTGGTACAACTTGCTAGAGGCAGACCACTGATTCCTGTTTCCCTGTGTCACCAGTTGCATATATCCTCTCACATAAGCAGTGGTACAACTTGCTACTCGCAGACCACTGACTTCCCCGTGACCTTCACCTGGATTCCATTCCTTCACTACAGACAGCGGTACAACTTGCTATACGCAGACCGCTGACTTCCACCTCCTTATTACTCCTGGACATTCTTCTCACTATAGCAGTGGTACAACTTGCCGTGCGCAGACCACTGACTACCCTCACGTGCCTTGTCTATCCAGATCCTCGTGTTCAGTTACCCATTGTTTACCAGTGCTGCTAGTCATAGACTTTCTGAGCATTCTCTAACCATCTGCTGTTTCCAGTTCCATTATAACCCTGCCATCAGAGTATCATATACCAACTCTACTGCTCTGATAAAACCATCAGCGGGTGATACTGGGTAAAGCCTCCTAGTGCCCGTGACAGTAAGATCAGGCCATGACAGACCCAGATTCGGAACCCACAGCTAAAGAGATGCTGCAGCATCTGGTCACCCGTGTGGAACAACAGGATGTTCGTCAACAACTATTACTACAATGTTACCAGACGTTAGTCTCCCAAAGAACGTCTGGGCAGAATATTACACCTTCTGTTGATGCTCCTGTGCTTTCCTCCGTTTCCCCAGTGCCATCCCAGGTGTCTACGGCTTCCACGCTTCACCTGCCAACTCCGTCAAAGTATGATGGAGATCCCAAAACATGTAGAGGTTTCCTCAACCAATGCTCAGTACATTTTGAGCTCCAACCTCAAAACTTTTCGACTCATCGTTCCAGAGTGGCCTATCTCATCTCATTATTCTCCGGACAAGCTCTCGCATGGGCTTCCCCTCTGTGGGAAAGAAATGATCCGTTGTTACAGGATAGTGCCAAATTTATTTCCATGTTTCGTAATGTATTCGATGAACCAGGTCGTGTTATTTCCGCTGCCTCCAGCATTCTACGTTTACGACAGGGTTCACGTACAGTAGGACAGTACGTCATTCAATTTAGGATCTTAGCCTCTGAGCTTCAGTGGAACACTGAAGCGTTAATTGCCGCCTTCTGGCAGGGGCTCTCGGACAAAATTAAAGACGCACTGACTACTCAAGAACTCCCTACGTCTTTAGAAGATTTGATTTCTCTTTGTCATCGTGTGGATCTCAGATTTCGTGAGAGGGACTCTGAAAGAACTACTTCAGCTAAAACATCTCTTCGTCCCACTTCTCAAATTCGTCCTGCTTCAACTCCGGTAATACCGATAGAGATTGGACGTTCCAAACTAACCTCTGCAGAGAGGAATCGAAGAATTAAGAATAGACTTTGTATCTATTGTGCTGATGCCATACATATGCTCCAGGCATGCCCCAAAAAATCGGGAAATGCCAGGCCCTAACTAGTTCTGGAGAGGTGAAGTTAGGGTCCCTGGAGTCCTCTCCATCTTCTACGAGATCAAAAATCTGTGCATTTAACGTTACCATTTCATTTGCTACTAAGTCTTTTGAGTCCCAAGCTCTGATTGATTCAGGAGCTGCGGGAAATTTCATTTCTGAATCCCTTGTAAATCAATGGTCCCTACCAGTGATTACCCTGAAGACTCCTGTTACGGTGACTGCTATCGATGGATCACGTATTGTCAACGGTCTCATCACCCAAAGTACGTCTTCAGTGACCCTTCAGATTGGTGTTCTACACCGAGAAGAAATTTCGTTTTTAATCTTTCCTGTTACTACAAGTCCGATTGTTTTAGGCCTTCCATGGCTTCAACGTCACTCTCCCCAGATTGACTGGCGCACTCCTCAAGTTACGTCTTGGGGACCTGAATGTCACCAACATTGTCTTTCTCGTGTTGTTCCTCGTAGAATACAGCAAACCTCCATTTCACCTTCCTCACCGGGACTTCCTCCTCAGTATGCTTCATTTGCCGACGTCTTTGATAAAGCTCAGTCTGAACGTCTTCCCCCTCATCGTTCATGGGATTGTCCGATTGACCTGTTACCTGGCAAGATTCCACCTAGGGGTCATGTTTATCCACTTTCATTACCTGAGACTCAGGCTACTGCTGAATACATCCAAGAGAATCTCCAGCGAGGATTTATTCGACCTTCTACTTCTCCCGCTGGAGCTGGGTTCTTTTTCGTGAAGAAGAAAGATGGATCATTACGCCCCTGCATAGATTTTCGTGGACTTAATGCTATCACTATCAAAAATCGGTACCCCATTCCTCTGATTACTGAGTTGTTCGATTGGATCAAGGGAGCCCGGATTTTTACTAAGTTGAATCTTCGTGCTGCCTACAATTTGATTAGAATCAGGTCCGGTGATGAATGGAAAACAGCTTTTAACACCAGAGATGGGCATTATGAATACTTAGTAATGCCCTTCGGGTTATGTAATGCCCCTGCTGTTTTCCAGGGCTTCATTAATGAGATCTTTCGGGACTTGTTATATGTATGTGTCGTAGTATATCTGGACGACATACTCATCTTTTCCCAAGACCTGCCTTCACATCACCAACACGTGGCCGAAGTTCTTTCCAGACTCCGGAAAAATTCATTATTCTGTAAACTAGAAAAATGTTCATTTGAGTTGCCCCAGATTCCATTTTTGGGTTATATTGTTTCCGGAGTTGGTCTACAAATGGATCCAGAAAAGGTGAATGCTGTGTTACTTTGGCCTCAGCCAACCACTCTTCGGGCCATTCAGCGTTTTTTAGGTTTCACCAACTACTATAGACGCTTCATTCAAGACTTCTCTTCAATTGCATCTCCCATTGTGGCTCTTACTAGCAAAGGGGCCAATACTAAGCAATGGTCATCTGAGGCTCTCCAAGCCTTTCAATTTCTTAAAGAGTCCTTTTCCTCTGCTCCCATCCTTCGACAGCCTGATGTGATGCTTCCCTTCTTCCTAGAAGTAGACGCCTCTAATGTTGGTTTAGGAGCCATTCTCTCCCAGAAATCGGAGCAACAAAAGTTCCATCCTTGTGCCTTTTACTCTCGGGGTCTTCTGCCTGCGGAGAAGAATTACACCATCGGGGACAAGGAGTTGCTGGCTATTAAAGTAGCATTGGAGGAGTGGAGATATTTGTTAGAGGGAGCTCGTCATCCAGTGACAATTTTTACGGATCATAAAAATTTGTCATACCTACAGTCTGCTCAATGTTTAAATCCTCGTCAGACAAGATGGTCTCTTTTCTTTTCCCGTTTTGATCTTATCATAACCTTCAAACCAGCTGCAAAGAATAAAAAAGCAGACGCTCTATCTCGAGCCTTCGTGGCGTCCTCAGACGTTGAAGAGAATCCCAACCACTTTATATTAGACCCCAAATGTGTTTCTCTGGCTGCTTCTTCCACGAAACTGCTACCATTTGGGAAGACCCTCGTGCCTCCTGCTCTTAGGAAAAAAATCCTTTCATGATTTCACTCTTCTCGTTTCTCTGGACACGCTGGTGAATGCAAGACCTTTGAAATCCTCTCGCGAAGTTATTGGTGGCCTTCTATGAGGAGAGATGTCAAAGAGTTTATCGCAGCATGCGATTTATGCTCCCAGTTCAAGACCCCCCGCAGAACTCCAGCGGGGTTGCTTCAGCCGCTACCCATTTCATCTAAGCCTTGGACCCATATTAGTATGGACTTTGTCACTGAGCTTCCTCCTAGTAAGAATTGCAACACCATTTGGGTAGTGGTGGATAGATTTTCGAAGATGGCGCATTTCGTTCCCTTGTCTGGTTTACCTTCTTCTTCTACCCTGGCTGAATATTTCATTAGAGAAATTTTCCGTATCCATGGATGTCCGTCCGAAATCGTGTCAGATAGAGGAGTACAATTCGTGTCCAGATTCTGGCGGGCCCTTTGCAAGACCTTGGGCATACGATTGGCACTCTCATCTTCCTACCATCCCCAATCGAACGGACAAACTGAAAGAGTCAACCAAGATCTTGAGACTTTCTTAAGGATGTTCTCGTCAGCCAATCAAGACAACTGGGTAGAATTACTTCCTTGGGCTGAATTTGCTCATAACAACATGTACCATGAGTCATCATCTAAAACTCCATTCTTTGTGGTTTACGGTCACCATCCGTCTTTCCCGGAATTTCCTGCCCTCCCGCCCACCCAAGTTCCTGCTGTTGAGACTTTGTGTCAAACCTTCAAAAATATTTGGGCTCAGGTAAAAACCTGTTTAAAGAAGACATCTGCCAGATATAAGTCTTTTGCGGACAAAAAGAGACGGGCTATTCCACCATTGAAAGTCGGAGACCGGGTGTGGCTATCTACTAAGAATATTCGTTTGAAGGTTTCATCCATGAAATTTACTCCCCGTTTTATTGGTCCATATAGGATCATTCAAGTTATTAATCCAGTTTGCTTCAAACTTTTACTTCCTAAGAGTCTTCGTATTTCCAATGCCTTCCATGTTTCCTTGCTCAAACCTCTCATCATCAACCGTTTCTCGGTCCCTCCTTCAGCACCACAGCCACTTCAAGTTCATCAGGAGGAAGACTTTGAGATTACTCAGGTTTTGGATGCTAAAATTTCGCGAGGAGTTCTTCGTTTCCTCGTGCATTGGAAAGGCTTTGGTCCTGAGGAGCGTTCATGGATCAAAGCTGAAGATCTCAACGCTCCAGCGCTCTTGAAGAAGTTCTATACCAAATTCCCGGACAAACCCGGTTCCAGGTGTTCTGTGCCCACCTTTAAAAGGGGGGGTACTGTCACTCACCGGACTGTGAGTGCTAGTTCTAAGGCAGCTAGGAACCGTGTCCGTCCATTATTATGAGGTACTGCGCATGTGCAGTCCATTTTAACCTTCAGTTCTGTTCCTTTAACTTAATTGACTGATCAGGCAACACTCCCTATATTAAGCACCTGTGGTCAATACCACGTGGCCTGATCTTGGAGTCTCATGGAGTCTGATGGAGTCTCATTCCTCATGAGTCTCTGAAGGTGTTCCAGTGCCTCCTCGTGTGTTCAGCTAATGCTGATTCCTGTTTGCCGTTTGTGGTTTCCAGACCACTTCTATTCCTCGTGTTCCTAGTGACTTCAGCAGCTGATTCCTATCCGCTGCCTCCGTGTATCTACAGCTACAGATTTCTGCAAACTCTCCTGTGTTTCTTCGTGACTCCAGCAGCTGATTCCTATCCGCTGCCTCCGTGTATCTACAGCTACAGATTTCTGCAAACTCTCCTGTGTTTCTTCGTGACTCCAGCAGCTGATTCCTATCCGCTGCCTCCGTGTATCTACAGCTACAGATTATTGCAAACTCTCCTGAGTTACATCGCTACTGTTCCAGCTGATTCCTGTTCGCTACTTCAGCGTGTCTACAGAGTCTGCTCGTCTCAGCGCTTCAGTCTGCATTCTACCTGCCGTCAGCTGACCCGCTGCCTACTGCTTCTACAGTGTGTCCATTTGTGTCAACTCGCCTGTTGCTTCGAGTCTACGCTCCTCGGCTTCCAGCTTTGCTACATCGCTTCAACTCTTCCGTGGTCTCCTGCTGTTCTATTCAATATACTACTGCTTCCTGAGTATTTGTCATCTTTGCTGTCCTACCTACAGTGCGCTGCACCTACCTGCCGCTTCCATTCTGCAAGGACTTCGCATCTCGTCTGTTCCCGGCCGCTCAGGTATCCCTGCAGCTATCCCTAACAGCCTGCTCATCTGAACCACGGTATGTATACTTCTCATTGACTGTGCTGGTGTATTGCATATCCATCTGGACTGAGTTGTCCTCCTCCGGAGTTTCCATCCTCTGAGACTATTGCTATTATTGACTGTGTTTCCTTTTGCTGGACTATTTGAGTGACTTTGTTTATCTGTGCAGTGCTGTTCATTCATTATTATCATTGTGTGCAGTTCAACGTGGGATCAAGTTCAGTGTACCCGTGTAGACTCTGCATAGCATTTATCTCCTCGTGTCCTTCCTCACATATATATTCAGTGGTACAACTTGCTAGAGGCAGACCACTGATTCCTGTTTCCCTGTGTCACCAGTTGCATATATCCTCTCACATAAGCAGTGGTACAACTTGCTACTCGCAGACCACTGACTTCCCCGTGACCTTCACCTGGATTCCATTCCTTCACTACAGACAGCGGTACAACTTGCTATACGCAGACCGCTGACTTCCACCTCCTTATTACTCCTGGACATTCTTCTCACTATAGCAGTGGTACAACTTGCCGTGCGCAGACCACTGACTACCCTCACGTGTCCTTGTCCATCCAGATCCTCGTGTTCAGTTACCCATTGTTTACCAGTGCTGCTAGTCATAGACTTTCTGAGCATTCTCTAACCATCTGCTGTTTCCAGTTCCATTATCACCCTGCCATCAGAGTATCATATACCAACTCTACTGCTCTGATAAAACCATCAGCGGGTGATACTGGGTAAAGCCTCCTAGTGCCCGTGACAGGGGGGGGGGGACACCGATTTTGACAGTGCGCCTAGGGCGCCAAGAACCCTAGCACCGGCCCTGTGTGAGGGCGCATTAGTGTGTATAGTGTTATCGAGGATAAGGTCACGTCTAAAAAAAGAGATGGTTTTCAAAGAGCATCTAAAGATTTGAAGGCTGTGGGAAAGTCTGATTGAACGTGGTAAGGAATTCCATAAGTGGGGAGCAGCACGGGAGAAGTCTTGAAGGAGGAAGTGAGAGGTGGTTACCAGAGACGAGACAAGACGTAGGTCAGAGGTAATACTGCTGACAGCCTGTTTAAAATACTAAGAGTTGTCATTGCAACATGGCTTATCCTTAGCCCTAGTATTTCTATTTCAGCAATGACATTTAGCAATATAGCAATGGAGCTCTCCTCTTTGTATGTAACCTATATAACACCGTACACATTGACTGCAAATTGAGAAGACCAAGCCTGCCAGCCCTAGTATTTGTATTTCAGCAATGATAATTAGCAATGGAGCACTCCTCTTTGTGTGTAACCTATATAACACCGTACGCTTTGACTGCAAATTCATAAGACCAAGCCTGCCAGCCCTAGTATTTGTATTTCAGCAATGACAATTAGCAATGGAGCAATGGAGCTCTCCTCTCTGTGTGTTACCTACATAACACTGTACATTATGTGACTGCAGATTTAGAAGACCAAGCCTGCCAGACCTATTAATTCTATATCAGCAATGACAATAAGCAATGGAGCCATAGAGCTCTCCTGAATGTCACTGGAGACTTTGAAGAACACTGCTACCCCTCCTCTTTCTATTCTACCTATGACGCTGCCCAACTGCTCTACAGACTGCTAAGAACTGTGCTACCCCTTCTGTGTCCCTCCGTGAAATGGGGCTGGATCACCGTGGAGGACGGTACTTATAAAATCCAAAACTCGAGAGATCCAAAGATGTAACGATGATGTTCTACCTTGTTTTCAATTCCGAAGGAGCGCGAAAGTACCGAGCCGGCTCAGAACTCTGATCTGCTAAGTTCGGGGTGTGTTCGGTTCTCGGGGAACCGAGCCTGAGCATCTCTAGTAATTATCAGTAGCCAAGGCTGAGAACAGTATTCTCCCTCCACCATATCAATAAAAGATTATTTCAATAAACAATTTTGTTGCCAACAAGTCGGTGAGGTGCCTTTTATTACATAGCATAATTGTGTTAAAGTTAAGACTAAAGGTTTATTGTTATGTTATCAGCCCTTACGTATTTTATAGATATAAGTTCCAGTGAATATCTGTTTACATTTGTACATGAAACAGATGATCTATTCCTGTGTACAGATACAAGTGTCCCAGATTTGTAGACACACGCCCATGTGAAGAATAACATTTCTACAGAATTTCTTAAGAAATATGCCGCTTATATTGTATGCTGAAATTGTATTGAGTAACAAGTTATGTGTCACGTGTTTTACATGTTGCACCATTAAGGTGGGTGAAGTGTTACTATGTATAAGAGTTAACAATAACTGTTGCAACCCCTGTCTGAACTTGGGGATGCAGCAGGGGGATTAGGACGGCACCCCTGTTGTAATAGAGCAGATTGAGGATGGATGTTGACCCCAATGGTGGGCAAGCCTGCAGTTGCTGGCTGGTGAAGGGAGGGGGAAGTGCGAGTGGCATGAGGGGATGGAGTACAAGTGTGGAGGGGAGGCTGGTATAGAGCTTGCGAGAGGTGGGAGGAGGGGACCCTGCCAGCTCCCCGGGACTTGGGGAGGGAGACTGCTATTTCGATCAGAAAATCCAAAAGCCTCGCTGGCAAGATCACAGAGCACTTTTGGTTCGACAAGGCTGTACTATCTAGGGGTGACATGGAAGTTTAGTGGATGGGTACTATCTACTAGCTGATAGATATGTGGCTGTGTGGGAAGTAAAGAGAATGGAACAGGTGGGGGGGGGAGGAACAGAGGGAAAATCTGAACAGTTGAACTGAGAGAAAAAGAAATGGGACAAGTGTAGGCAAACTCTAAACACTATGGAGATATAACTGTTATATGATATAAATTGTTCGATACTGATCCTCCATCTAATTGGCTGATAGAAAATAGCCTGACATAACTTTAATCCCTAAAAGGTAAGTGTCTTGTATAGTCATACAAAGACATTGGGCCTGATTCATTAATGAATGCAAATGCAGATAAGTGCTGTATTTTGCATAAGATCGAACTGCGCATGTCCAGAATCGGACCATGCGCCAGTGAATGCAGCACTGTCTGATTCACCTTCAAGCTGTCAGGATCTGCCTGCAACCCTCTGCATTACATGCTGCTTGCATTGGCAGCTCCTGCCTCTTGGACTTTGGACTTGTGTTTCATGTATTATCTGCAGTGCCTCTGTTCACCAGAGGTGCTGCTATTGTGTCTTCCCTTTCATCACCAGGGGTTAACTTGTTGCACCAATTATCCCTTGCACCTGGGGGTGTCTCTATTTATACCTGCCACTCCCAGCATACCTTGCTGGGTATTGTTGTTGCTGTTCCATGTTGCTGTTCCATGTTGCTGTGCTGTGCTGTGCTGTCCTGTCCCCTGTTGTTCCCCGTTGTGCTCTTGGTTCACCTGTTCCCTGGGATTTCTTCATATTACCTGTTTACCTGCATCAGGCGTGTTCCTCGTATTTGCTTTCTGCATCTCCCTGCGATCCTCATTCCTACACCATCCGGTTTGTACCTTCCAGCTATAAACATTGTGTGTTTCACCATATTCCGGGCTCCTTAGCTGTGATTTCTGCATTGAAGTGTGACAGAAACGCGCCCTCCCACTGCAGTAGGAGGGGCTAACAAGTGCTGCCACCACTGGACTCTACCAGCATCCAGCACCTGATTTCTTCTGTGTAACCGTCGCTGCGAGTGTACCCCATTACTGGTGTACCTGGGCTGGTACTCCTGACCTCTTCCTATGGATCAGGGTTGCTGTGGGTGGATCCCCCCTGGCCTATCACACTGGCCAGAGCTGCTGGGTAGCAGGCAGAGCATTGGCACTGGATGCTGGGTCCAAACCTCAGAAACAGCCGGGAAGGGATTAGATTTTGGGTCTAATCTGTAGGTCACAGGATTTTCAGTATGGGAGATGTTCTCAAGCAGACCTTTGATGCAAGTGATGTTTATTTGCAGTCACACTGATTGAAGGTACCAGTGCTAAGGTCAGATGAAATCAGAAGAACAGCTTTTAATACAAAAGATAACCTTTTTTATACACATTTGAGACTAGACTTAGCAGGAGGTAATCCGTTTTCCTGTTCCTTTAACCAATCTGGACTGATTCATGGAGCCTGCACGTGAATCTGCCTGGACAGGTTTAACACCTTTAATATTGCTGCTAGTGGCAGGGGGGGTATATTTCCCCCATGTCCACGAGCTGCCAGGGAGAGGGGGGGCTAAGGCCACTCTCCTCTCCTGGTGCCTCTCTGCCTGGGGTGGGAGATTTGACTTTTAAATCTCCCACCCAAACTGACTTCCAGGGACTGGGCGCCAGGGTCTGGCTCTGCTCCTTGGCCAAAAATAGTACCAAACACTGAAGCGCCTAGCACAGAACTTTTTCTGGCCTGGAATGTCGGATGACGTCTGGGCCTACTGTAAGTCCTGTGATGTGTGTCAGCGTCTCGGGCACCCCAGTGCTCGTACTACCCTCAGGTCCTTGCCAATATTTGGGGAACATTTTCAGCAAGTGGCTGTGGACATAGTAGGTCCCCTGCCTGTGCCCAGTAGATCGGGGAAGAGATACATCCTCACTGTGGTGTACTATGCTACCCGGTATCCAGAGGCTGTGGCTCTGTCTGCCATCACTATGGAAAAGGTAACAGATGCACTACTAGGAGTATTTAGTAGAGCAGGTTTCCCTAGTGAGATCCTAACTGTTCAAGGGACACAGTTCATGAGTGAACTGGTTAAGTTTCTGTGGGCAAAGTGCGGAGTTTGGCAACCCCATACTGCCCCATACTATCCCCAGACTAACAGATTGTGTGACCGGTTTAATGAGACTCTAAAGCACATGCTACAGGCATTTGTAACTTTGGGTGACTGGGAACACTATCTGCAGCACCTCCTGTTTGCTTATCGGACGGTACCAGTTTCTGCTCCGTTAAATTACTATATGACTGCAGATTCCGTGGATCTCTTGTCCTGTTCTGGGAGTCTTAGGAAGGGAAGCTACCCATCCAAGATGTCTCTGTAGTGCAGTATGTGTTAAAGCTCAGAGATCGGTTAGATAATTTTATTGGGCTCTTAAAAGCTAAACTAGCGGAAGCACTGACCAAGGAGAACACTTGGTATGAGCAGGGCACGTGTACGAGAGTATTTGAGGTAAGGCAGAAAGGTCCTTGTTCTGATGCCCACTTCTCAGAACAAGCTCCAGGCTGCCTGGGCTGGACCATACACAGTCTCAAAGCGCTGTGGTGCCATTTGATAACGAGAGTAGGCGGCAGCGGACCTGCCATGTGAATATGTTGAAGGCATACCACTAGCGTGTTGAGTCAGTAGCTGCGGTTTGCTGCTCACCGACTGAAGAACCAGGAAGTGATCCACTACCTGACCTCCTTGCGGATGTCAGAGGTGAAGGTGGTGTAGAAGAAGTGGGCTGGGTAGAGCAGTTGAGTGCCTACAAGTGGGAGTAGCTTGAGGCAGTGCTGTGGCCCTTTGCGAATCAGTTTAATAGGAAGCCCAGCCAGACTTTCTTGGTGACCAGCTTACTGGGTCTCATCAGAGGCTAAAGAGTGTATGTACAGGGAGGTGCATGAGATGAACTAGGTGTCATCCAGCCATTGCGCAGTCCCTGGGCATCATCCATTGTATTGGTTCCAAAGAAGGACAAGACAATGTGGTTTCGCATAGATTGAACGCGGTGATGCCTATTCCCTGCCCTGCATTGGAGCACTGTTAGACGAGTTAGCTAGAGCAAAGCATATCTCAAACTTTAAATTGAGCAAGCAGTATTAGCAGATACCACTGACCCCAGAGGCTTAAGAATGGTCGGCATTCATCACCTCATTTGGCCTGTTTGAGTAAACGTCCATGCCATTTGGGATGAAGAACGCAACAGGCACCTTCCGATTTGTGGTTTATTACCTGCTGGAAAGGTGTAAAGGCTTTTCTCAGGCTTACTTGGATGAATTGCCATTTACAGTAAATCCTGAGAGGATTTAAGGAAGAGGTGGGTTTTCAGCGCACGTTTGAAGGAGCACAGAGAAGGAGAGAGGTGGATGGAACGAGGGAGGTCATTCCAGTGAAGGGGGCAGCACGGGAAAAGTCTTGGATTCTGGAGTGGGAAGAGGTGATAAGAGTGGAGGAGAGGCGTCGGTCATTGGCTGAGCGCAGGGAGAGGGCAGGAGTGTGAATGGAAAGAAGGTTAGAGATGTAGGGGGCAGTAGAGTTGGAGAGAGCCTTGTAAGTGGTGGTGAGTTATGGTTGATTTGATCGCTCCACCTGTTTCTTGGATAACTGTTGTAATTCTACAGCTAACACATGGCGACGAGCGCTGAACCCCCCCTTCCTGTGGGATTCATGCTTTTTTTCAGACCCAGACCAATCCTGGGTGCCAGACAATGCACTAAAAAGAGCCAATGTAATTCACAGCAAAAAGCAAGTTCACCACTGAGCTTCGAATCAGTCCCTATTCACAAAAAATTATTATATAGCTAGGTACCTTTGACGTAAAGTGCAGATTACAAACACTTGTGCAATACTGATGAAACAGCAGCAAAATGGTAGGTAATACATATACACGTCTATTTAGACATCTATGCTTACATTACTGTAGCTTTAAAAACGCTACAAATGGCTAGACAACTGTTGTCAGGATTTGGGTAAAAATAATTCCACACATAACAGGTGGATTTTTTGGTCTTATTCCCAGGCATGACAATGGCCTTCTTATCACGTGCAAGAACTGCTTCCACTGGTGCAGGACTTACACAAACAACATCATCCTCATCAACATCCTCATTAGTGTCCTCGTCAGCTACACAAACATCCCCCTCATCTTGTTGCAATTCCAAAGTGGCATCCTCAATTTGTGTATCACCAGCTACACTTGGGGTGTTCAGGCACACATCAGCAGAAATGCTGAAAGGGGCCTTCTCTATGGGTACACTATCAGAATGGTCAGAATCACACATAGCACTCGTGGATAGACTCTCCTCAGGGATTTGTGTCATTTATGAATCTGAAGATACATTTTCCTCTAATGCCTTACTGTTTTGTTCCAGCTCGGCTTTTATAAGTAAAAGTATTTGGACACCACTTTTGGGGGTAAATGTATTAATCTCCGGATTCTTGAACTCCCGCGAGTTCGGCATCTTCAGCGCTTAAATTTAAAGCTGCGCTGCCTTGTAAAGGGTTTACAAGGCAGCGCCGCTTTAAATTTAAGCGCTGAAGACGCCGAACTCGCGGGAGTTCAAGAATCCGGAGATTAATACATTTGCCCCTTGGAGTCCAAACGACAAGATCTTGCTTGGTCATGACTGACCTTACAAGAAAATGCCTCAGTGACAGTTGCAGAACTAGCACTCATAGAGAAAGGAGAAGGCCTCATTCTTTCCTTTCCACTGCGTGTGTAGAATGGCATGTTCGCAATCTTATTTTTTTCTGCAGATAACTTTGCCTGGATTACAGGTCTTTTTTCCTTGACCAAGGCAAAAGGTGTTTTTTTACATTTTTGTTTCCTTGACTTAAAAACACTTTGCACTTTAACATAAGCTTTAGCAGATGACGTAGACGGATTACTATCATCATGACTGGTGCCAGCAGCTGCTTGGTGCTCCTGGTCTTCTGTGTACTGCTGTGAATCCATTTTGATAACACAGTACAATGTGACTGCAGATTTAGAAGACCAAGCCTGCCAGCCCTATTATTTCTACTTCAGCAATCACAATTAGCAATGGAGTAATGGAGTTCTCCTCTTTGTGTTTTACCTATATAACACAGTACAATGTGACTGCAGATTTAGAAGACCAAACCTGCCAGACCTATTTCTATTTCAGCAATGACAATTAGCAGTGGAGCAATGCAGCTCTCTTCTTTGTATGTTACCTATATAACACAGTACAATGTGACTGCAAGATTAGAAGACCAAGCCTGCCAGACCTATTATTTGTATTTCAGCAATGACAATTAGCAATGGAGCTCTCCTCTTTGTGTGTAACCTATATAACACCGTACAATTTAACTGCATATTCACACCAAGACTGCCAGCCCTATTATTTGTATTTCAGCAATGACAATTAGCAATGGAGCAATGGAGCTCTCCTCTTTGTGTGTTACCTATATAACACAGTACAATGTCACTGCAGATTTAGAAGAACAGGTCTGCCAGCCCTATTTCTATTTCAGCAATGACAATTAGCAATGGAGCTTGAGACTTTGAAGAACACTGCTACCCCTCCTCCTTTCTACCTATGACGCAGCCCAACTGCTCTACAGACTGCCAAGAACTGTGCTACCCCTTCTGTGTCCCTCTGTGAAATGGTGCTGGATCGCCATGGAGGGCGGTACTTATAGAATCCAAAACTTGCGAGATCCTACGATGTCACAATGATGTTTTGCTTCGTTTTCAATTCCGAGGCCGCGCGAAAGTACCGAGACGGCTCGGCTCGGTACTCGGATTTGCCAAATTTCGGTGTGTTCGGTTCTTGGGGAACCGAGCCCGAGCATCTCTAACAAAATCCAGAGATACGTGCATTAATGAACTCAGACAATGATTATTTACTAACTCACCATAATTTTGATTTTCGAACAGTTTGCTATATAAACAATATATCTAACTGCTTACATTGCAAATATATCTGTTATACTTGGAGTAATACGGACATCTACTGGCTAAAGCTCATATTACATCAGTAATTTACTTTAATGTAAGGAAAAAGTTTATATAAGTATTGCACCGTTCAGACCTTCTTTAGACCTCTCTGGTGAGTTACAAAAACTGACAGTTCGACTCAGTTGAAATATTCCTTGAAGAAGGATTTAACTTAAGGGCTGCTTGTTCAATGTGGGTTCCCCATCGAAGGAATTATGTGTTTGTCCGACAACTTATTGAAGTGATTTTAATTTTTGTATTTTTAAATCATTTTCTTATACATAGTTTGTGAGTGTATCATCCTTTCTTTGTGATAGTATTTCAGGATCTTACCCTGACAAATTGATACATTTTTAATCCACAAATATACATATAATAGCTTATATACAGATATTCATTAAGTACATACGTAGCACAAGACATACATGCATTCATAACCTACATTACTTATTGATATACATTAGAGATGTGCGCTGACCCTCGTGTTTTGATTTTGGAACCGGTTTCAGTTCTAAGCCGCGTTATGTTTCGGCTTTGCTACCGCAAAAGGTTTTGGTTAAGGTTTTGGATCTGGTTTAATTAAAAATTGTGAAAAATAGGTACAATAATGTAATTTTGCCTGTTATACTCCTGTATTACTATCTATAGCATTAACATTCATTTCCAGTCTTTTCCAGCCTATTTTCTAATGATCCCTTCACAACTGTCCCAATTTTCACCAATTTTGGCCAAAGTCTGCAGAGAGCTGTATTAACGGATTCTGTAACTGCCATCATTGTATTTGCTTTCTCCGATTCAATTCAAATAATAATAAACTGCATAGTGTTGATATCTCCCTTTCATTGCACCCAAACCTGCTTTGCATGTTCAGAATTACTATGACAAGTATGTCCAGAAGCTGAAAGCGCTTAAAATCATATGTTTATGTGATCTGTCAAGCACTTACGGGGTTAAGTTTCTCTGCATAGCCAGCCAATAGAACTCCTCTGGGAGGTGTCCTAGTCTCTACTATAAATTATCCTCCCACTTGGTCTTTTGTTTCCTGCATATTTCTGATAGGAAACAGCTCCAATCCAGGCGTGGTATCTTTGTGTTTTGTTATACAGTTTTCTTGTTCGTTTTGTTCATCATTTCTGCTTATTCCTGTCTTCTCTCTAATCATATCCTTTTATCTACTGTATTCTCTGTATTCCTGTCACGGTTCACTGGACTGGATACTACGGTTTGCCTAGTTTAACAGTACTCAAGTAAGGCGCGGAGTCTAGCGAGGAGACGTTATTCACCAGGGACCAGCCGCAAGGCAGTTTGCTCTTTGCTGCGTTTATCTCGCAGGTCTCGGCCCTTACTAGAAGTTCTAGGTGAAACTTCTAAGAGGAGCAAGCAAAGAGGGTCAGCAATGGCAGACAACTTGTTGAGGAGAGCAGGAGAGATTAGCGGACGCCTCAGGAGTGGTGGAGGGAGACAGAGTGAGGTGTCAGCTCTGCGGATGACTGGTTACCACTGGAATGGCGACAGAAACACTTAGGAAGCATCAGGTCAGTAGTCACAGGTTTCACTGGAGGGAGATGTTAGAGTAGAGTGTCAGCTCTGTGGACAAGCAGGAACCAGGTGTCACGGGCACTAGGAGTCTTTACCCAGGGATCACCAGGTGATAGGCTTACCAGAGCAGTATAGATGGTAATATGGTACTCTGGTAGCAGGGTGATCACGGAACAGGAAATAGCAGATGATAGAGATGCTCAGGAAAGTCTATGACTAGCAGCACTGGTAATATGGATGTAGTAATACACGAGGAACTGTATGGACAAAGGACACGTGAGGGTAGTCAGTGGTCTGCGGTAGCAAGTTGTACCACTGCTATAGTGAGGAGGAATGTCCAACAGAAACGAGGAGGTGATGAGAGTCAGCGGTCTGCGGATAGCAAGTTGTACCGCTGTCTGAGTGAAGGAATGAAATCCAAGTGGAGGTATCCGGGGAGTCAGTGGTCTGCGTTAGCAAGTTGTACCACTGCTATGTGAGAGGATACTGGAACAGGTGACACAGGAAACAGGGATCAGTGGTCTGCCACTAGCAAGTTGTACCACTGAATATATATGTGAGGAGGAGCACGGGGAGAGACTGCAATACAGGGGATACACGGGCACCTTAAACTTGATCCACAATAACATGCACAATATATTAATGACTGAACAGCACTGCAATAATAGAAAGTCACTTGAGGTAATCCGGCACAAGATAACACAGTCAATGATGGCAATAGTCTCAGCGGATAGTAAACTCCAGAGGAGAACAAACTCAGTCCAGCAAGATATGCAATACACCAGCACAGTCAATGAGAAGTATGCATACCGTGGTTCAGAAGCAGGCTGTCAGACAGGAGTGCAGAGATACCTGAACGGCTGGAGGCCGGCAGGATGCGAAGTCCCTGGAGGGGTGAAGCGGTAATTAAGTAGGTGCAGCGCACAGGTAGGTAGACCAGCAGGGGAACAAATACTCAGGAAGCAGTAGTATGTAGGACTGGACTCCTGGAGGACCCTGAAGAGTAGCGATGATCTAGATGAGATGAAAACAGTGAGGCGCAGATCCGATGCAGACTGGCGAGTAGAAACCAGCGGGAACACGAAGAAGCACGGAGAGTGGGTCAGCTGTTGTAGGACGAGTAGAACTGAGAAGTAGCAGCAGCAGGACTCTGCAGATACACGGAGGTAGCGGATAGCAACCAGCAGGTGCAGCAACGATGAAACACGGGAGAGCAGAGCTGAGCTGGAACTGTTGAGCACGGAGAGTAGCGGATAGGAATCAGCTGTAGCAGTCTCGAGGAAACACGGGAGAGATGAGATGAGCTGAAGACTGAAGCGCACGGAGGCAGCGGATAGGAATCAGCCAAACAGTCACGATGAAACACAGGCGAGTTGAAGTAGATTGAAGACTGTAGTGCACGGAGGCAGCGGATAGGAATCAGCTAACAGTCATGATGGCACACAGGTGAGTTGAAGTAGATTGAAGACTGTAGTGCACGGAGGCAGCGGATAGGAATCAGCTAACAGTCACGATGATACATAGCAGAGTTGAAGTGGCTTGAAGACTGTAGTGCACGGAGGCAGCGGATAGGAATCAGCAACAGTCACGATGATACACAGCAGAGTTGAAGTGGCTTGAAGACTGTAGTGCACGGAGGCAGCGGATAGGAATCAGCTAACAGTCACGATGATACACAGGAGGGTTGAAGTGGTTAGGAAACCACAGGAGTAGAAGTGGTATGGAAACCACAGGGGTAGAAGTGGTTTGGAAACCACAGGAATCAGCAGCGCTGAATACACGAGGAAACACAGGAACACCTTCAGAGGCTCATGGGGAATGAGACTCCAAGATCAGGCCACGTGGTGTTGAACACAGGTGCTTAATATAGGGAGTGTTGCCTGATCTGCCAATTAAGTTAAAGGAACAGGTACTGAAGGGTTTGAAAGGGCTGCGCATGCGCAGACCCTCAGGATGGAGGACGGCCACGGTTCCTAAATATACGGGAAGAAGCACTCACAGTCCGGTGAGTGACACCAGGGAGCCACGTCTAGTACCAAGAAGGTAACTAAAAGAACAGGCATTGAGAGATTAGTGGAGGTGTCTTTTAAACTTGGAGCCAAAATTCCTAGTCATTAGGAGAGGAGCTGAGTAAATGAATGGAGCTGGTCTGCGCATGTGAATACTCAGAGAAAAGATGGCAGCACCCAGGACGGAGCAAGCGGTTGGCTGAGGCAAGCAAGAGTGACGGGGATCGGGTGTACAGCCCGTTCGCCCGGCGTGTGACAATTTCCTCATAGTTTGCCTCACGTTTTTCTTACGTTTTCTTTTCCTCTTGTTTCTCCTATTTAACCACCTGTCCTGCTCCTTTCTCCTTCTCCACCCTTCTCATTTCTAC
Organism: Mixophyes australis; assembly: GCA_036250195.1. Classification (NCBI taxonomy): domain Eukaryota; kingdom Metazoa; phylum Chordata; class Amphibia; order Anura; family Limnodynastidae; genus Mixophyes; species Mixophyes australis. Next base: position 498,387,858 of record JAVHZZ010000001.1, read on the forward strand.
TCTGCCATGTCACCATGCCCCGTCCCTGTTGCACCATTGCCCTGCCAGTGCAATTCACTGATGGCTCCCATGTACTCCCAGAGAGGCATCCACAAGCCCCGTCCTCTCATCTTCCCCCGGGGCCATCTTACCCGATGCAGATCAGCCTAGATCCGGATGCCAGGGAGAGGCCCCTTCAACTCTAATCCCCCTCCTGCCCTGGCAAAGCACCGGGTTCCCCCCCTCCCGGTTTCCACCTCAGCCCACCCCTCCAGCAGGAAGACCAAATTTTGCCAAACCGTCCAGCAGCATGCCACGCGTGTACGTCATGTTACTGTCAATTAATAACATGTCTTCTTGCTCGGTGCCACAGGTTCACCAACGGAGAGAAGCAGTCCCTACCTGAAATACGGCATCATCAGCTTCACAGCCCAAGTCGGCAAGTGGACGCCCCAACACCTTGACTGACCGGGGCGGGGTGGAAATTGCGCTAGAAGAACGAGAGATCCTGGATACCAATGGTGAGTCTTTGGATGCACATGTAGCGCACACACATAGTCCACCTTTGTCTTCCACTGGCGATGACTCATCTGGCGAAGAGCAAGGAATGCGCAAGCTGTTGAAATTGCTATATGATCACTTAGTCAAAACCCCTAAAACTGCGTCATCTATTGTAGTGCCATGTGAAGCTTCCGGAGGTGCAATGGTTTACTGCACTAATACAGCTTTGCTAACAGGGATACAGTGCTGCATGAAATTCAGAATACATAAATGGATTTGTGCTGACATGTTTTCACTGATGAACATGTTCAAGAAGGAGCTTCTAGCAGCTTGCAGTAGATGGGGTATAGGCAAGGAGGTATGTTATACATTCCCAAATTGACCGGGTTTGTGTCTTCACCACCTCTCTCCTACCTAGAGACCAGACCAGGGGCCCTCATAGACATCTGGCGCTACCTTCATTTAATCAACGTGCACATATGATGAATACTTCTGGCATAAAGCCAGCAGGTAGGAGTTTATTCCATTTGAATGTAAGAATGTGGAAACATGGATGGCACTGATGTGTCCATCTGGGGGTGCTACCTGTCAAATATATTTTATTTTGGATGAAGACAATTTATTAATATGAAATTATTTACATTGTTTTATCTTATTTTAGTATATCATTAATTAAAATTTATTTTGCTGAAGAAATTAACATTTATAGATTTCTGATCAAAAGCAGAGAACTTTAGATGTTGAACTATTATCATCATAATTTATTTATATAGCGCCAACATATTCTGTAGCATTTTACAATTGGGGACAAACATAGTAAACTAATGATGAACTGGGTAAAACAGACAAAGAGGTGAGAAGGCTGCTCGCAAGCTTACAGTCTATGTGATCTATTCATTTTATTGTATGATTTTCCTGAGACTTTTATATCATACTGTGATTATGTTAATAACTTACTTTTGTTTTTTTGCTTTTTACAGTCTTTGTAGACACTATTGTTAGCTGTTAATATTCCTATATCAACATGGCTACATGGTTTCCAGATATAAACTGCAATTTTGCCAGTTCAGGTTAAGTATTTGGGTTATTGCTTGACCCAAGGACTGATACATCTTTCCTCAGAAAGTGTGCGAGTTATTCTGCATATGCACTACTCCCTAAATAAATCACAAGTGCGCATCTTTCTAGGGATGTGTAGCTGGAGTTTACATGGAAACTATCAAAGACCTATTGTTTATTATAGTGACGAATTTAAACATAGATGCTCAATCATTGTCAGTCTGTTTAAAAGTAGTGACAGACTGTAGCATTATTCATACATAAAGTAAAATATCTAGTACTTAGTCAGAAATTATCTCTTTTCATTCCGTATCCTGTTTTGCTCTTGATGAATTTTGCACAAACATGACAAGTCTTCGCTGCCAGATTCGTAAATTGTAAATGAGATCTTTTGGCTTTTCTTTATCTAACTATTTGTTGGTGTAATATCTTTAATACTGTTATGTTCTTAATTAGTGTACATAGGAATGCACAGAGGGTGGATGAGAGTACTGATGAGTATATGAAAATTTTTGATGAATTAATGCCTATTTATGACTGTATGGAACTTTTCGACTAGAACCTTTACTGCTAGATCTGACATTGAGGATACACACTTACTAGGAGTAGGTATATTTTTTTATACAGATGGTAGTTATCATAGATAAAATGAGATTGGAAAGTTATGTATAAGATATAAGATAAGTAGCACTCACAACAGTGTGTGAGTTGGTGCAAATCAAAAGTATTAAACATCTACACAGATAGTAGATATGTATTCTGTGCATTGTGGTGGCTTAGAGATTGTCTAACTGTAGTTGGTACTTCGATAGCACATTTTCAATATATGAAGAAGATGTTAGATGCTATTCAGATGTCATTGCAGGTAGTGATTAAGTGTTAAAATCACACAAGTAATACTGATCAATTGTATTAGGTAATAAAAGGACAGATGAAGTTACAATAGGTGTAGTAAGAAGTCCATTACTAATTAACATTTCTTCACAGGACTTGAATTTGTTGTTATTTTAGTTAATTACTGATCAGAAATTAATCAGAATATAAAAGTTTTGTTATTCACAGGAATTGGCCCTCTGGAAGTTGAAGGGATGTGTACAAGATACCAATGGTACATGGAAAGATGGTAAAGATAGATCAGTGGCCAGAAAGGCTTACCTACCAGCACTGGCAGAAGCAGCCTATGGTCTGACTCATTTACATAAGGATGGTATGTGTGGACTTGAGGCCTACTGGTGTGCACCTGGCTCCTCTTCTCATGCAGGTAAAAAGGCTGGTTCATGCTTTATTTGCCTGAGGGAAGAATCCAGGTAAAGCCATATCTGTAGAACCATCACATATCCCTCCTGCAGAGACTTATTACAGGTAATATAATTGACTTCATCCAAATAAAAAAAATATGTTGTAATCTGCAGTATGTACTAATGATTGTAGATATGTTTTCTAAGTGGGATAGAAGTGTAATTTCACTGCAAGTTGCACTGCAGTATTTATAGCAAATAAATTGGTATATGAATTTGTGTATAGATATGGTATATCACCAATGATTGAGGATGACAGCGGTACACATTTCAATGTGTAAGTCTGTTTTTTTTTTTTTAAATGTATATTACTAAAGATTAAAAAAATAAGTTACTAAAACGATTTAATGGTATATAAAATACACTGAGTAAAGTGATGAAGAATACAGGGATGATTTGATTAGAGGTTTATCTCTAATATTTTATAGTATCAGAACCACTCCCAGACTTTCATTCAATTTTTTTCACCATATGAGATTTTGTTTAGAAGATAACCCAATATTATTATCAGCCCGCTAGAGACTTTTAAAATGCATTCAAGATGTAACTGTTAAGTACTTGATTGAGATGAGTAAGCAGTTACAAAAGCAACAAGAGACTTTGAAACTGAATGTACTTCAAATGCCTATTGAGAACTGTCAGTATATACAGCCAGGAGAATATGTTATGGTCAGAAATTTTTTATGCTCTGGTTGTTTGACAGATCGTTAGGAAGGACCGTATCAAGTATTGTTAACCACAACAACAGCGTTGTAAGTTGCAGAGAAAGACACTTGGATTCACGCATCCCACTGCAAGAAGGTAGTCGATCCGACAGTGACCTGAAAAGACGCAGAGACTAATACATTTTTGGAACCATATATAACAATTTTGTTTCAGGACTTGGATAAAGATGTGGTTCGGGAAGAAGAATCTGACCCAGAAGTCAAAGGAAAAGTGTTATATGTATAAATTTTACTAATAGACCTATAGATGAGAGAAATGAACATCTAGGTAAAATTGGGAAAAGTCCTGCATTTAAAAATAAATCTAAAATTTAGATATGTTGGATCAAAGAGATCTTTGAGAACAGTAGCATGAAAATACAATAATATAATGTTACAAGATGATGATTGTAAAGAGCAGTTAGAGAAAAACAAGTACGGAAAGTTTATAGATATTGTATACATAGATATATTGCATGTAATAATACCATGTATTTTATTAGATAATATATACAAATGTGGAAGTAAGGCATATAAGTGTATACCATTGAATTAAGGTAGAATATGTTATCTAGGTTAGGTGATTCCAGTTGTTAATGTATTTACACTAAATGATTTAAAGGAAATTGTATTGAAAAAGTATTTAATAGATATTTCACTACAAAAAGAAAGGAAAGAAGTGATGAAAAGAGTGAATAATAACCAGTATCACAACTTATTAGTGAATCTACTGGTACACAAGTATGGATTATATTAAAGTTATAGGCACTGCACATAGAAATATAAATTGGTTTTATATCCAAGGTTTAGCTACATTGATTGATAAAATATCAAATGTGTATGATGAAACCTTTTGTTATGTTGCAAAAAAACTTCAAGTTTTTTAAAATATACTGTGGCAAGAGCCCGCTACTGCAGAAGCACACGCGAACAACTTCTTCCTTTTTATGTAGCTTTATTGTCAGGATGATAAATGTTTTGACACCGTATACTTTCACAGCAAATTATGGAGACCCTAAACGCTTGCTATACATAGACCAGCTCTCTCTCCAGACCAGCCAGCTACCCCAGCGTTGGTCTCACTGAACAAATAACACAATCAAGCTTTAATACATGATGCTCCTCCCCCAGCCTTAGCTTGATGGGCAGGTGACACACCCACCTTCTCTTTAAAAGAAAACACCCATCACTGGCTCTGTTTGCACAAACAGACACACCCTGTCTTTGCTGAGAGGAAATCATGTAAGTTAACAAACTTCAAACTACACATACGTTTTTACCTGGTTTAATCTCAACCTAGGTGCATAACTGGGCCAATGTTTTATTCTGTTTGTATACTTTCTCTGCCTCTTGTCAGATAAATGCCTCCCTTTGTTACATTAGTTAATAGAACATAGTGTGACAAGAGCCCGCTACTGCAGAAGCACACGCGAACAACAACTTCCTTTTTATGGTGCTTTATTGTCAGGATGGTAAATGTTTGACACCGTGTACTTGTACAGCAATCATGGAGACCCTAAACACTAGCTATACATAGTCCAGCTCTCTCTCAGGACCAGCCAGCTCACCCAGCATTGGTCTCTCTGAACAAATGAAACAAACAAGCTTTTATACATGATGCTCCTACCCCAGCCTTAGCTTGATGGACAGGTGACACACCCACCTTCTCTTTAAAAGAAAACACCCATCACTGCCTCTGTTTGCAAAACCAGACACGCCCTGTCTGTTTGCTGAGAGGAAGGATTTCAGATCATGTAAGTTTAACCAAATTTAAACTATTGCTTTTCATACAAGTCTTCACTCTAGGTGCATTACTGCACAAATGTTTTACTCTACTTCCATGCTTTCTCTGTATATTGCCAGCTAAATGCCTTCTTTTGTTACATATCCCTCCCCCTAGCGTCTCCAAGTCGGGGGACGCGGACTTCACGAGGAGCGCATATTTTTGTGACAATGCATCTGCATTCTTGTGTAGAATCCCGGGTCTATGTTCTACTGAGAACTTGAAAGGTTGTAGTGCCAAGAACCAGCGGGTTACCTTGGCATTTACCTCCCGGTTGCTCTGCATCCATCTCAATGGTGCATGGTCTGTTATTAAGGTGAACTCTCTGCCTAGGAGATAATAGCGCAGAGCTTCTGTAGCCCATTTTATGGCGAGACATTCTTTCTCCACAGTGGCATATTTTTGTTCCCTTGGAAGCAACTCACGACTTAGGTACAGGACAGGATTTTCTACTCCATTCTTCTCCTGTGACAAGACTGCACCTAAACCAACACCAGAAGCATCAGTTTGGAGGAAGAACCTCCGGGTAAAATCCGGTGCTTGTAGAACTGGGGAGGAACAAAGAGCTAACCGAAGATCAGACCAGGCGGTTTCTGCAGAATCAGACCAGGTTAATCTATCTGGACAACTTTTTTTTAACATGTCCGTAAGTGGAGCAGCTCTAGTGGCGAAGTGGCTTACAAACCGTCTGTAGTAACCTACTAAGCCTAAAAAGGTTCTTAACTGCAACTTTTTTTCTAGTCTTGCCCAATTTTTGACTGCCTCCACTTTGTCTAGCTGGGGTTTTACATGCCCTCGACCAACAATGTACCCCAGATATTTGGCTTCTCTCATGGCTATGGCACATTTCTCTGGGTTAGCTGTTAACCCTGCTGACCTTAATGAAGCCAAGACCGCCTCAACTTTGGCTAAATGTGATCCCCAGTCTGGGGTATAAATCACTATATCGTCCAAGTAAGCGGCTGCATAAGCTGTGTGAATTTATTCATGGCCCTTTGGAAGGTGGCAGGTGCCCCATGCAACCCAAAGGGTAGGACTTTATATTGATAGAGGCCATCAGGGGTGGAAAATGCAGTCTTTGGCTTGGCCGTGGAAGTCAGGGGAACTTGCCAATAACCCTTTGTTAGATCAAGGGTTGTTAAATAATTGCTACCAGCAAGATTTTCCACTAGTTCATCCACACGTGGCATCGGATAGGCATCAAACTGCGACACACTGTTTAGGCGCCTAAAGTCTTTGCAGAACCTTATTGTCCCATTGGGTTTCGGGACAAGCACAATGGGACTATTCCATTCACTAGTGGACTCTTCAATCACATCTAACTGGAGCATCTTCTCGACCTCCTTTCTCATGTCCACCCGTCTGGCTTCTGGAATTACGATACGGCTTCTGCTTTACAATGACTCCTGGCGCAGTGACAATGTCGTGTTCGATTAAGGTAGTGCGCCCAGGAATGGAAGAGAAGACATCCCTGTTCTGACGAACCATTTCTTCAGTCTGTTGTCTCTGCTGAATGGACAAAGCTGGCTCTATGGGCACTTCAGACTTTTCAATGGCAGTACTCACTACCTGAGGAGAGGTTTCCTCATCATGCCAAGGTTTAAGGAGGTTGACATGATATATTTGCTCCTCCCTTCTCCTACCTAATTGGCAGACTCTGTAATTGACAGGACCGACAGCCTCTAGAACTTCATATGGACCCTGCCAATGGGTAAAAAGTTTGCTTTCCTGGGTGGGAACTAGGACTAGGACCTTGTCTCCAGGCTTGAAAGATCGAACAACAGCCCTTTTATCATAACTTTTTCTCTGTCGTTCCTGAGCCTCTTTTACATGTTGCTGCACAATGGGCCCTATCTTTTCTAGCCTCTCATATATTTGTGACACAAATTGTACCAGATTTGGCTCCCTGGGACCTTGCTACTCCCACCCTTCTTTTAACATATCCAAGATACCCCTGGGCTGTCTCCCAAACAATAACTCAAAGGGACTAAACCCTGTTGAAGCTTGAGGTACCTCACGGATGGCAAACATCAAATAGGGAATAAGAGTGTCCCAATCTTTTTTCTCTTGAGCCACTGCTTTCCTGAGCATGTGCTTTAATGTGCGGTTAAAGCGTTCCACCAAGCCATCTGTTTGTGGATGGTATACAGAGGTGTGAAGCGCCGTAACCCCTAGCAACTGGCACATGTCCTTCATCAGTTTAGACATGAAAGGAGTACCCTGATCTGTGAGAATTTCTTTGTGTATTCCTAATCGTGTAAACATCAATACAAGTTCCTTGCTATGGTGCTGGACTTTATGTTTCGTAGGGGAATTGCCTCTGGATATCTGGTTGCATAGTCAAGCACCACTAGTATATATTGGTGCCTACGTGCAGATTTTTCCAGTGGCCCCACAAGGCCCATAGCTATCCGTTCAAAGGGAACTTGTACTGTTGGTATCGGAATGAGAGGTGCCCTGTACATGGGTTTGGGACAGGTTCTCTGACAAATGGGACAGGACTGGCAATACTTTTTCACTGCCATGTGTACACCGGGCCAGTAAAACCTAAGCAGAACTCGTTCCCGTGTTTTATCCTCCCCTAGGTGACCCCCACAGACATGTGTATGTGCTGCTTTTAACACTAGGGTTACATGGACCTGAGGAACCATTAATTGTTCTACTTTATCCCCCTGTACAGTAGCAACTCTATACAGGAAATTATTTTTAACAATAAAATATGGTATACCTTTTGCAGGCTGGGCGGCTTTCGCTACCCCATTTACCTCAGTCACACTTTTAAAGGCATGTTCCAAAGTGGCATCATTAAGTTGGTCTCGAGCAAAGTCCTGCAGAGGAAACAAAATTGGTATTGCGGACCAGTCCGTATCCTCACTGTCAGGTGGGGTGGGCTCATCTGCGACATCACCGACCAATGCTAGTTTGGACTGTCCATGTTTCCCCGCAGGTGGATGCTTTTGTGGAACTCCTGCTATGACTCCCAGGATGGCATTCCAGTTTGGCGGTTCCCAAAGATCGATGTCCAGATGCTGTGGATTCTTAGGCGGTTCCTTTAAGACCGGGCTTCCGACCGTTGCATCAGTTGCCGGCATGTGCAGCCGGATCCGCTCACCGAGGACATCATTAAACAATGGGAAGTCTCGCCCCAAAATGAGTGTATATGGGAGTTTAGGTGCTATGGCAGCTACCACCATAACAGTTTTTTCTTTGAGTGTGACTTGTAGTATTGTTCTTTCATACTCCTCTGTCGTGCCATGTACGCAAAGAACCTTCACTTTGGGCAACCGAGAAGTTATGGTTTCGGGTAAGGCAGAGCTGGAAACCAATGAGAGTTCACTCCCCGAGTCAACCAAGGCCAGAACAAGGTTTTGGTTGATTAGCACAGTCACCCGGAACAAACAAGGACTTCCTGATGTGGGACTCATGGTAAAACAGCTTGGAAACGCAGGCCCAATATGTGCCACGGAACAGTCCATGGGTTCCTGTAGTTTAGGACACTCTGCCTTAAGGTGGCCGGGCTCACCACATTCAAAACACTTCAGATTAGACAGCTTTGCACCTGGCCCTCTGTCCGTAGCAGTTTTGCCATTGGGCCCTGTGGCAAGGATTGTCAAACCTGGCTTTTGGCGTGGCAGCGGCTTTGGCACAAATGCAGGTTCTTTAGTCATTTGCTGTAGCGCACAAAACCTTTCTACCACGGTGGCAAGCTCTTCATAAGTTTGTGGGTCTGATTGCAGAACCCACCTTTGCAAATCGCGGTTCAGCCCCCGGATGCAGTGATCTATCGCCAGAACTTCAATAATCCGAGAAGGCGAATTCTCCTCAGGCTGCATCCATTTCCTTTAAAATTTTAGAAAGCTCAGCCACTTGCGCTCTGACCGTTTTTTCTTTATCATAGCGCCATTGATGATAGCGCTGGGCTCGGCCTGGCCCAGAAACTCCAACGCGAGCCAATATCTCAGACTTTAGGCACAAATAATCAGAGGCCTGTTCCTCATCTAGATCCATATAAGCTCGCTGAGCTTCACCAGTCAGATATGGCGCCAGTCTCTCAGCCCAATCTTTAGGAGGCCATTTTGCCTATGCTTCTACGTCATCAACTGGTGACATTTTCAGGAGAACAGGACCAGGTGGTTCATTTCTGTCATGCCTCACCTGGCTTAACTCTTCCCTTAAGAGCCTTGTGTTTTCCACCTGTGCCTCGGCAACTCGTAGCATCTGAGCTTGCTGCTGTTGCTGCGCAGCGGCTACATTCACGAGGGTTTTCAGTACTTCCTCCATGTTGACGTCTGCGCGGGTTGGGTAGCGGAAACTTGCTTCCCGGAGCATCCCCCTCCTAACACCACTTGTGACAAGAGCCCGCTACTGCAGAAGCACACGCGAACAACAACTTCCTTTTTATGGTGCTTTATTGTCATGATGGTAAATGTTTGACACCGTGTACTTGTACAGCAATCATGGAGACCCTAAACACTAGCTATACATAGTCCAGCTCTCTCTCAGGACCAGCCAGCTCACCCAGCATTGTTCTCTCTGAACAAATGAAACAAACAAGCTTTTATACATGATGCTCCTCCCCCAGCCTTAGCTTGATGGACAGGTGACACACCCACCTTCTCTTTAAAAGAAAACACCCATCACTGCCTCTGTTTACACAGCCAGACACGCCCTGTCTGTTTGCTGAGAGGAAGGATTTCAGATCATGTAAGTTTAACCAAATTTAAACTATTGCTTTTCATACATAAGTCTTCACTCTAGGTGCATTACTGCACAAATGTTTTACTCTACTTCCCTGCTTTCTCTGTATATTGCCAGCTAAATGCCTCCTTTTGTTACAATAGATTGATCTTAGATTATTTTACTTCACAAACAAGAGGTTATTGTGTAACATTACAGATGAAGTATGAAACATAAAGTTGTATTTTTTTTTGACAAATGAAACATAATCTAGAGAAGATAATTATATGGATGAAGTAATAAAAGCAAAGAGAGATTTAATATATAACATGACATTATCTGCAGTAGACACAAGGTTTTCGTTGTTATATTAAAAACAATATATAATAATAATTATTCAGGTTTTGGTACATGGTTTCAATCGTTGATGCGTTCATTAGGGAGATTTTTTTTTTATATTAGGAATATTGTTAGTTAGCTATTGTGTATTAAAATGTATACCAGTACTGTTGAAATTTTGTAAGAAAACACTGAGTAAAGTAATTAAGAAAGTGAATAATACAGGGGAAGAAATTATAGAACTGTATGAACAAATTAAACCTCGTAATCATAATATTGTGTGATATTTTAGAGAACTATCAAATGAAGGACTGTCAAAGATATTTTATTTTGGATGAGGACAATTTATTAATATGAAAATATTTACATTGTTTTATCTTATTTTAGTATATCATTAACATTTGATGTGGTATTATTATGTCAAATGGATCCTTGCGTGTGAGCTGATGATAGTGATATGAAAGGGAATGAAGGAGTTAATTCAAAAGAACAGAGGTTTCCAATCAGAGATGTTGAACAAAGACTTGCACAAACTTCTTCAATTTCTCCATTGCATCCAGGAGAGCCAAAAGGATCAAGATATGCCTATATACCTTCTCAGCCAATTGTAACATGACATTTGTAAATTGTAGTACAACCTACTTTTATTGGTACTAAAAGTAATTGTCTGGCATGTGAACAGAGTTTTCAGAGACTGAAAATGAGTGATATTATCACAGCGCAAGCTTTTCTTTTATAAATAAACAAAAAAATTTTTTTTGCAGACCTGTGATTACTTTAACATACTCAACCTCAGCAAATAGGTTTTCAGGACCAAGGAGGCGTAGCACTAAGTAGTCCAATCGTCCCTAGGCAGCCAGTGTGGTGTTAGTGCCCAAGAGAGACCGGAGTACACGCTTCTGCGTGGATTATAGGAAACTGAACGATGTGACGGTGACAGACGCATATCCCATGCCCCGGGTAGATGACCTGTTAGACAGGCTGGGGGCGGCTCGCTATGTGTCCACGCTGGACCTCAGTAAGGGGTACTGGCAAATAGCCATTACCAGGGAGGCACAGGAGCAGTCCGCATTCACCACTCCGTTTGGACTATTTGAGTTTACTGCCATGTCCTTTGGAATGAAGAATGCCCCGGTCACCTTTCAGCGCATGGTAGACCGTTTGCTGTCAGGATGTGAGGAATTCCAGGCATACCTGGACGATATAGCTATTTTTAGTGAGACCTGGGAGGACCACCTGCAGCATGTGGTCCAAATATTAGCCCGGATTAGCCAGGCAGGGTTGACGATCATGTCCGATGGGGATGACGGAGGAGTTGTACCACGGGCACAGAGTTCGTGAAGGAAATGTTCGACTGAAGCCAGCAAAGATTGATGCCATCATGAATTGACCTCATCCCACCAACCAAAAACAGGTACGCGCCTTCCTTGGGACGGCGGCGTACTATCGCAAGTTTTTTCTCAAGAACAGCACCATTACCAAGCCGCTGACTGAATTGACGACCAAAAAGTACTCCCGACAAATTGACTGGACCCCTGATTGTGAGCAGGCCTTCTCCCAGCTTAAGGATATCTTGTCCCAGTCCCCAGTATTAGCAGCCTCTGACTTCCGATGGCGGTTTATTGCGCAAACAGATGCCTCTGGCTGTGGAATAGGAGCTCTCTTGAGTCAAGTAGGGGAGGATGGTTGTGAACACCCAGTGGCCTATCTCTCCCGGAAACTTGTTGATCACGAGATAGCATACGCCACTATTGAAAAGGAGTGCCTGGCCATAGTTTGGGCTCTCAAAAAGTTGCTTATATGGGCGTGAGTTTTCAGTGGTCACAGATCATAATCCCCCTAGTTGGTTACAATGTACTACAGGGGACAATGGACGGTTGTTAAGATGGAGCTTGGCTTTATAACTGTATAACTTTTCCATCTTTCACAAAAAGGGTAAAGATCACCGAAACGCGGATGGCCTTTCTCGTCAGCAGGAACCAGATTCCAAGTCTCATCGCGCCTCTAGAACTGTCCAGACAGTCTCTCTCACCACGGGGTACATGGACTAAAAAGTGGGGGGAGGAATGTAAAGCAGCGGGCATGGTGTATGGTGTTACAACCCCTTAATCTAATCCATAACTGAAATGCACTTTTTAGCCATGTTGTTATCAGGAAGTATCAGTGATGTAACTATAACATCTCCTTGGAAAAGTACTTCAGGGGTTAAATTCCACTTCCACAGGGAACGCTCAGGAGTTGAGTCAATTAAGCTACCATTGTTATTTCTGTTTGCTCCCTATTGTCCACTAGTGAGCCCCCCCGAACATTGCCAATCCGAGTATTAAGCCGGCTGGGTACTTCCCCGCTTCCTTGGATCTGAATTGAGGCAAAATATCATTGTTGCATTGTTGGATCTCGCGGGTTTTGGATTCCATATGTACCTCCCTCCCCAGGAGATCCAGCCCCATTGCTCACACATAAACAAGGGTAGCAGTGTTCTTGTCACTCTCCATTCTCTAGTGACATTGCTCAGTGTCATTACTCATACAGAAACAGGAGGGGTAGCAGTGTTCTTGTCACTCTCCAGTCTCCAGTGCCATTGCTCAGTGATATTGCACACATAGAAATAGGAGGGGTAGCAGTGTTCTTGTCACTTAACAAAAATTCAGTGAGAATGAATAAAAATTAATGTTATTGGGGTTAATAATTAATAATAATGTAAGAACAAAAAACAATTTATCTGATTTTAGCATTATTTAGCAATTAAAAAAAAACAAACAGGTCCAAATCCAAAACCAAAACACGAAGTTAATACAGATCCAAAACCAAAACATAGGGGTCACTGAACATCCCTACTGATAATGTATGATTCCACAAACTTATTTCAACATGTAATTTGAGTGGGAAACTTTGTAATCAGCAGTGTGCTCATATAATCACTATACGCTAGTATGATGTACTTTATATTGTGGAATTAAAGAAGTTTAGGAACAGAAACATTGAACAGTAAACAATACACTATTTATTAAGGTGCAGAATCACAAAAAGTGTGAAGCTTATAATAAGTGACACACAGATATATTAATATGGGTGTGGAACGCAGAATCTTTAGAAGTTGGTGTGACACACCTGGGGGTAAATGTATCAAGGTCTGATTTTTTTAGCATGTTAAAATCGTGGCAAATCGCGGGTGATAACCCGCAATTTGAGTCCAAAATTTGTCAAATGTATTAAGCTTTGATTTCTACCCTGATCTTCAAAATAGCTGGACATCTCTGGCGCTTTGCTGCGATGTAAAACACTCCCATGTTTAGCTAACTCTCCTGTGTTGTAGCAGAGAGATGACTAAACCCATCACTGTTACACTGTTCTGCTATAGAGCCGGAGGTCCAGCACCTGTCGAAACTGTAAAAAATAGATCAAAGTAGTGTAGGGTCCCCCCTCTATTCACTATTAACCTTAGTGCTGCCAGACTACTGCTGGTTCCGTGAAAAATTGTGTGGGGTCCCGCGATTTTCACGCAAACCAGTCAGGGTGGGTGGCACTATAGCAGGGGGACACGTGGCAGGGGTCCCTCTGCCATAATGACAGCCAGCCCCAGGCTGATCAGCGGACCACCCATCTAGGGACAATCAGCCCAGTGCTGAAAGCACTAGGGCGCCTCCTACACCCCTGGCCCCAGACACCATTTTGTTTTATGGAACTACAAGTCCCAGCCAGCCAGGGTGCCATAAATAGTGTGGGCATTATCATACTTGTATAACTACAGACACTTGGAGAACCACAAGTGCCAACATGCCCTGACACCCACGGCTGGCTGGGACCTGTAGTTCCACAAAAGAAAATGTTAAATAAACCACCACTCCCTCATTAAAACCATATACATTTAATACAAATAATAAACCCACAATAAAGACAGTAAACACTCTTATTTATGCCACATATTTTATTAAAAATAATAAATGCCCTTACACTCACCACTGATGGTTTCATCTATTGTCAGCAGCTTTTAATCCGAAAATGGCTGTCAACCAAGTCCCAAATAATTTTGGATCCAATAGTCCGGCTTGAAAAAATCCAAAATAAATTTGTAATTCCCAAAGTCCGGCTTGAAATGCCCAAAATGTATTTGTATCCAAAAGTCCCTGCTTGTAATGTCTTTTATTCTTCTTGGGCAAAAAGCCCCCCTTGTTGCTTGCAGTCTTAATTTCTTCTTGGCCAGAAGGGCCCCAGATTCCGTAGCGCTTTACAATTGGGGACATGGTAAACTAATAAACAAACTGGGTAAAACAGAGAAAGAGGTGAGAAGGCCCCGCTCGCAAGCTTAGTAATACTGCATTATTTCTCAATTAGAGATTGATGGATATTTCATTGTATATATTTTAATGTATTAATATTAAATATTTTTATGTAAAATTTCAGGAATGTTGTTATTTGTATTTTGTTTTGTTTTACATATATGTTCTGGGCTTCCTAAGCACACATTTCTTATTTTTCTTTTTTGGGTGAGTTAAGGAAATTAAAGGGGGGAAATGATGAGAGAGTGAGGAGGGAAAGATGCAGTTAAGTCTTTTAATTTATAACAGCAGATAAATAATACTGATCATAAAATTTGTTAAATATAGAAAATCATACAGAAAATTTACTATTAGAACTGAAAATAAAACATAAAGATTCCAGGTTCCTATGGACAATCTTTGGGACAAGTGAAAACATAAAACGGTAACATGGGATGACCTTAGATAATGAGATAAGGTAATACTGGGAACAAGTGATATAGCTGTTGGGTTTCTGTAATTTCTTAATGGGTCAGTAGGCATTGGAGCGGACAACATGAGGGTGGGTGTTGACCCATAGCCAGGAAGAGGTGAATCCGACAAGAGATCACCCAGCTGAGTGGGAAATGTTGGTTATAGAGGGGAGGAATCAGAGGGGTAGTAATCAGAGCGACCATGAGACATCAATTAGGATGGACCACATAGGAACAACAGATGTAACTGTACATAAGAGCCAAGTAACAAGATAACAGGGGAAATTAAGGAGTTATAATGTGAATGGGGGGTGATATTGTTATATAAATACCAGGGATCCAACACTTTTTTGAAACGTAGGAACTGTATAATGGAGAAGACTTGTGATATACTCCATAGAAGCTGTATGACAAACTGTTAATAGCTGCATTTCTGGAAGGCTTTGACACCTTCATCCAGTCACAGGCTATTTAAAGTTTAGTTGCATTGTAAATATGGTGAATTAGTTTATCAGAAGTTGTGAAGATACCGGGTGTATCTTGCCCAATGCTACCCACTTCACGCTGGCTGGCCACTCACGCGTGCCTTCCTATGCCAGGGAAGTCTACCCAGTATCTTCTAGGATTCGTATGGTCACTCAGGCAAAATGCAGTTATAAAAATACAACAGTATATTTATTGTCATACAAACAACACTAGAATATTATGTACACACAGTAAATAAATGCCAGGCAGATTTACCACATCATCTGTCCCTTACCCCAATAACTTAAGGAGATATAGTCACCTGCTGTCCAGACTTCACGAACCATGGATTTCTATCAGCTGCATATATAGAGACTAGTTAGAAAACGATAATTCAAAACTAGATGCACCTTCATGAATGAAATCCCACAATGAACACCCTTCCCCCTCTGGAGTTGTTCCTTATATCACAGGTCTAATTTCCACAGTCTTTCCCCTCCCTGGGCAAACTCCTGGGTCTATTCTTCTTAACCATTGGCCAGTGCAGGACTAGGGGGTTTGGACAGGGCAGTAAAGATGAACTGTCCTTTCACAGAAGCCCCCTGCTGGGATGCAGACAGAATGTCTGGACTAGTCCTAAGGAGAACAATTGATGCTTAATTGGCTTCCCCTACTTCCAAGGATAAGGTAGCAATGAGCTGTCCTTTCAGGGAACCTCCCCTGTTAGATGGCCTGTCTGGACTAGCCTGGTGAGAACAATGGACACTAATTAGTTTTCCTACTCAGGCACATGGCAGCCTGATCCCTACCCATAATCCCCCTGGCTTCACTTTAAAGACAATGAATAGCAGCCTTACTTCAAGTTATCAATATACAATAAACAATATACATATGTACACTGAACTACAATGTCCCCTTAGCCACATGTTATTGGACAATGCAGTTATAGTCTGGTGAGCTGGGGAAACAAAAGAAGGCTATAAAAAGTATTTGCTATAATTCACATTATGTGAGAAATGAGACATGCTCACAGGGTTATCAAACTCATTTCGTCACATATACCTCCCCTACTTTTTTAGCCCTTGTTTCCCAGTGACTCCCTAGCCCCAAGTAATCATTTCTTACAAGTCCAAAGTTTCTGGCCTGCTGTGGTTTCTCCTGGGTCTGATGGCAAGGTAGACAGCAGTACACAGTTCCTCAATCTCCCACCAGGGTCCCATGGCTGCAGGGATATCATCCCACCCAGCTGGAGTGGGGGTTTATGCTGCCCTGTGTCATAAAATGAGACAACAATAAAACTGGGGCACTCCGGTGCATACATCCATTGTATTACAATTGTAGTCCAACATCCCTTGGGTGCCTTATCCACCCTTAATTGCCCAACTGCAAATAGTCCCTTGGCCTGTCCTCTGTTTCTGGAGACCATGCTCCCCTCCCCCACATATTCGAGTGAAAACTGCCAAGTGGCAGGCAAACTTTCTGGCTCTTTGTCCGTTTGTTTCTGGCCAAGATCCAATCCCCCCTCCCCCAAACACTCAAGGGACAACTGCCCAGTGGCAGGCAAAGGTGGTGGCTCCATTAATTCTTTGCTTATGGGGAATCCTCTGTCCCCCTCCCAAACCACATGTGGGTGCCCCTGTAAGTATGTTGGTGTGTATCTCCCCTCCCCTGCTACCACATCCAACTGTTGCACTACTTCCCTCGCCTCTGGCGCATCGGGGTAGTGTGAATCCTCATTGGACACAGACTTGTCCTCCTGGCAGCAAAACAAACTGGATGGTCCAATGCAGGCCTCTGGTTTTGAGTCCTGGATTCCCAGATTTGGAGCTGGAGTGCGATGCTTCAAAGCTTGTGGGGCTGGTGAATCTTGCTGTGCTGGTGCCCTCTCAG
The DNA here is from genome assembly GCA_036250195.1 of Mixophyes australis. Lineage (NCBI taxonomy): Eukaryota > Metazoa > Chordata > Amphibia > Anura > Limnodynastidae > Mixophyes > Mixophyes australis. The sequence goes on from JAVHZZ010000001.1 coordinate 498,405,285, forward strand.
ACACCCACTCAGTAAACATCTCCTCATCTGCCAATTCTGCATTGGGGAGGGCATAAGTGTAGTTTTCCCAGGACCCCATGGTAGTGGCCTCTGACATGACAATTCCTTTATCCTCTCCCATTAATTCTGTCCTACAGTCTGTAAACATGATTTCTGCTGAGATCATATGTTGCGCAAGTTTATGATTCTCTTCTGCCACAATTTGGTACAGCTGTACATCACTTGCCCCGGAGAGCACACATGCGGTATCCTGCGTTACTTCATTAAACAAATTCTTTTCAGGCACAACAGGGATGGATAACTGGTCTTTTCTGTAATTCTGTTCTAACTCAGACACAGTCTCAGGTTCCAATAACACTGGCAAATTATCAGAAGATGCTACTACATGGTACTTACTTGGTAGCTCTTTTCCATCCAAGTCACCAAATGGGAGAATTTCTCCTAATCCTTTCTGAGTAGTCAGAGGTACAACATCCTCACCAAGCAGTTCTTCTCCAGACTCCCCCAAGATAGTAGCTTGGGCAACTGTATTTAATCCACTGAGATGGACTTCCCCCTGATTAACAGACTGAGCAGCCATCTTTTTAGAGTGTGATAAAAGATATTCCAATTGGCATTTTTCAGTATTCACTCGATAACACTGATCCTGCCACATTTCAGTGTCCGTAAATCCTTGCCGCCATACCTCATCCTCTGCTTCTTCAAAACTCTGTTGCAGACATTGCATTTGTTCCCAGAGAGGTATGTGGGGACCTAAAGTGAGCATCCATTTTCTATAAACACTAAAGGCATTGATGGGATTCTCCTGATCTTTTAACAAACATTTCAGGATATCCATGTGTGTGCAGTACAGGTAAGGTACACCCCGGATCTGGCATTCCACTATCAGCTCCTCCATGCTCATTGTTTCCAGTGGGTCTGTGTAATCCTCTAATGGGGATGATTCAAGGATTAAATTTGTGGGGGGCTCCTCAAACATCTCTCTAGGTTCCAGCAGCCTATTTTGGTCCTTGCTTCCATCTATCTTGGTTGCCAAGCACATATCATACAGGTACTGCTGATTATGGTTGTAACTAGGTTTTCCCCTGGCCAGATCCTGCATAGTACAAATAACTTCATTTGTAAAATCATCCCATCCTGGTTCATCCCGAAATTTCCAAGCACTTGCTTCCTCTTTCAACATTAGGAACAAATCCAACAGGTTCTCCAATTTCTCCTGTAGACTGGCTCCTTTCCATGTAATAATCTTTGGGCACTCCTCATCCCAATAATCAAAAATGTGCTGCATTGTGGTGGGGTGGTGCAACACATCCATATCCCCATCCTGCAGACACTCCCACAGTCCTTCATCCCAGTACACCTTTCTCCTGGTTGTACTGGACTGTATCATCCCTTCCTTTGGGAACTTTTGCAACAATGGGCTGTGATCTGCTCTCCTCTTTCCAGAGCTCACATCCATTTTACTTCCAGGGGTCACCTCACTGTGATTTCCCCTCCTTGAGACACGGTTCCATCTTCCGTTCTCCACTGGCGGGGTTTGCCTCCCCTTATCAAATTGGCACTTAGGCAGCATCTTCCCTTGCCTCTTGCTTTTGGCACTTGCAACTGTCTTTGGCAATCTGGACATTATAGCAACTGGTTAACTACTGAGTTATAAATTGAAGGTGGTGTTGGTAAGCTATTGCACCTTTACTTTGCAGAGCCTTGGGTGTATCACGATACAACCCCCTGCACTCTACCTGAACATCAGGACTGTGTGATCCCACTGCTTGCCACCAATTGTGAAGATACCGGGTGTATCTTGCCCAATGCTACCCACTTCACGCTGGCTGGCCACTCACGCGTGCCTTCCTATGCCAGGGAAGTCTACCCAGTATCTTCTAGGATTCGTATGGTCACTCAGGCAAAATGCAGTTATAAAAATACAACAGTATATTTATTGTCATACAAACAACACTAGAATATTATGTACACACAGTAAATAAATGCCAGGCAGATTTACCACATCATCTGTCCCTTACCCCAATAACTTAAGGAGATATAGTCACCTGCTGTCCAGACTTCACGAACCATGGATTTCTATCAGCTGCATATATAGAGACTAGTTAGAAAACGATAATTCAAAACTAGATGCACCTTCATGAATGAAATCCCACAATGAACACCCTTCCCCCTCTGGAGTTGTTCCTTATATCACAGGTCTAATTTCCACAGTCTTTCCCCTCCCTGGGCAAACTCCTGGGTCTATTCTTCTTAACCATTGGCCAGTGCAGGACTAGGGGGTTTGGACAGGGCAGTAAAGATGAACTGTCCTTTCACAGAAGCCCCCTGCTGGGATGCAGACAGAATGTCTGGACTAGTCCTAAGGAGAACAATTGATGCTTAATTGGCTTCCCCTACTTCCAAGGATAAGGTAGCAATGAGCTGTCCTTTCAGGGAACCTCCCCTGTTAGATGGCCTGTCTGGACTAGCCTGGTGAGAACAATGGACACTAATTAGTTTTCCTACTCAGGCACATGGCAGCCTGATCCCTACCCATAATCCCCCTGGCTTCACTTTAAAGACAATGAATAGCAGCCTTACTTCAAGTTATCAATATACAATAAACAATATACATATGTACACTGAACTACAATGTCCCCTTAGCCACATGTTATTGGACAATGCAGTTATAGTCTGGTGAGCTGGGGAAACAAAAGAAGGCTATAAAAAGTATTTGCTATAATTCACATTATGTGAGAAATGAGACATGCTCACAGGGTTATCAAACTCATTTCGTCACAGAAGTCTTAGCTATGGATCATGGTCCTGATCTTGTGGACCTGGATGTGTCTTGTTTCCAGGTATGACCATCTGACGGATGTTCCATCAATGCAGCTACTACCAGCATTGAAGGAGTGCGTTAGGGGAGAGGAAGGAGGCTGGTGACAGATGCACTGGACATGCTCCCATTATGACGTGTCTACGCCCCGTGTAGTGCAGCCACGCTCACACTTTCCTGATCAGGGACATGTACAAATTGGGAGGTATATTGTCATCTATTTGGAAGCATTGCTGGGGACATTATGACATGTTATTGGTTGGTATAGAGCAATTAATTATAAACCTGACAAAGAATATTATTTTCTCTCAGGACAACTTTGTTTCAGCCATAGCTGGATAATCCATTAGGCAACCTTGGTTCTTGCTTAAAGCCCAGTGGGTACTGAAAGTCCCAGATTGCCCTATGTTGATTTTCTTTGACAAAGAGAGATGGGAACGGGGCCCACGCCCATAGGTTGCCTGGGGCTTAAAGGGTTCTTAAACTGCCTCTGGTTTCTGGGCTTTTTTGAGGGATAATGTCACGGCTTGCATTCTGCAGCTGCTGTCTGCAGGGACTTTGTTGGATCTTTTGTATATATCCTACCTGTAGTACCACTGCTCAACAAAGGGGTCACTGTGCCACTTGGACTATTTTTCCTACCTGTAGTACCACTGCCCACCAAGGGGTCACTGTGGTACTTGGACTATTTGTCTCGCTTGTAGTACCACTGCCGACCAAAGGGGTCACTGTGCCACTTGGACTATTTTTCCTACCTGTAGTACCACTGCCCACCAAAGGGGTCCCTGTGGTACTTGGACTGTTTTTACCTGACTCATTATTGCTGGGAGTTGTTTCATCAGCTTCTGGCCTATTTAAACCTGCCTGCTCCTAACAGTCTTTGCCAGATCATCAGGTCACTCTATTTGAGTAGTAGCCATCCTTGATTCCTGGCCTCTCATCTCTGCTGTGAGTCCATCTCTGCTGCATATTGGATTCCTCTCATCTCTGCTGTTAGTTCATCTCTGCATCCCTGTGCCAATCCATGTTAAACAGATACTCATCATTGCTGTGAGTTCATCTCTGCTGTTAGTTCATCTCTGCATCCCTGTGCCAATCCATGTTAAACAGATACTCATCATTGCTGTGAGTTCATCTCTGCTGTTAGTTCATCTCTGCATCCCTGTGCCAATCCATGTTAAACAGATACTCATCATTGCTGTGAGTTCATCTCTGCTGCATGTTGGATTCCTCTCATCACTGCTGTGAGTTAATCTTTGCTGTATATTGGACCCTCTCATTTTTACATACCTGTTCCATTATCGGGGTTGAACTGTTATCTGTTCCACTATCTGTGCCTGCATCATTGACTATTGTTGCTATTCTGTTGTTATGAACAGTAGTTTACCATTGTCTACCACTTTTGCATCTTGAACCAGTGTTATCTTCGTTTCCTAATAAACCACTTCATTCATTTATCCTCTCTTACCTTGGAAATCCTGACAGATAATTAAAGGGACTTTTAAATGTAAATTAATTGGAAAATCCCTTTATATGTATTTAAAATATCTTTTTTCTATATATTTAAATCTCAATGGGATTTCGACTTTACATGGAGATGAATCCCATTTACTGTGAATATTAGATTCAGTTCTGAATCTTTATGGAATGTGTGGAAGAAGTGGTTTTATATACAGATTATTCCATAAACAAATTCGGGTAGAATCCAGTATATATTTTGCAGTCAAAAGTGAATTGATCTTTATCGATGATGACATTAGATATGAGAGTATCCACTTAGAATGATGAAAACACTACATTGGTGGAACGTAATTTCAGCCGCTCCTCTCTTTAATAAGTTATTCCCCTGGGTTACAAACAGTTTTGTAGTGGAGACATCTTGTAAGTGTCAAAGTATAAACAGAAAAGGAAGAGTCAGCCGTTTAGTCAGCCAACCAAATGTGAGAAATGCATTGAAAGGTGTGACAAATACAGGACTGGAGTGTAGGAGTACATACTAGAGAAATGCTTATCAAAGTACCTCTGATGAAACCGTGATTACACGAAGAAACGCGTCAGGGATTTGTATTTCCGAAAACCCGATTGCCAGTCCTGGACTTGAGTTCAACTGAATGTATTGGATTTTATCTGTGTTAACACTTTGGATGGACTAGTACCTGGACGCAATCCTAGAGTCTCTGCTGAAAGCTAAGTACAAGCTGCTTATACTGTTTGGATGTATCCACATCCTAATTGACTTTACTGCAGAAGTTCCGATGCGGTCTCGTTGAGCTACTTTATCCGAACACACTGCCTGTTCATACAGTTATTATTAGGAGTCCTGACCAGTTGCACCAAACAAACCTTATTTATCAGGAATAATTAACCAACGGATTTATATACCTGTGTATGTGACTCCTCAGCAGTATATGATGAAAAACGGAGCATGATTTTCATATGGAGCAATTAGGATCCATCAAGCGCTTAGCTCCAATATATTAGTTTATATCTCCTCAACAACGAATAGGGGAGAATCTATCAAGTTGGTTTATATTTAGTGATCATATAGGTATATTGACTGTATTGGTATTTGATCAATCCGGATTGACATTAATTGGGAATATTCAGATTTACTTATGTATGATATGCATTGTTTTTAATATGCTAATGTTTTTAATAAACTGTTAATTATCAGCGCTTCCCCAGTTTATATATATCAGAGTAAGAGACATTTGTACATTGGCCGAGCACCCCACCCATGTACCCATGTATAAATTGTTTGTTAGTGAAGGCACCAGCAGAATGATATCACCTTGTTGCAGTAGGTTGTTATTCAGTTGAATAAACATGTACAGCAGGAGTTTCATTTTCCATGATATAGCAGAATAATAGTCTAATAAACAAATGTTATTTGTTGTGTAGTATTTAGTGTCTGAACTGAGCTCCTGTAGTCTTGTCCTTTATTATGTAAGTAAAAACTTAACTCCTATCATTCTTATAAACTTTAACGATAGAAGAGAAAAGTAGGAGTCTTATAGCAGGAAACAAAATATGCTCAGTAGAAGTGATCCCATCAGTTTCAGTTTCCCAGTATAATATGGGGAAGGATGATGGCTCAGAACTGCCTCACAGTGCTGGAGTCATGAGTCCAATTCCTGACCAGGTCCCTATCTAGGTGGAGTTTCTTTGTTCTCCCCATGTTGCATGGTTTTCCTCCAGGTGCTCCGAGTCTCTCTCACACTTCAAAGGCAATACTTGTAGGTTAATTGGTTTGTCACGAATATGGATCCTACTGTGTGTGCATTAGAGAATTTAGACTGTGAGCTCCACTGGAACAGGGACTGATGTGAATGATTAAAATGTTCTCTGTACAGCGCTGAGCGATATGGTGGTGCTACATCAGTGACAGGAAACCGGATACACTACAGTGGCCACATGCGCGGCCCTCTAACCTTAACAAGGGCCACACATTACGCTTAATCTCAGTAATACGATAAAACAATACATTTAATCAAATAAAGAGACCCCCATCTGTAATAACATATCAGCCGGCGTTTCAAAGTATTACAAGCAATAACAAACAAATCTTACAACTAAGCAGAAAGGTGCAGGAGGCCGCTAGTGAAAGCTTGGAGGGCCGCCTCTTGCCCATCATTATGCTATATAAATGAATAAATAATAATAATAATAATTTGAAAGAACAGAATTTACCAAACTGAGCTCCACTGAGAGCAGCCGATAATGCCAGCACAGACGTGAGGGAGATTTTTGCGTTTTTGCATTATTTGCGGTTCGGAAACCATGAGATTACTGAAGGTCAAACCCCAGAGAAAATACCATGTTTTTAAACTCCACGTTTGTTAGGCATGATAAGTGAAGTAGCTCAAACCCTAAAAAAAAAAAAAACCCTATTGAAACGATGAACCACCCATGAGTTTTGCATCTCCCGATGCAAAAGGAGTTAATTTCTGGTGAGCCTGCCTACTTATTAATCAGATAGCCAATCAGAAGTGGTCTTCTATCTGTTATTGACTTAGAAAAATGGGCTTGGGGAAGCCAAGCAAACTAACCAGTTCTTATATTGCTGCTCTGCTTTGCCATTTCAGCCTGTACTCAAATCCAATATAAAATACTCACATTCAAGGCTATGAACAATACTGCACTAAGATGAATCTCTTCCCATGTCTTAAAATCATTCGCAACTCGACATCTTCGCTCTACATAAGACCCACGTCTCCCATCCACACTCAATATTATCAGTTGTAGGGCTATTTTCTGTCTACACCCGCTGTGTGTAACTCCTCCCTCGTGGCCTCTAAACCTTCAAGTGTTTCCTGAAAACACACTTCTTCCTCCGAGGTTTTAAAATTCCTAAATCACTTTCTTAACCTCAGTCAAACATTCTACCCACTTGTCACTCTACACAGTTTGTTTCAATATTCTAAAAACCCTCTGACCCCAAACCAACATTGCTGTGTGACTGGATCGTATAGCCCCAGTAAGCACTGTTTCCCATTACAACCTGACTAGACCAATATGCAGTAAGTGGCACTTAACCTCATGTATCCTATTTTCCTATAATTTGTGAGCTTCCAAAATGGAATATTTAATCTTCTTGTCTGTTTTTTGTACTGTTTTTGTTTCCAATTATAAAGAGATATAAAGTATGCTGGTGCTATGTGAATAAATATTAATAATAACAAATCTGTGTATAATGTGGTCCTACTGAGTGTACGTAAATTATTTTATGTAACGGTTCCTGGCAGAGTCACAAGAAAATGACACACAAAACTAACACACATAAATACACACTAATACTAATACAGTCACTAATCAAAGACGTAGGTAAAAAATAATTTTACTTATTTTCTGTAGCCCTATGTTGCAGATTCCCCTTTGTCACACAGGTGAACCCAATAGTCCTTTACTTGACTCTTACGTAATCAAGGGACATGATGACGCTCCCACCCATCTTTATCTACTCACAATGTTTCTGGGTCTGCAATAATTACTTTTATTTGCAAAATACATATAATTAATGATAACACACTTTGCACACGAGACAATAGCAGTATTAAGTAGCATGCACTTAAACACACAGCTCAACAAAGTTATGATACTTTGTGGTTTATGCCTTGCAAAAGCTACTACAGGAAATTTCAACAACCCATGTTGTCACAGATATTCTATTAATACTGATGTATCTGAAAGCTCTGCAGAAATTGCAATGCATAAAGCAATTAAATCATTTAATATCTGAGTATAATTTCATCAAATCTAGTTATGTCAAACTTGGCAAAACACAGAGGATCGATAATTATGGTCATTATTGGTCATAGTCCTCCTGTGTCACCATCAGATTGTAGTGGGCGACCCCTTTCCATATTCCTCCCATTTCAGTTTCAGAGCCAAAGACCGTCTGGACTCTGGCCCGGTACGGCACATGTAGTTCTGCTTTCATCACTGAGGCCACCATGCGAACGGCTTCACCGGGCCTCACCTCTGCAACTGCGCTAGATGAAAATGAAATCTGTGGAAAGAAAAGGAGAATTAGAAGCTATGTACTGAGCATAAAGCAGCAACTGTCCGGCTGCTGGGATAAGATTTCTTACTTGTAAAAATTGCTTGAAATTCTCAGTTGAGAACTGAAAAGAACAGACACTGCGGGGCCTCAATATTAACAATAGACATATTTCAGCAAATGAAAATATTTTATTGTCATGCCAGCTGAGAAAAATGATAGTTATTACCCTGGAGACCCCCCTCTGCTGTACTCAGCATTTACACTGAGCTTTTATATATTAAATATACAGTAGTTATAATATATATTATATTGCATCTAGGTATTTTTGTTTTTCACCCCTAGAAATTACATATTATTTTCTGGGTACTGGGAAATATCCTAATTAATTTTAAAGAGGTCCAGGACCCACCCAAAATATTTATTATTATATTTTTTCAGTGTATTCCTTCTGTTAACATCATCTAATAGTAGTGATTTATTTTTATCCACACAAGACGAGACAAGAAATTTATCGCAAAAATAAATCTTTTGATAATAAATATACCACAACTTTTGTTAATTGTGAATGTAAAGAAAGAATAATTAACAACCTATTCCAGTGGATTCCAAACTTTTTCAGTTCAAGGCACCCTTGGGGTCTCCAAAATTTTTTCAAGGCACCCCTAAGCCAAAATAATTACCAAGTAGTCCCCCGCCTTGCTTACCACTGGCCCTGGGGGAGGCACCCCTGTGAGATCTACAAGGCACCCCAGGGAGCCGCGGCCACAGTTTGGGAACCACTGACCTATTCACTAAAATTATTAATTATTTGGCCAATCCTGCTGTTAATTAGAATATTTGTTAACAGACTGATAGAGCGCACATTAATATGACACCTATTGTGTTATTCTGCCATTCATATAATGCGCTGTAGGACTCTATGGAAACACTCTGCATCGCGCTCTGCTGCCAAGGTTTCCCAAATTGCTGTCGCAATTACCGTTATTATATGCAGTACCCTTTACTACCACCAGATGTTATAACTCTGGATTTCTCATTGAAGTGACTAGGCCAACTCTGTAATAATAATTAAATAATTAATAATAATTAAAAACAAGCAGGGTGTCTCCCTCCCCCTGCAAAATTGGCAACAAGCGCTACGGTTTCCCAGACTGTGCTGGTTCCACTGTAACAGGGACACTTACATTGTGGGGTCTCCCTGTCAAATGAAAAGATTGTCACATCTTAAAATATATCCAGCTTATAATAGACTTTATAAATGCAGCCAGGTTAGCGGAGGGCTTTTGTAGTCATTAGTTTATAATGATGACTGAAATATTCCTGCTCTGGCTGCATTTATAAAGTCTATTATAAGCTGGATATATTTTAAGATATATTTTAAGATGTGACAATCTTTAGACACATTTCCGCTAGGGATGTGCACCGGCGACTTTTGAGGTCTCGTGTTTTGTGTTTTGGATCCGGATTTTCGTTATTTTTGAGGTTCGGATTTGTCTCGCAAAACACTTGACGAAAGGTCTCGGTTCGGATTTAAGGTATTGGATTCTGATTTTTTTTTAAAAAAACATAAAAAGTTTAAAAATCAAGTTTTTGGGCTTATTTTCACTCCTAGGCTATTATTAACCTCAATAACATTCAATAACAAGCATTTCCACTAATTTACAGTGTATTGTGAACACCTCACAATATAGTTATTAGTCCAAAACGTTGCAACAAGGTATCTTTCTGGACTGCGTAGAGGAGTGGGTCACCACAATATATATTAAAAACCCTGAACTTTTATGATTCGCACCAATAATTGTACCTGGACTGCGTAGAGGAGTGGGTCACCACAATATCTTAAAAACCCTGAACTTTTATGATTCGCACCAATAATTGTACCTGGACTGCGTAGAGGAGTGGGTCACCACAATATATATTAAAAACCCTGAACTTTTATGATTCGCACCAATAAATGTATCTGGACTGCGTAGAGGAGTGGGCACTGGGCACCACAATAAAATATATAAAAAACCTTCAACAGATCTGCATTACACTACACATACGGCTGCTCCTCCATCCTCTCCATCATATACATGTTGGAGTTTTAGCGTGTGACAACCTCTTGTTTTTGATAATGTCAGTGCATTTGGAATATTTTTCAATTTGCCCCACACCACTGAATGTACTTTATCTATGATACGCAATACGCATCTATCTATCTTGACTGCGTAGTGTGGTGGCCCCGGTACACAATTTGGTACCGAGGCCACAATATAATTTAAAAACCCTCCACGTGTCGGAATTCCACCAAACAAGTATCTGGACTGCATAGTGGGGTGGCCCCGGTACCCAATTTGATACCGGGGCCACAATACCTCCTCCAAACATGCTCCAGACAATTCGTCATTGACAGACCCCAGACAGACAGGGTCGTAGTGTTATTGTTTGACTTTGTAAACCCAAAAAAATGTCCCTGTTGCACATAGTCGTGCAATGAAGACTGACTTTTTCATTTAAAGGCATGATCTTTAAAGTGTAGTGTTTGTAAGTCTAAGTCATATTATACTTTTGGTAAAATTGGTTTTTTTTGTTCCTCTTTATGGTAATTAATTAGTAATAGAATTAAAGTAGGAAATAGAATTAAATAGAATTAAAGTAGGAAATAGAGTGGTATAGAGTTGTAGTGTGGTATAGATAGAGTGGTCCACACAATATAATAATAAAACCCTCAACTGGTCTGAATTCCACCAAACAAGTATCTTGACTGCGTAGTGTGGTGGCCCCGGTACACAATTTGGTACCGAGGCCACAATATAATTTAAAAACCCTCCACGTGTCGGAATTCCACCAAACAAGTATCTGGACTGCATAGTGGGGTGGCCCCGGTACCCAATTTGATACCGGGGCCACAATACCTCCTCCAAACATGCTCCAGACAATTCGTCATTGACAGACCCCAGACAGACAGGGTCGTAGTGTTATTGTTTGACTTTGTAAACCCAAAAAAATGTCCCTGTTGCACATAGTCGTGCAATGAAGACTGACTTTTTCATTTAAAGGCATGATCTTTAAAGTGTAGTGTTTGTAAGTCTAAGTCATATTATACTTTTGGTAAAATTGGTTTTTTTTGTTCCTCTTTATGGTAATTAATTAGTAATAGAATTAAAGTAGGAAATAGAATTAAATAGAATTAAAGTAGGAAATAGAGTGGTATAGAGTTGTAGTGTGGTATAGATAGAGTGGTCCACACAATATAATAATAAAACCCTCAACTGGTCTGAATTCCACCAAACAAGTATCTTGACTGCGTAGTGTGGTGGCCCCGGTACACAATTTGGTACCGAGGCCACAATATAATTTAAAAACCCTCCACGTGTCGGAATTCCACCAAACAAGTATCTGGACTGCATAGTGGGGTGGCCCCGGTACCCAATTTGATACCGGGGCCACAATACCTCCTCCAAACATGCTCCAGACAATTCGTCATTGACAGACCCCAGACAGACAGGGTCGTAGTGTTATTGTTTGACTTTGTAAACCCAAAAAATGTCCCTGTTGCACTTGCACATAGTCGTGCAATGAAGACTGACTTTTTCATTTAAAGGCACGATCTTTAAAGTGTCAGAAAGAGAGAGAAGACACAGGAGAGGAGAGTTGTAGCTGGGGACCTGGGGTGGAAGCTCCCAGGCTCCCCAAGCATTGCCTGGAAGTCTGAGCGTGGTGACTGAGCCAGGGCAAGGAATGTGTGCCCTGGATGAGGGGGAGAACTCCATGCCACTATAGTGAACCCAAGAGAGAGGGGGACACTGCACATGGAAGAGGCCCTGGAGTGAGGGCTGCTACAAGAGGCATGGTAGCTGTAGTGTCAGATCCTGAGGCTGAGAGTACACAGAGTGACGTGTCAGAGCACAGGAGACATTATCCCCGCAGAGGAGGGATGAGCTGCAGTTGAGAGGTCTGCTGTTGAAATAGGACATGCACACTTTAACAAACCAATCATTTCAGCGACAGGGCCTACCAAACAACTTTGGCTGAAATGATTGGTTTGTTTGGGCCCCCACACCAAAAAAGCTATTCATCTCTCCCTGTACAGACTAAACAGGCTCTACTGAGGCAAGATGTCGTCCTCATCCTCAACCTCTGATTCCTCTCCCCCTACAGTGTGTACTTCCTCCTCATCACACATTATCAATTCGTCCCCGCTGGACTCCACAACCACAGGTCCCTCTGTAGTATCTGGAGGGCAGTGCTGTACTTCATTGAGGAATTGATTATTCATTTTTATAAACATCATTTTTTCAACGTTGTGAGGAAGCAACCTCCTTCGCCGCTCACTGACCAGGTTCCCCGCTGCACTAAAAACTCTTTCCGAGTACACACTGGAGGGGGGACAACTCAGGTAAAATAGAGCCAGTTTGTACAGGGGCTTCCAAACTGCCTTTTTTTCCTGCCAGTAACAATATGGACTGTCTGACATGTCTACTTGGATGGTGTCAGCAAAGTAATCATCCACAATTTTTTCTATTGTCACAGCATCCAATGCAGCGAGAGTAGACATGTCTGCAATGGTTGGCAGGTCCTTCAGTCCGGACCAGATGTTATCAGCATCCCCGCCAGTGCCTCTTTTGGGAAAACTGAGCTTTTTCCTCGCAGCCATAGATGTGGAAGAAAATGAGGGTGGAGCTGTTGGCATGTCACGGTCCTCTTCAGAGGACAATCTCCTGACCAGCAGGTCTTTGCACCGCTGTAGACTTGTGTCCGCCGGAAACAGAGACACAACATACGCTTTAAACCGAGGATCGAGCACGGTGGCCAGAATGTATTCCTCTGACTTTAAAAGAGTGACCACCCTCGGATCCTGGCAAAGCGTACGAAGGGCTACATCCACAAGAGCTACATGCTTGCTGTAATCGCAATGGCTTACCAGCTCCTCCCTCACTTTCTCCAGCTGCTTCTGCAACAGCCTGATCAGGGGAATGACCTGACTCAAGCTGGCAGTGTCGGAACTGACTTCTCGTGTGGCAAGTTCAAATGGCTGCAGAACCTTGCACAACACGGAAATCAGTCTCCACTGCGCTTGACTCAGGCGCATCCCCACTCCTTTGCCTATGTCGTAGGTGGCTGTGTAGGCCTGAATGGCCTTTTGCTGCTCCTCCATCCTCTGCAGCATATAGAGGGTGGAGTTCCAGCGCGTCACAACCTCTTGTTTGAGGTGATGGCAGGGCAGGTTCAAGCTTTTTTGATGTGCCTCTAGTCTGCGGTAGGCACTGGCTGAATGCCGAAAGTGTCCAGCAATTTTGCGGGCCACCGCAAGCATCTCCTGCACACCCCTGTCACTCTTGAGGTAATGCTGCACCACCAAATTAATGGTGTGGGCAAAACATGGGACGTGCTGGAAATTGCCCATATTTAATGCCCGCACAATGTTACTGGCATTGTCTGACACCACAAATCCCCATGAGAGTCTAAGTGGGGTAAGCCACTGGGAGATAATTTCCCTCATTTTCTCTAATATGTTGTCAGCGTTGTGCCTCTTATTAAAGCCTGTAATGCACAATGTTGCCTGCCTTTGCATGAGCAGCCATTTTGTAGATGCTGCTACTGATGCAGCTGTTGCTGTTGCTGCGGAAGGGGATGCATCAACCCAGTGGGCTGTCACAGTCATATAGTCCTTCGTTTGCCCAGAACCACTTGTCCACATGTCCGTGGTTAAGTGGACAGTGGGTACAACCGCATTTTTAAGAGCACTGAGGACACTTGATCGTACTTCTCTGTACATTTTTGGTATCGCCTGCCTAGTGAAGTGGAATCTCGAGGGGATTTGGTACCGGGGACACAATACCTCCATCAACCCTCTAAATCCCACTCCACTGATGGCGGACACCGGGCGCACGTCTAACACCAACATTGCAGTTACAGCCGCAGTTATACGCTTTGCAATAGGGTGACTACTATCGTATTTGGTGGTCATGGCAAACGACTGTTGGACGGTCAATTGTTTGGTGAAAGACTTAGCGGTCTTACGACTTCCCCTCTGGGAAGATGACCGACTAACAGCAGCAACAGCAGCAGTGGCAGTAGTAGGCGTACCGCTGCAGGATTCCTCGGATGAATCCCGTATTGAGGAGGACTCAGTCTGGCTGCTGACTTGGGCTGCAGGACTGAATCTGATGGAGATTGTGGAGGAAGTTGACGAGGAGGGTGTTGCTGGTGTGTATCCAACTGGACCACGGGATTTAGGTGTCCCTGTACCGATGAGGGTCCTAGCCCCAGTTCCTGAACTAACCACTGAACTATGAAGGTTATTCAGGTGACGTATAAGGGAGGATGTTCCTAGGTGGGCAAGATCCTTACCCCTGCTTATTTGAGCTTTACATAAGCTACATATTGCCATACATTGGTTGTCTGGATTTGGATAAAAATAACTCCAGACCGAAGAGGTGCATTTTTTGGTCTTCTGACCAGGCATGACGATGGGCTTTTTCATCCCATGGACATCAGCTGTTTCCCCCCCCTGGTGCCTCATTTACAATAACCACATCACCATCCTCATCATCAAGTTCCTCCACAGCGCCAGCTACATCATCAATAGCCTCCTCCCGAGCCACCTCTTCCCGTACAGTGATGGGAAGGTCAGGCTTGACAACCACCAACACGCTTGGACTCGCCTTGGGGATTTGTGATAATTTCTCTTTAGAAGGCAGAGTTGTTTGCTGTTTTGTTGCTGACAGCATAACTCTCTTCAATTTTTTGTAGGGGGGGGGGAGGAGGAGGAGGGCTAAGATCCGTGGGTGAAGCTGAACCACTAGTCATGAACACGGGCCAGGGCCTAAGCCGTTCCTTGCCACTCCGTGTCGTAAATGGCATATTGGCAACTTTACGTTTCTCCTCAGATGATTTTAAGTTTCTCTTTTTGCTACTTTTTCTTAACTTGGGCTTTTTGGATTTTACATGCCCGGTACTACGAGATTGGGCATCGGGCTTGGAAGACGACGTTGATGGCATTTCATCGTCTATGTCATGACTAGTGGCAGCAGCTTCAGCATTAGGAGGAAGTGGGTCTTGATCTTTCCCTACTTTATCCTCCAAATTTTTGGTCTCCATTATATGTAGCACAAGATACTGCAGAATGTGTGAACTTGGTAATATTGCAGTACCAATGGACTTATACTGCTGGATTGGTTTTGCAAATTTGGTTATAATTATTATATATTTTTTTTTTTATTTTTTTTTTATTTTTTTTTACTTTTTTCTTATTTTTAAAAAACTTGGGAATAGTGGGGAAATAACTATGCCCTTAGAAGCACAGAGCACAGGACACAGCACCACTGGACTGAACAGGACACGGCACAGGACCCAGCAGCACTACGGAACTCAGCAGGACAGAGCACAGGACACAGCACCACTGGACTGATACTGCAGAATGTGTGAACTTGGTAATATTGCAGTACCAATGGACTTATAATGCTGGATTGGTTTTGCAAATTTGGTTATAATTATTATATATTTTTTTTTTTTAAAATTTTTTATTATTTTTTACTTTTTTATTTTTTAAAAACTTGGGAATAATGGGGAAAAAACTATGCCCTTAGAAGCACAGAGCACAGGACACAGCACCACTGGACTGAACAGGACACGGCACAGGATCCAGCAGCACTACGGAACTCAGCAGGACAGAGCACAGGACACAGCACCACTGGACTGATACTGCAGAATGTGTAAACTTTGTAATATTGCAGTACCACTGGACTTTTACTGCTGAATGTGTGAACTTGGTAATATTGCAGTACCAATGGGCTTATACTGCAGGATTGGTTGTGAAAATTTTGTGGTAATTAAAAAATATTAAAGCAGTTTTTGGTATTTTTTAAAATAACTTTTTTTTATTTTTTTAAACACAGGGGAATATTGGGGAAATAACTATACCCTTAGAAGCACAGAGCACAGGACACAGCACCACTGGACTGAACAGGACACAGCACAGGACCCAGCAGCACCACTGACCTCAGAAGGACAGAGCACAGCACACAGCACCACTGGACTGATACTGCAGAACACAGCACAACACAGCACAGCACAGCACTAAACAGCACAGCACAGCACAGCACTAAACAGCACAGAACTAAACAGCACAGAACTAAACAGCACAGAACTAAACAGCACAGAACTAAACAGCACAGAGGACCACCTAACACACCCTCCCTCTACCCTGATCAATGCCCGAGTGAATATGGCGGCGACTAGCGGGGAATTTATAGGATCCGAGTATCGCGAGATCCGACAACGGGATTATGAGTCAGAGCCTCAGTTTCACTTTTGAATTTGGCGCCAATACCCGGATCTGTCTCGGATCCGACTCGGATCCGCAACGTTCGGGTGGGCTCGGATTTCAAAAATCCGAGTGCGCTCATCCCTAATTTCCGCAAATACATTCTCAATGTACTTTACGTTCATCTCTAATACAGGCCCTGTGTAGTGTTGGATGCAAAATCTCAGTTATTTTTATTGAAAGAAACTTTAAGACATTGAATAATGTACTATTTCCAACACTAAGCTCATATCACAATGCTAATCATTGGCCATAGGTAATTAAACCACTCAATTATTTCTTAACAATTACTATATTAGTGAAGAATTAGCAATTGGACCCTTCCCAAAGGAATCGTTTCATGAGTAATCAGGTCACTGTTCACACCTCATGCGAGCGCTGATACAACCATAGCTACAACAGAATGATACTTCATAGGTCGTTCTCTGAAAATGGAGTTTAACTGGAAAACTAAGCAAATTACTCTATTGTAACATACTGAAATCCCATACATTTGAGAAGCCAACTTCCTCCATTAGTGGACCCTGGATCCATCAGAATGGACCTTTTATCCGGAAGTGTTTGTCCAACATGCTGGGAGTCTCCAATCCTGGGGTCCATTGCTAAATTGCAAAGCACCCAAATATTTTGCCCAAAACTTCTTCAGATTAACCTAATTGCCTATTCACAAATGCATTTGAATGGGGAGAGCCCTTAGAACCCATTAATTTATAATATTTACCTAGACAAAATAATTATTGTGACAGACCCGGGCCTTATATTGGGATTATCGTGCCAACCTGGTCTGTCCTCAGTGGGCCAATTGAACAACCGTGGCCCACTCTGTTATTAAATGCCGCCCGGTGGCCAGATCTGTTATTGCTGTGGTGTCCGGAGAGGGAGGGGGAGGCAGCTCACAGGAAGTGTGAAACAGCTATGGAACCTGTGGCATCAAAAAGGAGTGGAAGGGGTTAAAAAGGGGAGGGTCAGGACCTTATCTAAAATCAGAACGGGGTCTCTCCCTGTTTGCTAACTATTGTTCTAGCAACTCTGCAACACAGTCTGAATGACACCATCACTGCAGGGGGGAGACCACTGATGTCATGCTCTACTTCCACCCCTGTTACCACCCAAACTCTTCACACCACCAATCACAAGAGGACAATGAGTGGGGAGTTGACTCAGAGAGGTAGCCAATATCGGGTGTCTTGTGAGAAGGGACAAAAAGGAGCTGTCTGGGGGAGGGTATTGTTGTTGGAGAATCTAGAGACAGCGAAGACTTGGACTGTTTGAGAGTAACCGTATTCTCGCAGGGCCTTAAAGGAATGTTTGAAGCAGGAGCTTCTTGACAGAGATCGGACAGTGTACCTCTAGGACTGATTCTGTTACCACTCCATCAGGAGACACTCACAGATTATGGGGAATTGGTGGGGAGACTAATACCCAGGGTCCCACCAAGCTGGTGGAGAGTTGGCTGAGCGGCTGGGATCAGCAAGATACACCGACCCACCTTGAGGATCAGAAACCCTGGCCCACTTGGATTTTCAGCTGTCGATTTTATTACCAGGAGTTTGGTCCTGCTAGGACTCTGTGCTTGGAGGTAACCTGCTAGGGACTTTGCTGGGGAGTTTTTACTTGCACTGGTGATTTTCCTACACTTGATATATTTGGTGGGGGAACAAGTTTCTCCTTGGGGAGCACTGTTGTATTTTACTAAGCATGTGCACTTTGTTTAATAAAAGGGTTTATTATTTCTTTCCTGTCTCCTTACCTGTGTGACCTGTGAACCTAGAGGACCGGGTATCTAGTGAGCTTTGGTTCCAACCCCGTTATCCTCACAATTATTAACATAAATGTAAAATCACTTACAGAGGTCTTGTTGATGTTTGCAAATCTCCATTTGTGGGTTGTATCCAGGTCTACTTCAATTGTTCTCCCATCTCCAGCAATACCTGGGATTCCAGCCTCAAAAGTGAGTTCAGCACCAAGTTGATCTGTAAATCCTTGTTTATGGGTAAAAGTGCTGGACTGCTTAATGGTTTTATTGACTCTGAAAAAGCAATAACAATGTGTAACACAGGAAACCATTCATTCAGAGGACTAAAATTGTATGAATGGATACAGTCTCAATTTGTATAACTGTCCGCACTACAGTAAGTGGGTTCTCCAGGTATGTGAGTAAACAGAGGAAGCTGCCATTAATGAACCAGTGATGTAACAATGTATCTCTCCATTCACTGCTTAGACCAGCAGCTTGTGAGGGTCTAATCCTCAATCATATCATTAGAGTATTATTTATTGGAATTAATGTGCTAATCACACAACCAAGGTGATCAAACCCTAAGATGGCTCTGATGATGGCATTGTACCCCTGATTCCCGTATCACTATACAGGTCATCTCACCAGGAGCAGCAGCTACATGTTATATTAGTCTGGACCACTAGAATATAACACCACTGAGAAGATCATTATGTGTGATGAGACAAGAGAAGTTGCAATTTAATGATCATGTCACGTTGGTCTGCACCCCTCCCCATTACTTAAATAGCTATTTATTAGTCCATGATGAGTTTACATTGGATACACAGTTATAAAGTGAAAATGTAATTAATACCAAATCTAAGAATCATGTTGAATTGGTAAAACATCACTTTGAAGGTGTCTCCTTATATAAACTCATTAAGGCTTGTTTAGAAACCACAGGAGTGTACATGAGTTTGTGGGACTAATTGTGTTTAGTTTAGAAAAACAGATTTTTTATTTTGTTTCGTATTTGTTATTTAAGAGATTGACGTTGATCCCACGGAGGCCGCTTCTCTTATGAATTAAAGGACAACATTTTACTTTTGTGTTATAAAAAGAACAACAAATCTATTTATGTAATATAATTGTCTATGAGTGTAGAGTACAGGACTTACGTGAAGTTATATTTTAATATGGAACTGCTTCTCCTGTTGTCGGCTATTTCCACCTTTATAATTTCAGCGCTCTCAGAAACTCTTTCACCCTTTTCAGGCAGGAAAGAGAAGCTTACGATATTGTGAATTATCTTATCCACTGTGAATGAAATGAGGGGAAATACAGTATAGTTCCATCCCAAATATTCAGCATTATCCAAATATTTGCCGTCTTCAGGAATAGACCCTCTATAAATGTCCCCATTATCTTTATTAACACACCACATCTTTTCATCAGAGTCAAAAGCATTGAAGTGGGTGAACTTGAGCCAGCCTCCTTCTCCAATTGTTGTAGCTGAACTCAGCCAATTCATTGATGCATATGATGGTGGATTTCCCTTTAGAAGTCTATCATCATGGTATACACCATACAGAACACCCTCAAGATCAAAGAACAAAGCTTCAAACAAGTCCCAACTACCGTCTCCTATCAATGTTGATTGCTCACAGAGCCAGGATAAGTTTTCATTATCTGGTTTTGGACCCTTGTAGAATTTTCCATCAGATGTTGTTCCATACAAGTCTCCATTGGGGTGAAAGAAAATCTTTTTAAATTTGCCCCAGTCAGATTTTCCAACTCTTCTGGAAACAGAAAACCAGTCCACATCTTTATTTGTAGGTATTGGCCCTCTGTACAGATCTGTACCACGGACACAGAACAGCTCCCCATCTGGGCTACAGGCAATGCGGCTGACATTAATTAGGTTGCCCACCAAGGTTGCTCGAGCATAAAAGTTGTCTAGCTTGTATTTTGGTACCACACCAAGTCTGACAGTAGCATTTCCATCGATGGCCAACATGAGAGTCTCTGGAGCTAAATGGGGGAGAGGTGAAATTGAGTTGTACTTTCAATACAGTAACCAACAATCAATATACACGTATTGTTATAGTATAGAGTGATGGAAATCAGTTATAAATGCTATAATAAATGCAAATCCTACAAAGACTGGTTGTTTTTCTAATATACAGTAAGTGTGAATGATACAAATTACTTATTTATGTCAGGACTAATATGTTAATGCTACGTAACATTCCAAGGTTCTAGGTACTAAATTATAATGTTGAATGTTTACACATGTCCTCTCGTACATATATCTATGTCCCTTCATTGTATCACAGCTAAACTCAATCTATCTGGGTCTTATAGTAAAAAAAACTTGATTAAACTGAAAAAAGAGGAACCTGGTACCTAAAATAGTGTGTTACTATTCTGTCATAAGTATATATCAAACCGTCTCCTTGCCAAGCACCATTGTGGTTTTATTATAAAATTAAATGTAAGAGGCCACGACATTTATAAGAACTGGAGATATATAAGTCATACACTTTTCCATAATATCACGTACCCTGGATTCAGTTTTCCAATGATGCTCTTTTTGCTCATTCCGGCAGTGTGTTATTGATTGATAACACACTGCATGTACAAATGAAGCCCACCTCAGCAGGAACGAGGAGAGCATGGCTGTACCACGGCAGACATCTGGGGTCTACATTTTTTAAAAATAATCTATATAGAGCTTGACCCGCGTGAAGGATGTACCGTTTCATTAGTTTGTAATAATATATATTGTCAATTTGGAACCCGCTATATTCTAATAATGGATTTGCATATCATTAAGGTTCTTCTACATTTTATAGTGGTCCAGTTACCCTCTACATAATAAATATATATATATATATATATATATATATATATATATATATACATATTTTGGATGCCAATAATTAGGGATGAAACTAAACTAACTTTAGGTATTTGTGTATTGTATGAGTATTATATAAGTATGTACTAATAAAGACTTTATTAGATATACCACCCCCTTTTCTAAATAGATCACTGAAAACTTGGGAGAGCAATCATATAGGTTAGACTCTGTATTTAAGAAGTGTGAGCAGGTTATGATGGGACGTATACATTTGCAGGCGTTTTGAGTAGAGAAGAAGAAGAATACACAAAACTCCTGGCAGCAAAATAAAAGTGTTCAATAACAGAACAGAATGCATGGAAAATACAGTTCTAAGACCAGAGGAGGTGGAAGAAAAAAGTGCCACCCTCCTGATTAGAGCAGTGAATAACGGAAGTAAATTGTCAGGATCTGCAGTAATACCACCTACAGAAGACAGGTGGCAGTGCGCCATCAACACTAATAACTGCACATTCTTTTGCACTTACTGCAATCAGCACTTGTGCTAAGGAGTGATCACTCACCAGGATTAACAGCTTTGGAAGCCATGGTGCAGTTTATGTCTTTATTTGGTCTTTCTTTGGGATGTGCAGATAAGTGGGATCAGCTTAGTCCCTGTGTTCTAGTTCTGAACCACTGTTGGAGGCTGCAGTATTTGTACTCAGATCTGTACCGGAGGATGCGGCTGATTCTCTTCTATTTCCTTGTATGAACTATCTGGAATTGAAAAAAAAATTCACAGATTACACAGACCAAACTCAGGGAAACAAGGGAGCTCTAAGAAGTGACATTTCTCCCTTCATAATATAAATACCCATGTACTACAGCTGGATAAATGGTGGTGAGTACAATGTGTGTATTATACTTGTGTTTGATAAAATATGGAATACACACTTATATACAGTACCTTGAGAAAGATTCAGCCCCCAGCTTTTTTTTTTTAACACCCACATTCTGACATGTTTATTTTTATAAATGAAATTTATGAGCCACACATTTAGCCCTTTCAAAGTCGTCCCCCAAAAAAAGAAAGATAATAGTGCACCATAAAGTAATAATGTAAATACAGCCCCCTGGACACACATCAAGTTTTTCCCAAAGAGCTGAGCCTCTTCACCATACTGAAGCAATGGATCCGCATATGTATCTTAGAAAACCCCCAAAATTAATGTTAACATTCTTAAATAAATAAAGATAAATTGGCAGATTGTCCCACCTTTGAAATACTTAACCAGCCCCAGTGCTAGATTGCCTAGACTAGTTTCCACTAAAACAGGGATATTGCTAGAGTGGAAACAAACACTAGGTTAGACAGACAGGACCAGATAACACTATCACAGGGAAACCCACATCGTGAGCTCCCCCAATCATAGTGGGAGCCTGACCCCACCTGCACAGGACACGGCTTGAACTGCTATAAGTGTTGTAGGCAGGACCTGATTAAGGGTTATGGCCGCCCTAGCCTAATACCCATAGCACCCCCCTTTCCCCTGACATCATTGAAGGAAAATTCAGGAGTATTATCCAGCAAACAAATTCAGACAGATTATCTTACCTGGTCTTGCTGTTCTTTCTTGCTCATTCTTGCAGCTTTGCTGTTGTTTATCTGTCTGCTGGAAAGTTGGGGTTCTGTTTTGAAAATGTTACCAATATCATCTCTATGCGGATGATACCCAAATCTATCTATCCTCTCCTGATCTCTCAACATCTGTGTTGTCCCGTGTAACTGACTATCTTTCTGCCATTTCATTTTGGATGTCCTCTCACCAACTCAAACTTAATCTTTCTAAAACAGAGTTAATAATATTTTCACCCACCAACAAGAGCATACCTGACATTTCTATCTCTGTTGATAACATTGTAAGGTCCCTATCGGAGATGTGCCTCACAGGGCGACGAACTCCTAATACCTCCGCTTTTACCACGATCCGCGTGGATGACTGGATCCCACCTCGGTCCCGGATTGGGTTTTCTCCGGACGCCGCAAGTAACACCTAAGAGGGAAAAACACAGTTACACCGAGTCTACCAAGTAAGGGCTGTCCGAGACTACGGCAAAGAACAAGGACACGGTCAGTCCAAGCTCCTTGCCGCCTCCTCACTTTGTTCTTGCCAAGACGCGGGGGACTACAGGCACTGAAGGCCAAGACTAGTCCGAGGACTAATCCCGCCTCAAGTACCTCACACACCTGCCGGTGAGGGCCTAACCGAAAGGGGAATCGAGCGTGATACTCACCGGGACACTCCCACTTCCGATCCGGTTCTCCTGCACCTTCCCGATTCCTGCGGATGACAAGAACACACAGCCTCCCTCTACGCTCTCCGTGAGACTAGGATGGCACCCACAAAACTGGGCTGACTACAACGGCGACCCGACCCTAACAACGTTCTAATGGTCGGCAACGCAACTAAGTCAAACACTATGACTAACTACGTGTGGTGCACTAACGGAACTACTCACTTACACGCTACGGGGAACACCAGCCGGTGTTCACAGCCTAAACCGGAGGGCGGTTCCTAACCCCCTCACCCAGGTCGTACCAAGAAGCTGCCTTCTTGCTATGGAGTCACACACAGGCCCCAAGTACGGGTTCTTTAAGCCCGGCTGAGGCTCAGTAGAACAGCACACTAACCCGCGGGCCGACTGCCGCACGGAACAGCCGATCGAACTGAACCGCCCGACTGCCTGTACTCGGGTATCTCACACGTGTCCCTACGTCCGGAACCACAGGTCCACCTGCACGGAACCGGCCTTGAGGACCCTTGATCAGAACCACGGCCGCCCCTGGAACTGCCTCAAGGTGTGCTGCACTGCCACCAACTCACTCAGCCACCCCCCTTGGGTACCAGTGTGACCCCGGGAACCTAAGGGACAGGGAAACTACGTGTGTTCTCCCCTGACTATGTGTATGCTGTTACTTACACTTGTCCCCACACAGCACGGGTTAACACAGGAAAACCACAGGAACAAGAGCCTACCTTTAATGGGGGCCTGACGTCTTGCCCCTGGAACACAATTACATAGCACACCCAAAATACTGTAATGTAAACTACCCTCGCCACACAGACAGAATAAATACAGTCTACAGTACTTTGCCCGCTACTTACCCGAGCACACCGCTGCTAGCCAACCAGCAGGTTGCTACAGCACCACAGGAGCCTCCGCTCTACTGCACCTCCTAACCACGTGTGCTCACCTCACACAGGACCGCGCCTACACTAACGAGGCTCCCACGCCTCTACCACACACCCCCAGGGCCTTATGCCCTACACACCATGGGTCTCTGCCCAGCTACACACAGAGCCTTCTGCTCTGACTAATGGGCCTCAGCCCCCTCTCTAACTCAGGGCTCTGAGCCCACTCACTAGGGCCTTGTGCCCTACTCCCTAGGGGTCCTAGCCCCTGCCTGAGGCCTGTGGCCTTCCTTACTAACTGAGGGCCTTGTGCCCTTAATAGCAGATGGGCTACCAGCCCCTAACCAGGCCCTATGGCCTTCCTATGGCCTCTAGGCCACTAACTACCTAGGGCCTTGTGCCCTTGTACCTGGGGCTCAGAGTCCCCCTCTCTAACTAACAGGGGCTTGTCCCCTTTATCATATATATATATGGCCTACTGGCCCACTAACTCGTTGGGGCCTAGTGCCCAGGTCCCTGGGCCTTGTGCCCCTAATTCACGTGTGCCACGGGCCTTGTGCCCGACTTTATGTATGTACTGCGGGCGTGGGCCCGGGAGAGGAGTTGCCTGGCAAGGCCTTACCTGGGGCTGTCTTCGGGGAGCTTCTCCTGGACTCCTTCCCCGCCTGCCGCTGCTTCTCTGCTCTGCCGCCGCCTTCTGTTCTTGATCCCGCCGGTCTTCAGGCAGCAGAGGCGCTCTTAGCCCTAACAAGGGCTCTCTGCCGCCACTGCTGGTCTCCGCCGCCTTCTGGTCTTGATCCCGCCGGTCTTCAGGCAGCAGAGGCGCTCTTAGCCCTAACAAGGGCTCTCTGCCGCCACTGCTGGTCTCCGCTGGCTTCTCTTCTGATCTTGATCCCGCAGCTCTCCGCGACACGTCCTCTCCTGACTCTCTCCGCCGTCGAACTGCACATGGCGGCGCGCGCGCCGACTTAAATAGTCGGCGCCGCGCTAGCGTCATCACGTAGCGTCGACGCGACGCTACGTGATGACATGGCGGGCCCGGATTGGTCCGTCGCCATGTTTCTTTTTGAAATGGCCGGGAGGTGAGCCCTGATTGGCTCACCGTCCCGGCTGAACGGAGGGGACCGCCGCCCGAGGGATGACGACGGCCCCAGCCAGGTAAGTCCTCCACATTTCCCCCGTTTTTAATGTCGGCAGTCCCTGCCGACAAAACCCTGGTCCACACGAAATCCGGGTCAGTATAACGTCCTCCAGGCTGGCCCAAGTTTGACCGCTGCGATCTTCTGGGTTGAAGCGGCGGTGTCGGAAGGTCCAGGTCCACTGGAGTAGCATCCGGAGTAACAACGTCGTCGGCGGTCATTGGTGCCCACCAATCCACCCCCGTCGGGGCGGGTATAGGATCTGGCTCACTTCTCTCCTGGACGTCGGAAGGCAAATCCAGAAAACCACAGGGACGTAACATATTCCGATGTAGCACCCGCGGTCTTCCCGTCCCTTCCGCAGGAACCACCTCATACAAAGGAAGGTCAGGAGCCATGCGCCGTTGCACTACATGTGGCAACACTTCCCACCGATCGCTGAGTTTATTTCCCAACCTCTTAACTCTTACCAGTACCCGCTGACCCACTACGAAGGGGGAAGCCGTGCTGTTGGTTGGCCCGTGATGGACTTTGGACCGTAGCTGCCCCCTAACCACGTCCCCGGCAATCTTCAGTTTCCTCTTCTGCTCGGTCACCCAGCCGCTGGGAGTCCACCTGTCCGCTTCTTCGGGGACGGACAACTCCAAATCCCGCCACTCCCGTCCAGGCCGCCCAAACAAAAGGAAGTATGGGGTATAACCGGTGGTACTATGTACCCGGTTATTGTATACCCACACCAAGTCCTGCACGTACTCCGGCCAGCGGTTCTTTTGCCCAGCCTCCAGAGCCCGGAGCATTTGCAGCAAGGTCCGATTGAACCTTTCACAGGCGCCATTACCTTGAGGGTGATAAGGAGTGGTCCGGGACTTCTGTACCCCATAAGTGTCACACAGACCCTCCATGAGGCGTCCCTGGAAACAGGCTCCCTGATCCGAGTGAATCCGCTCCGGGCACCCATATCTCCGAATGAAGTGCTCCACAATGGCGCGCGTAGCTGCTTCCGCCGTCTGATTTCGTG
The DNA here is from genome assembly GCA_036250195.1 of Mixophyes australis. Classification (NCBI taxonomy): domain Eukaryota; kingdom Metazoa; phylum Chordata; class Amphibia; order Anura; family Limnodynastidae; genus Mixophyes; species Mixophyes australis. The sequence goes on from JAVHZZ010000001.1 coordinate 498,431,833, forward strand.
TGGGCACAACGACGGTGAACTTTGTAAAGTGGTCGGTCATGACCAACGCGTAGTTATGACCACTACTTGACTCCCCAACCAGAACGTAATCAATCATAAGCAACTCCAAGGGTCGCCCCGTCTGGATGGTTTGCACGGGCGCATGCTGCTCCCCAGCCTTACTTACCCCACATCGTGGACAGGTTCGGCAGACCTCTTCCGCCAACGCCTTGGCGCCAGGTACGCAGTACTGCCTGCGTAGCCATTGATGGGTCTTGGCCGCCCCGAGATGAGCGCCTTTTTCATGGGCTTCCAGTACCAAGTCCCGCGCCATGGACTCAGGCACCACCACCTGCCATACAGGACGGAGCTCTTGCTCCAGGTAGGCTCGGCGAACTAGCACCCCTTCCCTCACTGCCAGTTGATCCCATCTGTGCAATAGCCGTCGTCCGGCTATGGACAGTCGACGCCGTTCTTCACTAGAGGGCCAATGTCCCTGTTGCTTCCATCGGCGGACACACCGCAATGGAGCATCCTGAGCCTGCCGTTCGGCCCAATCTACGGTCGTCTTGGGCACACTCAGAGCACAAACAGGAGATGTCAACTGGGTCAGATCCGGGATCTCCTCCCCTTCTCTGTCCTCATCACTAGGCCCCTCCGGCCCTTGCAGGGGATAACGGGACAACGCATCCGCATTTCCATTAGCCTTTCCGGGTCGATACCGGATCTTATATCCGAACTTGGCCAACCGAGCCATCCAGCGCTGTTCCAGCGCCCCTAACTTGGCCGTGCCCAAGTAGGCCAAGGGATTGTGATCGGTCACTATGTCGAACTCAGCGCCGGTCAAGTATTCCGTGAACTTTTCGGTTACTGCCCAAACCACTGCTAACAACTCCAGCTTAAAGGCACTGTAATTATCGGGGTTTCTTTCTGAATCCCGCAGGCTCCGGCTTCCGTAGGCAATGACCCGTTCTTTGCCGTCTTGGACTTGTGCTAGCACGGCCCCCAGGCCCTTGAGACTTCCATCAGTATACAGAACGAAGGGCTTTTCGAAGTCAGCGTACGCCAGCACCGGAGCCGTCGTCAGGTCTTCTTTGAGCGTCGTGAACGCCTTTTCCTGAGCGTCTCCCCAGGCTATGGCTTGATTCTTAGCCGTAGTGGCAACGCCCCTCAATAATTCATGTAGCGGGCCAGCCACCTTCGCGAAGTCTTTGATGAATCTCCGATAGTAGCCCACTAACCCCAGAAATGCTCTCAGTTCCGTCACCGTTCGAGGGATCTTCCAGTCCAACACCGCAGAAACCTTATCCGGAGTGGGGCTCACCCCATCCCGGGACACAATATGTCCCAGGTATTCCAACCGAGATTTCAGAAGATGACACTTTCGCGGCTTCAGCTTCAGGCCAAACTTCTCCAAGCGCTGTAGGACGACGTCGAGTCGATCCAGATGTTCCTTGACTGTGGGAGCGAAGATGATGATATCATCCAAATAGATCAGGAGAGCGTCGAAGTTCAGGTTTCCCAGACATCTCTCCATTAACCGTTGGAAGGTGGCGGGAGCATTAGTGAGCCCAAACGGCATCCTACAGAACTCAAACAGACCCATTGGTGTGATGAAGGCCGTCTTCTGCCGGTCCTCTGCCGCCACTGGTACTTGCCAGTATCCGCTGGCAAGATCCAGAGTGGAGAAATATCTCGCCTTTCCTAGCGCAGCTAGCGATTCCTCAATCCTGGGCAATGGATACGCGTCGCGGACAGTACAACTATTCAACCGCCGATAGTCCACACAGAACCTGATAGCGCCATCTTTCTTCCGTACTAAGACGATAGGAGCTGCCCACGGGCTCTTACTTTCGGTAATCACGTGGCTATCCAACATCTGCCTAATCATCAGCTTGACCTCTTGGTACAACTTGGGCGGGATTGGCCGATATCTCTCCCTAATGGGCAGACTGTCTCCGGTACGGATATTATGTTCCAGTTCCTCCGTGTACCCAAAATCCTCTTCACTTCGGGAGAACACTTTCTGTCTGGCCCACAATATCTGCTGTAAACGGGTAACATCTCGAGGCTCGATCCCTTCTAAGGAAACATCCATTTGTTCCAAAATGGTGTTACCGTTCCATTCGCGGGACAGGCTATCGTCACCCTCCACCTGGACCGCCAAGCCCCCTTGTTGTCCTGACGCGGGTTTGAGAAGTATCTGCCGGTCATCTCCAATCTGTTCTGCTTCTACGGCGATAACTCGAGCGACAGTCGTACCAGGCCCCATCATCTGAGTATGGTCCTGCACATTACATAACCGCACGGGTACCCTTCCTCGATGTACCCTGGCCAACGCACGGGCAACAAGAGGTCCTTCCGCCGTCCGTTCCGGACTGACCGGTTCCACCAACACCACTCTTCCCTCTAATCTCCGGTTCGTCCTCACCTCCATATATTGCAGCACCTCCTGACCAGGGGGTACTTCGACCGTCTGTCGATAGTTGGTCCGTAGGTAGCCAAGGAGCTCCAATCCCGACTCAGTCGGTTCTTCATCACACCGTCGTACCATCCTCTGGAAAACCTGCTGCACGGGCCGGGGTACGTCCAACTCTCTCCAGTATCGAGCCCCTTTGGCGTGGAATAAGGCCTGATCCAAATTCTGTAGGGCGTTCATCCCCAGGATCACCGGGCCATGACGAAGCTCTTTTCCACCAACCACCAGAATGCCCTTCTTTCCCAAGGTCTGTCCGCATACTTCAATTTCCAACCAGACTACTCCCACGACAGGGATGGGCAAATTGTTGGCGGCGGTCAGCTTAATCCACGTTTGGGCCCGGCTCTTCTGCAGGTGAGCGTAGTTTTCCAGGAAACACCGCTCCGACATAGTGGTCACCTGAGACCCCGTGTCCAGCAGGCACTGTTGTGGTTTACCCCCTAACGTGGCTACTATGGTAGGGCACTCCCCCACCAAATCAGCAGAGTTGGTGAAGTTGGGGTTTGCCCCCATCTCCCCCGCGGGTGGCCCCTTCACCGCGAGGGACTCTAGTTTAACGGTGCCTGGTTTGGAGGTTCGGGACAATTACGGGCATAATGTCCCACGCGTTGGCATCTCCAGCAGCGAACGCCCGGTCTTGGGCCCTGCTGGGACCTGGGGGCGCTTCGCCGTTCCTCCATAGGTCCCCCTTCACTTCGGCGATCCCTCGGCCGACGGACTTCCTGCCGCAATTGGGCGACTTCTTCCTTCATGGCTAAGAGAGCTTCCTTTAGATCTTTCACACAACTCTCCAACGGGTTGGCCTCTGCTTCGGACGGGCTACTGGTGAGCAGGACCTGCTGGGGCGCTACCGCATAAGGCCCGTAGTGATCATCTCTGTCCCGGGACACAGCCTCCGCTTGTACTTCCTGGAACGCCAGGTGAGGTTGGTCCCGCACCTTGTCCAGTAGAATGTGCCGGAGTGGCACGTTCCAGAGCCCCAGGGCAAATTGGTCTCGCAGTAGCACATCCGAGTCTCCCATGGCGGCCGACCCTCGTGGGTCTCTCTTCCAGAGTTCTCCCGCCAATTCTAGGAGAGCGTTGCCAAACTGGGTCAGACTCTCGTCCTCTCTCTGCACACGCCCGAAGAACCTCTTCCTCAGAACTGCCGCAGAGGAGGTGTCACCGTACAATCCTCCCAAGATTTTGAAGATGGCGTCCAAGGTGTCCCTATCTGTTTTGGGTCGAAGAAGAACCGTCTTCCTGGCATCCCCTTCCAGGGCGTTCAGAGCCAGCTCCACCTTCATGGCACCGGTGATATGATACAACCGGGCAGTGCCATGCAGCCGTTCCTGCCAGTCGGCGAAAGCAAGATTCTTTCCATCGAACTTCGGCAGGTGGGACAACGCGGCACCCACGGCCATCACATTAGGCGGGTTGCGCTCGGGGGGAGGCGTGGTTGGTCGTGAATCCGTCATCACGAACGCGGATCCTGCCGACTACGCCAAAATGTAAGGTCCCTATCGGAGATGTGCCTCACAGGGCGACGAACTCCTAATACCTCCGCTTTTACCACGATCCGCGTGGATGACTGGATCCCACCTCGGTCCCGGATTGGGTTTTCTCCGGACGCCGCAAGTAACACCTAAGAGGGAAAAACACAGTTACACCGAGTCTACCAAGTAAGGGCTGTCCGAGACTACGGCAAAGAACAAGGACACGGTCAGTCCAAGCTCCTTGCCGCCTCCTCACTTTGTTCTTGCCAAGACGCGGGGGACTACAGGCACTGAAGGCCAAGACTAGTCCGAGGACTAATCCCGCCTCAAGTACCTCACACACCTGCCGGTGAGGGCCTAACCGAAAGGGGAATCGAGCGTGATACTCACCGGGACACTCCCACTTCCGATCCGGTTCTCCTGCACCTTCCCGATTCCTGCGGATGACAAGAACACACAGCCTCCCTCTACGCTCTCCGTGAGACTAGGATGGCACCCACAAAACTGGGCTGACTACAACGGCGACCCGACCCTAACAACGTTCTAATGGTCGGCAACGCAACTAAGTCAAACACTATGACTAACTACGTGTGGTGCACTAACGGAACTACTCACTTACACGCTACGGGGAACACCAGCCGGTGTTCACAGCCTAAACCGGAGGGCGGTTCCTAACCCCCTCACCCAGGTCGTACCAAGAAGCTGCCTTCTTGCTATGGAGTCACACACAGGCCCCAAGTACGGGTTCTTTAAGCCCGGCTGAGGCTCAGTAGAACAGCACACTAACCCGCGGGCCGACTGCCGCACGGAACAGCCGATCGAACTGAACCGCCCGACTGCCTGTACTCGGGTATCTCACACGTGTCCCTACGTCCGGAACCACAGGTCCACCTGCACGGAACCGGCCTTGAGGACCCTTGATCAGAACCACGGCCGCCCCTGGAACTGCCTCAAGGTGTGCTGCACTGCCACCAACTCACTCAGCCACCCCCCTTGGGTACCAGTGTGACCCCGGGAACCTAAGGGACAGGGAAACTACGTGTGTTCTCCCCTGACTATGTGTATGCTGTTACTTACACTTGTCCCCACACAGCACGGGTTAACACAGGAAAACCACAGGAACAAGAGCCTACCTTTAATGGGGGCCTGACGTCTTGCCCCTGGAACACAATTACATAGCACACCCAAAATACTGTAATGTAAACTACCCTCGCCACACAGACAGAATAAATACAGTCTACAGTACTTTGCCCGCTACTTACCCGAGCACACCGCTGCTAGCCAACCAGCAGGTTGCTACAGCACCACAGGAGCCTCCGCTCTACTGCACCTCCTAACCACGTGTGCTCACCTCACACAGGACCGCGCCTACACTAACGAGGCTCCCACGCCTCTACCACACACCCCCAGGGCCTTATGCCCTACACACCATGGGTCTCTGCCCAGCTACACACAGAGCCTTCTGCTCTGACTAATGGGCCTCAGCCCCCTCTCTAACTCAGGGCTCTGAGCCCACTCACTAGGGCCTTGTGCCCTACTCCCTAGGGGTCCTAGCCCCTGCCTGAGGCCTGTGGCCTTCCTTACTAACTGAGGGCCTTGTGCCCTTAATAGCAGATGGGCTACCAGCCCCTAACCAGGCCCTATGGCCTTCCTATGGCCTCTAGGCCACTAACTACCTAGGGCCTTGTGCCCTTGTACCTGGGGCTCAGAGTCCCCCTCTCTAACTAACAGGGGCTTGTCCCCTTTATCATATATATATATGGCCTACTGGCCCACTAACTCGTTGGGGCCTAGTGCCCAGGTCCCTGGGCCTTGTGCCCCTAATTCACGTGTGCCACGGGCCTTGTGCCCGACTTTATGTATGTACTGCGGGCGTGGGCCCGGGAGAGGAGTTGCCTGGCAAGGCCTTACCTGGGGCTGTCTTCGGGGAGCTTCTCCTGGACTCCTTCCCCGCCTGCCGCTGCTTCTCTGCTCTGCCGCCGCCTTCTGTTCTTGATCCCGCCGGTCTTCAGGCAGCAGAGGCGCTCTTAGCCCTAACAAGGGCTCTCTGCCGCCACTGCTGGTCTCCGCCGCCTTCTGGTCTTGATCCCGCCGGTCTTCAGGCAGCAGAGGCGCTCTTAGCCCTAACAAGGGCTCTCTGCCGCCACTGCTGGTCTCCGCTGGCTTCTCTTCTGATCTTGATCCCGCAGCTCTCCGCGACACGTCCTCTCCTGACTCTCTCCGCCGTCGAACTGCACATGGCGGCGCGCGCGCCGACTTAAATAGTCGGCGCCGCGCTAGCGTCATCACGTAGCGTCGACGCGACGCTACGTGATGACATGGCGGGCCCGGATTGGTCCGTCGCCATGTTTCTTTTTGAAATGGCCAGGAGGTGAGCCCTGATTGGCTCACCGTCCCGGCTGAACGGAGGGGACCGCCGCCCGAGGGATGACGACGGCCCCAGCCAGGTAAGTCCTCCACAACATGACCATAAATCCCACCCCACAAGCTCGCTGCCTAGGTGTAATCCTTGACTCACACCTATCCTTTGTTCCCCACATTGACTCTATATCTAAATCATGTTATATACATCTAAAAAACATTTCCAGAATTCGCACATATCTCACGCAAGACACTGCTAAAACCTTAATTCATGCACTTATCATTTCCCGCATTGACTATTGCAATTCCCTCCTTACTGGTTTTCCTCAAACAGACTCAAACCCCTACAATCTATTTTGCACACAGCGGCAAAATTGATTTTCCTTGCAAATCGTTATTCCAAGGAAGTCCAATTGGGCTTACTACTGAACTAAGTTGCAAAGGGCCACAACACTGCCTCAAGCTGCTCCCTCTTGCGGGCACTCAACTGCTCATCCCAACCCACTGCTTCCACACCACCTTCACCTCTGGCATCCGCAAAGAGGTCAGGTAGTAGGTCACTTCCTGGTTTCTCAGTTGGTAAGCAGAAAACCGTTGCTACTGACTCCACACACTAGTGGTATGCCTTTAACATATTTACGTGGTAGGTCTGCTGCCGCCTATCGTCGCTATCAAATGATACCAGGTAGATTATGTCACTCAGGTGTTTTGAGACCATGTGCGGTCCAGCCCAGGCAGTCTGGAGTTTGTTCTAATGCTTGGGCATCAGAACAAGGACCTTCTGCCCTACTTCAAACACTCTGGCACGCGCACCCTGATTTCTGTTTTACTTCCGCTTCCACTTGATTAGCCTGCGCTAGCCCCATGAGATTCTCTAACCGATCTCTGAGCTTCAACACAAACTCCACCAGAGACATCCTGGGTGGGTAGCTCCCCTTCCCAAGACTCCCGGAACAGGTCAAGAGGGCCACGGACTCTGCGGCCATTCAGTAGTTCAAAGGGCGAGAAACCGGTAGACTCCTGCGACACCTTCCGATTAAAGGAGGTGTGGCTGGTAGCATTCCCAGCTTCCCCCCCCCCTCCGAAGTTACAAATGCCCATAGCATGTGCTTCAGAGTGTCATTGAACCGCTCGCACAGTCTGTTAGTCTGGGAATGGTGTGTCCTCTGATCGGTTAGGATCTCACTTGGGAAGCCTACTCTGCTAAATACTCCTAGCAGCACGTACGCTACCTTTCCTGCAGTTATGGAGGACAGAGCTGCAGCCTCTGGATACCTGGTAGCACAGTCCACCACGGTGAGGATGCATCTCTTCCTGGATCTACTTTTCACAGGCAAGGGAACTATTCTGTCCACAACCACTCGCTAAAAGGTTCCACAATTATTGGCAAGCACCTGAGGGGAGCACTGTTAGGAACCCCAACAGCCAGCACCACAAAACCCGGAGTCTGCTCTGAAGTCTGGTGTTCGCTGGAGCCCCTAGTGGTGGGGACAGACTTGGCTGCAGACAGCAGAGGGTCGTGAGTTGCGTACTGACTGGGGAGAACCCAGGAGAATGAAGTGAGGTCCGGGCAGAGGTCAAATAGGTCACAGGCAAGCCAGCAACGTCAGTATCCAGGCAAAAGATCGGGGGTCACAAGCAAGAAATCGGGGTCAATATCCAGGCAAAATGGTCAAAAAAAGGTCAAAGGCAATAATCGTAGTCAAATTCCAGGCAATAATTCGGCAACAGTAATCAGGATCAGAGGCAATACAGGTAACAAGCAGGGTAGTGTGCTAGAGAGCAGGGACTATAACCGGCAGGGAAGGCTAGCCCCTTCCTGCCTTATATACAGCTGTGGCCCAATAGAATTTTGTCCTGCGCAGCAGGGGGAGGAACAGCCCAGCTGGCACTTAACTAATTTTACATTGCGCGCATGCCCGGCAGCCCTAGATGCCGGGACGCGGCGCTGTGAGCAGAGAGTGTCCCGACCGCTGCCTTGGCAACGGCCGGGACAAAGCGGAAGTGACGTCCCGGTCATCATGACGACGGCCAGGACTTGAGGGCACCAGAAGAAGCGAGTCGCGGTGGTGCCTGAAGCCGCCGCGGCTCGTTACAAGCACGAGCATTGGGGCGCCCGAGAAACTGACACACATTACAGGACTTACTGTAGGCCCAGACGTCATTCGACATTCCAGGCCAGAAAAAGTTCTGTGTCAGGCGCTTCAGTGTTTGGTCTCTTCCCTTGTGTTCCGCCATAGGGATTTCATGGGCAACTGACATTAGTTGCGTGCGACAGCCTGGTGGTACTAACAGTTGAATTTGTTCCCGGACTGCTATCCTCATCTACCTTCCTAGCTATGCAGTACAACAATCCTTTATGCAAGGTCACACCCCCCACCCCCCATTGCTGGAAGGCTGGTGCCAGCCTGGCGCCTTGTGCCTTCCAATGATGGATCAGAGAGCTGCACTGCCCTGAACTCTTCCCTGCAGCCCCCACTATCGTATGAGTCAGAATATGCTGCTGGGGGGGTCTATGTTGGGGTGACTGGGGTCAGTCAAAGTGGGGTCAGTGAAAGGGAGGTCACTGTGGTCAGCTATACTGACCACCGGAGCTGGCATACTTCTAGGGACAGGAGCATCACCGGGCACCCCCGAAATATTAGGTTGGCAAGAGACATCCTCTGTGTTGCTAGGGGATGTAGTCTTTCCAGAGGCAAGGAGCTGGCTGTTTCCTGAAGAAATAGCAGATGTGGTCTTTATCTCTGGGCTGGCTGGTGCTGTGGTTGCTGGTGATGGCTGTTGTCTAGCAGCTGGGGTCTTCTCTTCTGGTGCTGGGTTGAAACCTAGCTTGGCTCTAGGTAATAGAGTTAAGAAATGCGGTCACAATTTTCCCCCCAACAATGTTGCCCAAGATCACGTCAGTTGGGTGGCCACCCACAGTGGCAACATCTCGCAACTCCTGGCCATCTCCCCAGTCTAGATACACCCTTGCGACAGGCACTTACTTCTCAAGTCCATCTGCCACAGTAACTTGGCAGTGCGAGCCTTCAATACTGTAGCAGAAGCAATAAGATGGGGACTCACAACAGTTATTGATGTACCTGAGTCTCTAAGTCTTCCACTCTGCAGGGGTCCCAGTTGGACCAGCTGCAGTTTCCTCCACATGTGTCTGGGGGGGTCTCTTGGACAAACAAGTGACTCTCTACGGTGAGTCAACTTCAGACATGCCGCACTCTGTTGGGCTGGCAGGGTGGAAACAGTCTCTACCGGCTCACCTTCGTCAGTTAAGCAAGTCAGCCAGGACTCGGATTAGGGGCACGAGTCTGGGGTGCTGTGATTGTGGGACAGTCCATTCTTAAATGACCGGTTTTCCCGCAGTTGTAGCACTTCTACTCCAGCCTGTATTCCAGCGGTCTATGATAACCCCCAGGGACAGGATGGGTCGGTGGCTGGTGAATGGTACCTTGTCACTCACCGGACCGTGAGTGCTTCTTCCCGGACATTTAGGAACCGTGGCCGTCCTCCATCCTGAGGGTCTGCGCATGCGCAGCCCTTTCCTATACTTCAGTGTATGTCCCTTTAACTCAATTGGCAGATCAGGCAACACTCCCTATATTAAGCACCTGTGGTCAACACCACGTGGCCTGATCTTGGAGTCTCATTCCCCATGAGTCTCTGAAGGTGTTCCTGTATTCCTCGTGTATTCAGCGCTGCTGATTCCTGTGGTTTCCAAACCACTTCTATCCCTGTGGTTTCCAAACCACTTCTACTACTGTGGTTCCCATACCACTTCTACCATCAACTGTATCATCGTGACTGTTTGCTGATTCCTATCCGCTGCCTCCGTGCACTACAGTCTTCTAAACCACTTCAACGCTATTATATATCATTGTGACTGTTTGCTGATTCCTATCCGCTGCCTCCGTGCACTACAGTCTTCTAAACCACTTCAACGCTATTATATATCATTGTGACTGTTTGCTGATTCCTATCCGCTGCCTCCGTGCACTACAGTCTTCTAAACCACTTCAACGCTATTATATATCATTGTGACTGTTTGCTGATTCCCATCCGCTGCCTCCGTGCACTCCAGCCTTACTTCACATTCACTCACCTGTTCATCATCAAGTCTGTGAGCTGATTCCTATCCGCTGCCTCCGTGCACTACAGTCTCCAGTTTGCAACTCCCCTGTGTTCATCATCGTGACTGTTAGCTGATTCCTATCCGCTGCCTCCGTGCACTACAGTCTCCAGTTTGCAACTCGCCTGTGTTCATCATCGTGACTGTTAGCTGATTCCTATCCGCTGCCCCTGTGCATCGCAGCCTCATCTCAGCTCTCCTGTGTTTACTTCAAGACTGCTTCTCTCATTGCCATCCGCTACACTTCGTGATCAACAGCTCCTGGTCTACTCTGCTCTCCAGTGTTCCATCGCTGTTGGTACCTGTTGGTTGCTACTGGTTACCTCCGTGTGCCCGAAGAGTCCCGCTGCTGCCGTCAGCGCTATCGTCCATCTCCTGCTGATCCGCTCTCCACGCCTTCACGTGTCCCGCTGGTCTCTACCCTCCTGTCAGCATTGGATTCGTATCTCAACAACTACTCCTCTGCTGGATCATCTCCATTCTCCTGGGTCCTTCCTGAGTCCAGTTCCACGTGTTATTGATTGCTGTGGATTCGTGTCCCTGTTGGTCTACTTACCTGTGCGCTGCACCTACTAGACCGCTGCCTCATCCATCCAGGGACTTCTCATCCAGCCGGCCTCCTGCCGCTCAGGTATCGCTGCACTCCTATCTGACTGCCTGCTTCTGAACCACGGTATGCATACTTCTCATTGACTGTGCTGGTGTATTGCATATCTTGCTGGACTGTGTTGGTTCTCTTGGAGTCTGCTATCCGCTGAGTCTATTGCCATCATTGACTGTGTTATCTTGTGCTGGACTACTTCAAGAGACTTTCTATATTTGCAGACCTGTTCAGTCATTTATATATATATTGTGCATATTACTGTGGATCGTGTATAAGGTGCCCGTGTATATCCTGTGTTGCAGTCTCTCCCCGTTTACCTCCTCACATATATATTCAGTGGTACAACTTGCTGATGACAGACCACTGATCCCTGTTTCCTGTATCACCTGTTCCAGCATCCTCTCACATAGCAGTGGTACAACTTGCTACCGCAGACCACTGACTACCCGGATACCTCCACTTGGATTCCATTCCTTCACTCAGACAGCGGTACAACTTGCTATCCGCAGACCGCTGACTCTCATCACCTCCTTGTCTCTGTTGGACATTCCTCCTCACTATAGCAGTGGTACAACTTGCTATCGCAGACCACTGACTGCCTTCACGTGCCCTTGTCCATACAGTTCCTCGTGTATTATTACCTCCATATTACCAGTGCTGCTAGTCATAGACTTTCCTGAGCATCTCATCATCTATCATTTCCTGTTCCGTGATCACCCAGCTACCAGAGTACCCTATTACCATCTACATTGCTCTGGTAAGCCTACCACCTGGTGATCCCTGGGTAAAGACTCCTAGTGCCCGTGACATACCTGAAAGGTTAGGTGCTTGCTTCTGGGGGTGAGTAGGGGAGAGGGGTGTCCCCCTAATTGTACAGTCTTTTGGTGTTGTCTGTGAGACTGGTGCTTCTGCCAGAGTGGCCTCACTGCCACATACTGGTTGCTTCCTGGGTGCCTGGCTTCCTGTCCAGCACCCATTCTATCACCTCCAGTGCGCACAGGTGGTGAAATTATTCTCGGCACATCAAATCTATTACCTCCTCCACAGTCTGAGCACCTGCTCTGCGCAACCACTTCCTGGCAGACTCCCACAGCAGGTTGACAAACTCCTTATGGGTGGCCTTGAGGCTCTTAGTAAGGCCCCAGAACTTCAAACGTTAGGTCTCTGGGGTAAAAGTGTAAGGAGTGCCCTTTTCACTATATCATAGTCTGCACAGTCCTCTGTGGGCACCCCATGGTAGGCCTCTACTGCATGTCCTTGCATTATGGGCACCAGATGCTTAACCCATTCCTCTGTGGGTACAGCGTGTAGTCTGCAGGTCCTTTCAAATACCTACAGGTGCTCATTACTATTCCCAACACAGTTCTCAAATTTAGGGCAAGGTAGAGATGACAGTCCTGATCCCCTATGGGATGTCTCCCCCCTAGGGTGCATGGCTGGCGCCCTTCCCTCTTGGCGCCATGCCTCGATGACCTGTGCTCGCTCAGCTGCAGTCACATTGTCCCCTAAGGCTGCCAGCTGGATCTTTAGCCCGGCTGCCCTGTGCTCATCATAGGACAGAGGGGCTGACTGTGCAGATATAGTCTGTTGTGTAGAGGTTACTGCTGAATAACTAGCCTCTCCTGACTGGTGCACGAAAAGCCATCTGCGGTTATCCCGCCACATTCCACCAAAAATCTGTGACAGGGAGGACCGCCTATGCCCCCCTGTCTGTTGTTGCTGGGAACCAGCTGTGCTTACTTTGCCTCTGTACACTTTTTTTAATCCAAATGCACCCTCTAACAGCAACAGGAGGGGCGTACAAATGCTGCCACCACTGGACTCCTTACCTGCATCCAGTACCGGGTTTCTTCTGGGTAACTGATGCTGCGAGTGTATCCCATTACTGGTGTATCTGGGCTGGTACTCCTGACCTCTTCCTATGGATCAGGGTTGCTGTGGATGAATCCCCCTGGCCTATCACACTGGCCACAGCTGCTGGGTAGCAGGAAGAGTGGTGGTACTGGATGCTGGGTCCAAACCCCAGAAACAGCCGGGAACAGATTAGATTTTAGGTCTAATCTGTAGGTAAAAGGGATAGAGAAGTCTCCAAGCAGGTCTTTGAAGCAAGTGATGCTTATTTGCTCACCTGGTTGAAGTTACAAGGGAGCAGGTCAGATGGAAAAAGAAGAGCAATTTTCAATACAAGACAGTGCTTTTTTTACACATTTGAACATAGCCTCACAGGGTAAGCCAGCCCCCTGAGGTCTGAGCTATTCTTAGAATCAGGATGCAATTTGTTTGCCCAAAAATGGATATACATGCAAATCAAAGCTAACAATATTTATCACTTATCTGTGATATCCTAAAACTTGCTGTGATTTCCTGCATTTTGGTTTTAGATGCAGGAAATCTAGTAGCAATTCTTAATTAAACCTTCTTGTGCCTTGAGGTGCTGTACCCTCAAAGATCAGAAAGTCTAATTAACAGGAGATTAATATGGGTCCTTTCTTCAAACAGCTGCAGAATACATATTACCAAAGAAAGTAATTTCCTTACACCAAGATACACAAAAGACTTCAACAACAAACGCTTATTGTATCAAATATATAATGCAATTCCTATAGCAAAGATAAAACAAACAAATTACTCAAAATATAGTGAGTGTACAGTATATGATGTATGAGAGGTAGACAGTGTGTGTCAGTCAGTGTACAGTATATGATGTATGAGGGGTAGACAGTGTGTGTCAGTCAGTGTACAGTATATGATGTATGAGAGGTAGACAGTGTGTGTCAGTCAGTGTACAGTATATGATGTATGAGAGGTAGACAGTGTGTGTCAGTCAGTGTACAGTATATGATGTATGAGGGGTAGACAGTGTGTGTCAGTCAGTGTACAGTATATGATGTATGAGGGGTAGACAGTGTGTGTCAGTCAGTGTACAGTATATGATGTATGAGGGGTAGACAGTGTGTGTCAGTCAGTGTACAGTATATGATGTATGAGGGGTAGACAGTGTGTGTCAGTCAGTGTACAGTATATGATGTATGAGAGGTAGACAGTGTGTGTCAGTCAGTGTACAGTATATGATGTATGAGAGGTAGACAGTGTGTGTCAGTCAGTGTACAGTATATGATGTATGAGGGGTAGACAGTATGTGTCAGTCAGTGTACAGTATATGATGTATGAGGGGTAGACAGTGTGTGTCAGTCAGTGTACAGTATATGATGTATGAGAGGTAGACAGTGTGTGTCAGTCAGTGTACAGTATATGATGTATGAGGGGTAGACAGTGTGTGTCAGTCAGTGTACAGTATATGATGTATGAGGGGTAGACAGTGTGTGTCAATCAGTGTACAGTATATGATGTATAAGGGGTAGACAGTGTGTGTCAATCAGTGTACAGTATATGATGTATGAGGGGTAGACAGTGTGTGTCAGTCAGTGTACAGTATATGATGTATGAGGGGTAGACAGTGTGTGTCAGTCAGTGTACAGTATATGATGTATGAGAGGTAGATAGTGTGTCAGTCAGTGTACAGTATATGATGTATGAGGGGTAGACAGTGTGTGTCAGTCAGTGTACAGTATATGATGTATGAGAGGTAGACAGTGTGTGTCAGTCAGTGTACAGTATATGATGTATGAGGGGTAGACAGTGTGTGTCAGTCAGTGTACACTATATGATGTATGAGAGGTAGACAGTGTGTGTCAGTCAGTGTACAGTATATGATGTATGAGGGGTAGACAGTGTGTGTCAGTCAGTGTACAGTATATGATGTATGAGAGGTAGACAGTGTGTGTCAGTCAGTGTACAGTATATGATGTATGAGGGGTAGACAGTGTGTGTCAGTCAGTGTACAGTATATGATGTATGAGGGGTAGACAGTATGTGTCAGTCAGTGTACAGTGTATGATGTATGAGGTGTAGACAGTGTGTGTCAGTCAGTGTACAGTATATGATGTATGAGGGGTAGACAGTGTGTCAGTCAGTGTACAGTATATGATGTATGAGGGGTAGACAGTGTGTGTCAGTCAGTGTACAGTATATGATGTATGAGAGGTAGACAGTGTGTGTCAGTCAGTGTACAGTATATGATGTATGAGGGGTAGACAGTGTGTGTCAGTCAGTGTACAGTATATGATGTATGAGGGGTAGACAGTGTGTGTCAGTCAGTGTACAGTATATGATGTATGAGGGGTAGACAGTGTGTGTCAGTCAGTGTAGAGTATATGATGTATGAGAGGTAGACAGTGTGTGTCAGTCAGTGTACAGTATATGATGTATGAGGGGTAGACAGTGTGTGTCAGTCAGTGTACAGTATATGATGTATGAGAGGTAGACAGTGTGTGTCAGTCAGTGTACAGTATATGATGTATGAGAGGTAGACAGTGTGTGTCAGTCAGTGTACAGTATATGATGTATGAGGGGTAGACAGTGTGTGTCAGTCAGTGTACAGTATATGATGTATGAGGGGTAGACAGTGTGTGTCAGTCAGTGTACAGTATATGATGTATGAGGGGTAGACAGTGTGTGTCAGTCAGTGTACAGTATATGATGTATGAGAGGTAGACAGTGTGTGTCAGTCAGTGTACAGTATATGATGTATGAGGGGTAGACAGTATGTGTCAGTCAGTGTACAGTATATGATGTATGAGGGGTAGACAGTGTGTGTCAGTCAGTGTACAGTATATGATGTATGAGAGGTAGACAGTGTGTGTCAGTCAGTGTACAGTATATGATGTATGAGAGGTAGACAGTGTGTGTCAGTCAGTGTACAGTATATGATGTATGAGAGGTAGACAGTGTGTGTCAGTCAGTGTACAGTATATGATGTATGAGAGGTAGACAGTGTGTGTCAGTCAGTGTACAGTATATGATGTATGAGGGGTAGACAGTATGTGTCAGTCAGTGTACAGTATATGATGTATGAGGGGTAGACAGTGTGTGTCAGTCAGTGTACAGTATATGATGTATGAGAGGTAGACAGTGTGTCAGTCAGTGTACAGTATATGATGTATGAGGGGTAGACAGCGTGTGTCAGTCAGTGTACAGTATATGATGTATGAGGGGTAGACAGTGTGTGTCAGTCAGTGTACAGTATATGACGTATGAGGGGTAGACAGTGTGTATCAGTCAGTGTACAGTATATGACGTATGAGGGGTAGACAGTGTGTGTCAGTCAGTGTACAGTATATGATGTATGAGGGGTAGACAGTGTGTGTCAGTCAGTGTACAGTATATGATGTATGAGGGGTAGACAGTGTGTGTCAGTCAGTGTACAGTATATGATGTATGAGAGGTAGACAGTGTGTGTCAGTCAGTGTACAGTATATGATGTATGAGGGGTAGACAGTGTGTGTCAGTCAGTGTACAGTATATGATGTATGAGAGGTAGATAGTGTGTCAGTCAGTGTACAGTATATGATATATGAGGGGTAGACAGTATGTGTCAGTCAGTGTACAGTATATGATGTATGAGAGGCAGACAGTGTGTGTCAGTCAGTGTACAGTATATGATGTATGAGGGGTAGACAGTGTGTGTCAGTCAGTGTACACTATATGATGTATGAGAGGTAGACAGTGTGTGTCAGTCAGTGTACAGTATATGATGTATGAGGGGTAGACAGTGTGTGTCAGTCAGTGTACAGTATATGATGTATGAGAGGTAGACAGTGTGTGTCAGTCAGTGTACAGTATATGATGTATGAGGGGTAGACAGTGTGTTTCAGTCAGTGTACAGTATATGATGTATGAGAGGTAGACAGTGTGTGTCAGTCAGTGTACAGTATATGATGTATGAGAGGTGGACAGTGTGTGTCAGTCAGTGTACAGTATATGATGTATGAGAGGTAGACAGTGTGTGTCAGTCAGTGTACAGTATATGATGTATGAGAGGTAGACAGTGTGTGTCAGTCAGTGTACAGTATATGATGTATGAGGGGTAGACAGTGTGTGTCAGTCAGTGTACAGTATATGATGTATGAGAGGTAGACAGTATGTGTCAGTCAGTGTACAGTATATGATGTATGAGGGGTAGACAGTGTGTGTCAGTCAGTGTACAGTATATGATGTATGAGGGGTAGACAGTATGTGTCAGTCAGTGTACAGTATATGATGTATGAGGGGTAGACAGTGTGTGTCAGTCAGTGTACAGTATATGATGTATGAGAGGTAGACAGTGTGTGTCAGTTAGTGTACAGTATATGATGTATGAGGGGTAGACAGTGTGTGTCAGTCAGTGTACAGTATATGATGTATGAGAGGTAGACAGTGTGTGTCAGTCAGTGTACAGTATATGATGTATGAGGGGTAGACAGTATGCGTCAGTCAGTGTACAGTATATGATGTATGAGAGGTAGACAGTGTGTGTCAGTCAGTGTACAGTATATGATGTATGAGGGGTAGACAGTGTGTGTCAGTCAGTGTACAGTATATGATGTATGAGAGGTAGACAGTGTGTGTCAGTGTACAGTATATGATGTATGAGGGGTAGACAGTGTGTGTCAGTCAGTGTACAGTATATGATGTATGAGGGGTAGACAGTGTGTGTCAGTCAGTGTACAGTATATGATGTATGAGAGGTAGACAGTGTGTGTCCGTCAGTGTACAGTATATGATGTATGAGAGGTAGACAGTGTGTGTCAGTCAGTGTACAGTATATGATGTATGAGAGGAAGACAGTGTGTGTCAGTCAGTGTACAGTATATGATGTATGAGGGGTAGACAGTGTGTGTCAGTCAGTGTACAGTATATGATGTATGAGAGGTAGACAGTGTGTGTCAGTCAGTGTAAAGTATATGATGTATGAGAGGTAGACAGTGTGTGTCAGTCAGTGTACAGTATATGATGTATGAGGGGTAGACAGTATGTGTCAGTCAGTGTACAGTATATGATGTATGAGAGGTAGACAGTGTGTGTCAGTCAGTGTACAGTATATGATGTATGAGAGGTAGACAGTGTGTGTCAGTCAGTGTACAGTATATGATGTATGAGAGGTAGACAGTGTGTGTCAGTCAGTGTACAGTATATGATGTATGAGAGGTAGACAGTGTGTGTCAGTCAGTGTACAGTATATGATGTATGAGGGGTAGACAGTGTGTGTCAGTCAGTGTACAGTATATGATGTATGAGAGGTAGACAGTGTGTGTCAGTCAGTGTACAGTATATGATGTATGAGGGGTAGACAGTGTGTGTCAGTCAGTGTACAGTATATGATGTATGAGAGGTAGACAGTGTGTGTCAGTCAGTGTACAGTATATGATGTATGAGGGGTAGACAGTGTGTGTCAGTCAGTGTACAGTATATGATGTATGAGAGGTAGACAGTGTGTGTCAGTCAGTGTACAGTATATGATGTATGAGGGGTAGACAGTGTGTGTCAGTCAGTGTACAGTATATGATGTATGAGAGGTAGACAGTGTGTATCAGTCAGTGTACAGTATATGATGTATGAGAGGTAGACAGTGTGTATCAGTCAGTGTACAGTATATGATGTATGAGGGGTAGACAGTGTGTGTCAGTCAGTGTACAGTATATGATGTATGAGAGGTAGACAGTGTGTGTCAGTCAGTGTACAGTATATGATGTATGAGGGGTGGACAGTGTGTGTCAGTGTACAGTATCATCATCATCATCATCAACATTTATTTATATAGCGCCAGCAAATTCCGTAGCGCTTTACAATTGGGAACAAACATTAATAATACAATACTGAGTAATACAGACAGACAGAGATGTAAGAAAACCCTGCTCGCAGCTTACAATCTATAGGAGAGTGGGAGTTAGAAACACAAGGGCATGTGCTACATCATATTGCACAATGGACCAGCCAGACTGCAAAGGTAAAAGTACTGTGTGGGCTTTGTATGTTGCAATGTTGGTCAGAAGGTTGTTGTCCAGCGTTAGCTGTGTAGAGGATGGTAATAGGGTAATCTAGGGAAATTAAGATGATGGTTGAGGAACATCATAACCTTGGGCCTGATTCATCAAGTTACGCAAACTCATGTTTCATACTTTGAGTGACGCAAAGCCTTATATTTGCGTTAGAGTTTGAGATTGAGTTGACTTTGAGTGCCGTATTTGCTCTGTTTGCGCTTCGTATGTGGTGTTTTACATAGCTCAAGTCCCATTTAGCAGATGCGTATGAGTTTGCGTACCTTGATGAATCAGGCCCCTTGTCTGAAGAGGTGGGTTTTTAGTACTGTACAGTATATGATGTATGAGGGGTAGACAGTGTGTGTCAGTCAGTGTACAGTATATTATATATGTGAATAATATAAAACTTTTTCCGGTACTGAAGATGGCTGCTCAGACGAGGTACCAGCGCTGGGGATCTGCACCCCAAAAATATATATAAACAACCACAAGATTGCGATGGTATAACCAAGTCTGCCACAAAGCACTTATGCACACTATATTCAATAAAAAAGGGTAAATTTATTAAAACATTCCATAAACCACATGGAAAGTAGTATATATAAATTTAAACTCATAAATAAAATAAAAACATGTGAAGTTATATCAGTGCCAAATTGAACATATCACAAAGTAGGTGCATCTACATAATGCTCAGAAAATTAGATGTATGTATAAACCAGTCCAGCAACTGTTCGCTATACACTTCTATTGTTGTGCGATGTATTCATGTGAAAAATTCTCTTTATATCAGAGTTTCTCAAACCACATAAGGACCTGCGGTGTGGAGCTGTTGATCGGTGTAATGGGGGAGGGTACGGCTACATTGTTGTTGCGGGATTCCACTTTATTCCATATCAAAGGTTAGACCGAGTCTATTACCAAATTCCTGGCGACAATTCGTAGGACCAATACCTTGATTTAATGTCCGTTTCCTGGAGTAGAAATATCCCTTCTCTCATAACAAAAAGAACCGGAGTTCCGTACACCGCTCCTGTCTGCTCCACGTCACCTGCAGCCAATAGCGCGTGGTACAGCGCACAGCAAACGTCAATAGGGTGCGCACCCGTCCGCACAATCTTCTATAGAAATAAAAATTGGATAGAGTGTAGGTGGTTGCTTGCAAACAAGCACTGGTAAGTATACGGCACTTCATATTAAACGGCAACAGTGTCCTGACGCATTTCATCACCGTATAGGCGATTTCCTCAGAGATCTATTT
This sequence comes from Mixophyes australis, assembly GCA_036250195.1. NCBI lineage: Eukaryota > Metazoa > Chordata > Amphibia > Anura > Limnodynastidae > Mixophyes > Mixophyes australis. The sequence goes on from JAVHZZ010000001.1 coordinate 498,451,974, forward strand.
CACAGTGACCCTAGCCGTCTTTTAAATACACAGCAAATTACAAACAATTAACACATGATGAGAATTAACCCTGTGTTCACCGTGCATAAGTGCTTCGCCCCTATTCTCATAGAGGATATTAAACCCACTAACAGAAACCTTATATCCGATATTAACCTGTTTAATAGGGAATAATATTACTCCCAATGTATATAGTATCAAATCTTTTTCTATTAATATTCTCATTACATTCCATCTGTCTATTTGATAATTGGTTGAAACTCTAAATCTCTAATGTCTACCTATATTCCTCAATTAAAAGACAAATAAAATAAAAAACAACATCTCCCCATTATTACATATATCATCATCAGACTATGAGAATGTTCCTAAAGAACAACTTAAATAGATAATATAATGTCAAAACATATGGCAAGAGATGTTATCAAATTGCACATATCTATTTCAAATATTATTTATATATCTTATTTTATATAATATCATTGAAATAGATATGTGCAATTTGATAACATCTGTTGCCATATGTTTTGAAATTAGATTATCTGATGTATGGAGTGTCAGGGAGACTACAGCTGCTGCATAATTGTTCATTGGAAGTACTAGGAGTACATAATATATGTTTTGGGAGGAGTCTCGCTGCACACTCCCCTGATTGGTTCCTCTCACTACTTAAGGCAGTGAGGACAGAGCCTCATTGCCAGTTATAGCTCCCAGTGTAGCTATGCTCCTGTTCCTTGTTTCCCTGCTCCTGTGTTGTATTCTAGTTTGGATTTCCCGTGTATGACCCCTGGCTTGTTTCTGGACCCTGCTGTATTGCCTGTGACACCTGACCTCGGCTCGTTATCTGGTATCGCTGTCTGCTGCCGGCCCTTGACCTTTGCTTGGATCTCACACTGATGTGTACTACTTCACGCTACCCCTGGGTTCTCCCCAGTCAGTGCACATTTCACGACCCTCCGTTCATCTGCAACCAAGTCTGTCCCCACCACTAGGGGCTCCAGCGAACACCAGACTTCGGAGCAGACTCCAGGTTTTGTCGTGCTGACTGCAGGGGTTCCTAACATTGAACTGCTAAAACTTTTGCATCTGCTAAATAAATTGATTGTGCTTTGGAAACACAAGAAATCGCTTAGACAATGCTTATTGAAAAACGATAGAATTACTTTAATATGATGTATGAGGGGTAGACAGTGTGTCAGTCAGTGTACAGTATATGATGTACAAGAGGTAGTGTGTCAGTCAGTGTACAGTATATGATGTATGAGGGGTAGACAGTGTGTCAGTCAGTGTACAGTATATGATGTATGAGGGGTAGACAGTGTGTGTCAGTCAGTGTACAGTATATGATGTATGAGGGGTATACAGTGTGTCAGTCAGTGTACAGTATATGATGTATGAGGGGTAGACAATGTGTGTCAGACAGTGTACAGTATATGATGTATGAGGGGTAGACAGTGTGTGTCAGTCAGTGTACAGTATATGATGTATGAGGGGTAGACAGTGTGTGTCAGTCAGTGTACAGTATATGATGTATGAGGGGTAGACAGTGTGTGTCAGTCAGTGTACAGTATATGATGTATGAGGGGTAGACAGTGTGTCAGTCAGTGTACAGTATATGATGTATGAGGGGTAGACAGTGTGTGTCAGTCAGTGTACAGTATATGATGTATGAGGGGTAGTGTGTCAGTGAGTGAAAATCATACAAAAAAATGATTCAATCCTAAGGGTCTTCTGTTGTTATGTTGTTCCTTAAAGTTCATAATTAGTCCCATGGAAGTTCAAAGTAATCTTGCAGAATGTCTCCTGATGATATTAGTAAATAAAAAAGAAAGACACAGTATCAGATTTGACAATAAGATATGATTAGATGAAATATAACTGTACATCCATAGACAGTTTGTGTCTTATCTCCTTATCAGATTTGTAGACACACACCCATGTAAGGGAGAACATTTTTCATATTTTCTTAATAAATGTGTAATTTATCTGTGTATGCTGAAATTGTTTTGAGGAACAAGTTATGTGTCATGTGTTTTGCAGGTTGTAACCTTAAGGTGGGTGAAATGTTAATATGTATAAGAGTCAATAATATTGAAACTGTTGCAATCCCTCCCTGAACTTGGGGACGCAGCAAGGGGAGAAGTACGCTGTTCCTGTTGCAGTGGAGCAGAATGGGGATGGATGCGGACCCCTGCAGGGGGCAAGCCTGAAGATACTGGCTGGTGAAGGGAGGGGGCAGTGTGGGGGGCATCAGGAGATGGAGTTCCCTTCTCCGCCACTCAAGGGCTGTACAAGTGTGGAGGGAAGTCTGGTATAGAGACTGTGAGGAGCGGTAGGAAGGGACCCTGTCGGCTCCCCAGGACTTGGGTCGGGGCCTGAGGGGGAGACTGCTATTGGGGTTAGTGAATCCAAAAGCCTCACTGGTCACATAGACGTAGTCAATGTACCATCATGTACATGCCAAGCAGCATCCGATTCAAGCTTTGGGCATCGCCAAGGTACCTGATTTTCAGTCATATAAAAAAATAGAAAAGGTGTTTCCAGCGCAATACAGAACAGTACAGAATAAGACAGCAGCCACCTATATAAGAACTCTGATCCACCAATGAGTTAACATCTACTTACTAAAAATACATAAATATAGGCACGGCACTAAAATAAATATAAACATATACAATATTACATAAATATCTAATGATGTATATATAGTCTCTACCAAATTTCACTGAAATACAATTTCTTCAATCGCTTCAGACCATAGCAGAGACCGTCCAATAGACAGAAAGTGGCCATAAACCGATGGTCAGTCTAGAACCATAATCACTGATGACGGAGAGTCAGTCTCATGTATTCCCGTGACGTTATATGGAGGGGAAGAAAAAGTCACAGAGAAAACATCATAGTGCAGACTGTTATAAACGCAACTTGTGTTTATGATGCTCATGATTCTTAACATTTAACACCTCACGTCCCCCAGTGATAGTTCTCAATAATTTCCAAAATCCCCCCTAAGGGGTGCACACTTGAGAATTATCTTAGATCATAAGCCTGTAGTATAAAACATATAGGGGCATATTCAAATGTTTGTTTTCCGTGCAGCGGAAAAACTATTACCGTTAATACGGTAATAGTCAGCTGGATTTCAGCTCGCGGCTCAGGGAGCTGCGAGCTGAAATCCAGCAAGAAATTTACTGTATTAAGGTTTTTTCCGCGCACAAAAATGGTAATTGTGTGTGTACTGCGAGATTCTTGGTGTTTCCGCAGAGAATTGAATATGCCCCATAGGGTGTCATGGGACCCCTCCTCCTTAGTGCGCTTGGTGGTCACCCATCCAGAAAACAACCCAGCCAAACTCTGCTTAGCTTCTAAGACCTGACAAGACTGTACTGTGGGACTCCTTATTGCACTTCAATGGTTAGTAAGGATCCATATGCATATATTTGGGAAAAAAAAGCAAGCACTCTTATCTTTATACTAAAAAAAGATCATTTATTTCCAGGTATCCAGCATCTCACAATAAAAATCGAATATATATAAAAAAGATACAAATATACATAAAGACTCTTACCCTAAGGCAGATGGCATACAGCATATAAACAGTGTAAGTGAAGAGCTGGCTTTTTCCACTGACGCCCACTTCAGGAAAAGAGCTATAACGATCGTGTACCCCAACAGCCATCGCGTTTCAATCCTTAAGATCTTTATCAAGGCTAACAGGGCTCTTACCATTTTCTCCTATTTAATCTGAAGCTAACCAATCACTAACTAATGAGATCATGTGCACCTGTCCAGGAACGCCCATGACTGATTGTGTTCTCTCTTTCAACTACATAAATAGTTCAAACAATAGGGAATATTTATAAAGCATATAATAGAACTCTGGACTGTCAACCCGTGATCTCGATCTTCTTAGTAAGTCCACAATAATATCTATTTCCCCCTTGTTGCTACATATCTTAATTAGTATGATATATGACAAATTCATATTAAAATCCATGCTGTAATTTAACTTATACCTGCCATTATTATTTGTGGCTCTTCTAAAATACTTATTGACATCGATATTATTATTATTGTTATTATTATTATTATTATTATTATGATTGTTATTATTATTATTATTATTATTATTATCGTAGACTTGTAAGGCACCACAGTGCTCCACATCGCCGTACAGTAGGGAAGACAAGGACATACATAAAACAAGACATGCGTAAAAAAGGAACAGACAGGGCAGACAAAATGAATGGAGATATGAAAACAAAGGGTATGGAGGACCCTGCTCATTAGAGAGCTTACATTCTAAAGGGAAGAGGGCACAGCTGAAAGAAGAGGAGCGAGTGTGGCTCAGAGTGGAGATTGGGATAGTTGTGGTGCATTAGTGTCAATAGTGTTGTAAGGGAAAAGATGACTGCGGACTATGAAACATATACTTTTTCTAGCACTCTGGTTCCCCCATATTTGTCAGTCATATTTAAGCTTGTGTATATTCTATTTTGAAAGTACAGGTATTCCTCACTTAACGACCGACCTATTTAGCGACCATTCGGACTTACGACCCGTTGTTACGTCCGGCTCCGCCGCTCAGCAATAGGGGAAATGAATGACCTGTGCCCTTGCGACGGGACGTAACAACGCCCTTAGTACCCGCATAGTTTCTTTCTGAGCTGAAGAAGACAAGACGCACCTGATACCCTTGCAGTCTCCATCGTGCGGTAAGTTAGCTCTACAGTACTTAAAAGCATTTGGTTCTGAAGTAATACTGCAAGAACATTAACTAAACATAATATCTTTTTACTAAAGGGAGGAATATAAAACTGCATATGCTGATTTTTTTATTGCCATGCATATGTATACAGTACTGTACAGTATTTTCATCATTCACCTAAGCTGCTGAAACTATTTTAAAATGAAAAGAATTTTTATTATTTTAGAAACCAGATACATAGGACACTATTTATACGAGTGCCCCACATCCCCATTATGTAGTGCCTCTTTTGGGGTCCCCCAAACAAGACTTGCAATAATTTGCCTTACATGTCCTCGCTATTAAAGCATGTGTATGTGCATGTGTAAGTTAGCTCTCATTCACACTCAATTAGTACATACAACATACAGTTGTACATACAGTATTTGGTTTCTAAATTTGAACCCTTGTGTGCACCCATAGATAAAAAATGTCCAAAAAAAGAAAGGCTATTGACCTTGAGATGAAAATGAAGATCATTAAAGACTATGAAGCTGGTAAAAAAGTGAAAGTGATAGCAGAAGATTTGGAGCTGGCACATTCGACCATTTCAACAATTCTTCTGAAGGACAAAGATAGAGTGAAAGAGGCAGTGAAAGCCTCAACAGGATTTAAAGCCATCATAACAAGGCAGCGGAAAGGCCTCATTCATGAAATGGAGAAGTCACTGACACTCTGGTTTGACGACCAGCTATAAAAAAGAATGCCGATGAGCCTTTTCATAATTCAAGCTAAGGCACGCAGTATCTTTGATACTTTGAAGGAGCGTGAAGGAGAGGAGGAATCAACAGAAACATTTATGGCAAGCCATGGATGGTTTCCACGGTTTTGTCGAAGATTCAATTTGCATAATCGGAGTACCTGTGGTGAGGCAGCAAGCACTGACTTTAAAGCAGCTAAAAAATTTGTTCACGAATTTGATGAAACCATTGAGAAAGGGCTACTGTATGGAACAGATATTTAATGTGGATGAGACCGGACTTTTTTGGAAAAAATTGCCGGAAAGGTCTTACATTCACAAGGAAGCAAAGACAATGCCCGGTTTCAAGGCTTTTAAAGATAGGATCACCCTGTTGTTGGGAGGAAATATCGCCGGGTTCAAGTTAAAGCCTTTCCTCATCTATCGCTCAGAGAACCCACGTGCATTTAAGCAGATTAATAAGCACACATTGCCCGTTTACTACCGTTCAAATAAGAAGGCATGGATGTGTGAGAGCGGTACTCCCGAAGAACGTCTCAAAGGATCCCCTGTAATGGGGAAAGGTTCTCACCTGATCCCGAGGGTCGCTATGGGCGGAACCCGTCAAGTGCAGGAGGCTTCTGCTGCAGTCACGGTCCCTCCTGCGTGCGAGAGGAACAGAGGCACGAAAACAATGGGGGAGGTGGAAGGGGGTGTCCGGAATGCCGCCCAGGACTAGAGGGTTACTCAGCCCCGCTTGGCGACTCTCCGTTTTATTCTGGCCAAGCCACGCGGCTCCAAGAGTTCGGGGTAGAGAACGTTCTCGCCCGAACTCCCTACTCCCCTCTGGGGAGGGCCACAAGTGTGGGGACAAGACTCACTCCGCCGGCGGTGCGCCGCGAGGTATCACAGTCCCCACCCAGAACCGTCAGTCTCCTGCCGGCGTGCGGGCGGACTCCGTTTTACCCCACGAGGCACCGTCTGCCCTGGAACCGTCAGGCAACCTTGCCGGAACTCAGGCCAGACACCCCAATGGAACCGTGGACGGCTGTGACCAACCCCGGAACTCACCAGGGCAGGGCTGTACTGCCCCAGTGGAACCGCGGAACGCCCGAACCGCCCTCGGAACTCAGAAGGGCTGTGCTACACTACTTCCAAGGCACCGAGGGAGACCTGGATCTCTCCCAGCCCGCGAAGAAGTCGTGCCACACCGCCGCCCAAGGATCTGCCCCACCAGGGCCTACACGGAAGGGGGAAGGGAAAGGGGATAGACAATACTTACCGGCTCGGGAACGAGTTGAGTCCACCCGGCGATCAGTCCCAACACACCACTTTCCGACCCCTGCAGGGAGACACAACACGCCCCAACCGCCCACTACACCGTACAATACCCCCCCAATACAATACTCAATTGACAGTACAATACTCACAATACAATACTCAATTGACAGTACAATACTCACAATACAATACTCAATTGCACAGTACAATACCCAGGACACTATTAACACGGAAAAGTGTAATATCAAGCAGAGTGTGTGTGTTCTTGTCCTACTCTGCCCCAAGGGTGATACGGTTAGGAAAAGGGAGAGAGGGAACAAAGACAGACTTCCAAGGCAGGGCCTAAAGCCCAGGGGTGACCTGAGGGCCTAGCGCCCTAGGGAATCTACTCAGGGCCTGGTGCCCTATTGGGTCTAACGGGAGCTACCAAATGGAAAGGCAGACTTAATGGACGCCGGCAGAAGGCCCTGGGCCCGGGTAAAGAGTGTCCGATAGGATGCGGGCGTGGGCCCGGGAGGGGTGGTCCCCACTGGGGTCTTACCTGGTCTAGGTCCTCCGCTCGCGACGTCAGCGTAACTCCTCTTCGGTCCTGCTGCTGCTGCTACTGTGGGTGCTGCTGCTGCTGTGGGTGCTGCTGCTGCTGAGGGTGCTGCTGCTGCTGTGGGTGCTGCTGCTGCTGTGGGTGCTGCTGCTGCTGAGGGTGCTGCTGCTGAGGGTGCTGCTGCTGCTACCGTGGGTGCTGCTGCTGCTGCTGCTACTGTGGGTGCTGCTGCTGCTGCTGCTACCGTGGGTGCTGCTGCTGAGGGTGCTGCTGCTGAGGGTGCTGCTGCTGCTGCTGCTACCGTGGGTGCTGCTGCTGAGGGTGCTGCTGCTGAGGGTGCTGCTCTGTCCGGACGTCCTTCCTCCAGCTTCACTTCCCGCCGAACAGACCGCTTCCCACGTGGCCGCCGACCATATCCCCGGGCCAGGCGCTTCCCTATGACCTCATCACGGCCGGGAGCCGTGATTGGTCCGTGGGCGGGCGCCGTGATTGGCCCGCGGCCCGTGTGTGGAGCCGGCGTCTCCACAGATGACACAAGCTGTGTTTGAGGATTGGTTCCTCAACTGCTTCATACCCCAAGTCAAGCAATACAGTCAGGGGAAGGGAGTTGTCTTTAAAATTATGCTCCTCCTTGATAATGCCCCAGGCCATCCACAACATCTTGATGATCTACACCCGGATGTAAAGGTGGTGTATCTGCCTAAAACACAACTGCCATTCTTCAGCCAATGGATCAGGGGGCTATAGCCACGTTCAAAGCGCACTATTTGCGCACAACTTTTTCCAATGCTGTAGCAGAAACTGAAAGTAATAAGGTAAACCATTGAGATTTTTGGAAGTCGTACAATATTTATCACTGCATACAGAATGTTGATTCATCTTGGAAGGAAGTGTCAGAAAAATGTATGCAAGGCATATGGAAAAAATGCCTAAAAAGATTTGCAAATAATTTTGAAGTATTTGATGTAGACACACAGGTCGATGTCATAAATCAAACATCTGTGCAACTAGCTAGCAATCTTAATTTAGAGGTTTAAGTAGAAGATATTGAAGAACTAGTGGAATATGTTGAGGGAGAGCTGAGCAACGAAGACTTAATGGAGTTGGAAGCTCAGCAACACTTGGAAAATGATGACGAAGAGGAAAAAATGGAAGAAGTACAAAAAAAGTTCACTTTAAAAGAGTTAGCTGGTGTGTTTTCAAAAGTGAATGCGGCTTTGTTACAACTAGAGGCTATGGACCCAAATGTGGAACGGTTCATGAAAGTGGAGCGAAAAATAAATAATGTTTTACTATGCTATCGTGAAATTTATGAAGAAAAGAAAAAAATTACTAAACAAACCACACTAAAAGAATACTTCCCGAAACCTACACCTAGGACCTCCACTCATACATCTACAGGTCCTTAGATATCCTTGCTGTGATCTCCCTGGGCCCTCTTTGTTATACAGTACTGTACTGTAATTGTTGCTGTTTGTACAGCTTTACTGCACCAATGTTTCTTTTATGTTATGCAGTTATGCAAAGTAAAGCAATCTTCAAAATACAATTTACTTTTGTCCATTTCTTTATTCAGAATCAATATAAATGATTACAATACATGTAGGTGTATATTACAGTACTGTACTTACTTAGCGACCAATTCGCTTAACGACCTAGTCGTTGGAACGGAACTAGGTCGTTAAGTGAGGAATACCTGTAGTTAAAATAATTGCCAGCTTGTACCGTAAGCATGCAGACTAGTCCATTGTTTCAGACTAGGAAAAAAAGGATTATAGTCCACCAGTCCTGTATGAACGTACATCACACCAGGGGGTCTCTTATCTTTGTTTATCAGTGGGTCTATGTGTGGGAGCATAGGTAAAGGGTTCACAGACAGAGCTCTATGTTTAATTACAGAGGATGGCATTGTGGATTTAAATGTGATCTTTCCTGTTTACGCAAACTCTGCTGTATAGCCACAGAACAATACCTGTTCTTAATTAAATCAGGAGGGACTCATCTTCTATCTCCTGGTCTGTATGTTTACTTGTAAAAAGGTAAACACAGAAAAGGACCAATCAGGCCGGTCCTGGAATTACTGATGAGGTAATTTCTGGGCTTAAAAGACACCTAAAGAGGGCAGCAAATTGGCATTCACTACAAAGTTATAGCTGAGGTCAGGCTGGCGTTGAGACATATAGATCTCTGCCCTTGACAGGAAAGGGACAATCGGTCCCTGGACTACGACCGTGCCGTGATCTACCTCTCCAGGTCTTGGAGAGCTGTGTGTCTGCCGAAAGTGGAGTGACAGTGACTTAAGGCCACTACGTTCACTGGTAGTCTTAAAGGAGAGAGGGGAGAAGCTTGGTTTGATAGACAGCAGTCCCTGAAAGTGACAAGGATACTGGTGAGGTGTTTTCATAATACCCTGTATGTTGTCTGTGCCAGACTGTAGTGTTATTTGTTGCAAGTTATTATTTACATCGGTTTAATGTAGTTTGTTGCTACCAGTTTGTTAAATAAACTTATATGTGTTATTGCGGATATTTCCATGGGTGATTTTGAACCTTGGATAGGTACCGGATAGGCCAGCTGTGCGGCGCAGGTTATGCTACACCTCATCCTCACAAGCGTTATCGAGGATAAGGTCACCTCTAAAAAAGAGATGGGATTGCAAAGAGCATCTAAAGATTTGAAGGCTGTAAGCAAGTCAGTTGAGCATGGTAGGGAATTCCATAAGTGGGGAGCAGCACGGGAGAAGTCTTGAAGGCGGGAGTGAGAGGTGGTTATCAGAGAAGAGACAAGGCGCAGGTCAGAGGTAATACCGCTGACAACCTGTTTTAAAAACTAAGGGATGTCATTGCAACATGGCTTATCCTGCTTGGACTCTCCTGAGGATATGTGATTTCTGATAATGCCACCAATATTATTAGAGCATTACAGCGGGGGGAATTTTATCACATTTCCTGTTTTGCTCACACAATCAACTTGGTGGTACAGAACTTTTTAAAAAATTAGAATGACATGCAGGAGATGCTGTCTGTGTGCCGAAAAAATTTAGGGTAATTTTCGGGATTGTGCAACAGCATGTAGGAGAATACAGCAGCTGCAAGAAGATTAGAATTTGAGGGGGAATGTACTTTAGTCCAGCGAAGTAGTCAACTGTGAAGAGAGTGCAGAAATTCAATAAATCAAATGCGATAGCTAAATTGTAATTGTAGATTAAGTACTTAATTCACTTTGCCAGGATCCAAGAGTTATCAACATCTTGTAATGGGATCACTACATTTTGCCAACTGTGCTTGATCCTAGGTTTAAGAGCTATGTCTTTATTTTCCACTGTCCCAGATCACAATAGATGCAATGAGCTCCTGGTCAGCAGGCTGACAGCTCATGTGGTACGTGACACAACAACGTCTCCTCCTTCAGTTTCTCTGGCAACTGCTTCTTGGAAAAAACTAAGCTTTCCCAAGACGCCCTGTGGTGATGCAGATGAGTCAGCACAACATTTTGACATTTGGACTGGACTGAAAGAATTGCCCCAAAATCGTGACAGCTCTGCCATAAAATGAACTACAAATTCCACGAGGAAGGCCATTATCGGCAAATACATCAAAGTACACAGACTTCTGTGATGGTGGATTCCAGCGGAGATGAATTAGTATTGTTTGAGGAAGATGTACACAATGATGAGGATGAGTATGATGACAGTGTAGATTGCAGGTACTGAAATCTAGCTAAGAGAAGGGAGCTACCTGACGCTGATATGCTTGGTAATATTTTGGGTAGAATGGAATCTTGGCAATTTTATGTTTTTCTACAGTAAAATTTCCCCTTTTTTAGAGAGGTTTTTTTTTTACTTTAAAAAACAACAAGCTTTTTATTTAAATTTTTGTTTCTCTGACTTAAAACCACTATGCACTTGAACATAGGCTTTAGCACATGAGGTAGAGGGATTAGTATCATCATGACTGAGACTGGTGAGTGACAACAACAATGTCAGCCCTCCTGTTTCTGTATGAGCTATGGCACAGTACAATGTCACTGGAGTTTTTTAACAACACTTTTTTAAGAGTTTTTTAAGAACCCTTTTATTACAATTTCTGTTTCAGCACTGAACCCTGGTACCTCTCCTGGTTCTGAGTGAGCTATGGTACAGTAAAATGTAAATGCAAATTTCGACCAAGCCACCCAGCCCTATACTTTCTATTTCAGCAATGACAATTAGCAATGGAGCCCTTCTCTTTGTGTGCAACCAATATAACAACGTACAATTTGACTGCAAATTCAGAAGACAAGCGTGATAGCCCTAGTATTGACTGTAGTTATAGAAACGAAACAGGGAAGGCAGTGGGTGGGCTGGTGTAGGCATAGTATAGGACGGGCTTGTTAACGTACTGTGCTGAGTGTCAGTAACTACTGATACACCCCTAGGAGGACTATCTGATTCTGTTGCTTTCCCCCTGGTGTAATATCCATGCTGACGATGACACTTTTCATATGGCATGTCGCACCTTGCTTAATATACGTGGGTCTCAGAAAACTAAGTAAAGTACGGGACACACATACTCTATGTTCTAAGCGTAACTTGTGTCCACATAAGATGACAATGTTTATATAATCTGTCTTTTCACCACACGGCTTTGCCAGTAAAATATCTGTATTCAATGTTTGCAGGTTCCACCAGTAGTTGAAGATAAATTAAACATAGTACAGCTGATGTCAGTGTACCAGTCACATTACACTGCGATCTCTAAGAATGACCTCTGAGCTCTGGGGCCAGTGTAGGAATAACTCTTCCTATTCTGTTTCTGACATAACTCACTCTCACCCCACACAAAATACTGTACCTCTGACATTTATCTGTTGGATTGTCAGCACTGTCACCTGAGTCTTTCCTATCACCTGCCCTATATACTCTTGCTTCACATCTCAGGATTTACTATCAAAGCTCAGTAAACATGAACAAATTCTTCAAATCCTTCAAGCAGATTATTGATCGGGCCCTGGAAGGTGGTCAATGTGTTCTTCCTCCTAAACAGCAGGAACTTAAACTCATACAGGACAAATGGTCAGATAAAGGCTGGCCATTCTTTAACCACAGTTGTGAGTGGAATTTACCCCTAACATTCAAATCAACACACACTATATGAACAAAAGTATTTGGCCACATCTATTAATTATTGAATTCAGGTGTTTCAAACAGACCTGTTGCCAGAGGTGTATAACATCCAGCACCTCTCCATGCAGTCTCCATATACAAACATTTGTGATACAAAATGGGTTGTTCTGAAGAGCTCAGTGACTTCAAGCCTGGCACTGTGATAGGATGTGTGGTACTGTGATAGGATGTGTGGTACTGTGATAGGATGTGTGGTACTGTGATAGGATGTGCGGTACTGTGATAGGATGTGTGGTACTGTGATAGGATGTGTGGTACTGTGATAGGATGTGTGGTACTGTGATAGGATGTGTGGTACTGTGATAGGATGTGCGGTACTGTGATAGGATGCGTGGTACTGTGATAGGATGTGTGGTACTGTGATAGGATGTGTGGTGCTGTGATAGGATGTGCGATACTGTGATAGGATGTGTGGTACTGTGATAGGATGCGCGGTACTGTGATAGGATGTGTGGTACTGTGATAGGATGTGTGGTACTGTGATAGGATGTGTGGTACTGTGATAGGATGTGTGGTACTGTGATAGGATGTGTGGTGCTGTGATAGGATGTGCGATACTGTGATAGGATGTGTGGTACTGTGATAGGATGTGTGGTACTGTGATAGGATGTGTGGTACTGTGATAGGATGTGTGGTACTGTGATAGGATGTGTGGTACTGTGATAGGATGTGTGGTACTGTGATAGGATGTGTGGTGCTGTGATAGGATGTGCGATACTGTGATAGGATGTGTGGTACTGTGATAGGATGTGTGGTACTGTGATAGGATGTGTGATACTGTGATAGGATGTGCGGTACTGTGATAGGATGTGTGGTACTGTGATAGGATGTGTGGTACTGTGATAGGATGTGTGGTACTGTGATAGGATGTGTGGTACTGTGATAGGATGTGTGGCACTGTGATAGGATGTGTGGTACTGTGATAGGATGTGCAGTACTGTGATAGGATGTGTGGTACTGTGATAGGATGTGGGGTACTGTGATAGGATGTGCAGTACTGTGATAGGATGTGTGATACTGTGATAGGATGTGGGGCACTGTGATAGGATGTGTGGTACTGTGATAGGATGTGTGGTACTGTGATAGGATGTGTGGTACTGTGATAGGAAGTGTGGTACTGTGATAGGATGTGTGGCACTGTGATAGGATGTGTGGTACTGTGATAGGATGTGTGGTACTGTGATAGGATGTGTGGTACTGTGATAGGATGTGCGGTACTGTGATAGGATGCGTGGTACTGTGATAGGATGTGTGGTACTGTGATAGGATGTGTGGTACTGTGATAGGATGTGTGGTACTGTGATAGGATGTGTGGTACTGTGATAGGATGTGTGGTACTGTGATAGGATGTGCGGTACTGTGATAGGATGTGTGGTACTGTGATAGGATGTGTGGTGCTGTGATAGGATGTGCGATACTGTGATAGGATGTGTGGTACTGTGATAGGATGTGTGGTACTGTGATAGGATGTGCGGTACTGTGATAGGATGCGTGGTACTGTGATAGGATGTGTGGTACTGTGATAGGATGTGCGGTACTGTGATAGGATGTGTGGTACTGTGATAGGATGTGCGGTACTGTGATAGGATGCGTGGTACTGTGATAGGATGTGTGGTACTGTGATAGGATGTGTGGTACTGTGATAGGATGTGTGGTACTGTGATAGGATGTGTGGTACTGTGATAGGATGTGTGATACTGTGATAGGATGTGCGGTACTGTGATAGGATGTGTGATACTGTGATAGGATGTGTGGTACTGTGATAGGATGTGTGATACTGTGATAGGATGTGTGATACTGTGATAGGATGTGCGGTACTGTGATAGGATGTGTGGTACTGTGATAGGATGTGTGGTACTGTGATAGGATGTGTTGTACTGTGATAGGATGTGCGGTACTGTGATAGGATGTGTGGCACTGTGATAGGATGCGTGGTACTGTGATAGGATGTGTGGTACTGTGATAGGATGTGTGGTACTGTGATAGGATGTGCGGTACTGTGATAGGATGTGTGGCACTGTGATAGGATGTGTGGTACTGTGATAGGATGTGTGGTACTGTGATAGGATGTGTGGCACTGTGATAGGATGCCACCTTTGTAATAAGACGGTTCGTGAAATCTCATACCTGCTGGATATTTCACAATCAACTGTAAGTGATATTATTAGAAATTGGAAGCGTTTAGGAACAAAAGCAACTCAGCCAAGAAGCAGAAGACCACGTAAAATCACAGAGCGGGGTCAACGCCTGCTAAGGCGCATAGTGTGTAAAAGTCGCCAACGCTCTGCTGATTCCATAGCTGAAGAGTTCTGAATTTCCACCGGCATTAATGTAAGCACAAACACTGTGCAGCGGGAGCTTAATGGATGGGTTTCCATGGCCGAGCAGCTACATGCAGCCTCACATCACCAAGGCCAATGCCAAGCATCGGATGGAGTGGTATAAAGCACACCGACACTGGACTGTGGAGCAGTGGAAACATGTTCTGTGGAGTGACAAATCACGCTTCTCTGTTTGGCAGTCGGATGGGCAAGTCTGGGTTTGGCAGATGCCGGGAGAACGTTACCTGCCTGACTGCATTATGCCAACTGTGAAGTTTGGTGGAGGAGGGGTAATGGTACGGGGCTGTTTTTCAGGGTTTGGGCTAGGCCCCTTATCTCCAGTGAAGGGCAATCTTAATGCTTCAGCATACCAAGTCATTTTGGACAATGCTATGCTTCCAACTTTGTGGCAACAGTGTGGGGAAGGCCCTTTTCTATTCCAACATGACTGTGCCCCAGTGCACAAAGCAAGGACTACAAAGACATGGTTTGATGAGTTCGGTGTGGAAGAACTTGACTGGTCCGCACAGAGCCCTGACCTCAACCCCATCAAACACCTTTGGGATGAACTGAAACAGAGATTGTGAGCCAGACCTTCTTATCCAACATCAGTGCCTGACCTCATAAATGCTCTACAGAATGAATGGGCACAAATTCCCACAGAAACACTCCAACATCTTGTGGAAAGCCTTCCAAGAAGAGTGGAAGCTGTTATCACTGCAAAAGGGGGACCAACTAGTATTTGTATTTGAATACAATGTCATTATAGCCCCTGTTGGTTTAATGGTCAAGCATCTGAATACTTTTATCCATATTGTGTACCTCCCAACCATCCCGATTACAGCGGGACAGTCCCCACTTCCATTACCTTATACCTCGGGTATTACGTAACTGCCCTGCCCAACTATATAACCTCTCCCAAAATGCTCATAAAATGCTGGATTTTCCAACCTGTTTTCATATTTTTCCTGCCATGCTTGTTTAAGGCACCAAGCAGTATAGGAAGGCCTCACCAATTACATAAATTATCAGTAGGACCATGAGACCCATTGCTATATATTGTATTATACCTGACATTAATTTATATAATCCTGCACCAAGCCACGAAAAGGGATCCCATGTTTCTTATAAGTTTCTATAACTTCTTTCTGTAGGTCACAAATTTTTGATAAATGTCCTTAACATTAACAAAAAAAGTACAGCACTCTTGGCCTATTAATTTACATACTGCTCCTCTCTCTGCCAATAAGACATCAAGAGCTTCTCAGTTCTGTAATGACACTTTTTTTTGTCTGAACCAGTTCTTCATTTGCTATGGTAAGTGACTTCTCAGTTTCATTTACAACCTTATCCAAATATCTGCATATTGTTGCAATCTACCTGACAATATCCCGACCCCTACTTAAATACCAGAACTGTTCATTTTATTGTCATAAGAAACTCCTCTTTTCTGTAACTTAAATTCTTCTGACAAGTTACATTGTAATACTACTGCATGGATAACCTGGTGAGGAAACAAGTCCAATCAGCCCCATCGGGTAACCATGAGTAAACTCTTCTTTTATTTCTTGATCTGTGGTAATCATAAAATCGGTTACCGCAACCCCTACAACCAGGATACCTGCAAATAAGCACTGAATTGAAAAAATACTATATCAATATAAACAGACTTGCCTACAAAGCGACGCTGCACCTTTCCGATGGGTGGATGATGCTGACCGCAAGTAATTCTGAAGACAGAGGTCTCCTGGACTTCAGTTCTGAGTCACTGAACAGTACGACCTAGATAACTCTTCATTGAAATTGGCAATGTCAAAACCCCGCAGGTTAAGTGTTTAACACTTAACCTGCAGAGTCCCGACATTACATACTCGGAAAAACGTACCCAACCCTGCTTGATAAGCTACAATTTGTATATTGTAGTACAGAAAAGAGCAGACATCATTGGGCCTATTTATTAAAAATACACTTATCATGGTGACTGAATGATATTTTATTGCTATGGCAGCTGAACATAGGTATAATTATTACTCTGGAGACCTCACTCTGCTCTACAGATCATGCACAGCTGTTATATATAAAGTATACAATAGATCTATGTTATATTATATCTATCTTCTTTTGTTCCACCCTCAGAAAATACAAACTATTTACTTGGAGCTGGTCAATACCCCGATTCATTGCAATAATTAAAAAAAATATTTTCAAACTATTCTGTTTTTTGCTCCATCCATTAGAACAGAACATGGGCCTCCAGGGCGATAGGTAAACCTTATTCCTCTGCATATTTCCCCATTTCAGCCGGGTCTACCATGACAATACCATGTTAAATCACAGAATAAGTTTGTTTTTTTATCTTTCCGACAAGCAGCAAAGCAAAAATGAACTTATCTTTGTGATAGGTCTATGGATGATAAATATAGACCAACATTTGTTCATTTTTGATGTAAAAAAATATATTTTAACAACCAATTCACAAAAATATTATTAAAAGCCTTCAATTAATAAGCACATTTGCAAACTGCGTTATGCTGCTATTCATGAAATGCGCGATGGCACTTTACAGAAACACTTCATCAGGTTTTGTTGTCCAGGTTTCCAAAAGTATTATGTTGCAATTAACATTTTTTTACATGCAGTACCCTTTTCTACCACCAGATGTCATAGTACTGGATTGTAATTGAAAATGATTTTTTATTAAGATTTATTCATATATCGTCAGTGTGAGGATACCAGGCTTACTGTAGCGTTCTGTGCCGCACAGTGGGCCTACCCGATACCTATCCACGGTTCAAAACCACCTAGGCAAATATCCAGAATAAAATAAACAGGTTTATTTAGCAAAATGGTAGCAGCAAACAGCAATAATGATATTTAAATAATAACCTACAATACACAGCATTAAAGTCTGGCAGAAAAACTTCTCCTGGAATGCAGACCCTCTCTCCTTTAAGGCTGCCAGCAAGGCAGCGGTCCTGGGTTACTATCACTCTGCTTTCGGCAGACACACAGTTCCCCAAGACCAAGACCTGCAGAGGTAGATCAGGACAAGGCAGGGACCAATTGTCCCTTCCTTGTAACCTGGCAGAGACCTAAACCTCAATTCTAGGTTGACTTCAGCTGTCACTGGGTAGTGAATGCCCATTTGCTGCACTCAGGCGCTCTAGTTTAAAAGCAGAAATGACCTTCTCAGAAGTTTCAGGACCTGTCTGATTGGTCTTTTACTGTGATTACCTTTTCACAGGTAAACATGAAGACAAAGGGATAACAGATGAGCCACCCTTGATATAATTAGGAACATTTATTGTTCTGTGGCTATTGACAGAGTTTGTATAAACAGGACAGATCACAATCCAGAGACATTACATTTAAATATATAATGTAGTCCTCTGTAATTAAACATAGAGCTCTATCTGTGGCCCCTTTCTTTATCTTAACACAAACAGAAACAGCTAAACAAAGGACATTAAATGTATATTCGTACAGAAAAGGTGGACAATAATCCTAGGGTGAGACAATGGACTAGTCTGCTGGTATACACAAGATCATGCTGCCTGAGATATTACCACTTAAAATGCACTATACACAAGTTTACATATGATGGACAAATATGGGGGAACCAGAGGGCTAGAAAAAGTCTATATTTTTATAGTTCACAATTTGTCAGAAGCAAGGTACAGACTGGTTGAGGTGATACTAATACCTCGTTTTATCACAGTCAGCATATTCCATAGCGATTCTTTACAATTGGGAGTGGACATGGTAGTAAAGCAAGGCTGGGTATTAACAGACAAAGAGGCAAGAGGGCCCTACAAGCTTATAATCTTTATGAAAATAAAAGTTTGATCAAATTTGTGGCACTTAACCAAATCTATGTTGGTCCAACCAGTTTGCAAAAGTAAAAAGTGCTTTGTGGGACTTAGTGATCCAGTAACACAGCAATTTTGGTTTGGGGAACAAAGGGTAAGTTTTGAGAAACTGTGTAGAGGCATGGTAATTGGGTAGAGTGGCCTAAGGAGGTTAGGAGAGTAGTTTGGGAATTTGATAAGTTTGCCTGGAAAGGGGAGTTTTCAGGGAATGTTTCAAGGTTTGGAAAATAAAGAAAAGTCTTGTTGTCTGAGAGAGGCTATTCCACAAAGTGGGTTCAGCCCAAATAAAGTCCTGTAACAGAATGGAAGTCAGATATGTGGATGTGATATGCCGATCTTATGCAAAGCGAAAGGGTCACGTTGGAAGATATTTTGTCAAAAGTGAAGAGATTTATGTTGGTGCAGTGATGTTGCAGCGTTGTTTACGTTCTTGAATGTTAGTAGAATTATTTTATATTGGATTTAGTAAAACACAGACAACCAATGTAGGGACTGATAGAGCGGAGCAGCAGTAGAAGAACATTTTTCAAGGAAAATTAGTTTAGCCGCTGCATTCAAAATAGTTTGTATAGGTAATAGTCTAGTTAGGGGAAAATCAGTAAGGAGGGAATTGCATTAGGCAATGTGGGAGATTATGATGCATAAATTAAAGTTTTTGCTTTGTCTTTTGTGAGCTTTGAGTGTAATGAAAGGGACAACTGTAAAAGAAATCAGTTAATATAGGAACGTTTCTCCCCCCAAGTATATAACCAGTAGTACAGCTCAGGTTGGTTCCCACTAAAACAGAGGGACAACGAACAAAATCTGTATTGGCTCCAGGGTTTCCCAAGCTGTGCTGGTTCCACTATAACAGGAATACCTGCAGCGTGGGGTCATCCTGTTTAGAGATGAGCGGGCTCGGATATCTGAAATCCGAGCCCACCCGAACATTGCCGATCCGAGTCGGATCCGAGACAGATCCGGGTATTGGCGCCAAATTCAAATATGAAACTGAGGCTCTGACTCATAATCCCGTTGTCGGATCTCGCGATACTCGGATCCTATAAATTCCCCGCTAGTCGCCGCCATCTTCACTCGGGCATTGATCAGGGTAGAGGGAGGGTGTGTTAGGTGGTCCTCTGTCCTGGTAGATCTCGTGCTGTGCTGTTTAGTTCTGTGCTGTGCTGTTTAGTTCTGTGCTGTGCTGTGCTGTGCTGTGCTGTGTTCTGCAGTATCAGTCCAGTGGTGCTGTGTGCTGTGCTCTGTCCTTCTGAGGTCAGTGGTGCTGCTGGGTCCAGTGCTGTGTCCTGTTCAGTCCAGTGGTGCTGTGTCCTGTGCTCTGTGCTTCTAAGGGCATAGTTATTTCCCCAATATTCCCCTGTGTTTAAAAAAATAAAAAAAAGTTATTTAAAAAAATACCAAAAACTAATTTAATTTTTTTTAATTACCACAAAATTTGCACAACCAATCCTGCAGTATAAGCCCATTGGTACTGCAATATTACCAAGTTCACACATTCAGCAGTAAAAGTCCAGTGGTACTGCAATATTACAAAGTTTACACATTCTGCAGTATCAGTCCAGTGGTGCTGTGTCCTGTGCTCTGTCCTGCTGAGTTCCGTAGTGCTGCTGGGTCCTGTGCCGTGTCCTGTTCAGTCCAGTGGTGCTGTGTCCTGTGCTCTGTGCTTCTAAGGGCATAGTTATTTCCCCATTATTCCCAAGTTTTTAAAAAAAAAAGTAAAAAAAAATAAAATTTTTTTAAAAAAATAAAAATATATAATAATTATAACCAAATTTGCAAAACCAATCCAGCAGTATAAGTCCATTGGTACTGCAATATTACAAAGTTCACACATTCTGCAGTATCAGTCCAGTGGTGCTGTGTCCTGTGCTCTGTCCTGCTGAGTTCCGTAGTGCTGCTGGGTCCTGTGCCGTGTCCTGTTCAGTCCAGTGGTGCTGTGTCCTGTGCTCTGTGCTTCTAAGGGCATAGTTATTTCCCCATTATTCCCAAGTTTTTAAAAAATAAAAAAAAAGTAAAAAAAAAAAAAATTAAAAAAAAAATAAAAATATATAATAATTCTAACCAAATTTGCAAAACCAATCCAGCAGTATAAGTCCATTGGTACTGCAATATTACAAAGTTCACACATTCTGCAGTATCAGTCCAGTGGTGCTGTGTCCTGTGCTCTGTCCTGCTGAGTTCCGTAGTGCTGCTGGGTCCTGTGCCGTGTCCTGTTCAGTTGTCACGGGCACTAGGAGTCTTTACCCAGGGATCACCAGATGGTAGGCTTACCAGAGCAATGTAGATGGTAATAGCGTACTCTGGTAGCTGGGTGATCACGGAACAGGAAATGGTAACTGATGAGATGCTCAGGAAAGTCTATGACTAGCAGCACTGGTAATATGGAGGTAAATATACACGAGGAACTGTATGGACAAGGGCACGTGAAGGTAGCCAGTGGTCTGCGATAGCAAGTTGTACCACTGCTATAGTGAGGAGGAATGTCCAACAGAGACAAGGAGGTGATGAGAGTCAGCGGTCTGCGGATAGCAAGTTGTACCGCTGTCTGAGTGAAGGAATGGAATCCAAGTGGAGGTATCCGGGTAGTCAGTGGTCTGCGGTAGCAAGTTGTACCACTGCTATGTGAGAGGATACTGGAACAGGTGATACAGGAAACAGGGATCAGTGGTCTGTCATGAGCAAGTTGTACCACTGAATATATATGTGAGGAGGTGCACGGGGAAAGACTGCAACACAGGATATACACAGGCACCTTATACACGATCCACAGTAATATGCACAATATATATATATAAATGACTGAGCAGGTCTGCAAATCTAGAAAGTCACTTGAAATAGTCCAGCACAAGATAACACAGTCAATGATGGTAAAAGACTCGGCGGATAGCAGACTCCAGAAAGAACCAAACACAGTCCAGCAAGATATGCAATACACCAGGACAGTCAATGAGAAGTATGCATACCGTGGTTCAGAAGCAGGCAGTCAGATAGGAGTGCAGCGATACATGAGCGGCAGGAGGCCGACTGGATGAGAAGTCCCTGGAGGGATGAGGCAGCGGTCTAGTAGGTGCAGCGCACAGGTAAGTAAACCAACAGGGACACGAATCCACAGGAATCAGTAACACGTGGAACTGGACTCATAGAGGACCCAGGAGAATGGAGATGATCCAGCAGAGGAGTAGTTGTAGAGATACGAATCCAATGCTGACAGGAGGGTAGAGACCAGCGGGACACGTGAAGGCGTGGAGAGCGGATCAGCAGGAGATGGACGATAGCGCTGACAGCAGCAGCAGGACTCTGCGCCCACGGAGGTAACCAGGGGCAACCAACAGGACCCACAGTGATGGAACACGGGATGGCAGAGTAGACCAGGAGCTGTAGATCCAGACGTGTAGCGGATGGCAACGTGAGCAGTAGACTGGAAACACAGGAGAGCTGAGATGAGGCGGCAATGCACAGGGACAGCGGATAGGAATCAGCTAACAGTCACAATGATGAACACTGGCGAGTTGCAAGCTGGAGACTGTAGTGCACGGAGGCAGCGGATAGGAATCAGCTAACAGTCACGATGATGAACCCAGGCGAGTTGCAAGCTGGAGACTGTAGTGCACGGAAGCAGCGGATAGGAATCAGCTCAGGAACTTGATGATGATCAGGTGAGTGGATGTGAAGTGAAGGCTGGAGTGCACGGAGGCAGCAGATAGGAATCAGCAAACAGCCACAATGATAATAATAGCGTTGAAGTGATTTAGAAGACTGTAGTGCACGGAGGCAGCGGATAGGAATCAGCAAACAGTCACGATGATACAGTTGATGGTAGAAGTGGTATGGGAACCACAGTAGTAGAAGTGGTTTGGAAACCACAGAGATAGAAGTGGTTTGGAAACCACAGGAATCAGCAGCGCTGAATACACGAGGAATACAGGAACACCTTCAGAGACTCATGGGGAATGAGACTCCAAGATCAGGCAACGTGGTGTTGACCACAGGTGCTTAATATAGGGAGTGTTGCCTGATCTGCCAATTGAGTTAAAGGGACATACACTGAAGTATAGGAAAGGGCTGCGCATGCGCAGACCCTCAGGATGGAGGACGGCCACGGTTCCTAAATGTCCGGGAAGAGGCACTCACGGTCCGGTGAGTGACAGTACCCCCCCTTTTAAAGGTGGGCACAGAACGCCTGGAACCGGGCTTGTCCGGATTTTTAGCATAAAACCTCTTCAAAAGGGCAGGAGCATTAAGATCTTCAGCCTTGATCCAAGAGCGCTCCTCAGGACCAAAGCCCCTCCAATGAACGAGGAAATGAAGACCTCCTCGCGAAATTTTTGCGTCTAGCACCTCAGTAATCTCGAAATCCTCCTCCTGATGGACTTGAACTGGCTGCGGAGCTGAGGGAGGAGTTGAGAAACGGTTGATAATCAGAGGTTTGAGCAAGGATACGTGGAAGGCATTAGAAATCCGAAGATTCTTAGGAAGAAGAAGTTTCACACATACTGGATTGATTACTTGAATGATCCTATATGGACCAATAAAACGAGGGGCGAATTTCATGGATGGAACCTTCAAACGAATATTTTTGGTGGATAACCAGACACGATCTCCAATTTTTAGTGGGGGAATAGCCCGCCTCTTCTTATCTGCGAAAGATTTATATTTGATAGATGTCTTCTTTAAACAGGTTTTGACCTGAGACCAGATATTTTTAAAGGTCTGACAAACAGTTTCCACCGCAGGAACTTGGGTGGGCGGGAGGGCAGGAAATTCCGGAAAAGACGGATGGTGACCGTAGACCACAAAAAATGGAGTTTTGGATGATGACTCATGGTACATGTTGTTATGGGCGAATTCAGCCCAAGGAAGCAACTCTACCCAGTTGTCTTGATTGGCTGATGAAAACATTCTTATAAAAGTCTCAAGATCTTGATTGACACGTTCAGTTTGTCCGTTAGATTGCGGATGGTAAGAAGATGAGAGTGCTAATCGTATGCCCAAGGTTTTACAAAGGGCTCGCCAGAATCTGGAAACGAATTGTACTCCTCTATCAGACACAATCTCAGACGGACATCCATGGATACGGAAGATCTCTTTAATGAAATGTTCAGCCAGGATGGACGAGGCAGGCAAACCAGGCAGAGGGATGAAATGAGCCATCTTCGAAAATCTGTCCACCACCACCCAAATAGTGTTATGATTCTTACTAGGTGGTAAGTCAGTAACGAAATCCATACTAATATGGGTCCATGGTTTGGACGGAATGGGTAGTGGTCGTAGCAACCCTGCTGGAGTTCTACGGGAGGATTTGAACTGAGAACATAGTTCGCAGGAAGCAATGAACTCTTTGACGTCTCTCCTCATTGAAGGCCACCAGTAACTTCGAGAGAGGATCTCAAAGGTCTTGTGTTCACCGGCGTGTCCAGAAAAACGAGAGGCATGGAACCACGAAAGGATTTTCCTCCTTAGAGTAGGAGGCACGAGGGTCTTCCCAAATGGTAGCGTTTTGGTGGATGAAGCAGCCAGTGAGATACATTTGGGATCTAGAATGGTATGGTTGGAACCCTCTTCTATCTCAGAGGACGTCACAAAGGCTCTAGATAAAGCATCAGCTTTTTTGTTCTTGGCAGCTGGTTTGAAGGTAATTATTAATTCAAAACGGGAAAAGAAAAGAGACCATCTTGCTTGACGAGGGTTCAAGCATTGGGCAGACTGGAGATATGACAAGTTCTTATGATCCGTGAAGATCGTCACCGGATGGCGAGCTCCCTCCAATAAGTATCTCCATTCCTCTAATGCGGCTTTGATAGCCAGTAATTCCTTGTCCCCGATGGTATAATTCTTCTCTGCGGGCAGGAGACCCCGAGAATAGAAGGCACAAGGATGGAACTTTTGCTGTTCAGAGCGTTGGGAGAGAATAGCTCCTAAGCCCACATTAGAGGCATCTACTTCTAGAAAGAAGGGGAGTGTCACATCAGGCTGTCGAAGGATTGGAGCCGAAGAGAAGGACTCTTTTAGTGTTTGAAAGGCTTGAAGAGCCTCAGGTGACCATTGCTTAGGATTAGCCCCTTTTCGAGTCAGGGCCACAATAGGAGATGCAATGGAGGAAAAGTCTTGAATGAAGCGTCTATAGTAATTGGCAAAACCTAAAAAACGCTGGATAGCACGAAGAGTAGTTGGCTGGGGCCAATGTAGTACAGCACTCACTTTGTCTGGATCCATCTTCAGGCCAACTCCGGAAACTATATACCCCAAGAATGGAATCTGGGGTAATTCGAATGAACATTTTTCTAATTTACAGAACAATGAATTTTTCCGTAGTCTGGAGAGGACTTCTGCCACATGTAGGTGGTGAGAAGGCAGGTCCTGTGAAAAGATCAATATGTCGTCCAGGTAGACGACGACACATACATATAATAAGTCCCGAAAGATCTCATTGATGAAGCCTTGAAAAACAGCGGGGGCATTACACAGCCCGAAAGGCATTACCAGATATTCGTAATGCCCGTCTCTGGTGTTAAACGCTGTCTTCCATTCGTCACCGGAACGGATTCTGATTAAATTATAGGCACCACGAAGATCCAACTTAGTAAAGATACGGGCTCCCTTGATGCGATCGAATAGCTCAGTGATCAGCGGAATGGGATACCGATTCTTGATAGTAATGGCATTGAGTCCACGAAAATCTATGCAAGGGCGTAATGATCCATCCTTCTTTTTGACGAAGAAGAACCCAGCTCCAGCGGGCGAGGTGGAAGGTCGAATGAACCCACGCTGGAGGTTCTCCTGTATATACTCAGAAGTAGCTTGAGTCTCAGGTAACGAGAGTGGATAGACCCGGCCCCTGGGGGGAGTCTTGCCAGGAAGAAGGTCGATCGGACAATCCCAAGAACGATGAGGAGGAAGACGTTCAGACTGAGCTTTATCAAAAACATCGGTAAATGAAGCATATTGAGGAGGGAGTCCCGATGAGGTAGATGAGATGGAAGATTGCTGTACTTTGAGAGGAATGACTTGGGAAAGGCAATGATGGTGACATTCAGACCCCCAAGACGTGACTTGAGGGGTGCGCCAGTCAATCTGGGGAGAGTGACACTGAAGCCATGGAAGGCCTAAGACAATCGGACTTGTCGTAACAGGAAGGATTAAAAACGATATTTCTTCATGATGCAGGGCACCAATCTGAAGGGTTACTGGAGACGTACTCTGGGTGATGAGACCATTGATGAGACGTGATCCATCGATAGCCGTCACAGTAATGGGTGTTTTTAAGGTAATCACTGGTAGAGACCATTGCTTTACTAATGATTTGGAAATGAAATTTCCTGCTGCTCCGGAATCAATCAATGCCTGTGACTCAAAGGTTTTAGTAGCAAAGGAAATTGTAACATCAAAAGCGCAGATTTTAGATTTCATAGAAGATGGAGAGGACTCCAGGGACCCTAACTTCACCTCTCCAGAACTAGTTAGGGCCTGGCATTTCCCGACCTCTTAGGGCAGGAGCTGAGAACATGAGTGGAATCAGCACAATAGATACAGAGTCTATTCTTGACTCTTCGTTTCCTCTCCTCAGAAGATAATTTGGAACGTCCTATCTCCATGGGAATCACAGTGGGTGACACTGGACGAAATTGAGGGTTAGAACGAAGAGGTGCTTTAGCAGAAGTCGTTTTCTCAGCCTCTCTTTCACGAAATCTCATATCAACACGATGGCATAGAGAGATCAAATCCTCAAGTGACGAAGGAAGCTCCTGAGTAGTCAGTGCATCTTTAATTTTATCGGAGAGCCCCTGCCAGAAGGCGGCAACTAGGGCTTCAGTGTTCCACTGAAGTTCAGAGGCTAAGATCCTAAATTGAATGACGTTCTGGCCTACTGTATGAGATCCTTGTCGCAGACGGAGGATGCTGGAAGCAGCGGAGGTCACACGACCTGGTTCATCGAACACACTTCGGAATGTAGAAATGAATTTGGCACTATCTTGTAGTATTGGATCGTTTCTCTCCCACAGAGGGGAGGCCCAAGCCAGGGCTTGTCCTGAAAACAAAGAGATAAGATAGGCCACTCTGGAACGATGGGTAGAAAAATTTTGAGGTTGGAGCTCAAAATGGACTGAACATTGGTTGAGGAAACCCCTACAAGTTTTGGGGTCTCCATCGTACTTTGACGGAGTAGGCAGGTGAAGCGTGGAAGCTGTAGACACCTGGGATGGCAATGGGGAAACGGAGGAAAGCACAGGAGCCTCAGTAGTAGCTGTCATAGTCTGTCCAGATGTTCCTTGGGAGGTTAATGACTGATAACACTGAAGTAACAGCTGTTGGCGGGCATCCTGTTGCTCCACACGGCTAACCAGATGCTGCAGCATCTCTTTGGCAGTAGGTTCCGTATCTGGGTCTGTCATGGCCTGATCTTACTGTCACGGGCACTAGGAGTCTTTACCCAGGGATCACCAGATGGTAGGCTTACCAGAGCAATGCAGATGGTAATAGCGTACTCTGGTAGCTGGGTGATCACGGAACAGGAAATGGTAACTGATGAGATGCTCAGGAAAGTCTATGACTAGCAGCACTGGTAATATGGAGGTAAATATACACGAGGAACTGTATGGACAAGGGCACGTGAAGGTAGCCAGTGGTCTGCGATAGCAAGTTGTACCACTGCTATAGTGAGGAGGAATGTCCAACAGAGACAAGGAGGTGATGAGAGTCAGCGGTCTGCGGATAGCAAGTTGTACCGCTGTCTGAGTGAAGGAATGGAATCCAAGTGGAGGTATCCGGGTAGTCAGTGGTCTGCGGTAGCAAGTTGTACCACTGCTATGTGAGAGGATACTGGAACAGGTGATACAGGAAACAGGGATCAGTGGTCTGTCATGAGCAAGTTGTACCACTGAATATATATGTGAGGAGGTGCACGGGGAAAGACTGCAACACAGGATATACACAGGCACCTTATACACGATCCACAGTAATATGCACAATATATATATATAAATGACTGAGCAGGTCTGCAAATCTAGAAAGTCACTTGAAATAGTCCAGCACAAGATAACACAGTCAATGATGGTAAAAGACTTGGCGGATAGCAGACTCCAGAAAGAACCAAACACAGTCCAGCAAGATATGCAATACACCAGGACAGTCAATGAGAAGTATGCATACCGTGGTTCAGAAGCAGGCAGTCAGATAGGAGTGCAGCGATACATGAGCGGCAGGAGGCCGACTGGATGAGAAGTCCCTGGAGGGATGAGGCAGCGGTCTAGTAGGTGCAGCGCACAGGTAAGTAAACCAACAGGGACACGAATCCACAGGAATCAGTAACACGTGGAACTGGACTCATAGAGGACCCAGGAGAATGGAGATGATCCAGCAGAGGAGTAGTTGTAGAGATACGAATCCAATGCTGACAGGAGGGTAGAGACCAGCGGGACACGTGAAGGCGTGGAGAGCGGATCAGCAGGAGATGGACGATAGCGCTGACAGCAGCAGCAGGACTCTGCGCCCACGGAGGTAACCAGGGGCAACCAACAGGACCCACAGTGATGGAACACGGGATGGCAGAGTAGACCAGGAGCTGTAGATCCAGACGTGTAGCAGATGGCAACGTGAGCAGTAGACTGGAAACACAGGAGAGCTGAGATGAGGCGGCAATGCACAGGGACAGCGGATAGGAATCAGCTAACAGTCACAATGATGAACACTGGCGAGTTGCAAGCTGGAGACTGTAGTGCACGGAGGCAGCGGATAGGAATCAGCTAACAGTCACGATGATGAACCCAGGCGAGTTGCAAGCTGGAGACTGTAGTGCACGGAAGCAGCGGATAGGAATCAGCTCAGGAACTTGATGATGATCAGGTGAGTGGATGTGAAGTGAAGGCTGGAGTGCACGGAGGCAGCAGATAGGAATCAGCAAACAGCCACAATGATAATAATAGCGTTGAAGTGATTTAGAAGACTGTAGTGCACGGAGGCAGCGGATAGGAATCAGCAAACAGTCACGATGATACAGTTGATGGTAGAAGTGGTATGGGAACCACAGTAGTAGAAGTGGTTTGGAAACCACAGAGATAGAAGTGGTTTGGAAACCACAGGAATCAGCAGCGCTGAATACACGAGGAATACAGGAACACCTTCAGAGACTCATGGGGAATGAGACTCCAAGATCAGGCAACGTGGTGTTGACCACAGGTGCTTAATATAGGGAGTGTTGCCTGATCTGCCAATTGAGTTAAAGGGACATACACTGAAGTATAGGAAAGGGCTGCGCATGCGCAGACCCTCAGGATGGAGGACGGCCACGGTTCCTAAATGTCCGGGAAGAGGCACTCACGGTCCGGTGAGTGACATCAGTCCAGTGGTGCTGTGTCCTGTGCTCTGTGCTTCTAAGGGCATAGTTATTACCCCATTATTCCCAAGTTTTTAAAAAATAAAAAAAAAAGTAAAAAAAAATAAAAAATTAAAAAAAAAATAAAAATATAATAATTATAACCAAATTTGCAAAACCAATCCAGCAGTATAAGTCCATTGGTACTGCAATATTACAAAGTTCACACATTCTGCAGTATCTTGTGCTACATATAATGGAGACCAAAAATTTGGAGGATAAAGTAGGGAAAGATCAAGACCCACTTCCTCCTAATGCTGAAGCTGCTGCCACTAGTCATGACATAGACGATGAAATGCCATCAACGTCGTCTTCCAAGCCCGATGCCCAATCTCGTAGTACCGGGCATGTAAAATCCAAAAAGCCCAAGTTAAGAAAAAGTAGCAAAAAGAGAAACTTAAAATCATCTGAGGAGAAACTTAAAGTTGCCAATATGCCATTTACGACACGGAGTGGCAAGGAACGGCTTAGGCCCTGGCCCGTGTTCATGACTAGTGGTTCAGCTTCACCCACGGATCTTAGCCCTCCTCCTCCTCCCCCCCCCCCCTACAAAAAATTGAAGAGAGTTATGCTGTCAGCAACAAAACAGCAAACAACTCTGCCTTCTAAAGAGAAATTATCACAAATCCACAAGGCGAGTCCAAGGATGTTGGTGGTTGTCAAGCCTGACCTTCCCATCACTGTACGGGAAGAGGTGGCTCGGGAGGAGGCTATTGATGATGTAGCTGGCGCTGTGGAGGAACTTGATGATGAGGATGGTGATGTGGTTATTGTAAATGAGGCACCAGGGGGGGAAACAGCTGATGTCCATGGGATGAAAAAGCCCATCGTCATGCCTGGTCAGAAGACCAAAAAATGCACCTCTTCGGTCTGGAGTTATTTTTATCCAAATCCAGACAACCAATGTATGGCCATATGTAGCTTATGTAAAGCTCAAATAAGCAGGGGTAAGGATCTTGCCCACCTAGGAACATCCTCCCTTATACGTCACCTGAATAACCTTCATAGTTCAGTGGTTAGTTCAGGAACTGGGGCTAGGACCCTCATCGGTACAGGGACACCTAAATCCCGTGGTCCAGTTGGATACACACCAGCAACACCCTCCTCGTCAACTTCCTCCACAATCTCCATCAGATTCAGTCCTGCAGCCCAAGTCAGCAGCCAGACTGAGTCCTCCTCAATACGGGATTCATCCGAGGAATCCTGCAGCGGTACGCCTACTACTGCCACTGCTGCTGTTGCTGCTGTTAGTCGGTCATCTTCCCAGAGGGGAAGTCGTAAGACCGCTAAGTCTTTCACAAAACAATTGACCGTCCAACAGTCGTTTGCCATGACCACAAAATACGATAGTAGTCACCCTATTGCAAAGCGTATAACTGCGGCTGTAACTGCAATGTTGGTGTTAGACGTGCGCCCGGTGTCCGCCATCAGTGGAGTGGGATTTAGAGGGTTGATGGAGGTATTGTGTCCCCGGTACCAAATCCCATCGAGATTCCACTTCACTAGGCAGGCGATACCAAAAATGTACAGAGAAGTACGATCAAGTGTCCTCAGTGCTCTAAAAAATGCGGTTGTACCCACTGTCCACTTAACCACGGACATGTGGACAAGTGGTTCTGGGCAAACGAAGGACTATATGACTGTGACAGCCCACTGGGTAGATGCATCCCCTTCCGCAGCAACAGCAACAGCTGCATCAGTAGCAGCAACTACAAAATGGCGGCTCGTGCAAAGGCAGGCAACATTGTGCATTACAGGCTTTAATAAGAGGCACAACGCTGACAACATATTAGAGAAAATGAGGGAAATTATCTCCCAGTGGCTTACCCCACTTAGACTCTCATGGGGATTTGTGGTGTCAGACAATGCCAGTAACATTGTGCGGGCATTAAATATGGGCAATTTCCAGCACGTCCCATGTTTTGCCCACACCATTAATTTGGTGGTGCAGCATTACCTCAAGAGTGACAGGGGTGTGCAGGAGATGCTTGCGGTGGCGCGCAAAATTGCTGGACACTTTCGGCATTCAGCCAGTGCCTACCGCAGACTAGAGGCACATCAAAAAAGCATGAACCTGCCCTGCCATCACCTCAAACAAGAGGTTGTGACGCGCTGGAACTCCACCCTCTATATGCTGCAGAGGATGGAGGAGCAGCAAAAGGCCATTCAGGCCTACACAGCCACCTACGACATAGGCAAAGGAGTGGGGATGCGCCTCAGTCAAGCGCAGTGGAGACTGATTTCCGTGTTGTGCAAGGTTCTGCAGCCATTTGAACTTGCCACACGAGAAGTCAGTTCCGACACTGCCAGCTTGAGTCAGGTCATTCCCCTGATCAGGCTGTTGCAGAAGCAGCTGGAGAAAGTGAGGGAGGAGCTGGTAAGCCATTGCGATTACACCAAGCATGTAGCTCTTGTGGATGTAGCCCTTCGTACGCTTTGCCAGGATCCGAGGGTGGTCACTCTTTTAAAGTCAGAGGAATACATTCTGGCCACCGTGCTCGATCCTCGGTTTAAAGCGTATGTTGTATTAAAGTAATTCTATCGTTTTAAAATAAGCATTGCCCAATCAATTG
This sequence comes from Mixophyes australis, assembly GCA_036250195.1. NCBI lineage: Eukaryota > Metazoa > Chordata > Amphibia > Anura > Limnodynastidae > Mixophyes > Mixophyes australis. Next base: position 498,483,518 of record JAVHZZ010000001.1, read on the forward strand.
AATGTGTGTCCAAAGCACAAAGTGATTTATTTTTAACAGATGTAAATAGTCAACAATTCAATACATTATTATATCATGATAAAGTACAGTACAGCACAGCCAATACCAAAAGATAAGTACATACCAAATGCAATCGCTTGCGCACGCTGCGCAATCACCGGACCCGATGGACAATATTCTGTATAGAATATTGTGTCAGAGTTGACTGAGGCCCCAGTGAGATGCAACTAATATATATACAGTCAGTGTTTCATTGTGAACAATAGAGATGACGTAGATTGTTTCTATAGGTCCAGACGTTGGGTGGGTCCAGGCCAGACAGGTAATAGGTTGATTCAATCTAAGGAATCCAAAGGTGGGGGTCTTCTCTCCAGGGGGTCTGCTCCTTTTCATAGCCAGTATCATACAAAGGTTTTACTCTCTAATATCAATAACTAAAGCATGCAATGTGCGATCTCTTCGCCGACTGCACCGGACGGCTGCTGATGATTAGGGCTTCAATATGATATCAGGCATGACACCTTTCCTATTACCTAAACCTTTAATAACACTACAAAGTACATATAATCAACATATACATATATATATATATATATATATATAGACTAATAATAAACCGAATACTATCTGCTCCTGAATTACAGTGTAACAGAACCAATATGAAATTATATAAATAACTAACTGTTGTAATGCGAGTGTGTGCGTGCGTATTTTACCGTGCGAACGCACCACATCACGTAACACGTGGCGTACGCTTCGCAATACGCACGGCAAACCAATATTAAACCAATATACTTTCGTTCATCCAATTATACGACTTCAACAGTCCACCCTTTGATAGTACAATAAACTATCACCTTAAAGATGTTATAAGCAGGATCTCAGTACCACGTTTCATTGTTATGTAATACAAATCCCCTTTGGTGTATGTCCACACTGTTTGTAGATCTAAACAAGTTATCATAAGAGAGAGTCTTAATCCTCTAAACGACTTCTTCTTTTACTATAAACCGTACACTTCTGGAGCTTGGAGATAACTTTTTGTATGCCCTTCAAGGGTGCAATAAAACACTTAATACATTATTTGGAAAGGTACAAGGTACAGTAGAACGTGTATCAGCTATACAGAATTCTCTACTACAGTTCTTCAAGTTTAACAGGTTCTTCTGTCCAACGCATGTCTTTAAGCTCAGAATACATTTAAACACTTCATGTTCATCAATAGCATCATCCTATGTCTATCAATAATGTCATATGCAATCTCTTTCAGCTTGCGTTAATATACACACATCTAATAATGTCACCAGTTCTTTTCATCAACACTTGTGGGCGGGCTATTGTCTGTTCGTTCTTCCCAGTCTCCCAATACTCAGATTTAACAGTGATCGGCTTGTAAAGCATTGGGAGACTTCAGACTAAGGGACCTAGGTGTCCTACTTTTTCCCCTAGTGACCTCCCACCCATAGTTCGGGTACCTCAAGAATATTTAGTGGAAAGAGAACTAATCCTACTTGATATAATCACTGAGGCACGCGTGAGCACGCCCAGCACTTTGTTTGGTCTAAAACCTTACCCTCCCAAAAATGATAATCATTCTCAAGGATGCCTGCTCAAGTCCGAATATTACTGGACTGGCATCGCTGGGTGTGTCTCCCTTTTTTTTTTTTTAACTATGGGGTCGCCGTACTTACGGACGTAATGCTACTCAGACAATAGCCCCTCGCACTTTCTCCAAGCTCCAAGGTTTCTAAATTTTCCTTTACCCCTGAATTGAATAGAGTAACTGACTGGACTGATTATGCTACTAACTTCTTCCTCCCCAATACCTCCTTATCACTACCTGAACCAGTCTCTGTCACCTGCCAATAATCTAAAGAATTAACCGCCCTGAGAAGAAAATGAAATGAGAGAACACAAAACAGGAAAAACTACAACTTCATGCTGGACAACAGTCTTAGCCTTTGGCTCAGGTGCTACTAACTGCATTCGAGGCCTTCCAGTACAGACTCATGAGTGCCCTTGGACCCTTCTCTGAGTGTTGGCCCCTCTGCAGTGGGTGGTATGGGCACCAGTGTGTCTCTGCTACCCTTAAAGCCGTGAGGCTGGTAGCCTACACCTGGTACCTGTCTGGCAAATAACCTAAGCTTAAGAAATTTCTGCTCCACAACTTACTCTCCCGATCCAACATCCTGACAGTTAGTGTGACCTTTCAGGAAACAGTGTTTTGGACGTTCTTGGTTACTGTCTCGCTATTTTACTTCTCTCAAGGTCTAACCTAGCCTCCCAGTTACAATCTCATCTCACGAGGGGTCAAGAACATTTCAAAAACTGACAGGTTAGGAGTCTGCCCAGGGGTGATCTCTTGGTAGCGGGAAAGGACTAGTGGCACTTCAATCAAGTTCCAACTCTTATTCTATTCAATTCATTCTACCGAGTACCACTACTTTATGTTCACACTGGTTTATGGCTAACTGAAAGTATGTGATTTGTTACCACTACTCATACATTATACATCTATTATCAACAACATGAATACCCCTATCATCTATTATAACTCTAGGACTATCACATTAAATAACAAAAGCTTTGAGTATGATACAGTAATACATTAGACACATTTCAATACACCTCTACCCAGACATATTTCATTGGTACACCTGTGTATACTTGAGGATCCTGCATGGTGGTAATTGGATGACGTGTATTTGTTTTACCTGGAGGAAAACCCATCAGCAGGAGGGATATGGGATGGCTCTATTGGTCTACCTTGTCCATCTCTCCAGAGTCCACCAGACTCCTCACCACATCTCTTCACCTTCCAGACAGTTTATCCCTCGGGTACCACAAATCTTCCTATATTAACCAATATGTGTATGCGTGCCTGTGTGTGTGTGTGTTCACCTTTCTTAGAACTAAAACAATACAACGAAAAACAAAACAAAACATAGATTTGTTAGCTGTCACATAAAACCCTGCTGTCTATTTGACAGCTATGTTCTCCCTGGTGTGACAGCCATGTATGGTTGTGCGTGTAAGTGTGGACCTTACTAGCAGCTACTTCAGTTGGTAACTGTGTCACTGTATAAAGTCCTCTATGTAGTGTCCTAATCATGTGCTGGTATTGCTATAAAACGATTTCTCAGTCACCTCAACATCGCCCTCTAGACTAGAAAAATGCTAAAGACCAATGTATATCAATCGATTTTCCCTCTGCCAACTCACGTCATTCTCAGTACCTCATATTCAGCTACTTGACTAAGTGGGAAAGGCAAAGAGGTCTCTTTCTATAACACTTTCTTCAAATATAACAGTATCCAGTACATGCCTGTCTAACAGTGAAAATTATAAAACATGAAAATTCTACATTTTCTAGGGTTTCACATTATGTCGTATCTTGTGGTAAAAATCCTACTCCAATGTTCTACACAGAGATGCATATCTGTATGCCTATCCTCTAGCAATCTCCTGTCTCCACCCTTTGTGCATCCATAAAAAGGCACATTTTTGTACAGGAGGCACGAACCAAAACAACAAAAAAAACAAAACAGATATGCAATCTATAAAACATGAATCATATTTCCACAACAGAACCTTTCTGCTTAAAAATCAGCAGTTTCTATACACATGAAAACAAAACCCCTGACTGTTTCTGTGACTTATGTCAATCTAGTGTGTGTATCTCTGAATTTGTCTTATGTAAAAACATAAAAATATGTTTTAGCCCCATTGTTGAGACTGTCTGATTTTATCTCTACCAGAGCAAAGAGAGAGGGAGAGAGAGGGAGAGAGAGGGAGAGAGAGGGAGAGAGAGGGAGAGAGAGGGAGAGAGAGAGAGAGAGAGAGAGACTAGCGTTTGTGTAAAGAATGAGAAATAGGAAAGCAATGAATGATGGGAATACAAAGGTTTGAATACAAACATACATGTAGAAAGGGAGATTTTTTTACAACAAAATGACAGCTGGATTGGACTCTGACTCTATGGGGAAATGGCTGTATTCATTCCACTGTTCCCCTTAGCTATTTGCTAACTATGACCCCTCCCCATACTTGACTAGGGGTTCTTAACAGTGCAATCCAGTGTCGTCCGTCATTTGTTCATTAAGAACTCGGTATCTCATTGACTACATACCTTTTCAACGGACTTTTCTAACTTATAATAGAGAAATGTGAAAAATGTACTCTTAGTGACTCATATTTTCTCTGAGATACATAAAACGATATTTTGGAGCAAAGTATGTACATACTTCATTGTTGGATAATGATTCTCAGCCAAACAAATTATCATGAGTCACTGCAGCCTAAAACAAAAGAGGGTTCCAATTGTCTATTGTTAATTAGTCTTTCAAGAGTAATTCTTCTATTTCTCTATCTCACCCCTTTTAAACACTTGTCTATACTTCTTTTGTGTCCCTTTTATCTGTGAAAAGAAAAACAAGATAGTTATCTTAAAACAGCAAACAAAACAAACATTTCTATTCTTTGCCGTCGGCTAGCGATTTAGGAAAACAAACATGTGACAACATAAAACGAACAAACAAAATCAACAAAGATTACTTTTAAAAAAAATAAGTTTCTTTCTACATTTTTCACCTTAATGCTCACCACAGATTAACTCTAGAGTCGGCTATATTTCTCCCCCAGAATATTAGTTGTTACAGAGTGTGCAATCAATTAAAGGGGAACCTCTAAGAGAAGTGTACGCCTCCTTTGTGGATGTCTATGTGATTTCCAACCCAGGTATTCATTCTTCTCTCTACACAGTTCCTACTCATGTGTCCCTTCTTATGGCAGTAGAAGCACGTCCCTGTCATGTCTTCACAATGTTTTGCTAGGTGTCCTATTTTATTGCCTTGAAAACACTTCCTCAACTCGTGTTGTTTCTCTTCCTTTTTACAATCTTTCCTAATGTGTCTTTCTTCTCTGCAATTGTAACATCTCACTATTCTGGGTTTCCTGTTATGTGGGTTGTATTCTGGTGGTCGTGTGTGCAGTCCCTCTAGTGCTGGGATACTTATCATCATTACCCTATTACTTAGTGTCTCTTTCTGTTTGTTTATACTTTTATCATGTTCTATAGCTGACTCCCTGAGAGCACTTACAGTGGTTCCTTTCCAGTATGGTAATGAAGTTTGCACCCTTCTTTTCAAGTTTTCCCTGAGGCCATCCATTAGAACTTTAACAGCAACTTCTCTGTAATATAGATTATCTTTTATGTCTGGTACCCCAGTACATTTGCCCATTGTTATCAAAGCTCTGCAAAAATAGTCTGCTGCATTTTCACTATCTTTTTGCTGGATACTAAAAATTTTACTCCAGTCCACTATCACTGGGAAATATGTGGCCAACTGTGTGATTATATGTCTAATATTGTCCTGATTATCATCCTCGGTTAAGGATTCATCCTCCTCCAACATACAATCCTTAATGAACTTTTGTATGTCAGTATTGAGAGGAAGACAGGTCTTCAATAATACTCGCCAATCGTTATTAGTTGGCTCATACACATTACCATAATATCTAATAAACTGCTGACATTTGGTCAAATCTTTCCTAGGATCAGGGAAATCAGACAAAATTGAAAATGTTTCAGACCTAGTGCATGGATCATGCTTTGCTACATGTTTTAAGGGAACATCACTATTCCTGTCTGCTTTCCCACTGGGAACTGCTGCTGTGCAGACAGGATGTAAGTCTACCAAATCACTGAAACAAGTTGCTGAAATTGCTGCTGCAGTAAAATGGATGTCCCCCCCTGTGTTAACCTTTTCATTACTCTCACCACTTTCAGCAGCTGCCCCTGCTGGTGGGACCGTTCCTCTTCTTTGTCCTGAAACATTACTTTTAACGTTACTTAAAACAACATACAAGTTACTAGTTACAGTTTTTACATTTTTGGTATTGGCTGTACTTCCCGCCCCGACCGAATTTATCGGGGGCGTGTTTGCGCTCAGTTCGCCACGCTTTGCAACGCACACTTCCGGAATGCTTGTTTCCGGTACACTTACTTCCGCTTGAACACGTGTTTTTCCTTACACTCACTTCCGCTGTGCGTTCGCTGCTCTGCCACGTGTTACCTTCCATTTGCCACGATTTTAAACAATGATTATGTGCATTTCTCACTTTCGTTGACTTAATCAACCGTACCTTATCTTTTACGGTATTTAGCACCTCTGCATTAAAACTCCCTGTTGTTGGGAAAGGCCTATCACATTCTTTGGTCATTTCGACCCACGTGTCACAATACACAGTTGCGTATGCACCATATTTTGCACACATGAGAAACCTCGCTGACTCAATAGGGCCTTCCTTAGGCAGTACACTGACCATCTCTAGCGTATGCTTAGCACCCATGTTGAACAATATACCTTCTACCCGGAACACAGACACACCGCAATGCTCTGTTCCTTCCGGCCAAATGTGAAATACAGACACATCGCAATGCTCTGTTCTTTCCACCTAATAATTTCAACTCTGTTGCTATACTCACCGCTAGAGATCTATAATCCTCGGTGAACGTATTTCCTTTAGCCGCGCTCACTCGCTTTTCCCTAATACAGAAATATCACTGTGGGCCCCAAGGGCTATCAGCTCCTCAATACCCTGGCTAAACCACAAAATCTGCTGAGTTTATTATCGCTGGGAGCGCAAAGTCGATACAATCAACCTGCCTTTCCAGTATAATTCCTCCTAGCTGCTTCACCAATTCGCACTAACGGTGCGACCGGATCGCACTGCCTACCAATACTAATTATTAGCAAACCTTGCGATCTATTGGTAGCGCTTTGCGAAAACCCAGTTTTCGCATTCGGTATACCTGCCCTGTATACCGTCCTTCAGTTGGGCAATCCGCCTCGTCAGACAGCAACTGAGCACCTCAACAATAAAACAGTGTATCTACGTTACAACATCACACACTATACACCTTTTCTGCGCAGAAAATCAAAAGTTCCCAACAATAGTAATAATGTCTCAGAGGCTTTCACAAGTAATTATACTATGCATGTATAATAACTATCAAAACGATTGTTTAACCACGTGGCAAGTTTACCGGAAGTTTGCGTACGCACAGCAGGAAGTACACATACGCACAGCAATGCAATACACTTTAAACCATTAAAACGACAATAAAAAGAAACATTTTTCTTTCTTGTCCCTAGATTCTAATTAGCGTTCCTTCAGTCTATGCAACAACGGACATTCGGTTTCGCAACACACAGTGAACCACAGGTATTAGACGTATTACGTTCTTTCCTGCTTTATACGACGCGTCCGTCCATCCACCCTTTGTTGAGGAACCGAATATCGTAAGCGTTGCATACCTGCCGGTAACGTAATTCCTAACTCACGAGCCCCCATATTATTAAAGTAATTCTATCGTTTTAAAATAAGCATTGCCCAATCAATTGAATGTGTGTCCAAAGCACAAAGTGATTTATTTTTAACAGATGTAAATAGTCAACAATTCAATACATTATTATATCATGATAAAGTACAGTACAGCACAGCCAATACCAAAAGATAAGTACATACCAAATGCAATCGCTTGCGCACGCTGCGCAATCACCGGACCCGATGGACAATATTCTGTATAGAATATTGTGTCAGAGTTGACTGAGGCCCCAGTGAGATGCAACTAATATATATACAGTCAGTGTTTCATTGTGAACAATAGAGATGACGTAGATTGTTTCTATAGGTCCAGACGTTGGGTGGGTCCAGGCCAGACAGGTAATAGGTTGATTCAATCTAAGGAATCCAAAGGTGGGGGTCTTCTCTCCAGGGGGTCTGCTCCTTTTCATAGCCAGTATCATACAAAGGTTTTACTCTCTAATATCAATAACTAAAGCATGCAATGTGCGATCTCTTCGCCGACTGCACTGGACGGCTGCTGATGATTAGGGCTTCAATATGATATCAGGCATGACACCTTTCCTATTACCTAAACCTTTAATAACACTACAAAGTACATATAATCAACATATACATATATATATATATATATATATATATATAGACTAATAATAAACCGAATACTATCTGCTCCTGAATTACAGTGTAACAGAACCAATATGAAATTATATAAATAACTAACTGTTGTAATGCGAGTGTGTGCGTGCGTATTTTACCGTGCGAACGCACCACGTCACGTAACACGTGGCGTACGCTTCGCAATACGCACGGCAAACCAATATTAAACCAATATACTTTCGTTCATCCAATTATACGACTTCAACAGTTGTGTCTCTGTTTCCGGCGGACACAAGTCTACAGCGGTGCAAAGACCTGCTGGTTAGGAGATTGTCCTCTGAAGAGGACCGTGACATGCCAACAGCTCCACCCTCATTTTCTTCCACATATATGGCTGCGAGGAAAAAGCTCAGTTTTCCCAAAAGAGGCGCTGGCGGGGATGCTGATAACATCTGGTCTGGACTGAAGGACCTGCCAACCATTGCAGACATGTCTACTGTCGCTGCATTGGATGCTGTCACAATAGAAAAAATTGTGGATGATTACTTTGCTGACACCATCCAAGTAGACATGTCAGACAGTCCATATTGTTACTGGCAGGAAAAAAAGGCAGTTTGGAAGCCCCTGTACAAACTGGCTCTATTTTACCTGAGTTGTCCCCCCTCCAGTGTGTACTCGGAAAGAGTTTTTAGTGCAGCGGGGAACCTGGTCAGTGAGCGGCAAAGGAGGTTGCTTCCTCAGAACGTTGAAAAAATGATGTTTATAAAAATGAATAATCAATTCCTCAATGAAGTACAGCACTGCCCTCCAGACAGTACAGAGGGACCTGTGGTTGTGGAGTCCAGCGGGGACGAATTGATAATGTGTGATGAGGAGGAAGTACACACTGTAGGGGGAGAGGAATCAGAGGTTGAGGATGAGGACGACATCTTGCCTCAGTAGAGCCTGTTTAGTCTGTACAGGGAGAGATGAATAGCTTTTTTGGTGTGGGGGCCCAAACAAACCAATCATTTCAGCCAAAGTTGTTTGGTAGGCCCTGTCGCTGAAATGATTGGTTTGTTAAAGTGTGCATGTCCTATTTCAACAACATAAGGGTGGGTGTGAGGGCCCAAGGACAATTCCATCTTGGACCTTTTTTTTTTGCATTATATGACCAATCAACAGTCGTTTGCCATGTTCAAAAAGTAAAACCAAATTTAAAAAAATACAAGAAATTAAACCAAAAGTAAAATGCCGTGTCATAATTTAAAACAAGAGGTATTGACGTGCTCTAAAACTACTGTATTGTTGTTTATATTTTATAAACACTACACTTGAAAGCTTGAGTCTTTCAATAAAAAAGTAACTGTCCATTGCACGACTATGTGCAACAGGGACATTTTTTTGGGTTTACAAAGTCAACGAATAACACTTCGACCCTGTCTGTCTGGGATCTCAATGACGAATTGTCTGTACCATGTTTGGAGGAGGTATTGTGGCCCCGGTACCAAATTGGGTACCGGGGCCACCCCACTATGCAGTCCAGATACTTGTTTGGTGGAATTCTGACACGTGGAGGGTTTTTTAATTATATTGTGGCCTCGGTAGCAAATTGTGTACCGGGGCCACCACACTACGCAGTCCAGATACTTGTTTGGTGGAATTCAGACCAGTTGAGGGTTTTATTATTATTATATTGTGTGGACCACTCTATCTATACCACACTACAACTCTATATACCACTCTATTTCATACTTTAATTCTATTTCATACTTTAATTCTATTTAATACTTTAATTCTATTTCATACTTTAATTCTATTTCATACTTTAATTCTATTACTAATTACCATAAAGAGGAACAAAATAAACCAATTTTACCAAAAGTATAATATGACTTAGACTTACAAACACTACACTTGAAAGATCGTGCCTTTAAATGAAAAAGTCAGTCTTCATTGCACGACTATGTGCAACAGGGACAGTTTTTTGGGTTTACAAAGTCAACGAATAACACTTCGACCCTGTCTGTCTTTAACATACTTGATGGGATCTCAATGACGAATTGTCTGTACCATGTTTGGAGGAGGTATTGTGGCCCCAGTACCAAATTGGGTACCGGGGCCACTCCACTATGCAGTCCAGATAGAGGTGTATCAGATATTAAACAACGTTGACTGTTGATGCCCAATTTTTTAATTATATTGTGGCCTCGGTACCAAATTGTGTACCGGGGCCACCACACTACGCAGTCCATACCCTTTTTTGGTGGAATTCTGACACGTGGAGGGTTTTTTAATTATATTGTGGCCTCGGTACCAAATTGTGTACCGGGGCCACCACACTACGCAGTCAAGATAGATAGATGCGTATCATAGATAAAGTTCATTCAGTGGTGTGGGGCAAATTGAAAAATATTCAAAATGCACTGACATTATCAAAAACAAGAGGTTGTCACACGCTAAAACTCCAACATGTATATGATGGAGAGGATGGAGGAGCAGCCGTATGTGTAGTGTAATGCAGACCTGTTGAAGGTTTTTTATATATTTTATTGTGGTGCCCAGTGCCCACTCCTCTAGGCAGTCCAGGTACATTTATTGGTGCGAATCATAAAAGTTCAGGGTTTTTAATATATATTGTGGTGACCCACTCCTCTACGCAGTCCAGGTACATTTATTGGTGCGATTCATAAAAGTTCAGGGTTTTTAATATATCTTGTGGTGACCCACTCCTCTAGGCAGTCCAGGTACATTTATTGGTGCGAATCATAAAAGTTCAGGGTTTTTAATATATCTTGTGGTGACCCACTCCTCTACGCAGTCCAGGTACATTTATTGGTGCGATTCATAAAAGTTCAGGGTTTTTAATATATATTGTGGTGACCCACTCCTCTACGCAGTCCAGGTACATTTATTGGTGCGATTCATAAAAGTTCAGGGTTTTTAAGATATTGTGGTGACCCACTCCTCTACGCAGTCCAGGTACATTTATTGGTGCGAATCATAAAAGTTCAGGGTTTTTAATATATCTTGTGGTGACCCACTCCTCTACGCAGTCCAGGTACATTTATTGGTGCGAATCATAAAAGTTCAGGGTTTTTAATATATATTGTGGTGACCCACTCCTCTACGCAGTCCAGGTACATTTATTGGTGCGATTCATAAAAGTTCAGGGTTTTTAAGATATTGTGGTGACCCACTCCTCTACGCAGTCCAGGTACATTTATTGGTGCGAATCATAAAAGTTCATGGTTTTTAATATATCTTGTGGTGACCCACTCCTCTACGCAGTCCAGGTACATTTATTGGTGCGATTCATAAAAGTTCAGGGTTTTTAATATATATTGTGGTGACCCACTCCTCTACGCAGTCCAGGTACATTTATTGGTGCGATTCATAAAAGTTCAGGGTTTTTAAGATATTGTGGTGACCCACTCCTCTACGCAGTCCAGGTACATTTATTGGTGCGAATCATAAAAGTTCAGGGTTTTTAATATATCTTGTGGTGACCCACTCCTCTACGCAGTCCAGGTACATTTATTGGTGCGAATCATAAAAGTTCAGGGTTTTTAATATATATTGTGGTGACCCACTCCTCTACGCAGTCCAGGTACATTTATTGGTGCGATTCATAAAAGTTCAGGGTTTTTAAGATATTGTGGTGACCCACTCCTCTACGCAGTCCAGGTACATTTATTGGTGCGAATCATAAAAGTTCAGGGTTTTTAATATATCTTGTGGTGACCCACTCCTATACGCAGTCCAGGTACATTTATTGGTGCGATTCATAAAAGTTCAGGGTTTTTAATAGATATTGTGGTGACCCACTCCTCTACGCAGTCCAGGTACATTTATTGGTGCGAATCATAAAAGTTCAGGGTTTTTAATATATCTTGTGGTGACCCACTCCTCTACGCAGTCCAGGTACATTTATTGGTGCGAATCATAAAAGTTCATGGTTTTTAATATATATTGTGGTGACCCACTCCTCTACGCAGTCCAGGTACATTTATTGGTGCGATTCATAAAAGTTCAGGGTTTTTAATATATATTGTGGTGACCCACTCCTCTACGCAGTCCAGGTACATTTATTGGTGCGAATCATAAAAGTTCAGGGTTTTTAATATATCTTGTGGTGACCCACTCCTCTACGCAGTCCAGGTACATTTATTGGTGCGATTCATAAAAGTTCAGGGTTTTTAATATATATTGTGGTGACCCACTCCTCTACGCAGTCCAGAAAGATACCTTGTTGCAACGTTTTGGACTAATAACTATATTGTGAGGTGTTCAGAATACACTGTAAATTAGTGGAAATGCTTGTTATTGAATGTTATTGAGGTTAATAATAGCCTAGGAGTGAAAATAAGCCCAAAAACTTGATTTTTAAACTTTTTATGTTTTTTTCAAAAAAAATCCGAATCCAAAACCTTAAATCCGAACCGAGACCTTTCGTCAAGTGTTTTGCGAGACAAATCCGAACCCCAAAAATAACGAAAATCCGGATCCAAAACACAAAACACGAGACCTCAAAAGTCGCCGGTGCACATCCCTAATCCTGTTGCTGATGACTGTGACATCATTGCTGTGGATACATCTATATGCCAGCATCTATAATGAGTCATTCGTACATAATGATGACTACAATACCTCTGCTCTGACCACATTTATAGGCTCTACTATAAGGTGAATGTATTGTAAGATACGTGCAAATCAAAATACCTATATAAAATGTGAGCGTCCAGACACATGTCCGCATGTATGTTGCCAATGTACTTATGTGTAATGTTGGAACACAAAAACGCATTGGTTGAATATTTCCACATTGACAAATCATTCTGAGTTTCTGTTGGTGAAAATACCAGAGAATAACTGAAGATGTATATACAGTCATATAGGTTGTGCAACATGAAATGCCTGTAGTATCATGTATGTAACATGTGAGCTGATATTTAATTTCTTATGTTATTGTTATACAAATTATGCTATATTATGTATGTGTATTGTGTAATAGAAAATATAAATCATGTTTCAAATTGTTAAAAAAAATCTCTTATTTCCTACCCTCCAATTATTTGCTAATGAATGAGAATATCTGTACATTATTATATAAGTTAGTATTGTATTCATCAATGGTACAAAACGGAAAGAAAATGTAAATAAATATGTAAACATGTGGACCCTTCCCGCATCTTGTTTGTACACAAATGTACAGTATACTGACCAATCAGGTTCACACACTCATATGTCATAAAAGTCTTATGTCTGATACCTTAACCTCTTTTACCTTCTTCATCTTAATCAACTATAACCTTAAAGTAACGACACGAGACTTGAATATGGCACAAATAAATGATTTATTTAACTATGGTGGAGGTGAATAAAGCAGTCAGTCCGACGTGTCCCAGGCAAAACCCAACTATCCAAGCATCTCCTTAGGACTACTCACTGGGGAACAACCAAACCCCTGGGTTCATGTGGGGGACCAACCAATCAAACCCCGGGCGCATATATCTACCTGGACGGGGCACCACATCCCAATTCTACCGAACCCGCCCCTCCTCTGGGCTATAAGGGAAGCAACCACAGGGCGACCCACAGGGGCGGTACCTGAAACCAAGACTAATAGCCGATTCACTCGAAGAGAGGCGGGTTCACCGTGCCCAATACCGTAAATGTGCGCCCAAACAAGCACTGGCCGTCGACTGTACTGCTTTTCCGGCCAATACTCCATCCATCTTCGTTGAGAACCATGACTGCCTCCAACGCTGATATCCATCGTAACAGCATCCAGTCGACTCCTTTGTCTCCCAGGAACCAAACGAAACAGGGAGGGTGGGCGGGCAACATCCAGATCTGCCAAAACTGAACAACACTCCGCCCATCCAACTTATAGCCCTATACCCCTCCCCTATGACACCGGATGGGCGTACCAAATAGTTAACTATTAACACTCCAGAGAATAACTCAGTTAAAGATACAGCAAAGCTTTTATTATCCTTCGCTATTATGCAGATCTCAGTTCTTATTCTTCAAATCGATCCTAAACTGCAACTTACCCTAATATTGTGCCTACTAGTGGGATACTCAGCCTTGTCTCGCTGCCCGCTCACAGCTGCCTTTGAATGCGGATAACCCCTTAAAACTTCTAATAAATTATAGTTTATACACTTTGGAACACTGATGTAGTGAAAATAATTACTAGCACAAATCTAGAACCCCTTACCAAGGTTTCGTTGGTCTCTGTGAAGCTCCAGTTATGGGTTGTGCTCAGATCTACTTTAATTTTAGTACGAGTTTCAGCAATAAATGGGATTCCAGCATTAAAAGTGGATTCAGCACCAACTGGAACTGTGAATCTGTGCTCATGGGTAAAAGCTGGACTGCTTCATGGTTTTACTGATTCTGAAAATAGCAATAACAATGTGTGACACAGGAACCTACAGCAAGTCATTCATTCAGAGATCTGGAATTGTATGAATGGATATAGTCTTAATTTGTATGACTGTGCCCGCTACAGTAAGTGGGTTCTTCAAGTATCTCTCCATTCACTGACTAAACCAGCAGCTTGTGAGGATCTAATCCTCAATCATATCATTAGTGTAACGGACTTACCTGATCCCCGCCGCTCCGTCCAGAAGCCGCACTTCCGCATCCAGGACCACGTAACCGCACCTGGAGGCGGTCACATGACCACAACCCAGAGGCGGGGATTTTGAATCCCCTTCAGCATAAAAACCTCACTCTGACACGAGTGTCAGAGCAACACTTACCTGTTCCTGGCTCCTGTTCTTCGTGGATTGCAGTGTCTTCCAGTTTCCAGTGTCTTCCTGTGTGCTGATCTCTGCCTGTTTGACTTCCCTGGCTCTCCTATCCCTGTGTACCGACCCGGCTTGCTGACCATTCTCCTATTCTTGTGACCCGTGTACCGAACCTGGCTTGTTGACTCCGAGTTGCCTTCTGATTCTGCCTGACTCCATTCCTGTGTACCTGTCACTCACCAGACTATGAGTGCTTCTTCCCGTATGTTTAGGAACCGTGGCCGTCCACCATCCTGAGGGTCTGCGCATGCGCAGCCCTTTCAAAACCTTCAGTACCTGTTCCTTTAACTTAATTGGCTGATCAGGTAACACTCCCTATATTAAGCACCTGTGGTCAATACCACGTTGCCTGATCTTGGAGTCTCATTCCCCATGAGCCTCTGAAGGTGTTCCTGTGTTTCCTCGTGTATTCAGCGCTGCTGATTCCTGTGGTTTCCAGACCACTTCTACTCCTGTGGTTTCCAGACCACTTCAACCCTCCTGTGTTTCATCGTGACTGTTAGCTGATTCCTATCCCCTGCCTCCGTGCACTACAGTCTTCAGACCACTTCAAACCCTCCTGTGTTTTATCGGGACTGTTAGCTGATTCCTATCCGCTGCCTCCGTGCACTACAGTCCTCAGACCACTTCAACCCGCCTGTGTTTCATCGTGACTGTTAGCTGATTCCTATCCGCTGCCTCCGTGCACTACAGTCTTCAGACCACTTCAACTCTGCTGTGTTTCATCGGGACTGTTAGCTGATTCCTATCCGCTGCCTCCGTGCACTACAGTCCTCAGACCACTTCAACCCGCCTGTGTTTCATCGTGACTGTTAGCTGGTTCCTATCCGCTGCCTCCGTGCACTACAGTCTTCAGACCACTTCAACTCTGCTGTGTTTCTTCGTGACTGTTAGCTGATTCCTATCCGCTGCCTCCGTGCACTACAATCTTCAGACCACTTCAACTCTGCTGTGTTTCATCGGGACTGTTAGCTGATTCCTATCCGCTGCCTCCGTGCACTACAGCCCTCAGACCACTTCAACCCGCCTGTGTTTCATCGTGACTGTTTGGCTGATTCCTATCTGCTGCCTCCGTGCGCTTCAGTCTTCAGCTCATCTCTTCTCTCCTGTGTTTCCTCGAGACTGCTACAACTGATTCCTATCCGCTGCTCTCCGTGCTCAACAGTTCCAGCTCAGCTCTGCTCTCCCGTGTTTCATCGTGGCTGCACCTGCTGGTTGCTATCCGCTACCTCCGTGTACCTGCAGAGTCCTGCTGGCTGCTACTCCTCAGTTCTACTCATGTCTACAACAGCTGATCCGCTCTCCGTGCTTCTCAGTGTTCCTGCTGGTCTCTACTCGCCAGTCTGCATCAGATCTGCGCCTCACTGCTTTCATCTCGTCTAGACCATCGCTACTCTTCAGGGTCCTCCAGGAGTCCAGTTCTACATACTACTGCTTCCTGAGTATTTGTTCCTCTGCTGGTCTACCTACCTGTGCGCTGCACCTACTTGATTACCGCTTCACCCTCCAGGGACTTCGCATCCTGCCGGCCTCCAGCCGTTCAGGTATCTCTGCACTCCTGTCTGACAGCCTGCTCCTGAACCACGGTATGCATACTTCTCATTGACTCTGCTGGTGTATTGCATATCTTGCTGGACTGAATTGTTCTCCTCTGGAGTTTACTATCCGCTGAGACTATTGCCATCATTGACTGTGTTATCTTTTGCCCGGATAGTTTCTGTGACTTTCTATAATTGCAGTGCTGTTCAGTCATTACTATATTGTGCATGTCATTGTGGATCAAGTTCAAGGTGCCCGTGTGTCCTCTGTATTGCAGTCTCTCCCCGTGCTCCTCCTCACATATATATTCAGTGGTACAACTTGCTAGAGGCAGACCACTGATCCCTGTTTCCTGTGTCACCTGTTCCAGTATCCTCTCACATAGCAGTGGTACAACTTGCTAACGCAGACCACTGACTCCCCGGATACCTCCACTTGGATTCCATTCCTTCACCCAGACAGCGGTACAACTTGCTAACCGCAGACCGCTGACTCTCATCACCTCCTCGTTTCTGTTGGACATTCCTCCTCACTATAGCAGTGGTACAACTTGCTACCGCAGACCACTGACTACCCTCACGTGTCCTTTGTCCATACAGTTCCTCGTGTATTACTACATATATATATTACCAGTGCTGCTAGTCATAGACTTTCCTGAGCATCTCTGTCATCTGCTGTTTCCTGTTCCGTGATCACCCTGCTACCAGAGTATCATATTACCACCTATACTGCTCTGGTAAGCTTATCACCTGGTGATCCCTGGGTAAAGACTCCTAGTGCCCGTGACAGTAAGATCAGGCCATGACAGACCCAGATACGGAACCTACAGCCAAAGAGATGCTGCAGCATCTGGTCACCCGTGTGGAGCAACAGGATGCTCGCCAACAGCTGTTACTTCAATGCTACCAGTCGTTAGCCTCCCAAGGACCATCTGGACAGCCTGTTACAGCTAATGTTGAAGCTCCTGTGCTTTCCTCCGTTTCCCCAGTGCCATCCCAGGTGTCTACAGCTCCCACGCTTCACCTGCCTACTCCGTCAAAGTACGATGGAGACCCCAAAACTTGTAGGGGTTTTCTCAACCAATGCTCAGTTCATTTTGAGCTCCAACCTCAAAATTTTTCTACCCATCGTTCCAGAGTGGCCTATCTTATCTCATTGTTTTCTGGACAAGCTCTGGCTTGGGCCTCCCCTCTGTGGGAGAGAAACGATCCTGTATTACAAGATAGTGCCAAATTCATTTCTACGTTCCGAAGTGTGTTCGATGAACCAGGTCGTGTGACCTCCGCTGCTTCCAGCATTCTTCGTTTACGTCAGGGTTCTCATACAGTAGGACAGTACGTCATTCAATTTAGGATATTAGCCTCTGAACTTCAGTGGAACACTGAAGCATTAATTGCCGCCTTCTGGCAGGGGCTCTCCGATAAAATTAAAGATGCACTGACTACCCAAGAGCTTCCTACGTCATTAGAAAATTTGATCTCTCTTTGCCATCGTGTAGACATGAGGTTTCGTGAAAGAGAATCTGAGAAAACAACTTCAGTTAAAGCACCTCTTCGCTCAACCCCTCAATTTCGTCCAGCTTCACCTTCTGTGATTCCCATGGAGATAGGACGTTCCAAATTAACTTTAGAGGAGAGGAACTGAAGAGTAAAGAATAGACTTTGTATCTATTGTGCTGATTCCACACATATGCTCAGTTCTTGCCCTAAGAAATCGGGAAATGCCAGGCCCTAACTAGTTCTGAAGAGGTGAAGTTAGGGTCCCTGGAGTCCTCTCCATCTTCTACGAAATTAAAAGTCTGCGCTTTTGATGTTACGATTTCCTTTGCTACCAAATCCTTTGAGTCTCAGGCACTGATTGATTCTGGAGCAGCAGGAAATTTCATTTCTAAATCCCTAGTGAATCAATGGTCCCTACCAGTGATTACTTTGAAAACACCGATTACTGTGACTGCTATAGATGGATCACGTCTCATCAATGGTCTCATCACCCAGAGTACGTCTCCAGTAACGCTTCAGATTGGTGTGCTACACCATGAAGAGATTTCGTTTTTAATTCTTCCTGTTACGACAAGTCCGATTGTCTTAGGCCTTCCATGGCTTCAATGTCATTCTCCCCAGATTGACTGGCGCACTCCTCAAGTTACGTCTTGGGGAGCTGAATGTCATCATCGTTGTCTTTCTCAAGTCATTCCTCTTAAAGTACAGCAATCTTCCATCTCATCTTCTTCACCGGGACTCCCTCCTCAGTATGCTTCATTTGCCGATGTTTTTGATAAAGCTCAGTCTGAACGTCTTCCTCCTCATCGTTCTTGGGATTGTCCGATCGATCTTCTACCTGGCAAGACTCCTCCTAGGGGTCGGGTCTATCCACTTTCGTTACCTGAAACTCAAGCTACATCTGAGTACATCCAGGAGAATCTCCAGCGAGGGTTTATTCGACCTTCCACCTCTCCCGCTGGAGCCCGGTTCTTCTTCGTAAAAAAGAAGGATGGATCACTACGCCCCTGCATAGATTTTCGTGGACTCAATGCCATTACTATTAAGAATCGGTATCCCATTCCGTTGATCACTGAGTTATTTGATCGCATCAAGGGAGCTCGGATCTTTACCAAGTTGGATCTTCGTGGTGCCTATAATTTAATTAGAATCCGGTCCGGTGACAAATGGAAGACAGCGTTCAACACCAGAGATGGGCATTATGAATATCTAGTAATGCCTTTCGGGTTGTGCAATGCCCCCGCTGTTTTCCAAGGCTTCGTTAATGAGATCTTTCGGGACTTGTTAAATGTATGTGTCGTTGTCTACCTGGACGACATATTGATCTTTTCACAGGACCTGCCTTCTCATCACCAACATGTGGCAGAGGTCCTTTCCAGACTCCGGAAAAATTCATTATTCTGCAAACTAGAAAAATGTTCATTCGAGTTGCCCCAGATTCCATTTTTGGGGTATATTGTTTCCGGAGTTGGCCTAAAAATGGATCCAGAAAAGGTGAATGCTGTATTACATTGGCCCCAGCCAACTACTCTTCGTGCTATCCAGCGTTTTTTAGGTTTCGCCAATTACTATAGACGCTTCATTCAAGACTTCTCGTCCATAGCATCTCCTATTGTGGCCCTGACTCGTAAAGGGGCCAATACTAAGCAATGGTCATCCGAGGCCCTCCAAGCCTTTCAAATTCTTAAAGAGTCCTTCTCCTCTGCTCCCATTCTTCGACAGCCTGATGTGACACTTCCCTTCTTCCTAGAAGTAGATGCCTCTAATGTGGGCTTAGGAGCCATTCTCTCCCAACGCTCGGAGCAACAAAAATTCCATCCTTGTGCCTTTTACTCTCGGGGTCTCCTGCCTGCAGAGAAAAATTACACGATCGGGGACAAGGAGTTGCTGGCTATCAAAGTTGCATTAGAGGAGTGGAGATACTTATTGGAAGGAGCTCGTCACGCTGTGACGATTTTCACGGATCATAAGAACCTGTCATACCTACAGTCTGCCCAATGCTTGAATCCTCGTCAAGCAAGATGGTCTCTTTTCTTTTCCCGTTTCGAATTAATCATAACCTTCAAACCAGCTGCCAAGAACAAGAAAGCTGACGCTCTATCTCGAGCTTTTGTGACGTCCTCTGACGTTGAAGAGGTTTCCAACCATTCTATACTAGACCCCAAATGTATCTCGCTGGCTGCTTCTTCCACTAAAGTGCTACCATTTGGGAAGACCCTCGTGCCTCCTACTCTTAGGAGGAAAATCCTTTCGTGGTTCCATTCTTCTCGTTTTTCTGGACATGCTGGTGAACGCAAGACCTTTGAGATTCTCTCTCGAAGTTACTGGTGGCCCTCGATGAGGAGAGACGTCAAAGAGTTTGTTGCTTCTTGTGAATTATGTTCTCAGTTTAAATCCTCCCGCAGAACTCCAGCGGGGTTGCTGCAACCACTACCCATTCCGTCCAAGCCCTGGACCCATATTAGTATGGACTTTGTTACTGATCTGCCATCTAGTAAAAATTGTAATACTATTTGGGTAGTGGTAGACAGATTTTCGAAGATGGCTCATTTTATCCCTTTGTCTGGTTTGCCTTCCTCGTCTACTCTGGCTGAACATTTCGTTAAGGAAATCTTTCGTATCCATGGATGTCCGTCTGAGATTGTGTCAGATAGAGGAGTACAATTCGTTTCCAGATTCTGGCGGGCCCTTTGTAAAACCTTGGGCATACGATTAGCACTCTCCTCTTCTTACCATCCGCAATCAAACAGACAAACTGAACGGGTCAATCAAGATCTCGAGACCTTTATAAGGATGTTCTCATCAGCCAATCAAGACAACTGGGTAGAATTGCTTCCTTGGGCTGAATTCGCCCATAACAACATGTACCATGAGTCATCATCCAAAACTCCATTCTTTGTGGTTTACGGTCACCATCCGTCTTTTCCGAAATTTCCTGCCCTCCCTCCCACCCAAGTTCCTGCTGTAGAGACTGTTTGTCAGACCTTCAAAAATATCTGGTCTCAGGTCAGAACCTGTTTAAAGAAGACATCTGCCAAATATAAGTCTTTCGCAGATAAGAAGAGGCGGGCTATTCCACCACTAAAAATTGGAGATCGTGTCTGGTTATCTACCAAAAATATTCGTTTGAAGGTCCCATCTATGAAATTCGCTCCTCGTTTTATTGGTCCATATAGGATCATTCAAGTGATAAATCCAGTTTGTTTTAAACTTCTACTTCCTAAGAACCTTCGTATTTCTAATGCCTTCCATGTGTCCTTGCTCAAACCTCTCATCATCAACCGTTTCTCGGCTCCTCCTTCAGCACCTCAGCCAGTTCAAGTTCATCAGGAGGAAGATTTCGAGATTACTCATGTATTGGATGCAAAAATTTCGCGAGGAGTTCTCCGTTTCCTCGTTCATTGGAAGGGCTTTGGTCCTGAGGAGCGTTCATGGATCAAAGCTGAAGATCTCAACGCCCCAGCTCTTCTTAAGAAGTTTTATTCCAAAAATCCGGACAAACCCTGTTCCAGGCGTTCTGTGCCCACCTTTAAAAGGGGGGGTACTGTCACTCACCAGACTGTGAGTGCTTCTTCCCGTATGTTTAGGAACCGTGGCCGTCCACCATCCTGAGGGTCTGCGCATGCGCAGCCCTTTCAAAACCTTCAGTACCTGTTCCTTTAACTTAATTGGCTGATCAGGCAACACTCCCTATATTAAGCACCTGTGGTCAATACCACGTTGCCTGATCTTGGAGTCTCATTCCCCATGAGCCTCTGAAGGTGTTCCTGTGTTTCCTCGTGTATTCAGCGCTGCTGATTCCTGTGGTTTCCAGACCACTTCTACTCCTGTGGTTTCCAGACCACTTCAACCCTCCTGTGTTTCATCGTGACTGTTAGCTGATTCCTATCCGCTGCCTCCGTGCACTACAGTCTTCAGACCACTTCAAACCCTCCTGTGTTTCATCGGGACTGTTAGCTGATTCCTATCCGCTGCCTCCGTGCACTACAGTCCTCAGACCACTTCAACCCGCCTGTGTTTCATCGTGACTGTTAGCTGATTCCTATCCGCTGCCTCCGTGCACTACAGTCTTCAGACCACTTCAACTCTGCTGTGTTTCATCGGGACTTAGCTGATTCCTATCCGCTGCCTCCGTGCACTACAGTCCTCAGACCACTTCAACCCGCCTGTGTTTCATCGTGACTGTTTGGCTGATTCCTATCTGCTGCCTCCGTGCGCTTCAGTCTTCAGCTCATCTCTTCTCTCCCGTGTTTCCTCAAGACTGCTACAACTGATTCCTATCCGCTGCTCTCCGTGCTCAACAGTTCCAGCTCAGCTCTGCTCTCCCGTGTTTCATCGTGGCTGCACCTGCTGGTTGCTATCCGCTACCTCCGTGTACCTGCAGAGTCCTGCTGGCTGCTACTCCTCAGTTCTACTCGTGTCTACAACAGCTGATCCGCTCTCCGTGCTTCTCAGTGTTCCTGCTGGTCTCTACTCGCCAGTCTGCATCGGATCTGCGCCTCACTGCTTTCATCTCGTCTAGACCATCGCTACTCTTCAGGGTCCTCCAGGAGTCCAGTTCTACATACTACTGCTTCCTGAGTATTTGTTCCCCTGCTGGTCTACCTACCTGTGCGCTGCACCTACTTGATTACCGCTTCACCCTCCAGGGACTTCGCATCCTGCCGGCCTCCAGCCGTTCAGGTATCTCTGCACTCCTGTCTGACAGCCTGCTCCTGAACCACGGTATGCATACTTCTCATTGACTGTGCTGGTGTATTGCATATCTTGCTGGACTGAGTTGTTCTCCTCTGGAGTTTACTATCCGCTGAGACTATTGCCATCATTGACTGTGTTATCTTTTGCCGTCTCTCCCCGTGCTCCTCCTCACATATATATTCAGTGGTACAACTTGCTAGAGGTAGACCACTGATCCCTGTTTCCTGTGTCATCTGTTCCAGTATCCTCTCACATAGCAGTGGTACAACTTGCTAACGCAGACCACTGACTCCCCGGATACCTCCACTTGGATTCCATTCCTTCACCCAGACAGCGGTACAACTTGCTAACCGCAGACCGCTGACTCTCATCACCTCCTCGTTTCTGTTGGACATTCCTCCTCACTATAGCAGTGGTACAACTTGCTACCGCAGACCACTGACTACCCTCACGTGTCCTTTGTCCATACAGTTCCTTGTGTATTACTACATATATATATTACCAGTGCTGCTAGTCATAGACTTTCCTGAGCATCTCTGTCATCTGCTGTTTCCTGTTCCGTGATCACCCTGCTACCAGAGTACCATATTACCACCTATACTGCTCTGGTAAGCTTATCACCTGGTGATCCCTGGGTAAAGACTCCTAGTGCCCGTGACAGTACCGAACCGGCTTGTTTGACTCCGCTACCTCCGCTTCACTCCGCTGTACTACATCTTGGGGCGAACCTGGGGACCGCGACCTGCGACTCCTGGCAGCGAAGCCCACCCCGCCTTGCGGCGGTTCTTGGTGAACACCCGGGAGATCGTTAGACTCCGCACCTCAGGTAGGCCAGCGCTAATCAAGATTAGTAATAGAAGTATCCAGAATCTGTTACAGTTTGCTCTGACCATGGATACCACAGCTAAAGATCTGTTGGAGCATTTAGTAGGAAGGATGGATAAGCAAGAAGCTAACCAAGAGCAACTTTTAAAATTCCTCAATAGTCTATCTACTCGGTTGGATGTTGTCCAGAACACCCTAGTGGCTGGTGGATCACCTGGGCCGGCAGTGGCCCCTGTACCTCAGGCCGCAGCAGCAGCTTCTTCCTCACAGTTACGGTTACCTAACCCACCCAAGTTCGATGGAGACCCCAAGTATTGCAGAGGATTTTTAAATCAATGCTCCATACAATTCGAGCTTCTACCAGGGAACTTCCCTTCCGAAAAAACGAAAGTGGCCTATGTGATTTCGTTATTGTCCGGTCAAGCCTTAGCATGGGCTTCCCCCTTATCGGAGAGGGACGACCCCATTCTACATAACTTCAGCGTCTTTTTGTCCACTTTCAAGAAAATATTTGATGAGCCAGGAAGGGTGTCCAATGCCGCTTCCGGCTTATTACGTCTCCGCGAGGGAAACCAGTCTGTGGGACAGTATGCGGTCAACTTCAGAACTATGGCCTCTGAACTTCGCTGGAACGATGAGGTTATATAAATGACAGAAAGTGGTTGTAGGATGGACTTTGATGGGACATTTCACTCTTTCTAATCACAGATTGCTTTTACGGGGGCAGTAATAAAGAACGTGAGTTGGGAGGACACCTCGCAATGTGCTAACAGGACAATTAGGGTACAGATATTGTAACGTTGTGGTCCACACATTTCATGGTTTGTATATGACCCTTATTGTCAGAATAAAAGGTGTTACGATAGAAGTGTGTATATAGAGCGCTCTAATGCATATATAACGGGGTGTTATATATAATGTGACACCGTTATATAGGTGACACCAGTATAATAATATTTTATATGTACATTTGGTAATAATACAGTAATAATCAGTGTTATTTCCTGGTGGAGATTTGATTCTGTGATTACACTCAGTGTTGGAACTATTGCAATTTATTGGGGGGAATTCAATTGGCCGCGTTACGGGTAAAAGTAACGCGGTCTGCGCATTATTACCGTTATTACAGTAATAATGAGCTTAATTACCGTTATTATGGTAGTTTAAACGCTGGCTCAGGGAGCTGCGAGCAGAAAGCCGGGTTAAAATTACTGTAATAACGGTAATAACTTAAACGCTGCGCTAATTCAGGGGGAATTGATTTCCCCCCATTGAGTTTTAACTATTCATATGACAATTGAACACATTAGACCTGATCCATTAAGGAAAGGAAAAAAAAAAAAAGGAGTAACTTTGCATCTTTGAAAACCATGTTGCATTGGAGGGTGTTCTAAATGTAAAATGTGGGGACAGATTTATAGTTGGCTTACTACTGCACATGCTCACAGTAACGCGTACATCTGTATGCTGATGTGGTCGCATCTTGTGCCTCCTTACGTCTGTAGAGGAGGAATGGGCAGGGACAGGTCGGTATAACGCAGTCTGAGTACAGTACGACCATGGTGGCACAGACCTGCACGGAGACGCATGTACAGCTGTCAGGAGCCGGATCACTTGCGGGTTCCCAGGGCTGGTGTAAATACGCGCTGATGATGATGATGATGATGGTGGTCGGCAGTACTCGGTGGTGGCTTTTGATTGGATGATTGCGGATTGACCTCTCCACCTGATAGTAATTCCTTCATTACCTGCTCCTATATTATACACTGTAGGGGGCTGATGTTACCAGTAATGTTTCTGCTGCTTTCCTCCAGCTGTACTGTACAGAGCTTTGTTTGTTCAAAGCAAATCTAATAGAGAGCGTATTTAGCTAACAAAATGAATGTAAACAAACTTTGATGGTGGTTATGACATTTATATATTATGTTATTGTCTCTCTAATCTGATTCCATTGCATGTATTTAGTTTTCTCTTAAAACACTACTTATGTACTAAACCTGGCGCAGATAATACTGGCACATATCTTTCCAACTTAGCGACAGACAATATTGTTTAGGAATTATAAGAAATCTGTGAATGATTGACACTTTCAGTAATCATGTAACATAACATATCTATCAGTAAACCTCTGTATATGTTGTCTGTGTGGTTGTGCTCTTATTAATGGTTGTTAGTTGTGGGGTAGTAGAGTGTGTTATTAGCCATATTGTGAGTATTTCTACTTGCTGGAATTACTCAGGCACCAGTAATATTTATTTTGTGGTTAGCACTTCTGCCTCACAGCGCTGGGGTCATGAGTTCAATTCCCGACCATGGCCTTATCTGTGTGTGGAGTTTGTATGTTCTCCCTGTGTTTGTGTGGGTTTCCTCCGGGTGCTCCGGTTTCCTCCCACACTCCAAAAACATACCAGTAGGTTAATTGGCTGCTATCAAAATTGATCCTAGTCTCACTGACTGTGTATGTCTGTGCGTGTATGTTAGGGAATTTAGACTGTAAGCTCCAATGGGGCAGGGACTGATGTGAATGAGTTCTCTGTACAGCGCTGCGGAATCAGTGGCGCTATATAAATAAATGATGATGATGATGATTAGTGTTTTCAAAGTAAATCTCACTTATTTTTGCTGCCTGAATCTTCTGATTTGAGTCCCCTGATACCTCTAATGGTCCCAAGCAGGAGAACCTCTACCCTGTTCAGGGGGCTTTCAAACTGCTAGTGGGGTTGTCCAATCCCCCCTTCCCATTGATCTTCTCGTGTAACCCAAATGATGGGAATGTATGTAAATGAGATTTTCATAATTAATTTATCTAACCTAATCCAACCAGTTAAGGGGAAGGTTAACAGTTAAAATATATTTTACTCTCCTAAAGTTTAATATAAGCAAAATAATTGGTTCCAGGTCTCTTGTGAAGGCCGTGCATGGTCAATTTTAATGATGTGCTCTACACCTTCATAAATCTCTTTCTTGCCAGCATCACAATACAACATGAAGATTTCCTTTTTATCAAATAGAAAAGTATAATCCGTCATACATTTTTAAAAATAATAAATAAGAATTCAATATTTGCTGGCTTTATGATATAATTAAAAAAAATTAAAGGTTTATTACCTGGCCTATTAAACTGAATGTTCTCACATTGCAGTGTAAATATATTTTGTCAATATTAAAAACTAACTTGTAATTGTCTTCTTTGTGGAAAACCATCTACAGGATTGTAATAAACAGAAATAGTACATTTTGTTTTTTAAAAGATTTGTGTGGACAATATTGGGCAATATTTAGCCATAAGGAAAAAAGTGGATTTGGGAAATGGCTCTTAAAGTACAGACTCTGTAAATCGATCTATATTCAAGCAATGTTTTAGTAATATACTTTACAAATCCCCCCAACATATCGAGGGGTACTAAGACGGTTCCCACATCTATCGTAACCCTGCCCAGATTATACACTACTGGCACACACTGATTTTTAATGCACTTTATTTCTATGGACACAATCTGTACTTGTTTAAAATATTTTGCTGGTTTTTAATAATATTTTCACTGTTTAAGAGACACTTATTTTAATAATTAATGAATTAATATTCCTAGTAGTGCACCACAATAGACACAATACTTATCATACTGCTTGTAGACACAGATAACAATGACATCAGCACATTCTGTGGCGCCTGCCATGTCTGTAGACACATTTAACTGCAATCCGGGTTTCTGCAGAACTTCTGAGGAAGGACAAAGTCACTATTGTAAACATCACCCCTTATGATTAACTACCCAAAAAACAGTCTTAAACAAACTTTACTATTAACACTAGATATCATACATCTAAATATAGTATACAAGTATTTCTAATAATCCAGGTTAGAATGTGGTGAATGGCACGATTCTGTTGACAAATTATATTAATTGTGTTGATGTAACTGTGACAGGATGGACCTCCTATGCCACCCTGTTGTGTTGCTGGGGACCGGCTTGGCGTGCCTTGCCTCCGTCCCCTTTCTTTATCCCAAATGCGCCCCTCTAAGCGCAGTAAGAGGGGCTCCACTGCCACGACTAGGCTCCTTCACCGGCGCCTACAACTGCATCCTTCTGGGTAACTGTTGCTACTCCCCTTGCTGGGCCCCTGGACTCAGTGCTGGACTGGGGAATGAAGGGCCCACTGGGGGACTGCAATGCTAGGGGCCCACCAGAGGGGGAGTGTGGCCAACCATCATAGAGGCGAGACCAGACACTAGAGGGGGAGTGGTCAGCCCACAAAGGACAGCGAGCACCATAGTGTAGTATATGAAGAATGCAGTGTGTATATAGGGTACAGTCTTGTACTGCCCCTTAGATTGGGCAGAATAGTCACCTAAAATCGTGATTGTCCCACTAGAATCAGAACATTTGACAGACTGTCCTACCTGTTCTTGTCACTTTCACCACCTATGGCTGCTGGTTTCTTTAGTTGCGGCTTGTTTGAATCCTGGAATGTTGGGGGGTCCTTTTTGGAAAACAAAATGTATACATTTAGAAAATTACAACCAGGCCTGGCGTTAAATCAATAGGACCCACGATTAATACTTGTGCCATCCCTCCCTCTTCATCATCACTCTGTGCCTCCCCCCTCTTCTTCATCACTCTGTCCCCTTCTACCACCTCTTCTTCATCAATCTGTGCCTTTCTGCCTCCCCTTCTTCATCATTCTGTGCCTTTTTGCCCCGCTTCTTCATCCCTCTGTGCCTTTCTGCCCCCCTCTTTTTCATCACTCCGTGCCTTTCTGCCCACCCTCTTCTTCATCACTCTGTGCCTTTCTGCCCCCCCTCTTCTTCATCACTCTGTGGCTCCCCCCCCTCTTCTCCATCACTCTGTGCCTCTCCCCCTCTTCTTCATCACTCTGGGCCCCCTCCTCTTCTTCATCACTCTGTGCCTTTCCCTCCTCTTCTTCATCACTCTGTGCCTTGTCCCCCCTTGTAAAGCAACGGACATGGTGTATGGTTATTATAACCCCTTAATCTAATCCATACCTGAACTGCACTTTTTAGCCATGTTGTTATTAGGAAGTATCAGTGATGTAATTATAACATCTCCTTGGAAAAGTACTTCATGGGTTAAATTCCACCTCCACAGGGAACACACAGGAGTTAAGTGAATTAAGCTATCATTGTTATTTCTGTTTGCTCCCTATTGTCCACTAGTGAGCTCTACAGCCAGCCAGGAGCCTAACCCAGCAGGGGTCACCTGAAGGAAGACACCTGGGGAGGTAGGGGAGGGGGCTGGATAGTGTGAGAAGCCCACCAATCGAGACATTTTGCAACTCCCCTGGACAGGCAGTTCCCAAGGTGGGATTAAGAGGTGATAAAAGAGGCTACCGTGAGAGCTGGACGTATGTCACTAACTTTTGGCCAAGAGGTGATGCTCTGCCAGAGATGCGCTGTGGAACATATCTCACTGGATTTATTTGAACTGAATTCCTCACTTGTTGGACCTGCTATCATTACGGGGCCGTGCTGCATTTAATCCTGTTCTGCAGAATAAATCATACAGTGTCCAAGTGATTTGGGAACCACGTATCTTCACACCCCTTTTCTTCTTCATCACTCAGTGTCTTCCCCCCTCTTTTTCATCATCACTCTATGCCTCCCCCCCCTCTTCTTCATCACTCTGTGCCCCCCTCTTCTTCATCATTCTGTTCCTTTCTGTTTCCTTCCCCTTGTCTCCGTTCGTTTACTTACCTTCCTATTGGGTTCTTTAATCTCTTTTCTTCTCTTCTTGTCTTCTGTCTTCTTTCTTCCATGCTGGGTCCTCTCTGAACCGCTCCTCAATCAATGTCGGGCATGACTTGATGACGTCACGTCCGACATTCAATGCGAACGGAGCAGAGAAAAGAGAGGAGGAGCGCCGTGCGCGACGTGGTAAGTATGGTGTGACTGGATCACTATTAAATAACTTTTGGTAAAAATGTATTTAAAGCAAATAGTGCAGGGCACTTATTTATGTAATTGCACGTGTGCTTATATATTGATATTGTGAGATAGGAAATTGTTATTTCTGAGACCAGGGGAAGAAATTTGTCTCTTGTTTAACCTTGCTATAGTATATGCCTATTTCTGATGTATATATCTGATACAATGAGCCTGTGTTTACCAAGCCTTTGGTGTATTGTGATGTGGGGAAGTGGCTTGTTTTGGGTTTTTTGTTCTGTGGTAATGGCTATTTGGCGACTGTCTGAAGTATTCATGCCAGTCAGACCTTTTGACTTGCTAGTGGGTCTCCTGCTTCTGAAATCACAGCAAGGGTTTTAAGAATTTCATAGCTAAGTATAAATATTAGTGGCTTTGCAATGCATGTAAATCTATGTTTGAGTAAATAGAGTATATCCTGATGCTAAAAATAGCATGTGTCTGAAAGGTATAAATGCACTGACTTGTACACTGAAATGTATCATTCTGCTGTTCCATCTGACCTGACCACCGATACCTTAAATCAGTGGGACTGTCCTTGTCAGGACACCTGAGCAATAAACATCATTCTGCTTCAAAGACCTGCTTGACAACTTCTTCAATATCACTGTAATCCTGTGACCTGCCGATTAGACCCTAAAATCTAATCCGTTCTCTGGCTGATTCTGAGGTTTGGACCCAGCTCTCCAGTACCACCGCTCTGCCTGCTACCTGCAACTCTGGTCAGTGTGATAGGCCAGGGAGGATCCATCCAGAGCAACCCGGATCCATAGTAAGAGGTCCAGAGTTACCAGCTCCATTGTACCAGCACAGGAGTACACTAGCAGTGACAGTTACCCAGAAGGAACGTGGTTCTGAGCGCCATAAAGGAGTTCAGTGGTGGCAGTATTATAAGCCCCTCCTACTGCGGCAAGAGGGCGCATTTGGGATAACAACAGGGAACGGTGGCACAGTAAGCCCAGCTGGTTCCCAGCAACAACAGACAGGGTGGCATAGGCGGTCCATCCCGTCACATATATATATATATATATATATATATAAAACTATATATATATCGATAGATAGATATATATAGATATATATATATAGATATATATTATTTTTTTAAAAAAAAACCTGCTTCCCCCACCAACAAAGGGGGCAGAGTTTACAGGGGTCGGGGCCTAGCGGGGATAGCCCGGCTTCCCAGCAGGCCAGTCCGACCCTGACTGAACTGGTACACCTGACCTCTTCCTTTAGATCAGGAATGCTGTGGATTGTTCCCCCTGGCCTATCACGCTAGCCAGAGCTGCGGGTAGCCACTAGCCTCAATATAAAAAGGTGTTAACTCCTCCAGGCTAATTCACGTGCAGGCTGATTGAATCAGCCTGGATTGGCTAAAGGGGCTGGATTACTAATTCCCAATGCATCTGGTCCCTACTTTTCCTTATCCTTTGTCACAGCCTCCCACGATATTCGGAGGGCCATGCTGTCATCAGTCAGGTTACTATGTAAGATAATTGTTTCATTAGTTAAGGGGATGTCCTCTAAGGAAGGGGTTCTGGCATTAACCCTGACACATTGAGTGTCATCACTTTTATCCAAATTGCATTCTATCACACATGTCAGTTTTCCCACCTGTCTTTTTACCATCATCCTAAAACATATAGGGCAACCTTAGTGTTATTGAACCTTCCAACTGTTAAATTGACAGGGGCTTTCCAGCCCTTATTAACACTTAGCTCTTCTGGTGACACAAGCACTGGGGTCATGAGTTCAATTCCGTACCATGGCCTTATCTGTGAGGAATTTGTATGTTCTCCCCGTGTGTGTGTATGTTAGGGAATTTAGACTGTAAGCCCCAATGGGGCAGGGACTGATGTGAGTGAGTTCTCTGTACAGCGCTGCGGAATTAGTGGCGCTATATAAATGATGATGATTGTTTGCGATGAAATAGGAGTGTGAGTGCATAACCAGCAGTCAGAAAAGTCTCTGCAAGCACATAGTGAATTTGAACAAATCTATGGTCCCATGGATCTTGCAAATACTTCACATAGTAATTCACGAGCAGTTGTCCTATTCTAGACCCAGACATAGCTGCAAGGTTAACATCAGCAACAGGAAATACATCATTACTCCCCTTATTAATTTTCTTGCAGGGAGATGAGTGGATCCAGGTGTCTCGTCCAGCCACCTTGACAGAAGTTGGCATGGACAGAAGGGTTTGATATGACCCTTCAAATTGGGGGTCCAATCCATTTCTCTTGTGTTTCTTTATGCACACCCAGTCACCTGGCTAGAGGTTATGTGTCTCATCAGATACAGTAGCTTGGGATCATGAAAGAAGCATATACCCTGTGGAGTATTCGTGTTAGTTCTTGTTGCAATTGTATTACATACTGAGTCAAATCTGCATGTTGTGGGAGAAAGTAACATCCTGCTCTATCAGGGGTTCCTGCTCTATCAGGGGTTCCAAACAGAATTTCATAAGTAAACCAAGTTTTTTACTAGGACTATTTCTTATTAGAACAGAGCCAATGGAAGACATTCTAACCAGTGTTTCTGCGTTTCTGCCATTAATTTCTGCAATTTTAGTTTAATTGTACCATTTAGTCTTTCTTCCTTGCCACTACTTTGTGGATGTTAGAGGGTGTGGAGAGCCTGAGAGATGCCTAGATCTGCCAATATGTGTCCTAACACTTCTTTAGTGAAATGTGTTCCCCGATCACTTTCTATTATCTCTGGGACATCGTATCTACAGACTACTTCTGACATTAGTTTCTTCCCTATGGTTCTGGTATTTGCTATCCTGCAGGCCCAGGCTTTGGACCAACTAGAGAAGAGGTCCACGCACACCAAGACATAGTCATACCCTGCAACCTTAGGTAGTTGAATAAAATCAATTTTTAGTCTTTGAAATAATGAGCTTTGGGCATGGTATTGGCAGGTAATGGGACAGTTTTGCCAGGATTATGCAAAGCACATATGGTACAGCTTGTAGTATAAGCTTGTGCTGCCTGGGTGAAGCCTGGTGCTATCCAGTACTTGTCTAAGGTATTTACCATCATGTTCCTTGAAATGTGTCACCATGCAAGATCTGGACCATTACTGGGTAGAGTGAATGGGGCAAAATTTCGCATTCTGTCTTCTCTTTTACAGATGTCTGTTTCTGCATCTGCTTTAGTATGTCAAAATCAAATGTCTCAACTGTCAGTTAGTATATTATCTGTACAGGACTTCAAGGCTGCTTCATTTGCTGCCTGGTCTGCAAGTGCATTCCCTTTAACCTGTAGCGTATTGTCTCGGGGGCCATGCCATCATCTTCACCACAGCCACCTGCCTAGGTAGCTGCAGAGCATCAAATAGTGACTGAATAAAAAAAATGAGTATCATTTGTATCTTCCCCTTCATTTCCTACCTGTTCAACATGCCATCTTCCTACAGTATTCCCCTCTTTTGGACCCAGCGACAGGACACTGTTGCTACTGGGTCAAAAACTACATCTTTTGATGGTGATGTTGGAAGGTGTAAGCAAGGCTATTTCATATTTTGTAAGCCTTGCAGCTGACAAGTGTCTGGTTTGAGCTTGATTCAGGATCTCTGTGACAGCATGAGGAACCTGAATGGTTAACAATGTCTGCAATTTTGTCTACGAGTGCGGCTACTGCAGCCACAGTTTGTACACATGAGGGGGCCCCTTTAATTACAGAGTCCAAATTTAAGGGAGAATATCCTAATGGCTTTTGTTTGTTTCCATATTCCTGGGTCAACACCCCCTGAGCATGACCTGAATTTTCATGGCAAAAGACTGTAAATGACTTGGTATAGTCTGGAAGTGCAAGTGTAGGAGTGTAGCCCATAAAGTCTTACATCTTTTTTCTAAAACACAGTATTCATTACTCAGCAGGGTCCATCACTTACATTTTTCTAATGTCTACTTATGTTGTTAGATATGGACCAAATCATATTGCAACTTTCTACTCATTGGAAGTTGAATAAAATCAGTCTGGAATACCTGGAAGTGTCCCTCTGTAGCTGGAAGGTGTGCTGGTTCTGTGGAACAGCGCATCCAGGATTTACCTGTAAACAGGTTAAACAGCTTGCAGAATTTTGCAGCTAGTGTCAAAAATCCCAGAGCATACCAATAGGCCTTAATCAATTGAGCCATAGCAGTCTTTGATAAGTGTGTGAAACCACTACTAAACTATGCCAAATCTGGGTACAAACGTTTTGTTACTGCGCCACAAACCTGTGTGGTCTGGTTTACATCCTCCCTGCTGCCAGCTTGATACCTCCTGTAGAGAACAAACGTTTGCATAGAGATTAGCATTTACTCATCATGGATTACAGTAACTGTCTTATGTTGGGATACCCAGTGCAGGAGAATTGCATAGTGCTTAGTTCAGTGCAGCAAAATATTCCTTTGTTTCTGTAGTGTATATGATTGGATCTGGGGCTGCACTATGTGAGGTCATACAGTTGGGCTACTATGTATGTAAATAGTTGAGTATCTGTAAAAGACAGTTTTAAAATTAGGTGAACAAATGAGAAGGTTATCAACATACATAATCAGGATTAAACCACCTTTTGGAGACAGGGTAACAGTTATCAGTTACATTTTGATTAAAATCCAAGCAGAATAGTTGTGAAATGTTATTAGTGCTCCAAAGTGTAAAAGCAGCCAGAACAGTTTCTAATCTAGAGAATACACAACATCTAAAAACCAAATATGAAAACCCAAAATAATTGAAATAGTTCATAGCTGATCTTACCTTTGGTTCATAGTCCCATTATATATTAAAGAAAATAATAAATATAAAATACAAAAATAGTGCAAAAACGTAATATAATAGATAATTTTATCTAAATAGTGCCCAATTCTCCAAAAAAGTAAGTGATGATAACTTGGTGAAGAAATTATTCTCTAGTGTTTTTCTTTTCTATTAGCCTTTTCAACCTATGTATGTGCAGAAGATCTGATTCACCTGTGATACTTTGATGGTAATGCACTTACTGGAAAATATCTTGAATAAAGTCCTGTAACTGTTTCTTTAGATGATTTTCTCCAAACGATTACATCTCGGGTATTACATCTCAGGATAATATCCCAGTTTATACCCAAAATTGGAAAGAGAAAAATAGAGAAGCCTAGTGTGATATTGTTTTTCTTCAAAACTTCTTTATTCTCTTATAACAATTACACTCACATTACAAATCTTTAAAAAAGCTTTGAGGTAAATAATGGTATACAAAGGTACCCCTACCAGGATTGAAATTCATACGGGCATCATATAGATGAATTTCAGGTGTTATTTTCCCGGGATTTCATCTTATGGCATCACATACATTTCCCTTCAACAATTTGTTGTGCTGGTATAGGGGTCCTTAATTTCTCCCACAATGGTCTCCAACCAATGCATTTCGACTGCTAGAAGTGTAGTCTTTTTCAAGGTATGTGAGACACAGTGTGGTGAATCCATATTTAAACTCCAGTTAGCCAATCAGAATATGGGAAGAGGTCATCAAATTTTTAAATTAAATTAAATTCCCGGAAGAATAACTTACACAATACACTTTTTATGAACCATCTAATAATTGTCACATAAAATCATCCTTTAAAAGCTTATCTTCAAATTTAAGTCTTTTATGAAACCGGAAGTGACGTTTCGCATCTTACTCTCCATTCATAGATCTTCAATTTTAATACAATAAATAATAAATATTTATATACCAACAATTAATTAATCCTAAATTACAAAACATAATAAAATGAAGATAAAGTGCTTTAAGTGACGTAGCGATATCTCAGTTGCTTTAGATATACAATTAAAAAAAGTCAAAATTAATCAAATGAATAATTCATAGACTAATAACCATTTGCTACCAAATCCACTAATGTGCATTCATAGAAATAAGTATAATGTTTAATACTTTACACGATCCAAGTTTCATCATTATAATGACATCACCGGAAGCGACATAACGCTAATGTTGCGATAACAAATATAGTTAACTATAAGTCAGAAATTTACCAGAAAATTACAAAACTTTAATAAAAGCAAAGATGAAGCACTTTATCTGATTACTGGAAGTGATGTGACGATATCTTCTTTACTTTCTTTTACAATTGCAGGAAGTCAAGATGAATCAAATGTTAAAATTTATAGACTAATAAACATTTAATTCCAGATCCATAAATGTACATTCATAAAAATTAGTATACTGTTTAATGCTTTACACAATACAAGTCTCATCAATACAGTGATGTCACCGGAAATGACGTTACGGTAATGTTACCATACCAACTGTAAATAATAAATTTACCTAACATTCATTTTAGTCAAAACTCTATACACATAGATTTTTTATATCATTGGTAAATAACCAATAGAGTTTAGAATTTTTTTTGTCAATAATGATCTATTCTATACATCTGTATCATGTTCTCCACATGTATTACACCTC
The DNA here is from genome assembly GCA_036250195.1 of Mixophyes australis. NCBI lineage: Eukaryota > Metazoa > Chordata > Amphibia > Anura > Limnodynastidae > Mixophyes > Mixophyes australis. The sequence goes on from JAVHZZ010000001.1 coordinate 498,519,232, forward strand.
CTATTTTATCAGTGAGGATAACATATCATTATCCAACCCGGAAAAGGAACAGATATAAAGATAGAAAAATAAATGGTAGCAATAAAGTGGAGAGTAATAATATAGACAATGGCCCCTTGATCGTATTCTTCTCCTTGATCTTTATAGGAAAAATATTGATTGAAGTATTTAGATTCCCCATATTTTATCATTCATCATTACCAAAGGAGGATACTGTAGAAACAAAAGAGGGAAAAAGAGTGTTAAACCAAATCAAATCAGAAAAAAATTAACCTCCATATCCTTATTTAGACCTTTCAGGTCAAGAGTATCCAACTTGAATATCCAACTCATTTCTCTTCTTGATAATTGGTTTTCTATATTTCCACATTTTCAATCTGGTTGGATTTGGTCTATTCCTACAAAATGTGTAAGGTCCTTCTCTCTACATTTGTGTTGTTGTTTAAAATGAGCTGACAATGAATGGGTCCATAAACCCTTTTTTATATTGTATAGATGTTCACTCATCCTCTTTTTTTTAAGGGTCTTGTGGTTTCACCGATGTATATAAGTTCGCATTTACACTCTATTAAATAAATAACATTTCTAGACTTACATGTTATAAAAATATTGATCTTTATCGTTTGACCGTTTATCACAAGTTCTATAATTTTGATGTTCTTTCCACTTGTGTTTTTGCATGCCTGACAAATACCACATCGAAAAAACCTTTTGTTTTTATTTTACCCTTTAGTTCTTCAGGAAGGATACCTTTCACTAAATGGTCCTTCAGATTCGCTGATCTTTTAAAAATTAACCTTGGTCTATCCGGAAGTGTCTTTGAAAGAGTTTGATCCATTAATAATATATTCCAATGTTTATGTTTTATATTTTCTATTTTTTTATCATCGCTATTATATCTAGTGATAAAAGCTAAATTATAGTTCTTATCTTCCGCTTTTATTTGAATTAATACAGTCCCTCTCATTGTAGGATATAATAAATCTCTTTTGCTATGTCAAGCTGTTTCTCAATATAACCCCTCATAATAAAATTTTGTGTCATATCTTCCATCTGTTGTAATAATATATTTTATTCCATACAGGTTTTTTTCAGTCTTAGAAATTGGGTTTATGGTATTGCATTACACCAATTCATATGATGTTCACTACGTATGTACGTATTGATATCCGCTGGTTTTCTATATAATTTGAAATGCAAATTTACTTCATGGACATACATTTCAAGATCTAAAAACTGTACCACAGTTTGACTAATGTTACATGTTCATTTTATATTCCAATTATTTGTATTTAAGAAGGTACAAAACTGCATTAAAGACTCGAAATTAAAGAATATATATAATCAATAAATCTTAGCCAGGATACCAGGTTTGCCCAATAGCTCACAATATTTTGTTGTTCCCAATATGCCATAAAAATATTGGTATAGATTGGGGCAAACCTGGTACCCATGGCTGTTCCAGTCTGCTGAAAAGAATATTCTCCCTGAACGTAAAAACAGTTATTGTTAAGTATAAATTTTTTACCTTCCTTTCTGAAATATTTTAAACTCTTAGATTAACCAGCTCCCTCTAGAACAAAATTTACAGCCTCTAAACCTTTCTGGTGTTGAATTATAGTGTACAGGGATGTTATATCTGCTGTGACTAGAAAATAATATTCTCTCCAATTTATTGTTTCTAATAAATTTAATACATTACCTAAATCTTTTAGATACGATGAAGTCCACAACTCCTCTCTCCGTCTCTGGAGTGGCCACATTGGCCTCCCTGGCGCCTTGTGATGTTCCTTAGAAAATGTAACAAATCCATTAATAACCATTATCAGTACAAAAGCAGTTACAGGTGCTTTTCATTACAGGCAAACTATTAATAGCATCCCCCCAACCCCCACCCACACTACACCATAGGTGGATTTACCTTCTACAAAGTCATCCTCCTCCTGGCTTGTGCCTGCAGGCAGGGCCATCTTAACATTATGGGCCCTCGGGCAAAGCAGTGCACCGGGGCCCCTAGATATAGATATAGACATATAGATATATACAGATACAGATATAGATATATATAGAGAAAGAGATAGAGATAGATAGATGTACTTGCTCAGTGACCCTTGTAGGTTTTCTTTGCAGGTTTTTTCTTTTGCAGGATTATTTATTCTCATTAAGAGCCGTGCCTATGGGGCCCCCTTGCCCGTGGGGCCCCCGGGCAGCTGCCCATCGTGCCCAATGGAAAAGATGGCCCTGCCTGCAGGTACTGGTGCTGTCTGTTTTTTGGTGGAGGCTGTGTGTAGATAATTTTGAAAGGTTTTATATTAATAAGTAAAAACATTCACCATAAAAAAACAAAAAAACAAAATATCATTAAATAAAGGCTCAGGCTTCTGTTTGCAGTGTGCAAAAAAATCAAACTTTTACCTGCTGCAGGATTACTGTTTTAGCGGATAAACATTTGCACCATTATACATTACTCACCAGCCTTAGGTCGTGACACAGGTCTGTTGGTGTCTCGCATGTTTATGCCCTCGAGAAGCTCAATTGAAAAGAGTTGGTTGAAATCCTCCTTGTACGACATGTAGGTCATCACCAGAACATGCTCCAGTCACTGCTGCAGCTCTTCTCTCCTTTGCCATTTTCTCTTTAACGCTGCGCTTTATGTCGCTGATGCACTTGCAGCAGTTTTTAATAGATCACTTAATGGGGCCCACTGTATTAACAGCATCATATTATTGTGAAAATTGCTGTTTATTGCGCATAAATGTGGTCTTTGCAGCAAGACTCCCGAAAATGCGCTCATACACGGGCACTAAATTGTATATGAGTGCACAATTTCCCTGAAAACTAAGGCGCACATTGCACCCCAACTTTGTTTTGCCCACAGAAGGGCCTGGCTCTTCCTCCTGCTCCTCCTCAGCTCCTAGCTCCTCTCTCTCTCATCCTCCCCACTGCCCCTAGTCTCCTCACTTCTCCTGTCTCTTCCTCCTGCTCCTCAGCTCCTAGCTCCTCTCTCTCATCCTCCCCACTGCCCCTAGTCTCCTCACCTCTCCTGTCTCTTCCTCCTGCACCTCCTCACCTCCTAGCTCCTCTCTCTCATCCTCCCCACTGCCCCTAGTCTCCTCACCTCTCCTGGCTCTTCCTCCTGCACCTCCTCACCTCCTAGCTCCTCTCTCTCATCCTCCCCACTGCCCCTATTCTCCTCACCTCTCCTGTCTCTTCCTCCTGCTCCTCAGCTCCTAGCTCCTCTCTCTCATCCTCCCCACTGCCCCTAGTCTCCTCACCTCTCCTGTCTCTTCCTCCTGCTCCTCCTCACCTCCTAGCTCCTCTCTCTCATCCTCCCCACTGCCCCTAGTCTCCTCACCTCTCCTGTCTCTTCCTCCTGCTCCTCAGCTCCTAGCTCCTCTCTCTCATCCTCCCCACTGCTCCTAGTCTCCTCACCTCTCCTGTCTCTTACTCCTGCTCCTCAGCTCATAGCTCCTCTCTCTCATCCTCCCCACTCCCCCTAGTCTCCTCACCTCTCCTGTCTCTTCCTCCTGCTCCTTAGCTCCTAGCTCCTCTTTCTCATCTTCCCCACTGCCCCTAGTCTCCTCACCTCTCCTGTCTCTTCCTCCTGCTCCTCAGCTCCTAGCTCCTCTCTCTCATCCTCCCCACTGCCCCTAGTCTCCTCACCTCTCCTGTCTCTTCCTCCTGCTCCTAAGCTCATAGCTCCTCTCTCTCATCCTCCCCACTCCCCCTAGTCTCCTCACCTCTCCTGTCTCTTCCTCCTGCTCCTCACCTCCTAGCTCCTCTCTCTCATCCTCCCCACTGCCCCTAGTCTCCTCACCTCTCCTGTCTTTTCCTCCTGCTCCTCAGCTCCTAGCTCCTCTATCTCATCCTCCCCACTGCCCCTAGTCTCCTCACCTCTCCTGTCTCTTCCTCCTGCTCCTCAGCTCCTAGCTCCTCTCTCTCATCCTCCCCACTGCCCCATGTCTCCTCACCTCTCCTGTCTCTTCCTCCTGCTCCTCAGCTCCTAGCTTCTCTCTCTCATCCTCCCCACTGTCACTAGTCTCCTCACTTCTCCTTCCTCTCACCCTGCTGACAGACCAACACACAGGGGAAAGAAAGAACGAAAAACAAATAAACTGACAAAATAAAGACGGGAAATACAGTTAACAGCAAAAAACACTCACCAAAAAAAAGTAATAATAAACACAAAGGAAATAAGACAAACAAGGGAAACTAAATCAACTAAGACAAACTGGCCTCCACAAAACTGACTTTCCACACTCCTTAACACAAAATAAACTCTCTCCTACACTGTCACCTGCTCTCTTTATGCTCCTGAAACCACTATCAACTGAAATAATTCAGAACCTTGCTTTTTTCATGCTAGTAAGATCAAAATCGCATCAGCTTTGCATGTAAAGCTTGCAACCAATCAGAAATAGGTATTGGTTTGAAAATGACGAATTTCAGCTAAACACAGGAGAGTTTAAATTGCCGCAAATCACGAGAGATTAACAGCTATTTGGTCTTTTAGATGAACAATAGCTACTTAATACATACGGCGACTTGGTGACTCAAATCATCTGTGATCTCTCACGCTTTGAAATCGCTGAGAAAATTGCACCTTGATACATTTACCCCCAGGAGTCAGTGTCTGACTGTAGGGCCCACTCGGGGTATGCAATGGTAGGGGCCCATTAAATAGTTAGCACTTCGGGTGGCACACTGCTGGTAATACGTGGCCAGCCACCAGAGTGGGCTTGGTCAGCCCATAGAGGACATGGCATGAGATTGTGCAGAATCATGTTTGCAGACATAGCGTTGCGCTCAACATACACAAGCCAAGATAAACACACTGTCCAAACAGTAGGCAAACTTATGTTTGGCTATTCAAGCTGGCAAAAAGATATTAAACTGTTACTCTAGTAAAAGGCTATGGGGTGTGAGTTTGACCCGTGTGGAGTTTGTATGTTCTTCACATGTTTCCATGTATTTCCTCCAGGATGCTCCTCTTTCATCCCATAGTACAAAAACATATTGGTTAATTGGCTTCTAATGAAAACTCTTGTGGGTGTTCATCTGGCAAGGAGTATAGATTGTTAGATCCACCGTGACAGGTGCCGATGTGATTAATTAGATATTCTCTAATAAGTGCTTCATTATATATATATATATATAGGCTTTATACAGTTAAAGGTTAATAAATAAATAATAAAAACATAGAAATAATTAAAGTATTATAACATTATTACAACTGGGATAGAGCAGATTACAGGTAAAAAATTAAAGTTTATGTTATAGTGACAAAGACGAAAAATATAAAAAATATGGCTGAAGCATTGGTTAATGTCATATATATGTAATCATATAAAAATGTATATGGGCACTAGGGCATACAGTCATTTGTAGTGCCAAAAGTGGTGTTCCCCCAAGAAAATATCAGTGACCATGATTATATAAATAAATAAAATGGCCCACGTTATGATATACATAAATAAAAGTGCCCCCGTAATAATATAAATAAATAATAGCACCCCTTGATTATATAAATGAATAACAGTGCTTCTCTGATGATATCATTAAATAATAGTGCTGTCTGATGATGTAAATACATAATAATTGCACCCAATGATATAAACAATAGTACCCCATAATTATATAAACTAGTAGTAGTGCCAGTGGGGCTCACCAGGGACTTCCCCTGTCTACCAGTGGGCCATTCAAACCCTGCCAGGAGTCCCTCCCAGGTTCCTACAAACCTATCAGGACACCATATTAAAATCATAATACACTTTAGATAGTTAAAGAACTCTAGACTTATATTGAGTCTCCCTTCAATGCCTGCTTTAATAAGAAGAGGTCCGGTAGCACAGCTTATACCACCTACCCACCGGTATCCCATTTACATAGTCTATCAGAGTCCCTGACACATCACACTTCTAACCCTCACATACCCAATCATAAACTTTGAGTTCGCTGCTCATAATGTAAGTGGAAAGCCTACACAAGCCTCAGCTAACCAGACCTCCCTTTGACACTACCCTTCACCATATATGAACAACTGCAACCAGGACAAAATGAGTATATTTAAAGACACCTACAAGCAACAAGCTCCTGCCCTCCCCACTACTCAGGAGACAGGCTGAGCACAAAGACTCCCCACAGAGTCTCCAGGCCTTACAACATAGGCACACCACATCCCAAAACCACTAACCATATACCACTACGTTCCCAAATATCTATTGCATGGGCTATTTAGCTCCCTTTGTTTAGCACATCTGTGGCAAAAAAGAACCATCACCAGTTCTACAACATTTGGGGATACAAAGCAACCCCCACATCCTGTGACTCATCTCCCATCTGATTTTCAATAGGACAATCTACTCCATGAGATATTAACTGGAAAAGCATGCAAATATCCAACAAGAGAAACACCTCCAAACAACCACTCCACTGTGAAGGGACACCAGCAGAAAGCCATTCCGGAACCAATCCATCCTACCTAGGACAGGAACTCAAAGCTCTTTTGTTGCAGACAGCTATTTACGGTTATTATGCTGAGGAATAACCTACTCAACTCCTGTCAGATATACTATGTTTGTAAAGTGAAATTACAATTTAGATCCCAAATGTATATAAACCTCAGGTAACCAGCAGACTGCAGGTATAGCAATAAGCTCAGTATGCAGTGTACAGTGAGTACACAGGTTTAGTAACAATGCTGAACCCAGAAACAACCCAGAAGCAGAAATCTAATGCACCGTCAGACATAAATAATAGAATGGCGACTTAGAATACAACATGGTTACAGGGGACTGATGAGGAGATTGTTAGCAAGGAATTCAGAGTGCAAATTCAAGTAGAGAACCACAGTTCAGTACTGAGAGTGGAAGCGAGGTACAGACGTGAATAAATAATCTGACTACTGGGTGATACAGGTTCCTTCTGTAAGAACAGGAACATGGACACACACCTAATAGTGTAATATTAGTTAAGCTATCAGTATTGTTTAACCATTCTTAACTAATTTCAAACCATATATCATTACAAGTGTAAAAAATACACTAATAACATCAACATTTATACGAAAGCATTAGTATCCCTATATATCTGGCATCTGTCACCATTATTGGAACCTTGCAAGACTCTTAAGAATTTCTAGTCCCTGATACATCTCACTCACTCTCACTTTTAAGAGATCAATTATTTCCACAGCAACTAATATGTGGTTAAATTGTGTTGCTTTTAAAAAAAAAGCAAAATATAAATATAACTAAATATAAAATATTACCAAAACATTTTTAAACCATACTTTATCATTGGCAAGTTCTAAGATAATCAATTTATCAACTTCTATTAACAACTTTGCTGAAGAGAAGATATTTTTCTTAATTTTACATTATTTTGAATTCAAAAAAGATATATCTTTAATTCCATCAGTATCCTCAATTTTAGAATACATTTTTTTTAAATAACTAATATTCCAAATACCTTAGAGTCCTCTATTTGACTCACAATCACATAATTAATCCTAAGGTCTCTATTATTGCAATGAAAACATACAGTCATGGTCAAAACTTTTGAGCATGACAGAAATATTATTTTTCACAAAGTCTGCTTCCTCATTTTTTATAATTATACATTTGCATATACTCCAGAATGTCATGAAGAGTGATCAGATGAATTGCAATTAATTTCACAGTCCCTCTTTGCATGACAATGAACTTTATCCCAAAAACAACATTTCCACTGCATTTCAGCCCTGCCACAAAAGGACCAGCTGGCATCAGGGCAGCTATTCTTTTGTTAACACAGGTGAGAGTGCTGACGAGGACAAGGCTGGAGATCACTCTGTCATGCTGATTGAGTTAGAATAACAGACTGGAAGCTTTAAAAGGAGGATGGTGCTTGAAATCATTGTTCTTCTTCTGTTAACCATGGTTACCTGCAAGGAAACACATGCAGTCATCATTGGTTTGCACAATAAGGGCTTCACAGTCAAGGATATTGCTGCTTGTAAGATTACACCTAAATCAACCATTTATCGGATCATCAAGAATTTCAAGGAGAGAGGTTTAATAGTTGTGAAGAAGGCTTCAGGCGGCCAATAACGTCCAGCAAGTGCCAGGACCGTCTGCTAAAGTTGATTCAGCTGCAGGATCGGGGCACCACCAGTGCAGAGCTTGCTCAGGAATGGCAGGAGGTAGGTGTGAGTGCATCTGAACGCACAGTGAGGCGAAGACTTTTGGAGGATGGCCTGGTGTCAAAAAGGCCAGCAAAGAAGCCACTTCTCTCCAAGAAAAACATCAGGGACAGACTGATATTCTGCAAAATGTACAGGGATTGGACTGCTAAGGACTGGGGTAAAGTTGTTTTCTCTGATGAATCCCCTTTCAGATTGTTTGGGGCATCTGGAAAAATGCTTGTCCGGAGAAGGAAAGGTGAGTGCTAAAATCAGTCCTGTGTCACGCCAACAGTAAAGCATCCTGAGACCATTCATGTGTGGGGCTGCTTCTCAGCCAATGGAGTGGGCTCACTCACAATTTTGCCTAAGAACAGAGCCATGAATAAAGAGTGGTACCAAAACATCCTCCAAGAGCAACTTCTCCCAACCATCTAAGAACAGTTTGGTGACAAACAATATCTGGCTTGGGTATCAAAACCTCAAAATCTTGGGTCAGTGTCCAGGAAACTCCCCAGACTTTAATTCCATTGAGAACATGGTTAATCCTCAAGAGGCGGGTGAACAAACAAAAATCCAAAAATTCTGACAAACTCCAAGCATTGATTAGGCAAGAATGGGCGGCCATCAGTCAGTATGTGTTCAGAAGTTGATTGACAGCATGCCAGGGCGAATTGCAGAGGTCTTCAAAAAGAAGGGTCAACACTGCATAAACTTAATGTAATTGTCAATAAAATCTTTTGACACTAATAAAATGCTTGTAATTGTACTTCAGTATACCATAGTAACATCTGACAAAAAGGTCTACAAAACACTGAAGCAGCAAACTTTGTGAAAACCAATACTTGTGTCATTCTCAAAACTTTTGGTCATGACTGTATGTTTTATCTATTTCTTGTTTCAACTTTAATTTCTCTATGATTAAAACAACAATCTCTGAATATCAGTTAAATCCAGTAACATCTAGGGCAAAATGTATCAATCTATAATTTGCCTTTTTCAGTGATTTTGAACCTGCCGGTATATAAAAGTGCGAGTTGATAGTAAATCAGCAGTAAAGTGATGTAACCAAAATTGACATGTTACAAATCGCGGTGCCTACTTTTGGCCATTCGAAGAATAAAAGTCACCATATGTATGAAGCTGTGATTTTGTGAACTCGAACAAGACTGCTGTAAAAATTGCCAGAATCAACGCGTTGCTTTGGATAGGCGAGATTGGCAAACACATCAGTTTTCCATGACTGGCCAATGTTAAAATAACAGGAAGCACAATACAAGTTGAATTATGAGGTTAATCATGATTTCTTGTTTAGACGGGTAAAAATTATTACTAATTATCCTACAGGTGCCAAATTATTTTATGAATAAATTAGTGGTCAAATTTTAACTAATGATTAAGGGAATATTTATTTTATTTTATGATTTTATTATTTCATTACCAGTGGGGCAATAATAATTTAGTTCTGATGTGGGAATACTTAACATTTCCAGATGGGAACACAATTTAAAGTACAAACTTGTAGCACCACAAATGGCAATATGCACATGGGCACAAAGGCAAGATCCTATACAAGTATTGGGGGTTCGGGGTCTTATGTCCAATAAAAAGAGATGCCAATAGCATGAAAATACTTTAGGCTTGTTTTTTTGAAAGTGCCAATCACTTCACTCCAATGTTTTCCAGAAGAGCAATGCTTACAAGCTACGCCTTCACCTTAAATTATTTTGTTAAAAAAAAAAAAAGTTTTATTCGGTATAACATGTCCCCTGCAGGAGCTCCTATGATCTTCATCTTCGTATTGACTATAGAGTATTAACTCAAATAATTATACATAACTGATACTAAGCCAGCTTTACTAATCTCAACCTCAGAGCGACATTTATTCTGTTCAAAAAAGTAAGAGTGGGTGATGAGTAGAAGACTGAGTTCAGAATCTTGTATTGACATTTTGAATACCATGTGATGCTTATTCATCTTTACAATGCTCCAAACACTTTATCAGTTATCTATTCAACGATTTACTGGATCAATTTGTGGTTGCCTATTTAGATGAAATCTTGATATATTCTGAAGGTTTACAGACCCACAGGAGACTTATCCGTATAGCATTGGAGCACCTTTGGCAACATCACCTGTATGCTAAACTATAAAAGTGCATTTGAGAAGGAGACAATGGACTTCTAGGACATGTAATATCCCACCAAGGTTTTCAAATGGATCCAGCTAAAACCAAGGCTGTTGATAATGACCCATACCCAACAATGTTAAGGGCAATTGCTATTGACAGCTCATACTTTCCCAACTATTGCTACTCCCATTACTGTTCTAACACAGAAGAATACAACTTCTCAATGAACCTCAGCTGCTCTGGAGGCCTTCATTAAATATGCTTCCACTTCAGCATCCATCCTAATACAACTGGATCTTGAAGTTTGATGCATCTGATACGACTATGGGAGCTGTCCTAGCCCAGCAGAGAGGGGACAAAATGATCCTTCGAAATTGTGACTATTTTTCCAAATGCTTCCTACCAGCAAATGCCACTATAGTAATGGAGCCAAAGAACTATTGGCCATCAAGTTGGTTTTCTGCAGATGGCGCCATTTACTCAAGCATCACACATTCTGATTTCATATATAGAGATCACACAAATCTTGAGTATTTGAAGACCACGTGGCGTTTAATCTGGTGACAAGCTAAATGGGCAATGTTCCTTGCTCACTTCAACTTCCATGTTACCTACCGACCTGGTTCTAAAAATGGAAAGGCTTCAAGACAATTTGGAGCTACTTCAACATCACAATCCTCCAAAGATGACATTTTACCAGCACAGACCTTGCAGCAATTTGTTTCCCAATGCTTCGCACAAGAGTTACAATGCCCACACGCCAGAGATATCAAATGTCCACACTCTTAATACAGTAAATATTATATAATGTTGCAGCTGTATTTTTAGCACATACAGAGACACTCCACAGGGTATTAACATCACTCCAACATTGCAGAAGTTCTCTATGTCTATGTCACTGAAATGCAAAGTATCTGAAAGTAAAAAATAAAACTTTTAACGCTGATGATTATGATGCAGATGATGATTAATATTATTAAATTATGTAAATGTACCATGAGATGGAAATAAGTCGTTTTCTGAACTCTTGTATATTATGTATTTAGCAAAAAAATATTGTTACTCGAATCATAGAAATGATACAGATTTTTTTTATGTCCTAAAGGTTAAAATAGCTTCTCATGGATTGTGACCAGTGTGTACTGGAAAACGGTAGAAGCAACAAGATCAGGACTATGTGTTTCAGTTTAAAATTATCTCTTTAAATGAAAATGCAGTGTTCATGAAACACAATAATTGGGACCATTCATGTGATTGTGAAAGGTTTAGGTTAAATGCTTTTTAGCCTTCTAAGCAAAGCTTTGGAATAATGCCAGTGAGCATAAAAGAACAATAGTCACATAGAACGACAAGTCAGTATACTTCTGCTTACAGAAGAAAAACTGTGCATATAAAGCTCCCATTCCTCATGCCCTGAATACACAGTTCACTAGAACTCATCTAAACCAACAACATGGGAAAGGTAAATAATTACTAATATCATATACATGTTTTCCGTTCAATTATTAAAATGTGATTTATCTTAGACAGAACTGACCACAGTCTGAACAACTTGTGTTCTACAGAATTTGTTGTATGCATTGTCTAAGATTTTCTCTTTTCTTCTCTTTAAAAAATAAATGAGATGAACAGGTTTCCAAAATATAATATTTCTATTTATTATTGAAAAGATATTATACATAGATACAGCCATACTGGACGAAGCAGACATACGCCCAGGGTCTCAAATGCCAATTGACAATCTATATTTGATTAAGTCATTCTTTTTTAGATAATGTTACTCCTTATTACTTTAAAACACACCTTCCCAGCTTACATTACTGCTGGCACTCTAAGTCTCTATCATTAAAGTGACATGTTCTTTTGGAAGGGTCATCTTGACCTTATTTAGAGCCAATATTTCTTTGGCCTTATTCGGCAATTGTGAAATGAAGATCACATGGCAATTATATAACTTGTTGATCTCATGTTGTGCAATACATGTTGTTGTGTAATATGTGTTTTTCCGTTCTCTTAAAAGCACATACCCAAAATTCAAGTTCATTGGTTCATTCTATTGAACTAATTGGTAATATAGTGTTTTTGTTAATTATTACTTCGACAGCATGTAATGTAAATGTTTAAAAAAAATAATATTGAAATATCATTTTTTTTCCCCCACAGATTGTTTTCTACGAGGACAGGAACTTCCAGGGTCGCTCCTATGAGTGCAACTCTGAATGTCCAGACTTGTCCTCATATTTTAGACGCTGTAACTCCATTCGTGTGGAGAGTGGGAACTGGATCCTGTATGAACACCCCAACTACAGAGGACACCAGTACTTCCTCCATAGAGGCGAGTACCCTGAATTCCAGCAGTGGATGGGTTACAATGACTCCATTCGGTCGTGCCGTCTAAGCCCACAGGTAACTAGCAGACATTTTTATTTAGTAAGGTCTCTTAATTACATTTAATAAATTGTTGAAGAAAACTCATCCAATTAATGCCTTAAAATTAGACAAAGTGTAAGAAAGAAATTCAATTATAGTTGTGTTATATATTTACTGTGTATTATATGCTAAAATGGATTACATTTGAAAAAAAAATTATAATTGTCATTTTTAATGTTATTATGGCAGCACCAAGGTTCATTCAGAGCCAGGATCTATGAGAAAGAAGACTTCAGAGGTCAGATGATGGAATTCACTGAAGATTGTCATAATGTCAATGAGAGATTCCGTTACCATGATATCCACTCTGCTCAGATACAAGATGGGTACTGGATGTTCTATGAAGAGCCCAACTACAGGGGCCGTCAGTTTTACCTGAGACCTGGAGAATACAAAAGATACACTGACTGGGGAGCCACAGGCCCTAGAATTGGTTCCTTCAGACGTGTCCATCATATGTATTAAAACAGCTGAAAAGTCAGTCTGTTATTTCATTCAATAAAATATTTTGAATAACTTTTTTGTTATATTTTATTTATTTATGCCTTTATTTATGCATCGGCCTATTTCTCCAACTAACCCTTTTCTTGCTGAAGAAAGAAATGTACAATTTTAGTGTAAGTGTGTATCTGCATATTAGTATAGTATATGTGTCTGTGATGTAATCTCATGTCTGCAATCTAGATTTTTTATTAAGACAGGGTAAGGAAGGTGGCACATTCATTATCTCAAGTTACTTTGTATGTACCTGACAGTGGTAATACAATGCCCTAATTTAAATACATATCTTTACAAAGGTAAATATGGCAAAGTTTCTTCCTCTTATTACTGAGTGTCATTCTTCAAGTAAACTTAAAAAAGTCCTGATGAAAATTCACATATTAAATCATATAAAAAACGGAGCTTACTTCTACATTTTTATACATATATAAATACCTCCAGTATGCTGTCTACCCTAGGCCAGAATAAGAGCAACATATGCTGAATATTATTAAAGACCTATGGTGAGCAGCACCATACCACTGGAATAGCAGTGACTAGCATCATTAAGGGCATGGGTAGATCCTCCATCCATCAACCTCAATCTCCCTCTCCTCTACTCACATGCTGTATGATACATATAAATAAATAGATGATGATGATTATAGGGATGATGCATGCACCACTATCTGGGTCGCACTGCGTGTGAATAAAGTAAATAGAGGAATAAAATCTCCCAATTGTTTTTCAAGTTCCTGGCTGAGGGAGCCAATCTCACACAATTGGGAATATCCTGATGGAATCAGCATAGTTAAAAGGTAAAATTATGTTATTTTGTTAATTTATGTTACTGACAATGAATAACGACAAAACAGAAAATGCATGTAAATGGTATTAATCAATATAGACAGGAGACTGCATATAAAAATGGTATCAATCAAATGAAATAAATTATGTCAATATTTACAGCAGATCTCAAATTACATCCTCAAGCAGAAACAACATGGGTGTATTGTAAGTAAGACAAACCAGGTATTATACATCTCTGCATAATATCTTGCTCAGACTATGGATAGATATATGAGAGAAGACCGAGCATCACAGTGTGAAAATCGGGTCAGGCCGGACTGTCACAATGCGCCAATTGAACAACAGCATCCTACTCAGTTATTAAATGCCACTCGGTGGCCAGATCCAGTATTATTGTGGATTCCAGAGAGGGAGGGGGGAGGCAGCTCACAGGAAGTGAGAAGCAGCTGTGAACCCAGTGACATCATAAAAAGAGTGGAAGGCTTTAAAAACAGGAGGGTCAGGACTCTATCTACAATCTGGAGGTGGATTCTGTTTGTTTACTTTCCATTGTTCCAGGAGCTCCCCAACCCAGACTGAATGGAACGGAAACAGCAGTTGGTTGACCACCTGCTGTGACCAATGTCATGTTCTACCTCCACCCGTTACCACCTAGACTCTACACACCACCAATAAAAAGGGACCATAACCCGGGAGGTTAATCTAGGGAGAGGACAAGGACCGGGTGACTTTGGGGAAGAGACAAAAAGGGACTTCCAGAGGGCAGGGGGTAGTTGTTGGAGAATCTTGGAAGAGAAAGGACTTGTTCTGATATAGAGTAACCATATGCTATCAGTGCCAGAAAGGATCGCTTGAAGCAGGAGCTTCTTCAGACAGATCAGACAATGAACCTCTAAGACTAATTCTGGTTCCATTCCATCGGGAGACACATGCAGATTCTGTGGAATTGGTGAGCCTACATCAGTAGGGAGACTAATACCCAAGGTCCCACCAAGCTGGTGGAGAGATGGCCGAGTGGCTGGAATAATCAAGATACATGGACCCACCTTATGGCTCAGTACCCTTGGCCCACTTGGATTGTCATCTGTGGACTTTGCTACCGGGAGATTGTGCCTGCTAACACTCTGTCCTGGGAGATAATCTGCTTGGGAGTTTTTACTTGCAGTGGTGATTTTCTGACATGATTTTCTGTCATATTTGGTGAGGGAACACATTTCTCCTTGGGGAGCACTGTTGTATTTTACTTAGTGTGTACACTTTTTTAAATAAAGGGGTTATCTCTTTCTTGCCTCCTTACCTGTGTGACCTGTTAACCTATAGGGCCAGGTATCTAGAGAACTACGGTTCCAACCCTGGTGTCCTCACAATATACAAAACAGAGAACATCCTAGTGACATACAATACAGAGAGCATCCTTGTGAAATACAATAGAGAGCATCCTAGTGACCGTCACACAATTCAGACAGCATCCTATTCACTGATATACATTGCAAAGAGCTTTTTGGTGACCAATAAACATTACATAGAGAATTCTATTGACTGATATGCAACACAGAGTATCTTAGTGACCACCATCCATTTCTGTATCTCCACCACACCCAAGTAGTGTAAGAAATGCCGCATGGATCTGACTGCACCAGTAATACTCTTATCTGTAGTCAGCTGTAAGAGAAACATTTACTCTATTCTCATCAACAGAAAACTAGCCCAAGAAATGTAAAATTGAGAAGCATTATTTGTCAAAACCAAAGATTTCAATGAGTATAAAGGGTAATGCCCATCCATGCCACACTTCCCTAATACTAGGCTCGCTAACCCACATGGTGCCGCTATGAGACATACGGTTTGAGAATCATTAAACCTTCACCTAACGATTAAGATTGTTATAGATACTAAAAAATATATATATTTGCTCAATGCTTCAGATTTATTGGCAGATATTAACAGGAAGCAACCTGAGGTGTCATTAATTACAGAGAGTATTTTCTATACTTAGTGCCAGCTAATTAGAATTCACTTTATTAAACTAGTGCCGCACTATGATCAATGACGGAACAGGTTATTGTGAATATTTATGGTGATTATAGATATGTACTTGCCGGCTATTGGGAATATGTATGGTGATTATTGGCATGCATGTACTGGGCATTGGGAAAGTGAATAGTGATTATGGATGTGTAAATGCTGGGCATTGAAACTGTATGGTGATCACAGACATGTATATGCTGGGAATTGGGAACATGTATGTAGTGAGAAAGGCACTGTGTGGTATGCTGTATAATTGAGTCTGCAAAATGTTTAAAGTTTACCACACTGTGCACAGTAAGCACTTTCGTATCCACATGGTACGGTTATCCTTTCCAGCATGCTATGATGGAGTGTTAGAAACACAGGACAATTCATGTTTATCATTACCAATATTAATCTATAATGTATGTCTACTGCTCACTAATATCCATCCACGATGCAATACTGCTGTTCACTATTTGTCTCCCGCTCTGCCCAACTATTGTTCCCTAGTACCCATCTGCAGTGAATTTATTATTAATTAGTGTTTATTAGAGATGTGCGCTGATGCTCGTGTTTCGGTTTGGAAACTCATGTCAGATCTATGCCAACTTCGTGTTTCGGCTTTGCTACCGGTTTTGTCGAATTTAAGCAAAAGTTTTTGGTTTTGGATATGGATTTAATTTGAATTGTGAAAAATAATTAAAATAATGTCATTTTGAGCTATTTTTGCTCCTATATACTATATACCATTAACATTGATTTCCAGTCATTTCCAGTCTGGCTAATAATGATCCCTTCAAAACTGGCCCAATTTTCACTAAATTTGGCCAGAGTCTGCAGCAATATTGCTGGCTAAAATTAGTGACAGAGCAGTAGCACAAATATATGGCACAAATATGTGGTAATTTAATTAAAGATACAAGTCCTAGAGTAGGGGACAAAATAGATAATTTGGCAGCCTTGCAAAAAAGCACTTTAGAGATCATAAGTACCTTCATTAAAAGGGGTTTACTTTTATGATACCTCACTTCTCTCTGATCTACTTCATAATAAAGAGAGAGAGTAACACAGCATCCATCATAGACACTTATGCTACTGAAACGGGCATCGTTCATTGGATGACAGTGGTAGAATTAATTGTCACTCACCGGACCGGGAGTGCCTCTTCTCGGACATTTAGGAACCGTGGCCGTCCGCCATCCTGAGGGTCTGCGCATGCGCAGCCCTTTTCTATACTTCAGTGTATGTCCCTTTAACTCAATTGGCAGATCAGGCAACACTCCCTATATTAAGCACCTGTGGTCAACACCACGTTGCCTGATCTTGGAGTCTCATTCCCCATGAGTCTCTGAAGGTGTTCCTGTATTCCTCGTGTATTCAGCGCTGCTGATTCCTGTGGTTTCCAAACCACTTCTATCTCTGTGGTTTCCAAACCACTTCTACTACTGTGGTTCCCATACCACTTCTACCATCAACTGTATCATCGTGACTGTTTGCTGATTCCTATCCGCTGCCTCCGTGCACTACAGTCTTCTAAAACCACTTCTATCTCTGTGGTTTCCAAACCACTTCTACTACTGTGGTTCCCATACCACTTCTACCATCAACTGTATCATCGTGACTGTTTGCTGATTCCTATCCGCTGCCTCCGTGCACTACAGTCTTCTAAAACCACTTCACCGCTATTATACATCGTTGTGACTGTTTGCTGATTCCTATCCGCTGCCTCCGTGCACTACAGTCTTCTAAAACACTTCAACGCTATTATTATCATTGTGGCTGTTTGCTGATTCCTATCTGCTGCCTCCGTGCACTCCAGCCTTCACTTCACATCCACTCACCTGATCATCATCAAGTTCCTGAGCTGATTCCTATCCGCTGCCTCCGTGCACTACAGTCTCCAGCTTGCAACTCGCCTGTGTTCATCATCGTGACTGTTAGCTGATTCCTATCCGCTGCCTCCGTGCACTACAGTCTCCAGCTTGCAACTCGCCAGTGTTCATCATTGTGACTGTTAGCTGATTCCTATCCGCTGCTCCTGTGCATTGCCGCCTCATCTCAGCTCTCCTGTGTTTCCAGTCTACTGCTCACGTTGTCATCCGCTACACTTCTGGATCTACAGCTCCTGGTCTACTCTGCCATCCCGTGTTCCATCATTGTGGGTCCTGTTGGTTGCCCCTGGTTACCTCCGTGGGCGCAGAGTCCTGCTGCTGCTGTCAGCGCTATCGTCCATCTCCTGCTGATCCGCTCTCCACGCCTTCACGTGTCCCGCTGGTCTCTACCCTCCTGTCAGCATTGGATTCGTATCTCTACAACTACTCCTCTGCTGGATCATCTCCATTCTCCTGGGTCCTCTATGAGTCCAGTTCCACGTGTTACTGATTCCTGTGGATTCGTGTCCCTGTTGGTTTACTTACCTGTGCGCTGCACCTACTAGACCGCTGCCTCATCCCTCCAGGGACTTCTCATCCAGTCGGCCTCCTGCCGCTCAGGTATCGCTGCACTCCTATCTGACTGCCTGCTTCTGAACCACGGTATGCATACTTCTCATTGACTGTGCTGGTGTATTGCATATCTTGCTGGACTGTGTTTGGTTCTCTCTGGAGTCTGCTATCCGCTGAGTCTTTTGCCATCATTGACTGTGTTATCTTGTGCTGGACTATTTCAAGTGACTTTCTAGATTTGCAGACCTGCTCAGTCATTTATATATATATATTGTGCATATTACTGTGGATCGTGTATAAGGTGCCTGTGTATATCCTGTGTTGCAGTCTCTCCCCGTGCACCTCCTCACATATATATTCAGTGGTACAACTTGCTCATGACAGACCACTGATCCCTGTTTCCTGCATCACCTGTTCCAGTATCCTCTCACATAGCAGTGGTACAACTTGCTACCGCAGACCACTGACTACCCGGATACCTCCACTTGGATTCCATTCCTTCACTCAGACAGCGGTACAACCTGCTATCCGCAGACCGCTGACTCTCATCACCTCCTTGTCTCTGTTGGACATTCCTCCTCACTATAGCAGTGGTACAACTTGCTATCGCAGACCACTGACTACCTTCACGTGCCCTTGTCCATACAGTTCCTCGTGTATTAATACCTCCATATTACCAGTGCTGCTAGTCATAGACTTTCCTGAGCATCTCATCAGTTACCATTTCCTGTTCCGTGATCACCCAGCTACCAGAGTACCCTATTACCATCTACATTGCTCTGGTAAGCCTACCATCTGGTGATCCCTGGGTAAAGACTCCTAGTGCCCGTGACAGTAAGATCAGGCCATGACAGACCCAGATACGGAACCTACTGCCAAAGAGATGCTGCAGCATCTGGTTAGTCGTGTGGAGCAACAGGATGCCCGCCAACAGCTGTTACTTCAGTGTTATCAGTCATTAACCTCCCAAGGAACATCTGGACAGACTGTGACAGCTACTACGGAGGCTCCTGTGCTTTCCTCCGTTTCCCCATTGCCATCCCAGGTGTCTACAGCTTCCACGCTTCACCTGCCTACTCCGTCAAAGTACGATGGAGACCCCAAAACTTGTAGGGGTTTCCTCAACCAATGTTCAGTCCATTTTGAGCTCCAACCTCAAAATTTTTCTACCCATCGTTCCAGAGTGGCCTATCTTATCTCTTTGTTTTCAGGACAAGCCCTGGCTTGGGCCTCCCCTCTGTGGGAGAGAAACGATCCAATACTACAAGATAGTGCCAAATTCATTTCTACATTCCGAAGTGTGTTCGATGAACCAGGTCGTGTGACCTCCGCTGCTTCCAGCATCCTCCGTCTGCGACAAGGATCTCATACAGTAGGCCAGTACGTCATTCAATTTAGGATCTTAGCCTCTGAACTTCAGTGGAACACTGAAGCCCTAGTTGCCGCCTTCTGGCAGGGGCTCTCCGATAAAATTAAAGATGCACTGACTACTCAGGAGCTTCCTTCGTCACTTGAGGATTTGATCTCTCTATGCCATCGTGTTGATATGAGATTTCGTGAAAGAGAGGCTGAGAAAACGACTTCTGCTAAAGCACCTCTTCGTTCTAACCCTCAATTTCGTCCAGTGTCACCCACTGTGATTCCCATGGAGATAGGACGTTCCAAATTATCTTCTGAGGAGAGGAAACGAAGAGTCAAGAATAGACTCTGTATCTATTGTGCTGATTCCACTCATGTTCTCAGCTCCTGCCCTAAGAGATCGGGAAATGCCAGGCCCTAACTAGTTCTGGAGAGGTGAAGTTAGGGTCCCTGGAGTCCTCTCCATCTTCTATGAAATCTAAAATCTGCGCTTTTGATGTTACAATTTCCTTTGCTACTCAAACCTTTGAGTCACAGGCATTGATTGATTCCGGAGCAGCAGGAAATTTCATTTCCAAATCATTAGTAAAGCAATGGTCTCTACCAGTGATTACCTTAAAAACACCCATTACTGTGACGGCTATCGATGGATCACGTCTCATCAACGGTCTCATCACCCAGAGTACGTCTCCAGTAACCCTTCAGATTGGTGCCCTGCATCATGAAGAAATATCGTTTTTAATCCTTCCTGTTACGACAAGTCCGATTGTCTTAGGCCTTCCATGGCTTCAGTGTCACTCTCCCCAGATTGACTGGCGCACCCCTCAAGTCACGTCTTGGGGGTCTGAATGTCACCATCATTGCCTTTCCCAAGTCATTCCTCTCAAAGTACAGCAATCTTCCATCTCATCTACCTCATCGGGACTCCCTCCTCAATATGCTTCATTTACCGATGTTTTTGATAAAGCTCAGTCTGAACGTCTTCCTCCTCATCGTTCTTGGGATTGTCCGATCGACCTTCTTCCTGGCAAGACTCCCCCCAGGGGCCGGGTCTATCCACTCTCGTTACCTGAGACTCAAGCTACTTCTGAGTATATACAGGAGAACCTCCAGCGTGGGTTCATTCGACCTTCCACCTCGCCCGCTGGAGCTGGGTTCTTCTTCGTCAAAAAGAAGGATGGATCATTACGCCCTTGCATAGATTTTCGTGGACTCAATGCCATTACTATCAAGAATCGGTATCCCATTCCGTTGATCACTGAGCTATTCGATCGCATCAAGGGAGCCCGTATCTTTACTAAGTTGGATCTTCGTGGTGCCTACAATTTAATCAGAATCCGTTCCGGTGACGAATGGAAGACAGCGTTTAACACCAGAGACGGGCATTACGAATATCTGGTAATGCCTTTCGGGCTGTGAAATGCCCCCGCTGTTTTTCAAGGCTTCATCAATGAGATCTTTCGGGACTTATTATATGTATGTGTCGTCCTCTACCTGGACGACATACTGATCTTTTCACAGGACCTGCCTTCTCATCACCAACATGTGGCAGAGGTCCTCTCCAGACTACGGAAAAATTCACTGTTCTGTAAATTAGAAAAATGTTCATTCGAATTACCCCAGATTCCATTCTTGGGGTATATAGTTTCCGGAGTTGGCCTGAAGATGGATCCAGACAAAGTGAGTGCTGTACTACATTGGCCCCAGCCAACTACTCTTCGTGCTATCCAGCGTTTTTTAGGTTTTGCCAATTACTATAGACGCTTCATTCAAGACTTTTCCTCCATTGCTTCTCCTATTGTGGCCCTGACTCGAAAAGGGGCTAATCCTAAGCAATGGTCACCTGAGGCTCTTCAAGCCTTTCAAACACTAAAAGAGTCCTTCTCTTCGGCTCCAATCCTTCGACAGCCTGATGTGACACTCCCCTTCTTTCTAGAAGTAGATGCCTCTAATGTGGGCTTAGGAGCTATTCTCTCCCAACGCTCTGAACAGCAAAAGTTCCATCCTTGTGCCTTCTATTCTCGGGGTCTCCTGCCCGCAGAGAGGAATTATACCATCGGGGACAAGGAATTACTGGCTATCAAAGCCGCATTAGAGGAATGGAGATACTTATTGGAGGGAGCTCGCCATCCGGTGACGATCTTCAGGGATCATAAGAACTTGTCATATCTCCAGTCTGCCCAATGCTTGAACCCTCGTCAAGCAAGATGGTCTCTTTTCTTTTCCCGTTTTGAATTAATAATTACCTTCAAACCAGCTGCCAAGAACAAAAAAGCTGATGCTTTATCTAGAGCCTTTGTGACGTCCTCTGAGATAGAAGAGGGTTCCAACCATACCATTCTAGATCCCAAATGTATCTCACTGGCTGCTTCATCCACCAAAACGCTACCATTTGGGAAGACCCTCGTGCCTCCTACTCTAAGGAGGAAAATCCTTTCGTGGTTCCATGCCTCTCGTTTTTCTGGACACGCCGGTGAACACAAGACCTTTGAGATCCTCTCTCGAAGTTACTGGTGGCCTTCAATGAGGAGAGACGTCAAAGAGTTCATTGCTTCCTGTGAACTATGTTCTCAGTTCAAATCCTCCCGTAGAACCCCAGCAGGGTTGCTACGACCACTACCCATTCCGTCCAAACCATGGACCCATATTAGTATGGATTTCGTTACTGACTTACCACCTAGTAAGAATCATAACACTATTTGGGTGGTGGTGGACAGATTTTCGAAGATGGCTCATTTCATCCCTCTGCCTGGTTTGCCTTCCTCGTCCATCTTGGCTGAACATTTCATTAAAGAGATCTTCCGTATCCATGGATGTCCGTCTGAGATTGTGTCTGATAGAGGAGTACAATTCGTTTCCAGATTCTGGCGAGCCCTTTGTAAAACCTTGGGCATACGATTAGCACTCTCATCTTCTTACCATCCGCAATCTAACGGACAAACTGAACGTGTCAATCAAGATCTTGAGACTTTTATAAGAATGTTTTCATCAGCCAATCAAGACAACTGGGTAGAGTTGCTTCCCTGGGCTGAATTCGCCCATAACAACATGTACCATGAGTCATCATCCAAAACTCCATTTTTTGTGGTCTACGGTCACCATCCGTCTTTTCCGGAATTTCCTGCCCTCCCGCCCACCCAAGTTCCTGCGGTGGAAACTGTTTGTCAGACCTTTAAAAATATCTGGTCTCAGGTCAAAACCTGTTTAAAGAAGACATCTATCAAATATAAATCTTTCGCAGATAAGAAGAGGCGGGCTATTCCCCCACTAAAAATTGGAGATCGTGTCTGGTTATCCACCAAAAATATTCGGTTGAAGGTTCCATCCATGAAATTCGCCCCTCGTTTTATTGGTCCATATAGGATCATTCAAGTAATCAATCCAGTATGTGTGAAACTTCTTCTTCCTAAGAATCTTCGGATTTCTAATGCCTTCCACGTATCCTTGCTCAAACCTCTGATTATCAACCGTTTCTCAACTCCTCCCTCAGCTCCGCAGCCAGTTCAAGTCCATCAGGAGGAGGATTTCGAGATTACTGAGGTGCTAGACGCAAAAATTTCGAGAGGAGGTCTTCATTTCCTCGTTCATTGGAAGGGCTTTGGTCCTGAGGAGCGCTCTTGGATCAAGGCTGAAGATCTTAATGCTCCTGCCCTTTTGAAGAAGTTTTATGCCAAAAATCCGGACAAGCCCGGTTCCAGGTGTTCTGTGCCCACCTTTAAAAGGGGGGGTACTGTCACTCACCGGACCGGGAGTGCCTCTTCTCGGACATTTAGGAACCGTGGCCGTCCGCCATCCTGAGGGTCTGCGCATGCGCAGCCCTTTTCTATACTTCAGTGTATGTCCCTTTAACTCAATTGGCAGATCAGGCAACACTCCCTATATTAAGCACCTGTGGTCAACACCACGTTGCCTGATCTTGGAGTCTCATTCCCCATGAGTCTCTGAAGGTGTTCCTGTATTCCTCGTGTATTCAGCGCTGCTGATTCCTGTGGTTTCCAAACCACTTCTATCTCTGTGGTTTCCAAACCACTTCTACTACTGTGGTTCCCATACCACTTCTACCATCAACTGTATCATCGTGACTGTTTGCTGATTCCTATCCGCTGCCTCCGTGCACTACAGTCTTCTAAAACCACTTCTATCTCTGTGGTTTCCAAACCACTTCTACTACTGTGGTTCCCATACCACTTCTACCATCAACTGTATCATCGTGACTGTTTGCTGATTCCTATCCGCTGCCTCCGTGCACTACAGTCTTCTAAAACCACTTCACCGCTATTATACATCGTTGTGACTGTTTGCTGATTCCTATCCGCTGCCTCCGTGCACTACAGTCTTCTAAAACACTTCAACGCTATTATTATCATTGTGGCTGTTTGCTGATTCCTATCTGCTGCCTCCGTGCACTCCAGCCTTCACTTCACATCCACTCACCTGATCATCATCAAGTTCCTGAGCTGATTCCTATCCGCTGCCTCCGTGCACTACAGTCTCCAGCTTGCAACTCGCCTGTGTTCATCATCGTGACTGTTAGCTGATTCCTATCCGCTGCCTCCGTGCACTACAGTCTCCAGCTTGCAACTCGCCAGTGTTCATCATTGTGACTGTTAGCTGATTCCTATCCGCTGCTCCTGTGCATTGCCGCCTCATCTCAGCTCTCCTGTGTTTCCAGTCTACTGCTCACGTTGTCATCCGCTACACTTCTGGATCTACAGCTCCTGGTCTACTCTGCCATCCCGTGTTCCATCATTGTGGGTCCTGTTGGTTGCCCCTGGTTACCTCCGTGGGCGCAGAGTCCTGCTGCTGCTGTCAGCGCTATCGTCCATCTCCTGCTGATCCGCTCTCCACGCCTTCACGTGTCCCGCTGGTCTCTACCCTCCTGTCAGCATTGGATTCGTATCTCTACAACTACTCTTCTGCTGGATCATCTCCATTCTCCTGGGTCCTCTATGAGTCCAGTTCCACGTGTTACTGATTCCTGTGGATTCGTGTCCCTGTTGGTTTACTTACCTGTGCGCTGCACCTACTAGACCGCTGCCTCATCCCTCCAGGGACTTCTCATCCAGTCGGCCTCCTGCCGCTCAGGTATCGCTGCACTCCTATCTGACTGCCTGCTTCTGAACCACGGTATGCATACTTCTCATTGACTGTGCTGGTGTATTGCATATCTTGCTGGACTGTGTTTGGTTCTCTCTGGAGTCTGCTATCCGCTGAGTCTTTTGCCATCATTGACTGTGTTATCTTGTGCTGGACTATTTCAAGTGACTTTCTAGATTTGCAGACCTGCTCAGTCATTTATATATATATATTGTGCATATTACTGTGGATCGTGTATAAGGTGCCTGTGTATATCCTGTGTTGCAGTCTCTCCCCGTGCACCTCCTCACATATATATTCAGTGGTACAACTTGCTCATGACAGACCACTGATCCCTGTTTCCTGCATCACCTGTTCCAGTATCCTCTCACATAGCAGTGGTACAACTTGCTACCGCAGACCACTGACTACCCGGATACCTCCACTTGGATTCCATTCCTTCACTCAGACAGCGGTACAACCTGCTATCCGCAGACCGCTGACTCTCATCACCTCCTTGTCTCTGTTGGACATTCCTCCTCACTATAGCAGTGGTACAACTTGCTATCGCAGACCACTGACTACCTTCACGTGCCCTTGTCCATACAGTTCCTCGTGTATTAATACCTCCATATTACCAGTGCTGCTAGTCATAGACTTTCCTGAGCATCTCATCAGTTACCATTTCCTGTTCCGTGATCACCCAGCTACCAGAGTACCCTATTACCATCTACATTGCTCTGGTAAGCCTACCATCTGGTGATCCCTGGGTAAAGACTCCTAGTGCCCGTGACATTAATACAGTTCATTAATAAAGTTAATACAGACACTGATAAAACTAAATAGACGAAGGTGGTCTGCACCTTCATCTATTTCTGTACTTTGCACTTATCGTTGGGCGTTATTCACCGGGAGCCAAAGGTAGAGCTTTCAAACATCTTGTTTTACTATGTTTACTAAAGTGCTTTTTATAATATGAGTAAGGTAGATCTGGCTGAAAAACTCTTCCAAGCTAACCGTTCCCTGCATTCTCTCTAAAATTAAAATGGATCTAACTATGTGGTCATATCACTATATCTCCTGGATAGTCTGTATCAATGCTGTCAAAATTAATATCCTCCCCAGACTTTTATATTTACTTATCATTGGCTAGAGTATTTACTGAGAGCCAAGAATCGAAAAAAAAACAAACCTTGCTTTACTAGAAGTGCTTTTTATGCTATGAGTAAGGTAGATCTGAAATTTGTGCCGTAATGTTGCCCGTCATCATATTGATCAATATTGATCAGCTATTTATAAATCGTCATTAATTCCGCTGTTTAGAGAACTCACATTGGTGCCTGTCCCATAGGAGCTTACAGTCTATTTTCCCTAACATACATGCACAGACCACATGAGACTAAGGTCAATTTAATAGCATTCAATTAACCTACTAGCATGTTTTTTTATTTTTGGGCTGGGTGGGAGAAAACCAGAGCACCCAGAGGAAAACCACATAAACTCCACATTCATAAAGCCATGGTCAGGAATTGAACTCATGAACCCAGTGCTGTGAGGCAGAAGTGCTAACCACTAAGTCACTGTCACTGTGAATCAAACAGGGGACTCATCACCAGTATATATTTGCAAGTATATAAATATGTTGGGCCTGAGTCATTAAGGAGAGCAAAGCATAAAAAGGGAGTAACATTTGCACCTGGGCAAAACCATTTTGCATTGGAGGGGGAGGTACATTTAAAATGTGGGAACATATTTTTAGTTGGGGTAGGGCATGTTCTAGATCAACTTTAAATTTCAGTGTAGTAATAAAGCTATTAAGTATTTGTGTGCTACATGAAAAAACAGCCAGTATTTAACTTATGTTCAAAATAATAAACTAATTTGCACCCCTTCCATTGTAACATGGTTTGTCCCAGAGAACATTTACTCCTTTTTTGCCTTAATGACTCAGGCCCGTTGTGTATAATATGTCATGTATATCAATATGGAATGTAAATAAATACGGAGTGTATAAAAAAGTATTTACAGATTTAGAAAGGTAGATAGATACCCAATTGTAAAGTGTAACGTAATTTGAAGGCATATATTTGGGTGATGATTGACAAAGGTGGAGTGTACCCACAAGGAAAAACTTCAAAGACTAGGCATACAATAAATTTATCAGTTGTATAATTACGTCACAGAGGAGCTATGAAACAACAAGGGGATTACTTTTATGATACCTCTCTTCTCTCTGATCTGCTTCATAATCATAATAAAGAAAGAAACAGAGCATCCATCATAGACACTTATGCTCCAGAAACAGCAGCGTTCATTGGATGGACAGTGGCACAATTAATATATTAGACATTGATAGAACTAAATAAACAAAGATGGTCTACCCCTTGATCTTTTTATGTACTATGCACTTACCGCTGGATAAAGCATTCACCAGGAGTCAAGTGTACAGCTTTCAAACACCTTGTTTTACTATAATATACATATATATGTTTGCAAATATAAAAATATATTATATAATATACAGTATGTCTTTAATATCAATATGGAATGTATATAGATATTTGAATAGCTTGTGAGAGATGTGACTTTGCTGAGCTGACGCCATCTTGTTTCTTGTCAGCCATTTTGCCCTTGTACAGCTTACAGACAGCTTAAATGCAACTAGTTTGTAGAAGTTATTCATTATTATTTTGTTGTTTGCAAGAAGCTGTGCCCATGTCCCTGGACAGGAGATAAACCACCAGCCCCCTTGGGAGGATTCCTGTGAGAATGTAGCAAGGTCGGTGTAACGGAATCATGCACAATTGTGAGAGTATAAAATAATTGATAGTTATTAAGATGTACAAATATATGGTAAATGCCTTAAAAAAGAACTATATATAGGACTACGCTTTGAAGGAAAAAAACAGATTCTTCCTATGGAACAAGACAGCAGCAAGATGCCAGACTGAAGCAAGCAACTGGCAGGAAAAGCATGTAATGCTGAACAGAGGATGTGGGCTTATATGTATATTTGCTGAGCTAAAGAGATTTCCTTATATGTCCTTGTTGTTAACCAGTTAATGCTGGTCACTATGTATAAATAAAGGATCAGTTTGCATGGACCCTCAGAGCTGATTTTGAAACTGCAACACCTCGTTTGTGTTTTATTTTTCACTCTCCTGTTAACAGCAAAATACCACATAGGAAATCAGGTTATCAGAGATCGATAATGAGGGCACCAAGCCTTGGTACCCCGACATTTTCTGGGGACTTCGTCTGGGATACTCAACATACCAGCCCAGGACTGACCAGAGACCTCCTAAATCTTCAGGAACAGCAGAGAAAACCGTGCGGTGAGCAGTCGAAGTTTTTTGCATTTGCAACTCACTACTCCATCTGCTCTTCCTGTAAGATATAAGGTGGGGTTCAGTAGGGGATGGTATAACGGGTATTTGAACAAATTACTGAATAACCTGTTTTCCTGATATATATTTGTTTTTTTGTGAAAAATAGATAAGTGAATGTATGTGTTTGTGTCGATACAGGATATATATAAAAGGATGCAAATACATAACTTATTGATTGACCTTGATAATCAAAAGCATTCCTCTATACTTGTTGCTGAGACCTCGCCTTGTTTTGTGTAAATGATTGTCCTTGGGTTTGAGAGGTCATTATAAGAACCCTTCGCTCCTGAAAAGATTGAGTAATAATTGTACTAGTATTAATATATTGTTTCATAAAAACATCAAAGGGAGCTGAGGGAATCAGAGATATGCTGTGGGGAGTATAAATGTCAGAAAATAATCTTAGTTGTCCAGACTGTAAATGTGTTGTTATAATTCAAAAGGCATTGACAATACAAACTAGTAAATTGATAGCGGTGATAGGAACTGACACTGATTGTTCAGTAACATATGGTAAACATAAGGAGGGAAATTTTAATCCAACGATATATACAGCAATAGTTGGAATTCATGGTTGTCCAGACTATCTAAAAACCCAAATAGGATTAGGATGGTGGCTAATATATCATTTTTTAGAAGGATAAGGCCACCTACATGTCTATTAATTAATAAAATATCAGTAAAGTATGTACCCAAGTTGATCAAGCAATACATAACAGGATTTAATTGTAAAGGTGTATAAAATTAGAATAACAGTCACTTCTCAGGCACACTAGGGGCCGGTATTCCCATAACTGCAGTAATGGGGGCCCAGGGCAGTAAAGGTATGATGGTACAGACATCATACACTCCTGCGTATCTAGTTAAGGAAAGAGAAGGTATTGTGGCTGTTAGAGAAATCTATATCATCTTTAGGAAGGCGGGATTGCCAGATTTTCAGAAAGAATATAGTATATAGATTACTAGGAATAATAAAGAACACCAAGTATCAGCATGGGTAAGGGCATGTAGACATATAGAACAAGAACAAATGTTAAAGGAAGAGATGTTAGAAGACATCCAGGGACATACAGCTGTAAACTTGCCTCCTACTCAGCCACCCCCAAGTGCACCATCAGACCACCCATTAGAAGGGACGTCAGGACAACTACCCCCTGTAAAGGAAATTGTGATATTTTTAATTAAGCAATATATAGCTTTCATAGATAATGTAGAAGTCAATTAGTTAAAAATGACTAACTACAGACCTTCGTAGGTAAAGAAATTCCAATTAGATTAACAGATTTAAAGGATGAGCGGTTATGCTTTAAAAATTTGGATATAACTCACTTTCAGTAAAGATAAGCAAGATAAGCTGTCTGTCCTGCTCTAAGTGAGAAAGATTTACAGATGTCTTTGTTCAATTGGTTGCAGGTCATAGCTACAATTTAAAGGATTTTGTTTATTATTATAGTATGTAACCATAAGAGGGTATACCAGGTTTTATGTATAAATATTAGTATACCAGTTTCAGTAAAACAGAACTGATTAATCTAGACAACAGTGTGAGTCTCAGATCAATTCTCCAGTGTGCACCGTACATCTGAATTAGAAGGGATTTTACTGGTGGCAAAAGGTCTATTGCCTTTAACATACTTAGAGGCCACAGTGAGCTTCGAAAATCTTCCTGAAAAACTGTGAAGGAGTCGGGGAGAGGCAGAACTAGGAACGACAAAACCGCGGTGGGTAGAAGTTTTATTCTGCTCTAAAAAGGTCGTAAGAACAGAGGGCTGGATATAAGCCCGAGGGATAATAAAAGCTAAGGCTGTGTTGAACTGTATTGGACTCTGGGGGGTTAAAGGGGCTGGTCTGATCAGGACGTCCGGATGAGTCATGGGGAGGAGTTACGGAGGTTATATATGGGATAGGCGGAGAAGAATCCATCTCTTACACTGCTGGACGTTACCCTGCTGGACGTGACCCTGCTGGACGTTAGAGGCTTCTTGACACAGATAAGTATATCTCTTAGAACACTGTCCTTATTTCTCAAAACTTGTGTATAGCTGCTTGTGTCTCCTTTCCTTGTCTGTGCTCTTTATTTATTTTCTTTTTCACCTTATTGTATAGTACTTTTAGTTAGCGTGTATATCCCTGTACCTGTATCATCTCCCGCTACATCCCCTTCCACCTATCTCTCCCCTTCCTCTCTCACGCCCCCCCCCTCTCCCCCTCCCTTCTTTGTGGTGTTTGGTCTCATTTTTAACCCAGCAATATGGAACATCGCTCCCACGCTAACTCCCGCTCCCCCCCCCCCCCCGCCCGGTGCCTTACCTTTAGCTGGCCAGGCATCCCGCTCTCATATGAGAGCCAGCAGTCGCCGGGCCTTCCCCCCTCCACGCGATGCGGCGGAGGGGTATGTTTCAGCCCTCCATGGCCGCCGCCCGACAGGAAGTGACGTCGGACGTCACTTCCGGTCCCGGGTCCGTCGCCATGGCAACACCACGAGCGGAGGAGCCGCTCGTCTAGTTCCAGCTAGGGGGAGGTCTAGTGGCCAGCATTCAGCGGCGGAGGGGGCAACGCACCCCCCCGCTGGCAGGCATCACCACAGGTCTGTGGGCCAGCAGGAGGATAGCGCTGGCTCACGGTCAGTACAGGGGGGTGGTGTCCCCCCCCCCCCAAGGAGTGTTAGCAGGCCCAGCAGTTCCCCCCCTTTTAATAGGGGGAGTAGCCCCAAGGTGCCTGTAATTAGTCAGTCCCAATCCCTGTCACGTGCAATCAGTGTGCATGGTAGCTTACAGGGTAGGGGTAGTCCTGTTCCAGGGGAGGGCAGGGATGAGCGGAATGTCCTGCGGGGGATAGACAGTGGTCTTCCTCCTTCTTCATCTCCAAGGGGTAGTCACCAGGGGCAGGTTCAGGATGTTGTGCATGGGCATAGCCGGGCCAGAGTGAATAGAGCCCTATCCCAGAGTAGTCAGCAGTCAGACCGGGCAGCAGGGGGCAGCAGACAGGTGGTTTCCAGGTCCCGCAGGGGTAGATCGAGGAGTGGATCAGGTCCCAGCAGTGTTGCCCCG
Source organism: Mixophyes australis (assembly GCA_036250195.1). Classification (NCBI taxonomy): domain Eukaryota; kingdom Metazoa; phylum Chordata; class Amphibia; order Anura; family Limnodynastidae; genus Mixophyes; species Mixophyes australis. Next base: position 498,550,572 of record JAVHZZ010000001.1, read on the forward strand.
AAAGGACAGGGGGAGCGGCCTAGACGGTTGGTGCAGGAGACTCACAGGCCGGGTAGTCAAGGAAGGCGCTCTTTGTTGATTGATGCTGTGTCTCTGGCGTCATGTAGTAACGTATCTCTCCCAGCAGATGGCGTCGCTTTCAGTGGTGGTCGAAGGGATGGGTCCGTGACTCGAGAGCGGCAGGCCTCGGCTGAGGCGGAGATGGAAGGTCAGTGGACGGGCTTGGAAGGAGGGTCCGCGGAGCAAGGTGAGATGAATGTCTTTGATATGTATGACGAGCAATCTGGGGGGTCTGGTAGCTATAGCTGTAGCTCTAGCATGTCTTCTTCGGATTCACAAGGTAGTCCGCAGCGGTTAGTGAAGCGCTTGCGGAAGCATTTTGTTACCAGACAGTCAGAGCGCTCTGCGGATAGACACAGACATTTCAGGGGCTCCAGGCTCACGGGTGATGACACTATGCGCTGCGCAAGCACAGGTATATTTCAAGGTGTCAGGAAGACAATACGCAGCAGAATTCACAGGGGGCGTTTTGTGGATATGTTTGAAGTCTCCAAGCAGGGCAAGAAATTGGTGACAGAGGCCATGGCCAGGGGAGGGGGCGGGGAAGCCAGTTACAAGACCTACAAGAACTGGCTGTCGGGCGCTTACCTCTTTGCGGCCTGTTATCTGGAGTCTCGCCCTAGCGAATGGATGGATATGCTAAAATATCTGCATATGATACACGAGATGTACGTGTCCTCCCGTCCCGGGGTTTGGCTGGCCTACGATGAGGTGTTCAGGGAAAAATATAAGGGACACGCCAGCCTTATGTTAGGTTACAAAGATGTTGAGACTTGGTTGAAGGTGTCCCAGGAAGGGTGGGGGGCCGCCGCCGCAAGCGTCACGTGGCGGAGACAGACAGGGCGGGTGAAGGGTAACGCGCCCTTTCTCAGCAAGGGCCGCTGTTTCCTGTTCAACCGATCAAGCTGCCCTCACGGACAAGGGTGCAGATTCACCCATGCATGTATTAAGTGCGGGGGAGGGCATCCAGCAAAGGCATGTGACAAGCAGGATAGAAGAGGTGGCTCAGGTGGTCAGCCCAGCACTGGCGTTGGGGAAGGCAGGGTCGCCGATTAATTTGGTGAGCCTGGGCAGGTGGCTTAGCCGCTATCCTCATAGGATGGAGGCAGAGTTTTTGAGGGAAGGTTTTAGAGAGGGGTTTCGAGTTCCTATCGAGGGAGCGGTTCAGTCGGGAAAAGGGAGAAATTTGAAATCGGCTAGTTTGCACCCAGGGGTTCTATTGGAGAAAGTTCAGAAGGAGGTGAGGCTGGGGCGCATGAGTGGACCTTTTCGGGACCCCCCATATCGGGAATTGGTGGTGTCCCCGGTAGGGGTGGTTCCTAAAAAGGTGGCAGGGAAATTTTGACTCATTCAGCATCTCTCATTTCCACATGGGGCGTCGGTGAACGATGCGATCCCAGATGAGTACTGTAGTGTCACGTACCAGTCCTTTGAATCGGCTCTGGACATGGTTCGGGGATTCGGGGAAGGGGCATTGATGGAGAAAGTTGACGTGGAGTCGGCTTTTCGTCTGCTGCCGCTTCATCCGGATTCCTTCCCCTTTATGGGTTTTAAGCTAGAGGAGGGCTATTATGTAGACAGGTGCCTTCCCATGGGGTGCGCGGTGTCCTGTGCATTCTTCGAATGCTTCAGTTCGTTCTTGCACTGGTGTATCTGCGCGGGCACAGGCCACCACGGAGTCGCCCACTACTTGGACGACTTCTTGGTGGTAGGGCCCGGGGAGGATGAGACTTGTAGAGACATGTTGTTTGCGGTGAGGGCTCTTTTCCATTCCCTGGGGGTACCAGTGGCTGGGGAAAAAACTGAAGGCCCCACCACCAAGTTATCATACCTGGGTATTGAGATAGATACTGTCCGGGGTATCTGTTGCTTGCCAAACGATAAAGTGAGTAAGCTAAGGGGAGCTATAGGTGAAGTGATAGGCCAAGGGGGAGTGTCGTTGAGACAAGCGCAGGAGTTATTGGGACGTTTCAATTTTGCTTGCCGGGTGATACCCATGGGCAGGGTATTTTGTAGGAAGCTGGAGAGGGCAACGGCGGGGAACAGGCGACCGCATTGTCGAATCTCACTCTCGGAGGAAATCCGGGAGGATTTGGCAGTGTGGGACCTGTTCTTACAGGATTTCAACGGAGTACGGGTATGGCCCGGTCCTCCGGTGTCCAGTCCGGAGCTGGAGCTATTTACAGATGCAGCTGGGTCGGTAGGGTTTGGGGCATACTTTGCCGGCGAGTGGTGTACTGCTTCATGGCCCGAGGAGTGGGTGGCGTCCGGCTGGACAGCTAACATGACGCTACTCGAGATTTTCCCCGTGATCGTGGCACTGGAGCTATGGTCAAGCAGGTTAACTGGAAAACAGGTAGTTTTTTGGTGTGACAACCTCGGTGTTGTGCAGGCAATAAATGGACAAAGGTCCAAGTCCCCCCCAGTAATTACACTTCTGCGTAGGTTAGTCTGGCGCTGTCTGGCCTGCGATATATCCTTTCAAGCTCGACATGTGCCGGGAGTCGAGAATGAGTTGGCGGATGCGTTATCTAGGGGTCAGATGGAGAGATTTAGGGTCTTGGCTCCTGGGGCATCCCTAACGGGTGTGCCCTGTCCCTCTTACGTATGGCAGATTGTCAAGCCAGCATAGAAGGGCTGGCCGAAGCCTCCCTGGCTCCCTCGACGAGGAGAAAATATCGGGCTGCATGGACGGAATGGTGCACTTTCCACAGCCAAGGCCTTAGCGGTAAGGAAGGTGGGGATAAGCGGATGCTGGCGTTTGTCTGGGCAGGGTATCAGGCAGGCAAGTCTAAGGCCTCCATGGTGGCCGCATTGGCAGGGATATCATTCTTTGCTAGGATGAAAGGAGAGAGAGACTTGACAAAAAGTTTTTTGATTTCAAAGGCCCTGAGGGGTTGGGCGAGAGAAAGACCGGTTCATTCGGATCAAAGAAGGCCGATCAGTGACTCGTTGCTAGGGAATATGGTGGCCGCAATCTCGACAATTGCTAGGGATAGCTACGAGGTTGCTTTGTTTCGCGCTGCTTTTGTTATGTTATACTTTGGCGCTTTGCGGGTGAGCGAGCTAGTTGCTTCCTCTCGGACTTTCCCCTTGTCAGGTATGCTAGGTCAGCACGTAATAATATCTAGCAGCTCTGTTTGTTGTAAGGTAAGGAAGTCTAAATCTGGCCAGTTAGGGAGAGGGCGCTGGGTTACATTGGTCCCAAGGGTGGGTTGTGCGGTATGCCCTATTGTGTTAATCAGCCAATTTGCCTCCCTTAGACCGAGGGGTGCATTACCTTGGTTGGTGCATGTCGATGGTTCACCTCTCACCAGGTACCAATTTTCAGTGGTTTTTAAACGCACATTGACGGCTGTGGGTGTGGATTGTAAGCAGTTTGGCACACATTCTTTCCGTATTGGTGCAGCTACATCTGCTGCGGTTGCAGGGGCATCAGAACCTGCCTTGAAGGAACTGGGCAGGTGGAAAAGTAATGTCTACAAACGTTATGTGCGACCCTCTCTTCTTCCCTGAATTTTTGCTCTCCTGATCTGAAGCTGCGGGCGGATTCACAGGGCTGCGGCTGCTCATGCTTTTTAAGCAGGGCGCGAGGGTTTTGTCCGTTTTTTCCCTCTAAAGTGGGGCCATGATTGGCTTGTTGGCTCCATGAGGTTTTAATGGTTTTACCCTCGCTTGTGTTTCAGCTCCCCTCTTTGTTTCCTTTTGCTACTTGTGTGAATGTGTACCTCTTGTGTGGTGGTCTGCTGAGTTGCCTGTTATGGGTGTGCAGGTTAGAATCCTGGGGCCATGCTGGTCTTTGCTTTTCTTCTTCTTATTTTTCAATTTCCAGCCGCTCTAAAGTTTTGCTGGTATTTGTCGTTAACATATATATTGTTTTTCACTGCCTTCTTTACAGAACACAGGACCCCGCGGCTGATATGGGTTTTGGGACATTCGTTTGTGCATTGGGCTGCTTTGCATAGGGCTATAGGTGACACTTCAGCTATTCCGGGGTCGGTTGTGGTTCAGTGGATTGGTCAGAGGGGTTTAAGATGGACGGGTTTTCGTAGGTTGTTAGTAAATGAGATTGCTAAAAGGGGTGTGCCTCATGTGTTGGTTATTCATCTAGGAGGAAATGACCTGGGTATAGGTAGGACCGTAGATTTGGAGTTCGTAATTCAGTCGGAGTTGGCTTGGGTCCGTGCCTCCTGGCCTGACCTGTTAATATGCTGGTCGGATATAGTGCCTAGGTTGTCTTGGAGATATTTTAAGGAAGGCAGAGTGGCTGACGAGGTACGGAAAAAAGTGAACTCGGTGATTGCTCGATTTATTCGCTCGATTGGCGGAGTCCGTATACAACATCCTCTTATACGTTTCCAGAGTCCTGGGCTATATCGGTCTGATGGTGTTCATCTGAATGAGGAAGGCATGCGTTTGTTTATTGAGGATATTTATAGAGGCTTAACGGGAATTCTTTAGGTGTGGTGGCGGGCCGCGGGTCTGGAGGACCCGGGCGTGGCCGGAAATCGCAGTACAGTCGACGGCCAGTGGTAAGGGCACATGATGGTATCGGGCACGCTTAACCCACCTGTTTTCAAATGGAATAGGCTATTAGTCTCGGTCCAAGTACTTCCCGACCGGGTTGACTTGTGGTTGCTTCCGTTAGCCTAGAAAAGGGGAGGGTTCTGTAGTGCCCGGGGCGGTAGCCCCGTTTAGGTAGATATGTGCGCCTTGGGGTGTGTGGTTGTCCCCCGTTTGCGGATGCCCCCTGGAAGGCTTGGGGCATCCTGGTTGGCCTGGCGGATGTCGACTCGGTCTGCTTCTTTCTCCACCACCATACCTTCAATAAATCCCGTGTTACTTTCCTCATATTTAAGTTGTCGTGTCTTTATTATGGTTATGGTTAAAACGATAAGAGAATAATGTAAGGAAAGGTATCAGCCATTAAGCATTTTATAAGAACAGAGGGCTGGATATAAGCCCGAGGGATAATAAAAGCTAAGGCTGTGTTGAACTGTATTGGACTCTGGGGGGTTAAAGGGGCTGGTCTGATCAGGACGTCCGGATGAGTCATGGGGAGGAGTTACGGAGGTTATATATGGGATAGGCGGAGAAGAATCCATCTCTTACACTGCTGGACGTTACCCACCCTCCCTCCCTATGCATCAACAAAGATGGTCATCTGCGGTGATCGGGGACCGGTACAGTTGGCGGTGGTGGTTATCGTGGAATAACAGGGCCGGAAATCGCAGTACAGTCGACGGCCAGTGGTAAGGGCACATGATGGTATCGGGCACGCTTAACCCACCTGTTTTCAAATGGAATAGACTATTAGTCTCGGTCCAAGTACTTCCCGACCGGGTTGACTTGTGGTTGCTTCCGTTAGCCTAGAAAAGGGGAGGGTTCTGTAGTGCCCGGGGCGGTAGCCCCGTTTAGGTAGATATGTGCGCCTTGGGGTGTGTGGTTGTCCCCCGTTTGCGGATGCCCCCTGGAAGGCTTGGGGCATCCTGGTTGGCCTGGCGGATGTCGACTCGGTCTGCTTCTTTCTCCACCACCATACCTTCAATAAATCCTGTGTTACTTTCCTCATATTTAAGTTGTCGTGTCTTTATTATGGTTATGGTTAAAACGATAAGAGAATAATGTAAGGAAAGGTATCAGCCATTAAGCATTTTATTGTTATTTCTGTGTCTTCTAAGATTCATCAGTTTGATGTGAAGGTTCAAGAATACTCACCCTTCTGGTTCTGATAAGATTCATTGTTTGTATTTGTTATATTTTGACATATTGCTTTATATGACTGTTGTTGAAGAAAGGTGTACAATAATATTTAAATTAGCCACTGAAGGATTTAGAGTTAACAGTATTTGTGCTGGTAGAAATTCGAGAAAGCCTTTTAAATTCAGAGGGTCATTCTATTTTTGGCTATTGGAACTTGAGAATTGCACTGGACTATTTTTAGCTGCAGTCTTATTTTTCATATATTCTCTTTTGCGCCAGATATAATACTTTTTGTATTGGTTGTGCAAAATGAATTAGGAAAAAGAAAAGACAAATTACACATTGTGCATATTTTTGTTTTAGTTTTTGTTATGTTTCTGTCTTACAACCTGTGAGTGAGAGACAGAGAATGGAATGTCTTCCCCTTCCTATTCTGTGTAAAAGACTTCAGTGTGTTGAGAAAGGGAGGGGGGATATGAGCAGAGGGGGAATGAAGTTGCAGATTCTCTCCCCAGTTTGTTCAGTGTTCAGTGTGAAAGAGAAGGATTTATTTGACAATATATGTGGTTGATAGAAAAAAAGGTTTTTCACGTGTGCTTCGGTAATTCAAGAGTAATTGAAACATCTCAGCAGTGGTAACAACCTAATTGAAGCTGAAGCTAATTGAATGCTGGGACTTGTAGTTCCACAACTCTATGCTGTAACATATCAGTTATATTTTTTTTTCTTCCTCTTTTAGCAAGAAAGAGAGTGTTTTGTGGATTACTGAAAGAATAATATTTTCTGCTTTTCCATTTTTAAACTTGTATTAGTATAATTTTACCACATTTCTGGATATTGATTTGAAGGGATTTTTGTTAGTAATTTGACTTGTGGTACAATGTTAAGATTCCAGCTAGGTCGTTTTAGCCTATTGTAGGTGCAAATGATTTATTTTTATTTATTTATTTATTTATTTTTTGGGTGTTGCCTCTATGGATAAATGTATGCCTGCTGAAAGTATATTCAGTTGAGAGAATGTTAGGTGAACATTTGTGTGTGATTTAATGTCAGACCCCTAGACCAGGTGAATTGAAACCAAAAGAACCTCCTGCCCCACCCGCATACAACGATATGTTGGATGCAGGAGATTCAGTGACACAGGCTATTTCACAGAGTCAAATGAATGAAGCAGCTGTTGAATAAAAACAAGACACTCTTCTAATATGTAGATAACTTATTACCATGTTGCCAAATGAATGACAGGTGTCAGGAAGAGACTACATCATCAATTAACTTCTTAGGGCAGCAAAATTGCAAGGTATCACCCACAAAAATAAAAGCAGCGCAGAGTAAGGTAATATTTTTAGGACATTGTATCTCACAAGGTACCAGACACCTCACACAGGACAGGATAACTGCAATCCAGCAGGTAAAGCCACCACAGAACACCAAGGAATTAAGGGCATTCCTAGGTTTGGTAGGGTACTGCAGGGAATGGATTGCCGGAGCATCCCTCCTAATGCAACCCCTCTATGATGCTCTTAGTGAGGTAAAAGGGTCCAGGATATATTTAACTGAATCACAACTAACATCGTTTGAAACATTAAAACAAGCCATTGTGCAGGCACCAGCGTTAGGATTACCACAATATGATAAGCCATTTACCTTGTTCTGCAATGAATCTAAGGGACATGCACCAAGGGGTCCTTTCACAGGTACACTCACATAAACAGAGACCGCTGGCTTACTATTCATTACATCTAGACAGTATCATAAGAGGAGCCCCGTCCTGTATAAGGGCGGTGGCAGCCACAGCCTTACTAAAAGATAAGGTGTCAGATATAGTACTAGACCACCCCTTAACTATACAGGTCCCACATGCAGTTACAGAAATACTAAACCAAGCAAGAACAAAGCATCTGTCCACAGCAAGGCTCACTAAGTATGAGGTGTCATTATTAAGTCATGCACATGTAACAATTAAAAGATGCAGTTTTGAACCTGCTACACTGTTTCCAGTTAAAGCAGGTTCAACAGAGGGGAGAGAGGTGATGAATCAGAAAGGGAGAAATGTATCAGTACCAGACAAAATACACACAAAAATTTTCCCTTTTCTGAGTCACATGACTGTGCTGAACTAATGAAGCTAGAAATGAAGGAATTAGAAAATGTGACAGATGTCCCTATACCTAATGCAGATTGGAACTTATTTGTTGACGGTTCCAGGTATTATTATGAAGGGTCACCACACACAGGGTATGCTGTGACCACCCTGGAAGAGACTTTGATACAACAACCACTCCCACCTTTCTGCTCAGCACAAGAGGCGGAGTTGCATGCACTCACTGAGGCATGTATAATGGCAGAAAACCAAACAGCTATCATATACACAGACTCCAGGTACGCATATGGCGTGGCCCATGACTTTGGGCCAATATGGAAGAGCAGGGATTTTGTGGGGTCAGCAGGAAAACCTATCAAGCATGCAGAACAGATAAGGGCTCTGTTTAGAGCTCTGCAGCTACCCAAGAAGGTAGCTATATTGAAAGTCCAGGCACACACTAAAGAAAAGACTAAGGAGGCTATGGGAAATGCCAAGGCAGATGCTGCTGCTAAACAGGCAGCACTTATGCCCAGGGTGCAGGTCTGTCATGTGATACAGGGTAAAAACCCTGTAGAGCCTGTAACCCTTGACATACTGCAAAAGTTCCAGGAACAAGTCTCCTCAATAATAAAAAAAAAAAAAAAAAGGCATGGGAAAAGGAAGTGCTACATGTCAGGGAGTGCTCTGGAGAATAGATAATAAGTGTTGTCTGCCCAGAAGCCTATACCCTATGATGACTCAATTGGCACATGGGCTGGTCCACAATTCTAAAGAAGCCATGACCAATATTGTCTTACGACATTGGGTAGCACCAGTATTCAATGCAGCTGCTACGGTATATGCAGCAGCCTGTGTGATATGCGGAAAATACAATCCAGGTCAGGTAGTGAAAACACCACAGAAGGACACACCAAAGCCATTGTACCCATTTCAGAGATTGCAGATTGACTATATACAGCTACCTAGGGTAGGAACATATGAGCATGTCCTTGTGTGCACAGATCTATTCTCAAATTGGCTAGAGGCCTGGGCAGTGGCTAAGGCAACAGCTAAAAACACTGCCAAGAAACTGATAAGTGAGGTAATTTGCAGGTATGGAATACCTGAAAAAATAGAATCAGACCGAGGATCGCATTTTACGGGGAAAGTAATGCAAAATATAATGAAGGATATGGGGATACAGCAAGCCTTTCATACCCCATATAGGCCACAGGCAAGTGGAAAAGTGGAAAGATTGAATGGCACATTAAAGTTAAAAATTCAGAAAATGATTGCAGAAACAGGATAAACCTGGGTAGATTGTCTACCTTTAGCTCTATATTCAGTTAGAACAACACCAGGAAAGAAGCATAAGTTGTCCCCTTATGAAATATTGTTTGGGGGAGCCCTGAAGACAGGGTGTTATTTTCCTCAGCAATTGCAACATAATCATGCAGATCTAACTGATTATTTAATACAGCTTACAAAGATAATGACTAATGTGCACTCTCAAGTTTTCTCCTCCATTCCAGATCCAAATAACGATACAGGAACACATGCCTTGCAACCAGGAGATTGGGTCTACCTAAAAAGGCACATGAGGAAAACTTTGGAACCCAGATTTGATGGTCCATATCAAGTGGTCTTGACTACTCCCACTTCTGTTAATTAAGGAGGACGAGACACCTGGGTCCACGCATCTCACTGCAAAAAGCTGACAGTGAAAATTGAAGCACCATGAATCCTTTTTGTGTGATAATGTGCATAGCACTAGTAACAGTACAGATAATGTATATACAGATGTAGACGCCAGGAAATAAAGTTAAGAAGGTAGACTTAACCAAATGTGCAGGTATGATATGGAATAAATCAAGTAATCAAGAAGAATGTGTGATGGTAGATGCAGGCACAGTGGATGCCCACAGTTTTCACGCCTTTGCAGAAACTAATATTATGGGACAAAGAATATTTACAGATATTTAATGCAACATTTTTCAATTCCTTAGGAATAGATGTAAATATCTCCTTGATGTTTAACTGGACTGAATGCTCAATTAAGACACTGTATCAGAAAATACAAAAGAGTAACGCTCAAACTCAATTAATGACTAACAATGAACTGGTATATAGAAATATGTTTAATGTAGCTACGCAGCTATGGATTCAAACTGATGGAATGGGTGTGAAGTGTACAGAAAACTGGTGCATAGGAAGTTTTCAGACATACAGTATACTGAGGACTGAGATAATGTGTAAATTCCTCATATTGCCTGTCCCACTCTATTCCCAGGTCGGTGGAACACAATTATGGACCCCGCAGATAAGAGGGGAGTATATAGATGATAATAACAACACACATAACTTAGGATTGTGTTCAAATACAGACAATGGAATAGTGTGCTCTCAAAACACTCAAGTTTATGAACCTTGTAAGCTAGAACATCCAACTAGTGTCTGTAATTGGGAGCTCCATGACAGGAGAAATGATATGTTTATAGAAGTAGCACCACAAATAGTGTGCTTAGTAACCCATGATAAACAAACTATAGAAATGTATAACTTGACTAATCCATTTTCAGGATGTATCCAAAATGTTACTCATCTAGTAATGGTTTTGATCCTGTTGATTGTGTGGAATTGTTATTTGTCCTGTAAGTTTAGGAAAATGGTTAATCAGGCCATGACTCCGGTACCAACATATTTTAATCAAACTCAAAAAGTATGTACCTCATGTAAACGGAAGAACCCCTATCAAGCAAAAATAACATGTGTATACTGCAGTAAAATACTGCTAGGGAAAGAATAAATGATGCAAGGATACTTTCTCTTGTGAATGATTAATTCTCTATCTTCATGGAGACTTTAGGTCAAAGTCGGGGTAAATGTAGCTTGAGATTAGGTAGCCCTGTATCATGACATGATAGGAAGGGTCAGGAAACACATGTATATTTGTTTAATGTAATAAAAGAGGGGATTGTGAGAGTATAAAATAATTGATAGTTATTAAGATGTACAAATATATGGTAAATGCCTTAAAAAAGAACTATATATAGGACTACGCTTTGAAGGAAAAAAACAGATTCTTCCTATGGAACAAGACAGCAGCAAGATGCCAGACTGAAGCAAGCAACTGGCAGGAAAAGCATGTAATGCTGAACAGAGGATGTGGGCTTATATGTATATTTGCTGAGCTAAAGAGATTTCCTTATATGTCCTTGTTGTTAACCAGTTAATGCTGGTCACTATGTATAAATAAAGGATCAGTTTGCATGGACCCTCAGAGCTGATTTTGAAACTGCAACACCTCGTTTGTGTTTTATTTTTCACTCTCCTGTTAACAGCAAAATACCACATAGGAAATCAGGTTATCAGAGATCGATAATGAGGGCACCAAGCCTTGGTACCCCGACACAATGAGTGGTTAAGACGAAGATAAGACAGATAGGGGCGTAGTTTGCTGAAGTACGTGATTTGTGTAACCAGAGTGCTATAAGTATGTGAATTTGTAAACAATAAAGTACGAGGAGTTAATATCCAAGGTCTTTATTTCAGCAGGTAGGATGAAGCTGAATTCACACAAAGGGTTAACGGTTACATTCTGTATTACAGCAAACAGGATGAAGTCAAAAGGGTAAATAATTGAAGTCCGTATCACAGCAAGCAGAGTGAAGCTGAATGAACACAAAGGTAAATGGTTGGAGTCTGTTGTTGCTTCATCCTGTTTGCTGTTACAAGCAGCAACAGAGATGAACTAGGAAGTGCTGCACTGGCAATTAGCTGAGCGTAGGGGGAAACTTATATAGTCTGCAGAGGGAGCTAATTGGTGGATGAAGTCAGGTGCTCAGAATAAGCAGGATGTAGCAAAATCTCTCACCCAAGATGGCAGCCTCTAGTACTGCAGACACTTGTCTCAGGATAGAATTCTGTATTCAAGCAGGTGGGAGAATACGGTGATATGGTTCCGCTGAGTGGTGTAAATAGGATTAAGAACTCGATTTGTGACATGTATAACTCGCATTGATGCAGATTTGGTTGCTTAAACATTTGTCTTGACAAGACAAAACAATTGAATTTGATACACCATGTTGGTACAAGGGTCAGCACTACAGCAATACAATGGTGAGGGGACAGCAGTGGCATTATCAGAGCTCATTAGACGGACAGCGTCTGCATCAGTAGACAATATTTACAGATGATGAGACAATAAGGGCAAAATGTTAAATGGTGCAAGATGGCATTGTACTTGGGGCCACCCACCCTGGTGCACACATTTGTTTGATAGCTACAGGATTGACATAATATGATTGGTGGGCAGCAGAACAGACAGTATAAAGTCGACAATATAATGACATCAACAGTATTATTAGGACAACAGTTGAGATGTAGACAGTATTTATTAGGTTGACAATTCACAAGTAGACAGTATAATCCCTGTCCCTAGACCTGTCCATAACCATATCCCTAGCACTATCACTATAATACTGTCAACATTTGAAAACTCTACATAATCATACTGTCCACCAGGTTTATTGGTGACCTAATAATACAGTTGACATCTGAATTGTCTACTGTTAGATCAGCTGATAGACCAAGGCCAAAATGTAAAATAGTGCAAGATGGAATTGTCCTTGGATCCACCCACCAATATGTTCAAAAAGCCATGCACATAGTTTAACAAACCAATCACTTCAGCAACAGCGGCTGCCAATTTTGTGGCTGAAGTGTTTGACAGTAGCATTTAGAGAAACTAAAGCAGGGAATATGTCACGTGCGACTTGAGCCGATAAATAACCCTGATGAAAGATATTTAACAACATCTCCCTATATGAACTAGCTGAAACTATAGTATAAGAGTAAAACAGAGTTTAAAGAAGACAATTCATAGAAAGATCTGGGAATAACATAATCGAGTTAATCCAGAGGGCGCTCCCATATGATCAAATGATCCACAAAGAAGTCGATAATGCAAAGAAACAGGCCCATGAACAGTCAAAGGCTGTAACAATACATCATCAAGTTCGTTAGACCAATCGCGTAATGTTAATTGCGCCACAATTGAAGAAACATAATGTTGAGCTTGATAAATAGCAAACCAATGCGTCATGGGTATCCCAAATTTAAATCTGCACTGAGTAACCATCATGGGTTGGGTTTATCCCAATAATGATTGGGAACTATTTAAATCAAGGAAGATTAAGGAAGAGGAAACCATTTCACGTCTGATCTTAGCAGTTTTGTCCTTGAAGTAGGAGGCAAGATCATGGGCACTGATAGCAGTCCAGGGTTTTGGTGAGGGAGTTGACAAGAGATTTAAAAGTGTTAAGAAGGCGTTTGGGGTTAGACGCCTGAACAGAGATGAGAGATTGGTAATATGTATGTTTGGCAGTGTCTTGAGTATTTTGATAGGCATGGTAGATAGCAGTATTAGTGAGGAAATAAATAGAAGTACAAGATTTACACCAATGGCATTTGTATTTGCAATAAAGTTTTTAAAGTTGTGTTACTTTAGTGTGCCACAGCTGAGGTCGAAGTCGGCAAGTATTGTGAACAGTGGCTGGAGCCACTTTATCAAGGGCTGCTGCTAGGGTGTGGTTGTGGTACTGCCATACCAGGAGAGATATTGTAGAGATTGGGGAGAGAAGGTGTTGCAGAGATGTGGAAAGTGGTTGAAAATTAATAGAGTGAAGATTTCTGCAGGTGTGAGGAAGTTTGATTGACTTTGACAGCAGAGGTTACACTACTAGTGAAGAGCTTGTAGCTGATAAGGTAGTGATCTGAGAGGAGTTTAAGGAACTCAGAAACTAAGCACAGTCTACCCAAAACAAGATCAAGTCAATGGCCATCCCGATGAATAGAGCAGTCTACTGGGAGAGGCCAAGGAAGGAAGTTAGAGAGAGTAATTTGGAGGCACAAGTGGAATATGGATGATCAATGGGGATATTGAAATCATCATCATCATCAGCAGCAGCAGCAGCAGCATTTATTCATATAGCACCAGTGAGCCTAACACAGTCCAAAGGAACTCCTAGTTAAATAATGGTGCGCTTTACTAAAAGTGTCCACAAGATGGTGCTAAAACATCAGACATTAGTTACATGAACTGCGGCTTGTCAAGAATAGAAAAATGTCTCAACAGTGGGGGGCACTGAGCAATTAAAATATTTAATTCTTTAGTTCAATAAATGTAAAGTTCTTCCAAACTATATATGGCTTCAATGTCTAGCAAATTATGTTAAAAATTATAGCTAAAGATAGTGGAAAAAAAAAGTAATTGTAAAGTGTATTAAAAATAGAGATGCTCACTGACCCCCGTGTTTTGGTTTTGGTTTTGTTTTTGGTTTTGGATCTGGATTACCTTCGTGTTTTGGTTTTGCAAAACCGCCCTTGCGTGTTTTGGTTTTGGTTTTGTTTGGTTTTGTTTTGCAATTTTGTTTAAAAATCAATGTTTTTGGGCATAAAATAACCTAATTTAGTGCTCCCCCTGTTTCTTTGATAAGTAAGGTAATTCTAAAGATAATAAATTAGAAAGAAAACAGTTTAATCCCTGATAGGCCGTCCTTAATTCTCCACACAAACCTGGTTGTCTTCCTCTTCATCTTTGCCTATTGGCAATGCAGCCATCATCTTTGGGTGTATATTACACCCTACACTTCCAGTTGAATAGAAAAAAGCAGCCTGCATAGACTGTGGAATTAGAAAGCAAAAATAAATGGACCAAGGTAGTTTGGTATCTGTCTGCATCAGACCCCCTCACCACTAGGAGTAAAATAGAAAACTATTCAGCTGTTATAGAGTCTAGAATATAAATAGAAATTGAGAAAGGCAATTTGGTATCTGTCTGCACCATAATCATCAACATCATCATTAGTGCCCTCGTCGCCTACACAAATCTCTCCCTCATCCTCTTCTAATTCCAAAGTGGCATCCTCAATTGGTGTATCACCGGCTACACTTGGGCTGTTAAGGCACACATCAGCAGAACTGCTGAAAGGACCCTTCTTTATGGGTACACTGTCACTAACAGAATGCTCACGATTACACATACCACTGGTGGATGGACTCTCCACAGGGATTGGTGTCATTTCTGATTCAGAGCATACATTATCCTCTAATGCCTTACTGTTATCTTACAGCTCGGCTTTCACGCGTGACAGTAGTTGTGCACCACTTTTAGACTCCAAATTACTTGGTTTTGCTTGGTCACGAGTGTCCGTACAAGAAGAAGGCTCAGTAACATTTTTTGATCTGCCACTAATAGAGAAAGGCGAAGGCCTCATTCTTTCTTTGCCACTGCGTGTGGAGAATGGCATGTTGCCAATTTTATTTTTATCGGCAGTTAACTTTTTCTCAGTTACACTTCTTTTGCGCTTCAACACAGTAAAAAAAAATTTGGGGTGTTTTTTTTGACTGATTTCAAAAGACTGTGTAGTTTGACATCGCCTTTCCCAGATGACGTACTGGGAACACTACCATCAGGACTGGTGACAGAACCTGGTTGCTGATTCTGCTCATATGTGGACTGCTTAGAATCCATTATGAGCCCAACGCACTTGTAGTGCTACAAATTGTTTTAGATACTGCTGACAAATATGACTTTTGACAGCCAGAAAAATAATGCAAAAGAATGGGGGACACCCCAAAAGCACTTGGGAATGCTAAATATTATTTTTAAGATTGCTGACAAACAGGACTTTTGACAGCCAGAAATATTAATGCAAAAGAATGGGGGACACCCCAAAAGCACTTGTAATGCCAAATAATGAAAAAAAAGACTCCTCTGCCCTCCTCTCTTCTCTATTGATTGTTATCAGAATTGGAATCAGAATTGTATTCTCTGTCCCTGCTATAATCAGCCTGTGACTACACCCTGCTCTCTCCCTCTGTCAAATGGCGATGGATTGCTGTGGAGGCGTGTATTTATAATTTTCAAGAATCGCGAGAACCGAGCCCTGAGATCCGACGATGTCACAAAGACGTTCGGCCTCGTTTTGGAATCCGAGCGGGTTGGAGAGTACCGAGCCTGCTCGGCTCGGTACTCGGATAGCCTAAATTCGGGTGGGTTCGGTTCGAGGGGAACCGAGCCCGTCCATCTCTAATTAAAAAGATTGTCAAATCAACAATCTATAGGATTCTGTTAATGGCCTATATCAATCTACTGTGTCTTATATCCATTATGTCACTCGTAACGCTTTAAAGTTTTCATCTCATCTTTATCTTTCTTAGTTTATCTGTTTCATGTTACATTAATGTGATTGTATCATGATGACTGTTGCTAGAAATGTGATTTATTCAGTTATTAGTCGTTTCCCTGTCTACTACGGCTCTGGTAGTGTGTAGATAACAAGTTATCCTTTCCCCTTGACACCAGTATGACCGTCCATTAGGGGAATTATTAGCAGCATGTAACAGAGGAGGATCCTGTTATGGTTCACTGATCATCCATAGCAGAGTCTGCAGTTATCTCATTTCAATAATAAATTAATTTGTGCATTTATAGTTCAGCCTTCCCAATCTATAATTCACACGCTCTGTGTTATTGTAGAACTGGTTATTACCATTTATATCACATTAATGTATTAATGGTGTCTGCAAATCACACCACTAATATATGATCCGATAACCTTGTCAATCTGCATCTGTCTATCTAGATAATAACTAACATACACAGGCTTCAATTTCATACTAGTCTGACAATCCGTTATAGGAGGGATTTGTGTAAGGAGTCAATGTTATTGTGGTTTACTAACCATTTACAATATAAGGATTGTGATTGTTACTTCAGTCCGATAAAATAGTGGTTCCTCTGCATTTATAGATTTCACACTAACATCTGCTGACGTCTGCTTCGCCAATTCAATTCCTGGGTTCCTTGTAAGCTCACCTGGCTTCAGCTGTATCATTTGCACCAACTACAGCTCAGGTGTAAGTGCTGACTGGCACAATCATCGTCATCACCATTTATTTATATAGAGCCACTGATTCCGCAGCGCTGTACACAGGGCCGGTGCTAGGGTCCACGGCACCCTAGGCATTTTTAAAAAAAGCGGCGCCCCCCCCCCGCAAAAATCGCCGCCCTCCTCCCCTTACCTTGTCTCACCACCGCCGCCTCTCTGCTCCGTCTCCTCCCCTCCACTCACTGACACTAGTAAGTGGAGGGGAGGAGACGGAGCAGAGAGGCGGCGGTGGTGACAAAATAGCCTCTTCCCCCCCCTCCCCGTGCATCTGAATGCTGTGCGGCGGCCGTGACAGGTATGGTCAGCGGTCACCGCACAGTTTTAAAGTCTTTTAGTATTCTGTGGTGCCCTCCAGGCGCCCTCCAGAGCCCGGCGCCCTAGGCAAGTGCCTAACCTTGCCTAATGGGAGCGCCGGGCCTGGCTGTACAGAGAACTCACTCACATCACTCCCTGCCCCATTGGAGCTTACAGTCTAAATTCCCCAACATACAGACATTCACACACACACACACACACACACACACACACACAGACAGACGGACAGACAGAGAGAGACTAGGGTCAATTTTGATAGCAGTCAATTAACCTACCAGTATGTTTTTGGAGTGTGGGAGGAAACCGGAGCACCCGGAGGAAAACCATGCAAACACAAGGAGAACATACAAACTCCACACAGATAAGGCCATGGTTGGGAATTAAACTCATGACCCCAGTGCTGTGAGGCAGAAGTGCTAACCACTTGGCCACCGTGCTGCCCATTAGTCTGTGTTTAAAAACTACATGTATGTGTGCTACTACCCAACACAGAACATCTGTATTCAAGAAAAATATATACTATAAAAACACATTGCATGTAGAGTACACACTGAAACTATGTTTATTTCACGGTTGCCACCTCTCCCAGAATGTCCGGGAGGCTCCCGAAGTTCTAGAGCAGGGCAACCTCCCGGATCCTGGCCTCTATGTTGGTGAAGTGGGGGCTGGGCTAATCACGTAATCCTGGCAACACACCCTCCCCTCCCGGACGGGACATCTCCAAAGTAGACAGTGTGGTTTATGTATGTATTTAATGTATAAGAAAAATATTTTTTTAAAACATACATATTTTTATTAATGATTTTACTGTTAAGAGTTGTTCTTTTATTTTATAATATACGTTTTTTGTTATAATGGGGTTAGCCTGGAATGGAGTAGGACGTGTGGATCCTACTCTCCCACACTATCCTGATCACACTTTATCCCATAGTTTGCAGACTGGATTTCACCGGCAGAGTCATCCAATACTCTCCTACCGCTTACCGTTACCTATTTGATTGACTTTGAGAGCCCTGGACTAATATTTCCAACTTGTGAGCCCGCTGGCTGTGAGATCTTAGGACATCGCTGTGACCGGAGGAGAAGCGCAGCAGGGAGCGACTAACTGCTTCTTTCATCACTGTCTGACTTAGTCTCCCAAGGTTCACAGCCTTTCTAAGCTCCATTGGGTCCTGTGGCAGTTGGTTCGGGGGACCCTACCCCTCCGTCAGATCACAGGCGCCATCTGGATACACGGAGCCAGAGGGGACTGACACCCGGCCTGAATATGGAAAATACAGTTTTTCACCTATTTACAGTATAAATAATACTGTAGTCAGTTATTGCTTACAGTAAGTATGACCTCAGTGAAGGGATGGAGCATCTGTAATTCAACCCCTCTAACTTCACAGCAACACGTCAGGCACAGTTGAGGGACGAGCCAGAACAATAGGTGCCCCCTACAGCCATTGTCAGATCCCACATATCTCCTTCATACATGTGACACAAATCGCCCTACATGCCTCTTTCATCGCAGTGAGTATAACATCTGCCCCTCTATGTGACTGACCCCTAATACTATATCCTGCTTGCAGGGCTTACTTAGCATCGCCTGTTCTGCTTTGGAAGTAGAGGTGATTCCACCTGCCACTCTAACAGTACTATATACCTGTGAATAAATCACCTGTTCTGGACTGTGGAGATACATTACTGATTATAAAGCATACTTGCCAACTCTCCCGGAATGTCCGGGAGACTCTCGAAATTCGGTTCAGTCTCCCGGGCTCGTTGGCATTTCTCCCGCATCCTGGATTTCGCGTCAAATGATGCGATTCTCGGTGATTGACGCCATTTTGGAGGGCGGAAAGGGGGCGGGACGAGGCCAATCGCGCCATTTTGGCCCCGCCCCCCCGCGCGACGTAAATTACGTTTTCGCGGGGGGCGGGACCAAAATGACACGTTTGGCCTCATCCCACCCCCTCCCGCCCTCCAGTCACGCCCCCTCTCCCGGAAACTTGTTTCCGAGAGTTGGCAAGTATGATATAAAGGTGCTCGTTTGGTCCATAACATATATCTGACTGGTCGGAAGAAACATTCTCAGTTGCTAAATTAGCACAGGAGTGAGCTAATTGAGAAACACTATATCCTGGAAAATACTTTGTGTTATATTCTCTAATCTGTATGTACAGCACTGGGGGCTGTAACTTGGGGATAGTTCTATATGTACACCACTAGAGGGAGCTTAAAACACAATATTGTGAAAGTGGTGGAGATCACTTCAGAAATATGAGGACATTCTACTTTCCGTATTGAGTGGCCTTGATATCTGGGTGGAGAAGAATGGACAAGTCAAGCCATGCCGCTGCGGCAGCGCCAAGCTGGAAAAATATACCAGGCAACCCACACTGGTGCAACGTTCCCAGACAACCTCTTCATCTGTGATGCCTCAACACCCCCCTCCCTTATCGGGTGTGGATCTGCCAACACAAGAGGATCCCCCCTATCTACAGCAAGTCTTATTGGCCATTACATACTTTGAGAAGAGGGTTATGGACAAGATTGGAGAGGTGCAGGCCGACCTCTCACTAATACGTCATAACAGAAGACGTGTGAGAGAGTAGGAGAGGTGGAACATAGACTTTCAAGTCTTGAAGACTCCACAGCCCCCCTTCGAGGTGAAATTGCAGGTCTGGCTGCTCAGATTGGTCAGTGACGAGCCAAGATGACAGGTATGGAGGACAGGCTCTGACGCAATAACTTGTGTTTTGTGAGACTGCCAGAAAAAGCAGAGGGATCTAATCCCGAATCATTCCTAGAAGATTGACAGGCAAAAGAAGTCGGCAGGGAGGCATTCTCCCCACAATTTGCTGTGGAAAGGGCTCATCAACTGCCACCTAGGCCACCACCGCCAGGTGCCTCACCCCGCACCTTTATGGCAAAGCTACTTCACTTTAAAGACAGAGATACGGTTCTTCAAATGACCAGGAAAAAAATGCCCTCTGCGGTTTGGGAACCAAATGATTATGGTATTTCCGGACTTCGCTGTGGAAGTTCAAAGGACCCGCTCACAGTTTGCTATGACAAAGAAGAAGCTGAGGGAACTTCAGCTTCCTTATACTATGCTATTCCCTTCCAGGCTGAGGGTTACAGTCAATAGCCACTTCTTTGCTACCCCACAGGAGGCGGAGAACTGGCTGGAGAGGTGTCCTCCCGCTGGGTGCACAGATCCTTGACATGCGTAAGAGCACAGCGGTGGAAGGGTTCATCTCTCTCTACCATCCTGATGTAAGCAGTGAACTGGCTGATCCAACCGAAGTACTTATACCCCCTCCAGCACTCCCCGGTCTATGTACTGTTAAAGGTTTTCCAAAATATTAATAAACGTCTCATTTCCCTGATCTGGAGTGGCAAGAGAGCTAGAGTGTGTGACACATTATGTAGAACCAATAATTCAGGAGGTCTGCCCAATCTTAGAATTTATTATTTTGCTTTCCAGATTACACATTTGGTCTCCTGGTTGGGAGATAATCAGAACATCTCTCTAGGACACTTTTTGGGCGAGCAGACGGACCCCTGCCTTGGAGCTTTGCAGCTTTTATTATCTAAGCACAGACCTAAAGAGGTAGCCCCTATAATACGGCAGGCATCAATAATTTAGGCAATATCACATGCTCTTATAGGAGGTGAAGGGATGAACTCAGACACTCCATTGTGGTTCAATACTGGTTTCAAGAAGCTGATGGGATTGGAAGGTTCAGTGCTGTGGAAGGGAGCAGGAATTTACAGCATTGGTCAAATATATATATATGTATATAGACAGTCAATTAACTACATTGAGAGCAGCCTTCCCGCTCCCCAACAACCAATTCTTCCGGTATCTACAGCTGAGACCTGCCCTAAATGTACAGTTTCCTGGGGGTTCACTTCAGATATCAGATTCTCCGGTTAATAATGTATAACGGTTTGTGGGCTCATATAAGATTATTTATGTACCTAATGCCTTATTGTTGCCTCAGGTGTCCCCGGGAGGACTAGATCCGCTCAGAATAAATTGGGAGGCCGATCTGGGGGTTCTCTCTGATGAAGAGTGGAATGTGGTGGTGGCAAGTACTAGACATGACACTTCTTGTCTTAGGTTTCAGCAGATCCATTTTTACATGGTACACAGAGTATACTTAACACCAGCCAGGATGCTTGTGATGGGACTGCGCTCCTCTGCGGAGTGCCCTAAGTGTGGTGACCCTGAGGTCATGCCCAGTTGTCCAATCCTTCTGGGGCCAAATATGGACCTGTATCTCTTACCTGTGACCCCTTCGTTATGTCCTAAGATCTGTCTGTTTGGCATCACACTTGAAAATAATTTGAATATTCCACTCTTTAAATATATATTTACGTTAACCTCCCTGGCTAAGGTTATTGTAGCTAGGGGGTGCATGGCGGCTGAGCCACCTAGTGTGTCTCACTGGATCAATCTAGTTACTAAAGTATGGAGGATGAGCGGTTCATGTATGAAAGTAGGAAGGCCGTGCATAAATACCATAAGATATGGCACCACTGGTATGAATCATGTTACCCACCCTTACCAGGAAGATTTGGTGGGTTTGGGGAGTCACCAAGTGGGTAGTTCAGTCCTGTGCAGCTTCAATAGGTCTGACATGAAGTGTAATATAGAGAACCATAAGAAAAGACTTGGGGTAATCCCCAGGCGCCTGTAGTAATGGAACAATAAAGGAATATGTAATAGATGTTTATTAAATCGCAGAGATGAAATAAAGATGTGTATTGTATCTCACAATGTTTCACTGATAATAAAACAACAAGCACATATCAATCATGCTGACATATGTAATGCTGAATAGACACCCATTCTGCTCAGTAGGTTTGTTGGCAGCAATGGTAGCGAAGTCCAATGTATTGGTGCAATCACCATAAAAACAAGGCCCCAAACAATAGTGGGTGATGAGTCAAATGTGCTGCATAGAGTTTCCGTGCTGATTGCACAATTAACAGTCAAATAGTAAAATGGATATAAAAGTCAGTGTACAATGATCTTGTGATACAACATTTTTTCCCCAGCACACTGCTATAGCCAGCAACAGATCTGCCATTTCTACTGTAGATAAAAATGCAAAAGTCTTTGTTGCACACATTTGCAAATGTATGTTTAAGCCATCCTGCCACGCCAAGGCGCTTTTGCTAATAGGATGGTCCTACTCTAAACAATGAGAGTCCCATATATTTGGGCCATACATATGTGTTTTTAAATTGAGAGCCAACTTACCAAAGAGGTACCCCAGAAGCCTCCAAACAGCAATTCAGTGCCAGTACCCCCTCTCAGCTACTGACACCAACATGCCTCTCAGACAAATACAAAAGTGGAAGCTGCTCAAATCAATTTATAGGCCATAAGAGGTGCTTGAAAGGGTGGGGTTATCCTGCAAGGAACATACACACAACATTTTTTCCCCAGCACACTGCTATAGCCAGCAACAGATCTGCCATTTCTACTGTAGATAAAAATGCAAAAGTCTTTGTTGCACACATTTGCAAATGTATGTTTAAGCCATCCTGCCACGCCAAGGCGCATTTGCTAATAGGATGGTCCTACTCTAAACAATGAGAGTCCCATATATTTGGGCCATACATATGTGTTTTTAAATTGAGAGCCAACTTACCAAAGAGGTACCCCAGAAGCTTCCAAACAGCAATTCAGTGCCAGTACCCCCTCTCAGCTACTGACACCAACATGCCTCTCAGACAAATACAAAAGTGGAAGCTGCTCAAATCAATTTATAGGCCATAAGAGGTGCTTGAAAGGGTGGGGTTATCCTGCAAGGAACATACACACAACATTTTTTCCCCAGCACACTGCTATAGCCAGCAACAGATCTGCCATTTCTACTGTAGATAAAAATGCAAAAGTCTTTGTTGCACACATTTGCAAATGTATGTTTAAGCCATCCTGCCACGCCAAGGCGCTTTTGCTAATAGGATGGTCCTACTCTAAACAATGAGAGTCCCATATATTTGGGCCATACATATGTGTTTTTAAATTGAGAGCCAACTTACCAAAGAGGTACCCCAGAAGCCTCCAAACAGCAATTCAGTGCCAGTACCCCCTCTCAGCTACTGACACCAACATGCCTCTCAGACAAATACAAAAGTGGAAGCTGCTCAAATCAATTTATAGGCCATAAGAGGTGCTTGAAAGGGTGGGGTTATCCTGCAAGGAACATACACACAACATTTTTTCCCCAGCACACTGCTATAGCCAGCAACAGATCTGCCATTTCTACTGTAGATAAAAATGCAAAAGTCTTTGTTGCACACATTTGCAAATGTATGTTTAAGCCATCCTGCCACGCCAAGGCGCTTTTGCTAATAGGATGGTCCTACTCTAAACAATGAGAGTCCCATATATTTGGGCCATACATATGTGTTTTTAAATTGAGAGCCAACTTACCAAAGAGGTACCCCAGAAGCCTCCAAACAGCAATTCAGTGCCAGTACCCCCTCTCAGCTACTAACACCAACATGCCTCTCAGACAAATACAAAAGTGGAAGCTGCTCAAATCAATTTATAGGCCATAAGAGGTGCTTGAAAGGGTGGGGTTATCCTGCAAGGAACATACACACAACATTTTTTCCCCAGCACACTGCTATAGCCAGCAACAGATCTGCCATTTCTACTGTAGATAAAAATGCATTTTTATCTACAGTAGAAATGGCAGATCTGTTGCTGGCTATAGCAGTGTGCTGGGGAAAAAATGTTGTGTGTATGTTCCTTGCAGGATAACCCCACCCTTTCAAGCACCTCTTATGGCCTATAAATTGATTTGAGCAGCTTCCACTTTTGTATTTGTCTGAGAGGCATGTTGGTGTCAGTAGCTGAGAGGGGGGTACTGGCACTGAATTGCTGTTTGGAGGCTTCTGGGGTACCTCTTTGGTAAGTTGGCTCTCAATTTAAAAACACATATGTATGGCCCAAATATATGGGACTCTCATTGTTTAGAGTAGGACCATCCTATTAGCAAAAGCGCCTTGGCGTGGCAGGATGGCTTAAACATACATTTGCAAATGTGTGCAACAAAGACTTTTGCATTTTTATCTACAGTAGAAATGGCAGATCTGTTGCTGGCTATAGCAGTGTGCTGGGGAAAAAATGTTGTGTGTATGTTCCTTGCAGGATAACCCCACCCTTTCAAGCACCTCTTATGGCCTATAAATTGATTTGAGCAGCTTCCACTTTTGTATTTGTCTGAGAGGCATGTTGGTGTCAGTAGCTGAGAGGGGGTACTGGCACTGAATTGCTGTTTGGAGGCTTCTGGGGTACCTCTTTGGTAAGTTGGCTCTCAATTTAAAAACACATATGTATGGCCCAAATATATGGGACTCTCATTGTTTAGAGTAGGACCATCCTATTAGCAAAAGCGCCTTGGCGTGGCAGGATGGCTTAAACATACATTTGCAAATGTGTGCAACAAAGACTTTTGCATTTTTATCTACAGTAGAAATGGCAGATCTGTTGCTGGCTATAGCAGTGTGCTGGGGAAAAAATGTTGTGTGTATGTTCCTTGCAGGATAACCCCACCCTTTCAAGCACCTCTTATGGCCTATAAATTGATTTGAGCAGCTTCCACTTTTGTATTTGTCTGAGAGGCATGTTGGTGTCAGTAGCTGAGAGGGGGTACTGGCACTGAATTGCTGTTTGGAGGCTTCTGGGGTACCTCTTTGGTAAGTTGGCTCTCAATTTAAAAACACATATGTATGGCCCAAATATATGGGACTCTCATTGTTTAGAGTAGGACCATCCTATTAGCAAAAGCGCCTTGGCGTGGCAGGATGGCTTAAACATACATTTGCAAATGTGTGCAACAAAGACTTTTGCATTTTTATCTACAGTAGAAATGGCAGATCTGTTGCTGGCTATAGCAGTCTGCTGGGGAAAAAATGTTGTGTGTATGTTCCTTGCAGGATAACCCCACCCTTTCAAGCACCTCTTATGGCCTATAAATTGATTTGAGCAGCTTCCACTTTTGTATTTGTCTGAGAGGCATGTTGGTGTCAGTAGCTGAGAGGGGGTACTGGCACTGAATTGCTGTTTGGAGGCTTCTGGGGTACCTCTTTGGTAAGTTGGCTCTCAATTTAAAAACACATATGTATGGCCCAAATATATGGGACTCTCATTGTTTAGAGTAGGACCATCCTATTAGCAAAAGCGCCTTGGCGTGGCAGGATGGCTTAAACATACATTTGCAAATGTGTGCAACAAAGACTTTTGCATTTTTATCTACAGTAGAAATGGCAGATCTGTTGCTGGCTATAGCAGTGTGCTGGGGAAAAAATGTTGTGTGTATGTTCCTTGCAGGATAACCCCACCCTTTCAAGCACCTCTTATGGCCTATAAATTGATTTGAGCAGCTTCCACTTTTGTAATGATCTTGTGATAGCAGCTCCGGTACATCACAGGAGGGGAAAAGAGATGGTAGACTCACCCCGCTCCTAGAAGATCCACTTCTCAGATGTCCGTTCGGGGAAGCCGCTGTAGAAGCCTTGTTCCACGCTGCTTGGCATCCAGCTGCCAAAGTGAAAGTCCGTAGTTCACGCATGCGCATGCGGTGAAATATGTCCGGTCCGTGCAGCCGGCTTGAAAGTGTAAAGTTGAAGATGCTAGTGAATATTGGTTAATCCGTTTGGGATCGATATCCTACGCGTTTCACCCAATGATGGGCTTCCTCAGGGATGTGTAGAGGGCTAGAGCCACTATGCCTCTTTTTGTAGTTGTTTTAAAACGGATGGACCAATGAAAGCCATTTTATGACCAGATGTGCCAATTAAGGCTATACAGGTTGCAGCAGTTTTTACTGAATCTGTTTGAGTGTATATGCTGTTCCTTATGGGGGACGAAGAATGTTATAAATCGCAGGAAGAACCTTTTATTGAATTAATAACCATCTGAATCAGAAAAAAAGGAAAAGTTTAGTATGTTACAGAAAACTATTAAGTTCAAAGTCGATGTTTAGACCTCGCGGTGTTAGTGTCTTCAAAGTGTAGATCCATTTGCTTTCTTCACGTGACATGGATCGAATGAAATCTCCCCCTCTCCATGATTTCTTCACTTTGCAAATGCCCAAAAACTTTAGCAATGAAGGATCTTTATTATGGAAGAGAGAGAAGTGGTTTGAGACACTGTGTGCCTCAAACCCCTTTTTTATGATGTTCACTAATGCGGTGAACTCACCTCTACTGTTACTGGTGCCACCCACACAATCAGAGAAAAAATCACCTGTGACATGAAGGGGGTGATATATTTGATAGAGTGTCCTTGTGGAAAGCAGTACGTGGGAAGGACTGCAAGATAACTACACATCCGCATTAGTGAACATCATAGGAATATAAAAAAGGGGTTTGAGGCACACAGTGTCTCAAACCACTTCTCTCTCTTCCATAATAAAGATCCTTCATTGCTAAAGTTTTTGGGCATTTGCAAAGTGAAGAAATCATGGAGAGGGGGAGATTTCATTCGATCCATGTCACGTGAAGAAAGCAAATGGATCTACACTTTGAAGACACTAACACCGCGAGGTCTAAACATCGACTTTGAACTTAATAGTTTTCTGTAACATACTAAACTTTTCCTTTTTTTCTGATTCAGATGGTTATTAATTCAATAAAAGGTTCTTCCTGCGATTTATAACATTCTTCGTCCCCCATAAGGAACAGCATATACACTCAAACAGATTCAGTAAAAACTGCTGCAACCTGTATAGCCTTAATTGGCACATCTGGTCATAAAATGGCTTTCATTGGTCCATCCGTTTTAAAACAACTACAAAAAGAGGCATAGTGGCTCTAGCCCTCTACACATCCCTGAGGAAGCCCATCATTGGGTGAAACGCGTAGGCTATCGATCCCAAACGGATTAACCAATATTCACTAGCATCTTCAACTTTACACTTTCAAGCCGGCTGCACGGACCGGACATACTTCACCGCATGCGCATGCGTGAACTACGGACTTTCACTTTGGCAGCTGGATGCCAAGCAGCGTGGAACAAGGCTTCTACAGCGGCTTCCCCGAACGGACATCTGAGAAGTGGATCTTCTAGGAGCGGGGTGAGTCTACCATCTCTTTTCCCCTCCTGTGATGTACCAGAGCTGCTATCACAAGATCATTGTACACTGACTTTTATATCCATTTTACTATTTGACTGTTTATTGTGCAATCAGCACGGAAACTCTATGCAGCACATGTGACTCATCACCCACTATTGTCTGGGGCCTTGTTTTTATGGTGATTGCACCAATACATTGGACTTCGCTACCATTGCTGCCAACAAACCTACTGAGCAGAATGGGTGTCCATTCAGCATTACATATGTCAGCATGATTGATATGTGCTTGTTGTTTTATTATCAGTGAAACATTGTGAGATACAATACACATCTTTATTTCATCTCTGCGATTTAATAAACATCTATTACATATTCCTTTATTGTTCCATCACTACAGGCGCCTGGGGATTACCCCAAGTCTTTTCTTGTGGTTCTCTATATTACAACCAGGGGGAGGGGTCCCCCCCTTTACAGTGTCCCCGTTTTTGGCAGCCATCTCCTATCTATACTGGTTGTTTGCGCAGGTATTACCCCACAAATTATCTGACATGAAGTGTAATTTATAAAAGTTAGTACTGTTTTATATTATATTATAAAAAATAATGTATAGTAATATAAGATAATATATAATATTGTATAGTGAAAATAAAATATGATGCATAATAATATAAGATGGTATATAATAGTATAAAAATATCACTGTATAATATTTATAGCGACATAGGTAGAGATAGGTGTTAATTAGATGTTAGATATGTTATTTATATGATGTAACCACAAAAAAAATCTCAATAAAAAATACTTTATATATTTATTTTATGTGTTTCAATATGTCCTCTAAGTGTACATACAGTTGTGCGTATTCTGCAGTCTTCTGTGTGTCTCCATACGGCAAGTAACATGTAGGAGAGCGAACTTACACCCAGACTCAAATCAAAATATATCTTGAGATCTGTTTGGATTTGAATACAGTCAAGTTACGCGCTCTTTTTTAAAATGCAATTTACGTTCGGACTTAGGCACAGTGACTCTATGGGGGGAATTCATTTGGCCACAATGTTCCTGAGAGCATTGCGGCTGTGCTCTTTTACAGTTTATACGGTAAAAATATCAGCTCATTTTTGCTCACACTGCTATAGGGGGCGAGAAAAAATTAGGGATATATCTGTTCCCAAAAAATCTGCATTATGTGTCTCGCGCCCGTTCCGGAGACACCGCGCATGGATTTTTTTAGAATTGAATTCTCTCTATGGGCTCTCATCCCCCCTCCTTTTAGAGTGTAAACTCTCAGGGCCTGGGCCCTCTGATCAATGTCTCCTCTCTGTCCACTCTTCTTCCCCCTCCCTTTAGAGTGTAAGCTCTCAGGGCCTGGGCCCTCTGATCTATGTCTCCTCTCTGTCCACTCTCCTTCCCCCTCGCTTTAGAGTGTAAGCTCTCATGACCAGGGCCCTCTGATCAATGTCTCCTCTCTGTCCACTCTCCTTCCCCCTCGCTTTAAAGTGTAAGCTCTCATGACCAGGGCCCTCTGATCAATGTCTCCTCTCTGTCCACTCTCCTTTCCCCTCGCTTTAGAGTGTAAGCTCTCATGACCAGGGCCCTCTGATCAATGCCTCCTCTCGGTCCACTCTCTTTCTTCCCCCTCCCTTTAGAGTGTAAGCTCTCATGACCAGGGCCCTCTGATCTATGTCTCCTCTCTGTCCACTCTCCTTTCCCCTCCCTTTAGAGTGTAAGCTCTCATGACCAGGGCCCTCTGATCTATGTCTCCTCTCTGTCCACTCTCCTTCCCCCTCCCTTTAGAGTGTAAGCTCTCATGATCAGGGCCCTCTGATCAATGCCTCCTCTCGGTCCACTCTCCTTTCCCCTCCCTTTAGAGTGTAAGCTCTCATGACCAGGGCCCTCTGATCAATGTCTCCTCTCTGTCCACTCTCCTTCCCCCTCGCTTTAAAGTGTAAGCTCTCATGACCAGGGCCCTCTGATCAATGTCTCCTCTCTGTCCACTCTCCTTCCCCCTCGCTTTAGAGTGTAAGCTCTCATGACCAGGGCCCTCTGATCAATGCCTCCTCTCGGTCCACTCTCTTTCTTCCCCCTCCCTTTAGAGTGTAAGCTCTCATGACCAGGGCCCTCTGATCTATGTCTCCTCTCTGTCCACTCTCCTTTCCCCTCCCTTTAGAGTGTAAGCTCTCATGACCAGGGCCCTCTGATCTATGTCTCCTCTCTGTCCACTCTCCTTCCCCCTCCCTTTAGAGTGTAAGCTCTCATGATCAGGGCCCTCTGATCAATGCCTCCTCTCGGTCCACTCTCTTTCTTTCCCCTCCCTTTAGAGTGTAAGCTCTCATGACCAGGACCCTCTGATCTATGTTTCCTCTCGGTCCACTCTCTTTCTGCCTCGTTCATCCCTGCCATCCAAT
The DNA here is from genome assembly GCA_036250195.1 of Mixophyes australis. NCBI lineage: Eukaryota > Metazoa > Chordata > Amphibia > Anura > Limnodynastidae > Mixophyes > Mixophyes australis. Next base: position 498,580,170 of record JAVHZZ010000001.1, read on the forward strand.
AAGCCGCATTGTTTCTGTAGCCATGTAATTGTTGTCTTATTTGCATCTATAAATGACTTATTTTCCATATCTGTGCCTATGTATGTGTAACGGGTTGTATAGGCTCCTGAGTGGTGGTGGGTACCCTGCAGAGGGCACACAGGTGGTATGGGGGTAGGGGGTATTAGTACCTGGAGGTTGCTGGACAATCTTGATCCAGAACATAGAAAAGACGCACCCGATGGAGACCAGAGAATACACAAACAAGGAAGAACACACCGAGAGTAAAATGAGTCCCAATGATTAGCTGTTTTATTCACAGCTCCTGAAGGTAAGAATGACGGCTGTTGTTGGTTATCACAATGTAAAAGCGGACTTAGTATAATCAAACAGATCATCAGACAAATAAATAAACTATTGAATAATAGGTGCAGGTGCGTTTATAGATAGAGGAATATATGATTAAATAATAAGAGTCAGTAAATAAATAGCTAATTCCTTATCATGTACCTGGAGATCGATCGTCCTTCCTGGACCCAACTACTCGGATATCACGGTTACTTCTAACCTGAGATGAACCTGTGTCTGTGCCGCAGTATTGGGACGGATATGAATATTTTGGGGAAATAAATGATTACAACTGTGGATGGCTTATCACATTATAACTATCCATCCACAAACCAGCATTATAACTTCAGTCCCTACAAGTGAAGATAGGAATAAAGAGCTGCCGATTAGAAGTCTAGAGGAGATCCCTAATCCTCTTAGGGAATAAGCAATAACATAGCACTTGAATAACCATCGGGTGCGTGTGTGTGAGTGTAGTAAGGGTATATAAATATGGCACAGTGTGGTGGGAAATCTCAAACCTAATGGTAAGCGATGGATAGGGGTGTGAACAAGGGATAATCCCAGTCTTTGCAAATAAGTAAATAAAGGAACCTCCAATTCTATCTGCACAGACATCAGACAGACTACAATGTGAAATGTAAACCGAATGTGGAAAGCTGAGTAAACAAGAATCAGAGATGCAAATCGTATAAAATTAGGATTATTTAATTATCATACAATATGCTTGAAAGGTGTAGACATGTGCATAAGTGTAAAAGTTATACAATTATGTTCTGGCCAGAGCTCAAAATACAAAACATATACAGAAATGGTTGGGAAAGAAATATAATTCCCAGGTATGCACCATAAAATTATCTGTGATATACGTCCACGAGTGTGCCAAGACGTGGGCACAGTATGGTGTTTAGAATAATGCCACTATGTGACCGTCCAGGAACACTATGTGGTTCCAATTCTCACGGAAGGGTGATTAATAGAGTATTATTACATTTATATGCCAGCTTATAATACAATTGGTGCACGTGGTTGGGGCCATTATATTCTTATCCTTTAGATTATATCCCGTTTCTTGGATAAAACATTTATCACAATACCTTGGAAATTGCACAGAGTGATCCGGTAGTTGTGTTTATCATTAGTACTGATCGGCCCCTGGACCTCTGTCTCCCCGCTGAGGTTAGAGGACACGTTCTGGCTGATACTGGGATTGTTACAGCACCTTCCTATTAGCTGCAATCAGAATATATCGGAAAAATTACAGAGTGAGCAACAGGCTTAACAGAGATGCTATTACATGGCTGTGTCCATGGAGAATACTCCTTATTCAATATGCAAGTAACTGCTGAGGGAGAGTAGATGGATGTAACTGGAAAGGCCATACTGGGAAATGCTTGAGATGAAGAGATCACATAGGGCACTGTCATACTGTCATACCCCTATTTCCTGTTTTATCGTCATATCCCTATTTCCTGTTGTACCGTCATACCCCTATTTCCTGTTGTACCGTCATACCCCTATTTCCTGTTTTACCGTCATACCCCTACTTCCTGCTTTACCGTCATACCCCTATTTCCTGTTTTACCGTCATACCCCTATTTCCTGTTTTACCGTCATATCCCTATTTCCTGTTGTACCGTCATACCCCTATTTCCTGCTTTACCGTCATACCCCTATTTCCTGTTTTACCGTCATACCCCTATTTCCTGTTTTATCGTCATACCCCTATTTCCTGTTCTACCGTCATACCCCTATTTCCTGCTTTACCGTCATACCCCTATTTCCTGTTTTACCGTCATACCCCTATTTCCTGCTTTACCGTCATACCCCTATTTCCTGTTTTACCGTCATACCCCTATTTCCTGTTTTACCGTCATACCCCTATTTCCTGCTTTACCGTCATACCCCTATTTCCTGTTTTACCGTCATACCCCTATTTCCTGCTTTACCGTCATACCCCTATTTCCTGTTTTACCGTCATATCCCTATTTCCTGTTGTACCGTCATACCCCTATTTCCTGTTTTACCGTCATACTCCTATTTCCTGTTTTACCGTCATACCCCTATTTCCTGTTTTACCGTCATACCCCTATTTCCTGTTTTACCGTCATACCCCTATTTCCTGCTTTACCGTCATACCCCTATTTCCTGCTTTACCGTCATACCCCTATTTCCTGTTTTACCGTCATACTCCTATTTCCTGTTTTACCGTCATACCCCTATTTCCTGCTTTACCGTCATACCCCTATTTCCTGTTTTACCGTCATACCCCTATTTCCTGTTCTACCGTCATACCCCTATTTCCTGCTTTACCGTCATACCCCTATTTCCTGTTCTACCGTCATACCCCTATTTCCTGCTTTACCGTCATACCCCTATTTCCTGCTTTACCGTCATACCCCTATTTCCTGTTTTACCGTCATACTCCTATTTCCTGTTTTACCGTCATATCCCCTATTTCCTGTTTTACCGTCATACCCCTACTTCCTGCTTTACCGTCATACCCCTATTTCCTGTTTTACCGTCATACCCCTATTTCCTGTTCTACCGTCATACCCCTATTTCCTGCTTTACCGTCATACCCCTATTTCCTGTTCTACCGTCATACCCCTATTTCCTGCTTTACCGTCATACCCCTATTTCCTGCTTTACCGTCATACCCCTATTTCCTGTTTTACCGTCATACTCCTATTTCCTGTTTTACCGTCATATCCCCTATTTCCTGTTTTACCGTCATACCCCTACTTCCTGGTACTCGCAGTATAAATAAATTGTCCCAATCCAGTATCTATTTTCTCTCCCTCCTTTCTCCACATTACATTCGCTCCCCATTGTTTTGTTTCACACTCAGTGTATTCACTACTTACAGAAGGTCACAATCTTTATATATATTTATACTATATTTACACTTTGCTCAGTCTCTTTCCTCTAATAACAATATGTTTCTCAGTTTCTCCAATAAACAGTTTACACAAATATTATTTGTTACTCATAACATAAAACCATTCTAATGCTATTATTTATTTTTTTAATGTTAATATTCTAAGAGCTCTAACTGATCTTCATTTACCCAATGTTGAGTTATCAATTAAGTCAACCATTAAAATTAGACATTACCACCTCTGTTGGGAAGCAGAAGCATGTATTCACTATACCTTTAGTTTTTATCCACTACAGGAGTTTATATTACAATATTATTAAACTACCACTTTTTAAAGTGCTTTTATTTCAATTAGTTATCTATCATCTAAAGTACTGGACAAAATATTACTTCCTTCACAGTTAAACTCCATAACCATAAAACAATATCACAAATATTCATTGATCTTCCTATTATAATTCTTTTCTTGTAATTCCTAATAATTAGCAGGGAGTATTCTACACACAGGATTTTCTCTAACCAGGTCGGACGTGTTCATTATAGTTAAAAGAACATCATATTAATTGTTGAAGATTTCAATTGTTTGTAGTTTTCAAATAATCCTGGCATATATAAATGATGTTTCTTACTCAGGCCATTGTTAATAATCCACGGAGCATTGTTATCCTGCCATAGTACATTGTAATTACACTTACTGCTGTCTACAACTATTAACCCTTTCCTATTATGAACACACCCTGCACTGCAAGTTATCCGCGACATGTGAGTAGTATTGTTAATAAGTGTATTACTGCAGTTGTTTAACCCTTGCCTTTTATACTACTTAAATGCTAATTCTTATTTTGTATCTTATCTATGTCAGCGCCATATGGAGAAGCTATCACAGAAATCCTCCCTCTGTATAAATAGATACACATACACACACCCATCATTCTGCTGCTTATCCCTCATAGATCAAATATTGTCACAGCCATATAACCACAATCATCCTCACACCAAACATGGACTCCACCTCCCCCTCTTGTACATTGTATTGTCTGCAGACGCAGGTACACCTTGGCTGATCGGGTCCTCTTCTAGTGACATAGAATGGATGACGGATGGATACAGTACTTTGGATGTATTTCTTGTGGAATTTATTAATAGTGTATATAATGTATCATCTCATGGAACATCCAACCTCAAGGCTGTAAACACCATTATCCATTCTTATCAGTCAGGATTTACACTGATGAATGTCTATAGTTTTATGAAGATTATCTCCTCTGTATCCTATTCACATAGAACAGTCTAATATCATGTTCATAAAGTGAAATATGACTTAATATTTATGACATCTGGAAGTGTTCTTGCCATAACCATAGCACAAAATCCTGTAAATTCCTTACTAACTATTTTAACCAAAAACTGGCTGTACTGTGCTGAACACAACACTGCTATCCTGCAGTCCTCATCCTAAACAAGCATTCAGGATTAACCAGCCACAGTCATCGGCAAAGAGGTGCTGCAGCAGCTATACACAACAGGCAGAAGGAAGAGGTTCAAGGTGCCGGAGGAAGGAGCCTGGTGGTGGCAGCCAGTATTGCAACCGATGAGGAGAAAACACTTACGGCTGGTGAGTGTCTGGTGGGCCGATAACAGCTGCAGGAATGGTCAGTAATGGAAGGTGACTGATGGAAAGATAATACTGTAAACCACCGCCCCAAACAGGGCGACAGAGTAAGCCCATCCTGTCACTGATATAACTGGTGGCGCAGTAATCCCATCCTGCCACTGATATAACTGGTGGTGCAGTAATCCCATCCTGCCACAGATATAACTGGTGGAGCAGTAATCCCCTCCTGCCACAGATATAACTGGTGGCACAGTAATCCCATCCTGCCACAGATATAACTGGTGGCACAGTAATCCCATCCTGCCACACATATAACCGGTGGAGCAGTAATCCCCTCCTGCCACAGATATAACTGGTGGCACAGTAATCCCATCCTGCCACAGATATAACCGGTGGCGCAGTAATCCCATCCTGCCACATATATAAACGGTGGCGCAGTAAGCCCATCCTGCCACATATATAACTGGTGGCGCAGTAATCCCATCCTGCCACAGATATAACCGGTGGTGCAGTAATCCCATCCTGCCACAGATATAACCGGTGGAGCAGTAAGCCCATCCTACCACAGATATAACCGGTGGTGCAGTAATCCCATCCTGCCACAGATATAACCGGTGGCGCAGTAATCCCATCCTGCCACAGATATAACCGGTGGAGCAGTAATCCCATCCTGCCACAGATATAACCGGTGGAGCAGTAAGCCCATCCTGCCACAGATATAACTGGTGGCGCAGTAATCCCATCCTGCCACATATATAACTGGTGGCGCAGTAATCCCATCCTGCCACAGATATAACTGGTGGAGCAGTAAGCCCATCCTGCCACAGATATAACTGGTGGCGCAGTAATCCCATCCTGCCACTGATATAACCGGTGGAGCAGTAAGCCCATCCTACCACAGATATAACTGGTGGCGCAGTAAGACCATCCTGCCACAGATATAACCGGTGGAGCAGTAATCCCATCCTGCCACTGATATAACTGGTGGAGCAGTAATCCCATCCTGCCACAGATATAACCGGTGGAGCAGTAATCCCATCCTGCCACAGATATAACTGGTGGAGCAGTAAACCCATCCTGCCACAGATATAACTGGTGGCACAGTAATCCGATCCTGCCACAGATATAACTGGTGGCGCAGTAATCCCATCCTGCCACAGATATAACTGGTGGAGCAGTAATCCCATCCTGCCACATATATAACAGGTGGAGCAGTAATCCCATCCTGCCACAGATATAACTGGTGGAGCAGTAATCCCATCCTGCCACAGATATAACTGGTGGAGCAGTAAGCCCCTCCTGCCACAGATATAACTGGTGGCGCAGTAATCCCATCCTGCCACAGATATAACTGGTGGAGCAGTAAACCCATCCTGCCACAGATATAACTGGTGGCACAGTAATCCGATCCTGCCACAGATATAACTGGTGGCGCAGTAATCCCATCCGGCCACATATATAACTGGTTGCGCAGTAATCCCATCCTGCCAGATATAACTGGTGGCACAATAAGGCCATCCTGCCACAGATATAACTGGTTAGCACAGTAATCCCATCCTGCCACAGATATAACTGGTGGAGCAGTAAGCCCCTCCTGCCACAGATATAACTGGTGGCGCAGTAATCCCATCCTGCCATAGATATAACTGGTGGTGCAGTAAATCCATCCTGTCACAGATATAACTGGTGGAGCAGTAATCCCATCCTGCCACAGATATAACTGGTGGTGCAGTAATCCCATCCTGCCACAGATATAACCAGTGGCGCAGTAATCCCATCCTGCCACAGAAATAAATGGTGGTGCAGTAAGCCCATCCTACCACAGATGTAGCTGGTGGCGCAGTAATCCCATCCTGCCAGATATAACTGGTGGCACAATAAGGCCATCCTGCCACAGATATAACTGTATAACTGGTGGCGCAATAATCCCATCCTGCCACAGATATAACTGGTGGCTCAGTAAGCCCCTCCTGCCACAGATATAACCGGTGGCGCAGTAAACCCCTCCTGCCACAGATATAACCGGTGGCGCAGTAATTCCATCCTGCCACAGATATAACTGGTGGCACAGTAAGACCATCCTGCCACAGATATAACTGGTGGCGCAGTAAGCCCATCCTGCCATAGATATAACCGGTGGCGCAGTAAGCCCATCTTGCCATAGATATAACTGGTGGCGCAGTAATCCCATCATGCCACATATATAACTGGTGGCGCAGTAATCCCATCCTGCCAGATATAACTGGTGGCACAATAAGGCCATCCTGCCACAGATATAACTGGTGGCGCAATAATCCCATCCTGCCACAGATATAACTGGTGGCTCAGTAAACCCATCCTGCCACAGATATAACTGTATAACTGGTGGCGCAGTAATCCCATCCTGCCACAGATATAACTGGTGGCTCAGTAAGCCCCTCCTGCCACAGATATAACCGGTGGCACAGTAAGACCATCCTGCCACAGATATAACTGGTGGCGCAGTAAGCCCATCCTGCCATAGATATAACTGGTGGCGCAGTAAGCCCATCTTGCCATAGATATAACTGGTGGCGCAGTAAGCCCATCATGCAACATATATAACTGGTGGCGCAGTAAGCCCATCCTGCTAGAGATATAACCGGTGGTGCAGTAAGCCCATCTTGCCACAGATATAACTGGTGGAGCAGTAAGCCCATCCTGCCACATATAACTGGTGGGGCAGTAATCCCATTCTGCCACAGATATAACCGGTGGCGCAGTAATCCCATCCTCCCACATATATAACCGGTGTCGCAGTAAACCCATCCTGCCACAGATATAACTGGTGGTGCAGTAAACCCATCCTGCCACAGATATAACTAGTGGAGCAGTAATCCCATCCTGCCACATATATAACCGGTGGCGCAGTAAACTCATCCTTCCACAGATATAACAGGTGGCGCAGTAATCCCATCCTGCCACAGATATAACCGGTGGCGCAGTAAACCCATCCTGCCACAGATATAACAGGTGGCGCAGTAAGCCCATCCTGCCACAGATATAAATGGTGGAGCAGTAATCCCATCCTGCCACATATATAACTGGTTGCGCAGTAAACCCCTCCTGCCACAGATATAACCGGTGGCGCAGTAATCCCATCCTGCCACAGATATAACTGGTGGCACAGTAAGACCATCCTGCCACAGATATAACTGGTGGCGCAGTAAGCCCATCCTGCCATAGATATAACCGGTGGCACAGTAAGACCATCCTGCCACAGATATAACTGGTGGCGCAGTAAGCCCATCCTGCCATAGATATAACCGGTGGCACAGTAAGACCATCCTGCCACAGATATAACTGGTGGCACAGTAAGACCATCCTGCCACAGATATAACTGGTGGCGCAGTAAGACCAATCTGCCACAGATATAACTGGTGGCACAGTAAGACCATCCTGCCACAGATATAACTGGTTGCGCAGTAAACCCCTCCTGCCACAGATATAACTGGTGGTGCAGTAATCCCATCCTGCCACAGATATAACTGGTGGCACAGTAAGACCATCCTGCCACAGATATAACTGGTGGCGCAGTAAGACCATCCTGCCACAGATATAACTGGTGGCGCAGTAATCCCATCCTGCCACAGATATAACTGGTGGCACAGTAAGACCATCCTGCCACAGATATAACTGGTGGCACAGTAAGACCATCCTGCCATAGATATAACCGGTGGCGCAGTAAGCTCATCTTGCCATAGATATAACTGGTGGCGCAGTAAGCCCATCATGCCACATATATAACTGGTGGAGCAGTAATCCCATCCTGTCACAGATATAACTGGTGGAGCAGTAATTCCATCCTGCCACAGATATAACTGGTGGAGCAGTAATCCCATCCTGCCACAGATATAACCGGTGGCGCAGTAATCCCATCCTGCCACATATATAACCGGTGGAGCAGTAATCCCATCCTGCCACAGATATAACTGGTGGCGCAGTAATTCCATCCTGCCACAGATATAAATGGTGGAGCAGTAATCCCAACCTGCCACAGATATAACTGGTGGCACAGTAAACCCATCCTGCCACATATATAACTGGTGGTGCAGTAATCTCATCCTGCCACAGATATAACTGGTGGCGCAGTAATCCCATTCTGCCACAGATATAACTGGTGGTGCAGTAATCCCAACCTGCCACAGATATAACTGGTGGCACAGTAAGCCCATCCTGCCACATATATAACTGGTGGCGCAGTAATCTCATCCTGCCACAGATATAACCGGTGGCGCAGTAAGCTCATCCTGCCACAGATATAACCGGTGGCGCAGTAAGCCATCTTGCCATAGATATAACCGGTGGCGCAGTAAGCCCATCGTGCCACATATATAACTGGTGGCACAGTAATCCCATCCTGCCACAGATATAACAGGTGGCGCAGTAATCCCATCCTGCCACAGATATAACAGGTGGCGCAGTAAGCCCATCGTGCCACATATATAACTGGTGGCTCAGTAAGCCCGTCCTGCCACAGATATAACTGATTACACAGTAAGCCCCTCCTCCTCCCGCTAATAACCGCTCTGTGTGATTACAGTGCAGACTTTACTTTAAGTAGTTTATTCATTTCCCAGCACATTTCTTAGAGCAGTGAATAAATTAGTGACATCACGGAACAATGAGAGAGTGAATCTTATCTATGTGCGGTAACACCCCCAAGTGGCCAGCACTGGCACTACTATATACTGCTACATGATGTAACTATTCTTAATGCTGCCTTCACTTTAGTAAGTGATATATTTCCTTCTAACTCTGCCCCGTGGTACTTCCTGCTCCTGCGTGCTGGCCTGTGCCACTCTACGCTGAGTACTTTGTAAATGTAACACCAGAACTAGCCAGGACATAAGCTGATGGCATGTAATACACTTCCTGTCTAGGACAAGACCAGCCGCCTTCTCCAAAATTATCAGAGTCTCTTGTAAAGATAAACTAAGATCCTCAGCAGAACGAGTCCATGAAGACAAAGGTCTGATTTATGCACCAGGATAATTACGTCTTTCTTCATAGAACTCTGGAGACATCACAAGTTCAGCAGCGACGTTTCGCTAGACAATAACAGTTGTCTGTCTTTACGGCTGCCGGGGGCAGGGGTATAATACAAGTTGCACATTTGCTGCTATTTTAAGTTATGTTGAAGACGCTACCAGTGACCACATGATACAGATGAGCCAATAGTCATCTTTCTATACAATCTGAGAAAACATTTGTCTTGTATCACGACCACCATAGACAGAGAGCCTCTGGTTCTACACTAATGTAACCCAACGAGAAGTCCAGACCCAGCGTCTAGTACCACCGCTTTGCCCGTTACCCAGCAGCTCTGGCCAGTGTGATAGGCCAGGGGGAACCATCCCAGCAACCCTGATCTGAAGGCAAGAGGTCAGGGGTACCAGTAAGGGGGTACACTAGCAGTGACAGTTACCCAGAAGGATGCGGTTCTGAATACCAGTGAACGAGTCCAGTGGTGGCAGCACAAGCACCTCCTACTATGGTTAGAGGAGCACAATTTGGGATAAATAAAGGGGAAGGTGGCAAAGCCCAGCCGGTCCCAAGCAACAACGGACAGGGTGGCATAGGTGGTCCATCCTGTCACAGTTGCCTGATTTATTTACAGATATTTTAATATAATATATGTGTTCAAGCTTTTGCATGACATCTATGTTATTAATGGTTATTTGTTTTATTGGTTTTCGTATTCATACTATTTAGATTTTTTTATGTATACGAGATCTAGCTTTTAAAGCCATTATTTTATTCACCAATCTTTGAACTCGACTCTTGATTAAATTACATTTAATTGGATTTGTATTGTGATTGGTTAGGAATGTTTTAAATACATTTGTTCATTATGTTGCAAGTCACACCTCTGAAGGAACCATATGATATGGAGAAACGCGTAAGTAATTATAGATTCAAAGGAGCTTTACTCTTGTTACTTTGTGTCAACTTATTAACCCTGGATTGTCACATATCATTTGTTTTTTTTCACTCCTTTGAGCAGCTGCTGTACAGTTTGTCAGGCTGGTTGACACAAATTTCAACCACCTCATATTTATACCAGGGACTAATTCAAGCGGCTGTCACAAGATGAGCAGACGTTACATTGGAGCCTGGCTCTTGTGTCTTGTGCTGTCGTGTAACCGCTCAGTCCTTCTGGCTGTCACATCTGGGAACCCTTCCATGATCTAGTATTAGAGTTCATCTTGGACGGGCTATTCTGAAGGGAGATGATGTCAGTGTCTACATCAGAGATCACACATGACAAGTCTGTTTACATACAGATCTATTACATTATATTACAATATTACACTATTCGCCTAATGGTAGCACTGGCCCTGCCTAGTTTGAAGCTAAGGATTTAACACCTCCAGACATCTTTATTGCGCTACTGATGTACTGATCTATGATGGACTGTGACAACAGCTTGTGAACTGCAGCATATAAACATATTAATTCAATTTCCCTTAGAATATTTGTGAATTTTTATATCTTCCTATATTTCTGGGATTATTATTGTATATATGTAATGCCCCCTAGTGGTGTTTTAGTAAACAACGCACCCCAGTACTACTGTCACTCACCAGACTATGAGTGCTTCTTCCCATGTATTTAGGAACCGTGGCCGTCCACCATCCTGAGGGTCTGCGCATGCGCAGCCCTTTCAAACCTTCAGTACCTGTCCCTTTAGTTAATTGGCTGATCAGGCAACACTCCCTATTTAAAGCACCTGAGTTCCATACCTCGTTGCCTCATCTTGGAGTCTCATTCCCCATGAGCCTCTGAAGGTGTTCCTGTGTTTCCTCGTGTATTCAGCGCTGCTGATTCCTGTGGTTTCCAGACCACTTCAACTCTCCTGTGGTTTCCAGACCACTTCAACTCTCCTGTTTCATCGTTACTGTTTAGCTGATTCCTATCCGCTGCCTCCGTGCACTACAGTCTTCAGACCACTTCAACCCTCCTGTGTTTCATCGTGACTGTTTAGCTGATTCCTATCCGCTGCCTCCGTGCACTACAGTCTTCAGACCACTTCAACCCTCCTGTGTTTCATCGTGACTGTTTAGCTGATTCCTATCCGCTGCCTCCGTGCACTACAGTCTTCAGCTCACTTCAACTCTCCTGTGTTTCATCGTGACTGTTTAGCTGATTCCTATCCGCTGCCTCCGTGCACTACAGTCTTCAGCTCACTTCAACTCTCCTGTGTTTCATCGTGACTGTTAGCTGATTCCTATCCGCTGCCTCCGTGCACTACAGTCTTCAGCTCACCTCAACTCTCCTGTGTTTCATCGAGACTGCACCAGCTGATTCCTATCTGCTGCTCTCCGTGCTCAACAGTTCCAGCTCAGCTCTACTCTCCCGTGTTTCATCGTGGCTGCACCTGCTGGTTGCTATCCGCTACCTCCGTGTACCTGCAGAGTCCTGCTGGCTGCTACTCCTCAGTTCTACTCGTGTCTGCAGCAGCTGATCCGCTCTCCGTGCTTCTCAGTGTTCCTGCCGGTGTCTACTCGCCAGTCTGCAACGGATCTACGCCTCGCTGCTTTCATCTCGTCTAGACCATCGCTACTCTTCAGGGTTCCCCAGGAGTCCAGTTCTACATACTACTGCTTCCTGAGTATTTGTTGCTATCCCTGCTGGTCTACCTACCTGTGCGCTGCACCTACTTGATTACCGCTTCACCTTCCAGGGACTTCGCATCCTGCCGGCCTCCAGCCGTTCAGGTATCTCTGCACTCCTGTCTGACAGCCTGCTCCTGAACCACGGTATGCATACTTCTTGCATTGACTGTGCTGGTGTATTGCATATCTTGCTGGACTGAGTTGTTCTCCTCTGGAGCTTACTATCCGCTGAGACTATTGCCATCATTGACTGTGTTATCTTTTGCCCGGATAGTTCCTGTGACTTTGTATTATTGTGCAGTGCTGTTCAGTCATTACTATATTGTGTATGTCATCGTGGATCAAGTTCAGGGTGCCCGTGTATCCTCTGTATTGCAGTCTCTCCCCGTGCTCCTCCTCACATATATATTCAGTGGTACAACTTGCTAGAGGCAGACCACTGATCCCTGTTTCCTGTGTCACCTGTTCCAGTGTCCTCTCACATAGCAGTGGTACAACTTGCTAACGCAGACCACTGACTCCCCGGATACCTCCACCTGGATTCCATTCCTTCACCTAGACAGCGGTACAACTTGCTAAACGCAGACCGCTGACTCTCATCACCTCCTCGTTGCTGTTGGACATTCCTCCTCACTATAGCAGTGGTACAACTTGCTACCGCAGACCACTGACTACCCTCACGTTTCCTTTGTCCATTCAGTTCCTCGTGTACTACTACATATATATTACCAGTGCTGCTAGTCATAGACTTTCACGAGCATCTCTATCATCTGCTGTCTCCTGTTCCGTGATCACCCCGCTACCAGAGTACCATATTACCATCTATACTGCTCTGGTAAGCCCATCACCTGGTGATCCCTGGGTAAAGACTCCTAGTGCCCGTGACAACTACAATCAGGGGTCACCGGGGGGGAGGGGGTTAGGTGTTTGTGGAAAGCAACTGAGGATTGTTTCTATGGTAAAAACCTGCCAGAGACTGGGCTGGGGGGGTCCTGTAAAAAAGTGGGAAAAGGAGAAGGAGGAGAAGTATGGAACAGAGAGAGAGAAAGAGACAGAGAGGAGAGGTGATGTGGGAGTCAGGGGACCTGGGACAGTGGAGGTAGAGGTCCTAGGCTCCCCCGGCATTGACCCAGGAGCGGGTGAGTCTCAGACAAGACAAACACTACTGTCCCATAAGTAAGAGTAGGGGAGCCACATAAGGGGGAGGACCCGAAAAGAGAAAGGGTGTGACTGCATATACAGAGGGGAGGGGTCTCTAATCCCAGTGTTTTGGAGAACCCCATATCACGAACCCCAAGAGAGAGAGGGGGACATTTTGCATGCAAGAGACCCATGAGTGAGGGATGCTGCAAGAGGCAGTGTAGTGGCAGTGTCAGAGCCAGGGGCTGAGAGTACGTAGAGAGAAGTGTCAGAGCCCAAAGGAGAAATCATCCACGCAGAGGAGGGGTGAGCTGCAGTTGAGATTTATACTAATGTGTCAGAACTGCATTAAGAAGCTGCCTGCCTGTTAGCATCCATGTGAATGCCCCTGTAGAGAAGGGGGAACGGCAGTGAAGTATGGATTACTGGACTATAAGAGACATGTGAATTGTTATTGAACATCTAGATAACATTAAGAACTGTGCAGAAGGAGTAAGGAGCTGTACATGTAACCACATTCATATTGCTCATTAAGGACTGTACGGGAGGAGTAAGGAGCTGTACCTGTAACCACATTCATATTGCTCATTAAGAACTGTGCTGGAGGAGTAAGGAGCTGTACATATTTCTGTATTGCTGCAACCTTTACGATTATCGTGTTGGAGAAAGAGGAGTATAAATAAAGAGCTCAGTTTGTGATAGAAGTCTGGCGCCCAAATTATTGTGACTTTTATTGCACTGCCCCTCAAAGTGACATCACCTGTGTCCTACTACTTCCAAAGAGACACCTGCATGTGCAGGGACCCCCTGATCATTTACACCCATGCCCATCAGCTAGCCAGGGCTGGAGAAGGATGTGCACTGTGTACCCATTGCACCCCACACTACACACAGTGACAGGGGGTTACATATATTTATCGCAACGATTAGATATTAATATTATCATGTACGATTCCAAGAATTTCATATTTATTTAAAATACTTTTATACTTGAGTCATAAATGCTAAGAACTTGTGAATGATTACTAATTTATTTTAGTTTTGTGTGAATCACAGGAAAATATGATAAATTTGGTATTTTTCGCTTAATTGTGATGCATTTGAACCATTATTCGGTTGGTGCTGCTTTCTTTGTGTTATGTTAGCTGCGAAATGTAAGAATTTTGCACCTACATAAACCGGTGTAAGTTTTGGACGTGATGATGATGATGATTGTCGTATCTTTGCTCCGGACATATTTAACATTAGATTTAAGATTAAATGTATGTTAAGATGCACAAATGGCGCACTTGTACTTTCATCGCTATATCAGGCGGTATTAGTCACTTTAACGGTGCTGATAACACCGGCAGTGACTATACCAGGCCTATAGTGTATTAGTCATAATTCAGTTCTATTAGCAGATCAGTCCATGAGGTCTATGCAGTTTCCCATTTTTATGAATAAAAAAGCTTCAGGTGAGAAAACATGATATATTTTTTGCTTATGTTATTCAGTTGCCTAAACTATCCATTCTATCACAACCAAAATAAAGACCCCGGTAATAGGGCATTTCGTCCCTCTGACAAATATACTTCTTTCTGTAAACCGGTGCAATGATCTGAGCTGCCGGCTACAAACATAGATAACACGTTTCTTATCCTCGCAGTGTAGTATTATCATACACAGCACATACATGCAATACATACATGTATGTGACAGAGATGCAGGAACTGTGGTTGTAGAATGAGAAGGAAAGTGATGTCGCAGAACATCTGTATGTATGTACATGTGTCATGTATGTATCTATGAACTGTATGTATGTACATGTGTCATGTATGTATCTTTGAACTGTATGTATCTACATGTGTCATGTATGTCTCTATGGACTGTATGTATCTACATGTGTCATGTATGTCTCTATGGACTGTATGTATCTACATGTGTCATGTATGTCTCTATTAACTGTATGTATCTACATGGGTCATGTATGTCTCTATGAACTGTATGTATCTACATGTGTCATGTATGTCTCTACGAACTGTATGTATCTACATGTGTCATGTATGTCTCTACAGACTGCATGTATGCACATGTGTCATGTATGTATCTACGGACTGCATGTATGCACATGTGTCATGTATGTATCTACGGACTGCATGTATGCACATGTGTCATGTATGTATCTATGGACTGCATGTATGCACATGTGCCATGTATGTATCTATGGACTGCATGTATGCACATGTGCCATGTATGTATCTATGGACTGCATGTATGTACATGTGCCATGTATGTATCTATGGACTGTATGTATGTACATGTGCCATGTATGTATCTATGGACTGTATGTATGCACATGTGTCATGTATGTATCTATGGACTGTATGTATGCACATGTGTCATGTATGTATCTTTGGACTGTATGTATGCACATGTGTCATGTATGTATCTCTGGACTGTATGTATGTACATGTGTCATGCATGTATCTATGGACTGTATGTATGTACATGTGCCATGTATGTATCTATGGACTGTATGTATGTACATGTGCCATGCATGTATCTATGGACTGTATGTATGTACATATGTCATGCATGTATCTATGGACTGTATGTATGTACATATGTCATGCATGTATCTATGGACTGTATGTATGTACATATGTCATACATGTATCTATGGACTGTATGTACATATGTCATGCATGTATCTATGGACTGTATGTATGTACATATGTCATGCATGTATCTATGGACTGTATGTATGTACATACATATGTCATGCATGTATCTATGGACTGTATGTATGTACATGTCATGCATGTATCTATGGACTGTATGTATGTACATATGTCATGCATGTATCTATGGACTGTATGTATGTACATATGTCATGCATGTATCTATGTACTGTATGTATGTACATATGTCATGCATGCATATATGGACTGTATGTATGTATGTACATATGCCATGCATGTATCTATGGACTGTATGTATGTGCCATGTATGTATCTACAGGCTGTATGTACACGTACAATGTATGTGTCTATGGACTGTTTGTATGTACATATGCCATGCATGTATCTATGGACTGTATGTATGAACATATGCCATATATGTATCTATGGACTGTATGTATGTATGCATGTGTATATGCCATGTATGTGACGGTCTATGGACTGTATGTATGCACATGTGCAGCAATGTTTTGTTCCATGTTACACATTGATAAAAGCAGGGAAAAGTGTCTTGAATAATCTTGAAAGCTTGCAATAAAATTCTGTGTGTGGATAGATAGATAGATATGAGATAGATAGATAGATAGAGAGATAGATAGATAGATAGATAGATAGATAGATTAGATATATCTCAAACTAAACATAAAACTATTACACTATGTGTCACTATTATAAAGCATCTTCTATACATTGGTTTGGGATTAGCACACAAACGGACATCACAGAAGCCTTATTTAGATGACAATGCCCTCTGGATGCTGAGGACCAGCAGTGTAATTGGTTTAGCACTAGGACCCAGATGAGCTCCCTGCCCTGAGATTGTGCTGCACTAGGAGGATAGAGATGTCAGTTCTGAGCAGCATCAGCAGAGAATGCCGGAGCTCACTATACATAACCAGCCCTAAGATACAGCATCTGTCTGCATGAACACAGCCCATCCCAGAGGGCTGACTCCTGCTGCAGCCATGCTGCCACCATCACTGCTGGATATAAAACCATACTGGGCATAAAGGAGGAGAAGGACATCAGCATGGCCCAGAGCAAGAGGCACACTTACAGCCGGGTAGGTGCTGGCACCAGGATGTAGGCTTTGCATGGTGTAAGCTATATGAGCTATATGTGCATAGTGTAAGGGGGGACACATGAGCTATATGTGCATAGTGTAAGGGGAGACACATGAGCTATATGTGCATAGTGTAAGGGAGAGACACATGAGCTATATGTGCATAGTGTAAGGGAGAGACACATGAGCTATATGTGCATAGTGTGAGGGGGACACATGAGCTATATGTGCATAGTGTAAGGGGGGACACATGAGCTATATGTGCATAGTGTAAGGGGGGACACATGAGCAATATGTGCATAGTGTAAGGGGGGGACACATGAGCTATATGTGCATAGTGTAAGGGGGGGACACATGAGCTATATGTGCATAGTGTAAGGGGGGACACATGAGCTATATGTGCATAGTGTGAGGGGGACACATGAGCTATATGTGCATAGTGTAAGGGGGGACACATGAGCTATATGTGCATAGTGTGAGGGAGACACATGAGCTATATGTGCATAGTGTAAGGGGGGACACATGAGCTATATGTGCATAGTGTGAGGGGGACACATGAGCTATATGTGCATAGTGTGAGGGGGACACATGAGCTATATGTGCATAGTGTAAGGGAGAGACACATGAGCTATATGTGCATAGTGTGAGGGGGACACATGAGCTATATGTGCATAGTGTGAGGGGGACACATGAGCTATATGTGCATAGTGTGAGGGGGACACATGAGCTATATGTGCATAGTGTGAGGGGGACACATGAGCTATATGTGCATAGTGTGAGGGGGACACATGAGCTATATGTGCATAGTGTAAGGGAGAGACACATGAGCTATATGTGCATAGTGTGAGGGGGACACATGAGCTATATGTGCATAGTGTGAGGGGGACACGTGAGCTATATGTGCATAGTGTAAGGGGGGACACATGAGCTATATGTGCATAGTGTGAGGGGGACACATGAGCTATATGTGCATAGTGTGAGGGGGACACATGAGCTATATGTGCATAGTGTAAGGGGGGGACACATGAGCTATATGTGCATAGTGTAAGGGAGGGACACATGAGATATATGTGCATAGTGTGAGGGGGACACATGAGCTATATGTGCATAGTGTGAGGGGGACACATGAGCTATATATGCATAGTGTAAGGGAGAGACACATGAGCTATATGTGCATAGTGTAAGGGAGGGACACATGAGCTATATGTGCATAGTGTGAGGGGGACACATGAGCTATATGTGCATAGTGTGAGGGGGACACATGAGCTATATGTGCATAGTGTAAGGGGGGACACATGAGCTATATGTGCATAGTGTAAGGGGGGACACATGAGCTATATGTGCATAGTGTAAGGGGAGACACATGAGCTATATGTGCATAGTGTAAGGGGGGACACATGAGCTATATGTGCATAGTGTAAGGGGGGACACATGAGCTATATGTGCATAGTGTAAGGGAGAGACACATGAGCTATATGTGCATAGTGTAAGGGAGAGACACATGAGCTATATGTGCATAGTGTAAGAGGGACACATGAGCTATATGTGCATAGTGTACGGTGGTGGAGGGGACATATAATCCATATGTGCATAGTGTAAGGGGGGACACAAGAGCTATATGTGCATAGTGTGAGGGAGACACATGAGCTATATGTGCATAATGTAAGGGGGGACACATGAGCTATATGTGCATAGTGTGAGGGGGACACATGAGCTATATGTGCATAGTGTAAGGGGGGACACATGAGCTATATGTGCATAGTGTGAGGGGGACACATGAGCTATATGTGCATAGTGTAAGGGGGGACACATGAGCTATATGTGCATAGTGTAAGGGAGAGACACATGAGCTATATGTGCATAGTGTGAGGGGGACACATGAGCTATATGTGCATAGTGTAAGGGGGGGACACATGAGCTATATGTGCATAGTGTGAGGGGGACACATGAGCTATATGTGCATAGTGTGAGGGGGACACATGAGCTATATGTGCATAGTGTGAGGGGGACACATGAGCTATATGTGCATAGTGTGAGGGGGACACATGAGCTATATGTGCATAGTGTAAGGGGGGACACATGAGCTATATGTGCATAGTGTAAGGGAGAGACACATGAGCTATATGTGCATAGTGTAAGAGGGACACATGAGCTTTATGTGCATAGTGTACGGTGGTGGAGGGGACATATAATCCATATGTGCATAGTGTAAGGTGGGACACATGAGCTATATGTGCATAGTGTGAGGGAGACACATGAGCTATATGTGCATAATGTAAGGGGGGACACATGAGCTATATGTGCATAGTGTAAGGGGGGACACATGAGCTATATGTGCATAGTGTAAGGTGGTGGACAGGACACGAGCTATATGTGACAGGAGCACTGGGCAAGTGGTGAGTGGCAAAGGTATATGTCACAGGCTTTCTGCCTTGTATGTCCTCAAACCCCAGGGAGATTATTTTGTCAGTCCTGGTCTTCTGATCTCCCAGACTCACAGCAGACTAATCAGGAGTTGCACCTGCAACTGACAAAAAGCTGCTGGCAGTTTTCTCTGTCTCTCACTGTCTGGGGAGGAGGTTTTATTCCTCCTGAGATACACTGCAAACAGTAACCAGTAAGTCTTGCATTTTGTATGTGTGTGGGACACAAGGTCTGTGAACATGCCCGTATTAGGGTTGTAGTGCACTATGGTTCAATATGTGCTTCTGGTGCCAACAATCACTGTTTTTCTGCACATAATGTATGACCTCACTGCTGTCTGAGCGTCTGCCCTGGCTCTTAGTGCACCAGAAAACTTTCAGTCTTATCAATGCTATAATATCAAGAGAAGCGACACTTACAGGTGGCAGGCGCTGTACCTCAACCTCTGCTCTGTGCCAGGGACGGACGCCTTCCTATCTCACTGCCCCGTCGCTTAGCAACGGGATGAATCTCTTCTTCTGGCCTGGGGCGCATGCGCAGTAGGCGTGTGTCCCCATTGCTAGGCAGCGGGACGTTTGTTGTCCAGCGGTCAGCTGTTCTGTCACCCTATTCACTGCCACTAATGAGAATACACCTTCTTCTATTTAAAAGAGGCTCTGACGCCATACTGGTGCCAGAGTACCAAGGTTTCCTTATGCTCCAGCGTTCCTGTTTGCCTCCTTGCAACATTATTGACCCTTTGGTTCCAGACTTGGCTTCTCAAGACCTCCCTTTTGTATCTCCCTTTGGCATTTATAGATTTCATGACTTGACCCTTGGCTTCATGGCTACGCTACTGTTTGACCATTTTATACCATTCTCCTCGCACGGCCTGACCTCGGATAGCACAACCATGCTTGTTCATCTACTACTTAGCTGGCAGCTAACTAGGAGGGCCGCAAGGGCGAAGACCAGAGGCGCATTTAGGCTCTGCACCTCCTTGTTTATCAGCGCAAATACCAGCAAGTAGACCTCAGTTTCTATTAATCCGTGACAGTATACTCTGGCCATTACCACTGAAGGCACAGGTGAACCATCAGCTTGTGATCTGTTACTCCATCTTGCCTACAGTGTTGATCAGCAGGCCCAACTTCTTCAATGCTTTCAGGGAGTAGTTTCCCAGCTGGATACCCTGCAGGCTTCGCTAACGACGGTCAGGGACTGTTACCACCTCAGAAGTGATGCAGTCTTTTTCTACCTCCTCTGCAGCTTCCGCTACTGCATTACGGATTTCACTGCCTGAAAATTTTGATGGGGATGGGAAAGTGTCGTGGATTTCTGAATTAATGTTCAATTCGCTTCAAAATCAACTCAGCATTGTTTCCTTCAGAGCGTACCAAGGTGGCATTTATAATTCCATACTTTCCGGACAAGCCTTGGCCTGGGCTTCCCCTCTCTGGGAACAAGATGATCCCCTGTTGCGGAACTCCTCTTCCTTTAATGAAGCCTTTCGGAATGTATTCGATGAGCCTGGGCAAGTCTTCTCCGCCACTTTCAGTACTCAGACCATAGGTCAATATGCAGTTCTCTTTTGCTTCCTAATTAAAGTGGAACAACGAGGCACTCGGGACAACCTTCTGGCAAGGGTTAACAGACTGTATTACAGATGAGTTGGTCTCCTGTGAAAACCTTTGTTTGTGCTGTGGGGAGTCCAGCCATCTAATATCCAAGTGTTTCAAGAGGCCGGGAAACACCTTCTCCTAGGCGGTATCAGGGAGGCCAATCTAGGAGTCAGATTTATCACTTCCACCACAACAGACTTTTCTATGGATATATCTTTGGAGTCTCCTAGCGGCCCTTTTGTGACTTATGCCTTTGCGGATTCCGGCTCCGCCGGAAATTTTATCTCTGTGACGTTGGCATCGCAACTCCATATATCCACCCAGACCTTTCCTCAGTGGATGGCAATCGCAACTCTAACGTTAACATATCCCAGGTTACCACCCCTCTTCGACTAACGGTTGGTGTATTACATTCAGAATGGATCGAATTCTTGGTCCTTCCGGAAGCTGTGAATTCTGTCATCTTGGGACTCCCCTGGCTCAGGATTCATGCACCACAGTTCTATTGGGAGGTTGCTCAAGTCACTTTGTGGAGCCCACAATGTCACAAAGGATGCCTTTCTTCTTTGAAACCTGTCCCTACAGCCGTTCCCTTCCATATGCTCTCCTCTCAGCCGTCTCTTCCGGCACCCTATGCAACCTTTTAAGGTGTTTTTTGTAAAGCCGCATCCGAGGTCCTCCCTTCTCATCGGCCCTGGGATTGTACCATCAATTTAATTCTGGGTAAGCCTATCCCTAAAGGCAGGATTTATCCTCTCTCTCTTCCTGAGAACCGCAACATGTCTCAATATATTACAGAAAACCTGCAACGAGGGTTTATAAGGAAGTCGCGTTCTCCAGCAGGGGCTGGATTTCTCTTCGTAAAAAAGAAAGATGGATTGATCTGCCGCTGCATCGAATACCATCACTTAAATGAAATTACCATCAAAAACAGGTATCTGCTTCCCCTCATTTCTGAGTTGTTCAACTGGATCAACAAAATTTTGTAAAACTGGATATGAGGGGCTTATAATCTGATTCATATCAGGTAAGGAGACATATGGAGGACCTCCTTCAGTATTCGTGATGGTCACTATGAATACTTTGTGATGCCCTTTGTGCTCTGTAATGCACCGGCGCTATTGCAAACCTCTTTCGAGACCTTCTATACAAATCAGTGGTAATTTATTTGGATATCCTAATTTTCACCACTGATCTTTCATCTCATCTGTCTCATGTTATGGAGGTACTCTCTCGTCTTTGGTAAAACCAACTTTTCTGCAAATTGGAGAAGAGCATTTTCGAAGTCTTGCAGATCCCATTCTTAGGATCAGTGGTAGTCAGTTTAACGATGCTGTAAACACCAACTTTACCGTAGAAGGGTTAGGGTTAGGATTAATGTTCATACTTACATTACACGATTTTACGCCAGGTCCGTTCCATTGCCACTTTAAATATACAAGTGGTGGTTCAGAGTGACGTAATTTTAAAGTGTCGGGTTCTCCTCACATTGGAACTATGCTGTATCTGTATATACGCAAATCTGTGTTTTTCACATGCTGGTGCGTAATGATTCGGAATATTTATGTTGCTGTAAACACTGTCAGTATTTACAGCATCGGTAACACATACTACACCCCTTAGGATACCTTGGTGTAAATGTATCAAGCTTCGATATTTTTAATAAAAAAAAATTGTGGCAAATCATAGGTGATAACCCGCGAGTTTAGTCCCCAAATCGCCAGATGTATTAAGCTGCCATTTTAACTCTGATCTTCAAAATCGCTGCTCATCTCTAGGGATTTGCTGGTATTTCAAAAACGTCAGTGTTTAGCAAACTCTCCCGTGTGTAGCTATGCCATAGACAACAAGCTGCATCCTAGCTGGGAGATTAGTAAAGACATCACTGTTACACTGCCTGTCTATAGAGCCGCAGGTCAAAACTTAAAAAAAAGTTAAAAAATAGATAAATGTTGAAAAAAAAAATGCATGGGGTCCCCCCCCTATTAACCCTAGTCCTGCCAGCCTACGGCTGGTTGCCTGAAATCGGGGAAAAATTTGCGTGGGTTCCCCCGATTTTCAAGCAACCAGCACTAGGCAAACCAGCTAGGGTGGTTGGCACTATGGCAGGGGGACACGCGGCAGGGGTCCCCCTGCCATAATGACTAACCAACCCCAGGCTGTTCAGCACTCGGCTGGATTCCATAGGGAGTGGGGTCCGCAAAATAAACGCGCACACCCCCCCCCCCCCCACTAGGATTAACCAGCCCAGTGCTGAAAGCACTAGGGCTCTTCCTACACCACTGGGCAGTGGGTGTAGGGTAATAACGGCGATTATAGAGTTAAAAAAAAAAACGGACGCCATTTTGCATTGAAACTAGCCGGCTGGCTGAGACTACCTGTAGTCCCACAAAAAAAAGTTAAAAAAATACCACACCCTGATTAAAACCACACAATTTTAATAAAAATAAAAAAAAAAAAACAATAAAAACATAACACAACTTATTTTTTACCACATAAATTTAATAAAAATAATAAAACCCAAAATACTCACCAATCTTCTTCTTTTGTCAACAGCTTTTAATCCAAATATACTTGGAAGCCATGTCCTTAAATATTTATAGATCCAAATGTCCGTGCTTGTAAATTTCCAAAAGAATTATAGATCCAAATATCCATGCTTGAAAATGTCTTTGGTTCTTTTGGTCATCAAGACCCCCTAGTTGCTTGCAGTCTTCTTTTTTCAGTCCACAAGGACCCCTAAATTTGTACATCCAAATCCGGAACATACTTGAATAAAAAAAAACAAAAAAACAAGTACACAAACGACAGTACTTCTGTTTGTACAGTGTACAAGCAGACTGATGCTAATGAATAGAATACAGATGCGAGGTCTATTTATACTCTATGGGGCAAGACAGCGTGCATCTGCTGGATTTCTCATACCCCTCCCTGTCCCAGAACGTCCTTGACTTAGTGTCTCGATGGACTTTATCATGGATCTACCTCTCAGTAATGAATTTAGTACCATCTGGGTGGTTGTGGACAGATTCTCGAAGATGGCCCACTTTGTCCCATTAAAGGGGCTTCCCTTGGCACTGAAGGTGGCTCAAGTCTTTATTAAGGAGATTTTTCGTCTTGATGGATGCCCTCAAGAAATTATTTTGGATCGTGGTTTCCAATTTCTCACGCTTTTGGAAAACCTTCTGTACAGAGCTGGGAATCGGCCTAAAATTCTCCTCTGGATACCATCCTCAGACCAGTGGCCAAACTGAACGTTTTTAATCAAGATCTGGAACTATTCCTTTGTTGCTTCTCTTCTGGGAATCACTCGGACTGGTGCAATTTACTACCTTGGGCTGAGTTTGCCCATAATTACCATGTCCATTACTCCTCGGGTTCCTCCCCTTTCTTTACAGGGTTTGGTACCCATCCCATTGTGGCTGATTTTGATTCCTCCCCAGCTTCTTCGGTTCCGGCTTACAATTCTCTGGTTCATATCTGGGCTTCTACCACAGACTAATTGTTAAAATCTACTCAACAATATAAACATTCTGCTGACCGCCACCATAGGGCTGTTCCTATTCTTCAACCTGGAGACAAAGTATGGCTTTCCACCAGGAATCTCAGGCTCAGAGTAACCTCCATGAAACTATCTCTGAGCTTTATTGTTCCTTTTCCTATTACTCAAGTCATCATCTCTGTGACCTACAGGCTCTGCCTTCCTCCTTCTCTTAAGATTCATAATACCTTTCATATATTGCTACTCAAACCTCTGGTACTCGTGTGTGCCACCATTCATCCATCTGCTGCTGTATCCACCTTAGACAATGTGTTTGAGATCACTCACATCCTGGACATTCGTCATTTTCATGGTCACATCCAATATCTTGTTCATTGGAAAGGATATGGTCCTGAAGAGAGATCATGGGTTTATAAGGAAGATATCCATGCCCCTCGACTACTAGCCAACTTTCTTAAGGAGCGATCATCTAAAGATCTTCTTCCGGAAGAGGGGGATTACTGTCAGGCGCCATCCCCGCATGTCTGCTCTGTGCCAGGGACAGACGCCTTTCTGTCTCGCTGCCCCTTTGGCATTTATAGATTTCCTGGCTTGACCCTCAGCTTCATGACTACGCGTCTGTTTGACCCTTTTGTACCATTCTGCTCGCACGACCTGACCTCGGATAGCATGACCATGATTGTTCATCTACTACTTCGCTGGTGGCTAACTAGGAGGGTCGCGACCTGCTAGTCTAAAACAGTTAACTCCAAACTCCCTTGCGGGGGTCACTGGTGAAGACCAGAGGCACGTTAAACTCTGCGCCTCCTTGCTTAGCATCACAGACACCAGTAAGTAGGCCTCAGTTTCTATTATTCCGTGACAACAGGTACCTGACTAGGTCAAGAGCCATGAGAAGACCAAATATCAAACCAGTCCCCAAATATACTTTTGTGTTGGAGATTTCAGGTAGCCTGAATCTAGTGAGTGAAGAGACATTATCTGGACCCTTGTAATCCCAGGAATAGTTGTCTGCTCCCACACTTGGCTCTGATTTTTTTCTGTAGTTCATTACATGATAGAAAACAAAAGTAAATTCTGGATAGATAGCTATCTTCAGGATGGAATGGATCAGATAGACTCTGTATTTAAGGACATTACAGAAATTAAGGATACAATTTATAGAATATTGTAATAGAAGATACTATCTTACAGTTGATACAATGTTGCTGCTGAAGCTCCAGGTGAGTTATATACAGGCTGATATCAGTGTGTGTAGCTCTGAGATACAGAGGTCTGACTGTTCCCTGTGTGATATTATAGAATACAGTTACATGTGATGTGTAATGAAAGATACTATCTTACAGCTGATACAATGTAACTGCTGAGGCTGCAGGTGAGTTAGTGTCTATATGATATCAGTGTGTGTGGACCCGCAGAGGTCTGACTGCTTCCTGTGTGATATTATAGAATACGGTTACATGTGATGTGTAATGAAAGATACTATCTTACAGCTGATACAATGTAACTGCTGAGGCTGCAGGTGAATTAGTGTCTATATGATATCAGTGTGTGGACCTGAGATACAGAGGTCTGACTGCTCCCTATGTGATATTATAGAATACTGTAACAGGTGGTGTGTAACGGAAGATACTTACAGCTGATACAATGTAACTGCTGAGGCTGCAGATGAGCTAGTGTCTATATACAAGGTAATATCAGGTTGTGGACCTGAGATACAGAGGTCTGACTGTTCCCTGTGTGATGAAGGAATCTCTCACAGGGGAATTATCACTACAATTGGGTTTTGTGTAACATTCTATAAATGGGCCCTAGTGTTTCCCTGGTAACAGCCAGAGTGTGGACAGAGGGGGGAGATATTATCTGCTGGTTATCAGGATCTGGATACATCCCATAAAGGTTTGAGCCCATCAAGTCCCTTTACAAGGGGCAACCAAAACGTAGTTATTTTCCCTTTGTACGTCTGATTGCCACAGACAATGCGGGGTACTAATGATTTGTTACAGAGAGTTTCTCAATTAACCAGTATTGGCCAAATACACAATACAATTCCATTTATAACATTAATGATATTACATATAATTCTTTGTCATTCACAAACACCTGCAGATCTATTCATGTTTACAAATTATAATACTGAATTATGTGTGAATGGGATGACATCTATATATTGAAAGCTGTATGTGCATTAGTGTAAATCAAATAATGGTTCATCCCCAAAACCTAGCTTTACAATGTCAGTGCTGACATCACATTGTATCTACAGGAGTCCATTACATTTGTACCCGTCATAACATGCAAATGTTTTACAGTGCACTTATTTGTATGTTATATATACTGTATATAATATGTATGTGAAGGTGAAAAAAGGGCTCTTATTTACTGCTCTTCATGAGATAATATTGATTGTAGAGGAGTATTTAAAATGAAATGCAAATATTGACATCATAACAAAGTTCAGTAAATATGTTAAGATGGGTTTTGTGGTGTACCAAGTTCCAAGGCGCTGCTGGGCGTGATATGCGGAGATACATCACTAGTTATGGGGATGTAACTATTAAGGGGTGATGATATAATCATATCCTCATTATAGGATTTTACCGAGTGTTGCTGGATCACTTATACATAACTTGTGGCTGGTGCACCTTTGGATATCATTGCAAATTTACTTATCTTTTTATTTTGGTATGTATGGAAATGTATTGACTTCTGAGACAGGATGTCATGTTTGGGTTTTGAAACTGATTCTTGATACTGTGAATTAGCAATGTACTTATTTTAATATTGTGTGTATTTTGGTATAGGAAATGTATTTATTGCTGAGACAGGGCCAGGAGAGGTAATTTGGTTTTGTTTCTGCAACTGTCTAGAGACAGGTAATCTCATGTTAATTAGACCTTTTCATCTCAGTAGACAACAGGTCTTTTCAGCCTGAAAGCCCAGGAAGAGAGTTGTGTCCTGCCTGGTTAAAGTGAAAGGAATCTCTGATCAATGTGATTTAGGAAATCAAAGATTAGTGTATATTTTGTTAAGTATAAATTGCATTGATGTTAATCATTGAACAAAATATTTCAGTCTTTGTGGAGCCATCCCAGATGTGGGAGCTGGCTTACCCCCTGCTGACATGTGTTTCAGAATGTGCATATAAAGAGCACTGGTTTGTACTGAAATGTTTCATTATTGTTTCATCTGACCTTCCGATCAGTGGTACCTTAAACCAGTGTGAACTTTCCTTGTTAGGACACTTGAGCTAATAAACATCATTTTGCTTCAAGATCCTGTGACTGCTTCCCTGTTGTAATTCCTGTGACCTGCAGATTAGACCCAAATCTAATCCGTTATCCGGCTGTTCCGAGATTGGAACCCAGCATCTAGCATCAACACTCTGCCTGCTACCCAGCAGCTCTGGCCAGTGAGGAACTATTCACAGCACCCTGATCTACTGGAAGAGTTCAGGGGTACCAGCCCAGGTGCCCAGTGACAGGGTAAACTAGCAGCGACAGTTACCCAGAAGCAAGCGGTTCTAGGTACCTGTGTAGGAGCCTAGTGGTGGCAGCATCGTAAGCCCCTCCTACTGCGGTTAGAGGGCACAATTTAGGAGAAAGAAAGGGAACGGTGGCAAAGTAAGCACAGCCGGTTCCCAGCAAAACCAGATAGGGTGACATAGGCGGTCCACCCTGTTACAGTTTGACCATGCAATGTATCATCATACAATCTGGACTTTCTGTATATCACTAGTACCTCAATGTAGTGTGTAACTGTCCTTTTTAAGACTTCCTGAGCTAATAAAGATCACTGCTTAAGGAATCTGCTTTGATGCCTACTTACTTGCTCTAGTACCAATGCTCTGCCTGCTATCTGCAGCTCTGGCCAGTGTGATAGGCCAGGGGAAACAATCCACAGCAGCCCTGGTCTGAATGCAAGAGGTCAGAGGTACCAGGGGTACAATAGCAGCGAGAGTTACCGAGAAGTAAGCGGTTCTAGGTGTCGGTGTAGGAGCCTAGTGGTGGCAGCAGGCCCCTTCCACTGTGACAGGAGGGGTGTCTTTGGGCTAAAGAAAGGGGACGCTGGCAAGGCAAGCCTATCTGATCCCCAGCAACACGACAGACAGGGTGGCATAGGCGGTCCATCCTGTCACAGATTTCTGGTGGCAAGCAATGAAATAACCCCAGGTGGCTATTCGTGCACCAGTCAGGAAAGCCAAATAATTAAGGAGAGGAATAACTGCAGCCAGGAGAACAGGATGTATGATTAATGTGTGATTACACCAACGTGTCTAGGGCAGACCTTGAGACTCTGTGCAGTGCCAAGGGCATTGATATCCGGCATTCACCAATCAGGGAGGAGATGAGAGCGACGCCGGGAGAATGGCACCTACAACATGGTACCCTGGCAGAGAAAACTGATGGCGGCGGTGGCGCCCAGCTGAAAAGCGGGAACAAGGTAAACCAGACCCCCAGACAGCAGTGCCCTCTTCTCAACAAACGTTATCAGCAGTATCAGTCACTCTATACTATAATGAGTGCAGAGCCACTGGGCTAAGGATCCAGCTGGCGGCCTTAGGCGACTGCAGCTGAGCAGGCACAAGTCATAGAGGCATGGCGCCAAGAGGGAAGTGAGCCAGCCATGCACCCTAGGAGCCTCCTAGGGTATCAGGACTGCCATCTTTACTTTGTCCTGAATTTAAGGACACTATTGGAAATATTGACGAGCACCTGCGGGTATTTGAAAGGACCTGCAGACTACACGCTGTATGCAGATTGGAATAGGTTACGAATTTAGTGCCCACATTGCAAGGACGTGCAATGGAGGCCTACCGTGGTAGGGTCACACAGAGGACTGTGTGGACTATGTTATTGTAAAAAGGGCACTTCTTAGACAGTACACTATTACCCCAGAAAGCTATCGTCAGAAGTTCCGGAACCAAGAATCTCCACGCCACTCAGTTTGCAAAACTGCTGTGTGAGTCTGCCAGAAAGTGGGTGCACGGAGCAGGTGCCCAGAGCGTAGAGGAGGTAATAGACTTGATGTGCCGAGATCAGTTATACCGCTAGTGCGCACTGAAGGTGAAAGAATGAGTGCTGGACTGGAAGCCAGTCACCTTGAAAGCAGCTGCCCAGTTGGTGGATCAGTATGTGGCAGTGAGGCCACACTGGCAGAAACGCCAGATTAACAGCCAATACCAAAGGACTGTACAATCAGGGGGACACCCCTCTTCTACTCACCCCCATAAGCAAGTATCCATCCCTTCAGGTACCTTTTGCCAGCCACCACCCTGCCCTGTCCCTGGGAGTTATCAAAGAGCATCGGAGCCCAGGCTGGAGAAGTGCTGCAGCTGCGGGAACACCGGTCACCTTAGGATAAATTGTCCCACAGCACTAAATTGTCCCAGACACGAGCCCCTAATCCGAGACCAGGGCGACTTGCTTAACTAACGAAGGTGAGCCCGTAGAGACTGTTTCCACCCATGCCAGCATAATGGAGAGTGGCGTGTCTGAAGGTGACTCAGCGGAGTGTGTCACTTGCTTGTCCAAAAGACCCCTCAAAAACATGTGGATTAACCTGCAACCGCTCCAAGTGGGACCCCTGCAGAGTGAAGGACTGAGAGATTCATGGGCCTCAATAACTGTAATGAGCCCCATATTACTGAACCTGCTGCAGTATTGCAGGGTCGCACTGCCAAAGTTACTGTGGCAGATGGACTGGAGAAGGAAGTGACTGTAGCAAGGGTGTATGTGGACTGAGGAGATGGCCAGGTGTTGCCATTATGGATGGCCTCCCGACTGATGTGATCTTGGGCAACGATGTTGGGGATGGTATTGTGACTGCATTTCTCAACTCTATTACCCAAATCCAAGCTGCCAGACTACAGTCTTCATGATCTACACCTGCACAACCTAGCCCAGAGGAACAGACTACAGCTGCTAGACATCAGCCATCACCAGCAACCACAGGATCAGCCAGCCCAGAGGAAAAGTCTCAAGCGGTTACTTCTTCAGCCAGCTTTTTGCTCCTGGAAAGACTACGTCACCTAACAATGCAGAGGATGTTGTTTCCGGCCTTCTTGTGGGGGTGCCAGGTGATGCTCCTGCCTCTAGCCGTATGCCAGCTCCAGCAGTGAGTATAGCTGAGTATAGCGGACCACAGTGACCTCCCTTTGACTGACCCCAATTTTACTGGCCCTAGTAACTGCAACGTAGACCCCCCTGAATTAGACAATAGTGAGGGCCGCAGGAAAGAGTTCAGGTCAGCTCAGCTCTCTGATCCCTCGCTGAAAGTGTTAGGAACTCCCAAGTCAGTACAGTGAAACTCGGGAACTACTCTGAAGGCCAGGTGTTCGCTGGAGCCCCTAGTGGTGGGGACAGACTGGGCTGCGGGCCGACCGAGGGTCGAGTGACGTATACTGACTTAAAGGAGTTCCCAGAAGTGGAGTGATTGGCGGACTGTAGTTAAGTAGAATCCTAGGTCAAAGGGTCACAGGCACAGATGCAATATCCAAAGACAAGCGAAGGGTCAAACACACAGGCAGAGAAGCAAAATCCGAAGTCCAGGCAAAAGGTCGAGGTCAGAAGAGGAGGGTCACAGGTCCAATAACAAGCAGGGGTCAAAACACGGGTAGTCAAATCCAAGGTAGCAGGAACCAAAACAGATAGCACAAGCAGGCAGCAGGACTGAGGACAGAATGTGACGTCCCGGTCGTCAAGGTGGCGGCCGGGACGCTAGAGGAACCAGGAAGCGAGCCGCGGCGGCTCGTAACAGAAAGGCATGAGGTGCCAAGCTGTCAGTGGCCTTCCAGGGATAGAGGTGGGGGTGTGACCAGGTGTAAAGGGTTGTTGTACTGTGTAGCTAGGAAGGTAGATGGGGAACAAGTTCAACTGGTGGTACTATGGAGCTTTCGCGTGCAACCGATGTTAGTTACCCCTAAAATCCCTATGGCTGGACACCAGGGAAGAGACCGAACACTGAAGCACCTGAATTTTGTCTGCCTGGGAGTGTTTGATCACGTCCGGGCCTACTGTAAATCCTGTGATGTGTGTCAGCGGCTTAGGTGTGTCTGGTTCTCATGCTCCCCTCAGGTGCTTGCCAATAGTTGGGGAACATTTTCAGCGAGTGGTGTGGATATAGTATGTCCCCTGCCTGTGCCCATCCTCAACGTGGTGGACTATGCTACCCGGTATCCAGAGGCTGTGGCTCTGTCCGCCATCACTGTGGAAAAGATAGCAGCGCGCTGCTAGGAGTATTTAGTAAAGTAGGGTTCCTTAGTGAGATCCTTACCGATCAAGTGACACAGTTCATGAGTGAACTGGTCCAGTGTCTCTGGGCAAAGTGCGGCAACTTCGGACTGCCCCCTACCATCCCCAGACTAAGTGACTGCGTGAGCAGTTCAATGGCACTCTGAAGCACATGCTTCGGGCATTTGTAATTTCGGAGGGAGGGGATGCTACCTGCCGCACCTCCTATTTGCTTATCCGGAAGTGCCACAGGAGTCTACAGGTTTCTTCCCCTTTGAACTACTATATGGTCGCAGAGTCTCTGGACCTCTTGACCTGCTCCGGGAATTTTGCGAAGGGGAGCTACCCACTAAGAATGTCTATCTGGTGGAGTATGTGTTAAAGCTCAGAGATCAGTTAGAGCAGGGTTGTCCAACCCGCGGCCCGCATGCGGCCCAACACGCCTGTAAATGTGGCCCAGAAGGAGTTTTGGTTGTGGCAAGGGGGCAGCACTGTTAATGGAAGAAAAAAATCCTGCAAAAAAAAGAAAAGAAAATACTTACCTTGCGGTCACGTCAGCTGGTACTCCTGCTCCCTGCCTTGTCTCCTCCTCCGTGCGGTGCTTGCAGTGAATGTCGGGCGCCCAACATCCATTGCGGAGTGCAGCACAGAGGAGTCATCCGCGCGAGAAGAACAATCAGCAGCTGAGAATTGGAGAAAAGAAGAGAAGAGGACAGGAGAACAAGCCGATTAAAAGGTAAGTTAAGGGGATTTTTTTTATTATTTCAAGGGACGCTGACCAGTGAATAAAAGTCATCTGGTCCTGGAGCATCATGGACCTTATCTCCCTGCTACATACTTCTACTTGTAATACTAATGGGGCATTCTGTATTATTCTCTGTGGCCCATGATAAGTTGTTATCCCTTAACTAACATAGTGGTGTAATTAGCAAAACAGGTCACAATTTGGGGTCACAGTGATGTATATGTCAGGTACCGCAGGCCTGGTCAGGGCACCCTGATATACAATGCCTGGCTTAAATGCACTTTATTGATATTGCATCGAAACAATACAAAAAGTGATTAAAGTATAATAACTAGAGAGGATTTTTTGAACAGGGCGATTGAAAGGTAAGTATAGTGGGATTTGAAAAAAAAAGTGATATATATATAT
This sequence comes from Mixophyes australis, assembly GCA_036250195.1. NCBI lineage: Eukaryota > Metazoa > Chordata > Amphibia > Anura > Limnodynastidae > Mixophyes > Mixophyes australis. The sequence goes on from JAVHZZ010000001.1 coordinate 498,613,468, forward strand.
ATATATATATGTAGATCACTTTCTTTTTCATATAAATATGTTAACTATGTTTTCTATGGTTTTTTGGATGATCAGCTATCGTTATTGTTAGTGTATCTTATGTGCGGCCCAAACCAACTCGTCGTCTTTCAATGTGGCCCAAGGAAGCTAAAAGGTTGGACACCCCTGAGTTAGAGAATCTCATGTGGTTCACACAAGCTAATGTAGCGGAAGCACAGATCAAGCTGAAGACTTGGTATGATCAGGGCGTGCGTGTCAGAATTTTTGAGGCCAGGCAGAAGGTCCTTGTTCTGATGCCCACATGCCAGAACAAGCTCCAGGCTGCCTGGGCTTGACCATACAAGGTCTCAAAATGCCTGAGTGACTTCACTTACGTGGTGTCGTTTGATAGCGACGGTAGCAGACCTACCACGTGAATATGTTGAAGGCATACCACGAGCATGTGGAGTCGGTAGCAGCGGTTTGCTGTTTGCCACCTAAGGAACCAGGAAGTGACCCACTACCTGACCTCCTCGCGGAAGGCAGAGGTGAAGGTGGTGTAGCGTAAGTTGTCTGAGATGAGCACAGAGTTTAAACACATAGGTCACTATAATGATATTTCACAGCACACTTTGGCTTTTAAAGTTTATTAGGATTTTCATAAATACTTGTGTTTTATGGTGACTACATCCCTGACGTTCCCATTCTTAAGCTGTCTCCCCTATACCATCTTCTACCCTGTCTTGCTCACATATCCCCCTGCACCATCTACCCTGTCTCTCTCACATATTCCCCTGCACCATCTTCTACCCTGTCTCTCACACATATCCCCCTGCACCATCATCTCCGCTGTCCCTCTCACATAACCATCTGCACCATCTTTTTCTGTCCCTCAGACATATCCCTGTGCACCATCTTCTCCTGTCCCTTAGACATATCCCCCTGTACCATCTTCTTCTGTCTCTCTCACATATCCCCTGCACCATCTTCTCCGCTGTCCCTCTCACATAACCACCTGCACCATCTTCTCCTGCCCTCAGACATATCCCCGTGCACCATCTTCTCCTGTCCCTCAGACATATCCCCCTGTACCATCTTCTTCTGTCTCTCTCACATATCCCCTGCACCATCTTCTCCGCTGTCCCTCACATAACCACCTGCACCATCTTCTCCTGTCCCTCAGACATATCCCCATGCACCAACTTCTCCTGTCCCTCAGACATATCCCCCTGTACCATCTTCTTCTGTCTCTCTCACATATCCCCCTGCACCATCTTCTTCTGTCTCTCACATATCCCCTGCACCATCTTCTCCGCTGTCCCTCTCACATAACCACCTGCACCATCTTCTCCTGTCCCTCAGACATATCCCCGTGCACCAACTTCTCCTGTCCCTCAGACATATCCCCCTGTACCATCTTCTTCTGTCTCTCTCACATATCCCCCTGCACCATCTTCGCTGTGCCTCTCACATAACCACCTGCACCATCTTCTCCTGTCCCTCAGATATATCCCCCTGCACCATCTTCTACCCTGTTTCTATCACATATCCCCCTGCACTATCTTCTCTGCTGTCCCTCTCACATATCCCCCTGCACCATCTTATCCACTGTCCCTCTCACATATCCCCCTGCACCATCTTCTCCTGTCTCTCACACACTCGTGGCAATCCAACCCCCTGCCCCCCTCCGTGCACAACTTGCATTAATCACACACACACACACGACTCGCAGCATTCACATGGATTATAGATTTGTAAGGAACAGCAGCAATAAAGGTGTACTAGGGTTGGCTTCTGTACCAACGCTGGACCAAATGTGTTAGAGAAGAAGAAAAAAAAGAACCATTTTGAGGGAAGATTCTGATCACGATATACAGCAATTTGAATAAGCAGATCAGCTCTGAGCAAAAGTACCTTTACTCTATCAGGCCCACTGACCCAGAGCCGTAACTTAGAATTCTAGTGCCCTGGGCGAGAAAGACAAATGCCGCCCCCCCCTAGCCCTCAATTTTAACCAAGTTAACCTAAAATATTCCTAAATTGCGCCCCCCTTCAGCGTTGCGCCCTGGGCGGTCGCCCCTGTCGCACAACCCTAGTTACGGCCCTGCACTGACCAGTCTGATGTCTCTAGCCAGTAATTAGCTGGTGACACAGGACAGTCACCCACATCTCAGGTGATGCCTCTGGTTATAGACAAACGTTTACTACGACGTATTTTATTGGCCCGTCACATACAGACATTTACTTGGAAGCTGGGATCACAGTAAACCCCGTGTATTATACACAGCAGCCCTCACACATCAGTATGTGGCCCCAGGAGCTGCTCACCCGCTATACACAGCCCACATAACAGGAGCGGTGACACGTTATACACGGTTATTCCAGTCACAGCGCCGCTCGGGGCTGCCCGGTCCCGGTGCTCTACTCGCCGGCACTATATATATTGTAGCTCAGTCTCTCAGCGACCTCAGTCACGTGCATTGTCTCACCCAATCACAGACAGAGTAGCAGAGGGCGGGACCTCTCGAATCCTCGCGAGCTAAACAAAGAGAAAAGAAGCCGATAAACAGAACCCAAATCCCGCGACCATCATTAAGATCCACAACTGGACAAACCGGCCCCAATCCCGCTAGTTATAGGCGGAGGTGGCGACTATGGACTCTTACCTTGTGCGTGCCAGGCCTCAGTATCGAATCAGATCGCTGATTGGTCAGCCGGGTGTCAGACGCTTGGGTTCCTACCTGGTGATTGGCTGTTGTTAGAGAGTTTTATGATTGTCGCACGCTGATTGGCTCAGGGTGGGTAAGGCCTGGCTGCTGATTGGCTGAGAGTGATATGTCAGAACGAGGTTTGGATTTGCTGTCACCGGTCTGTGTGTTCGGGGCCACAGCCCGTGATCGGAACTGACCCGCGGGTAACGGCCTGGTGCTTCCCCGGTGCTGGTGAGTGACCGAGGCTCCGTGTGCCGATGTGTATATCCCTGATTATATACTGTTATTCTCCATATCCCCTCATATAATGTCTCCATCTCCACCTATTCTCTATATCCCCTCATATAATGTCTACATCACCCTCTATTCTCCATATCCCCTCATATAATGTCTACATCACTCTCTATCCCATAATATAATGTCTACATCACCCTCTATCCCATCATATAATGTCTACATCACCCTCTATTCTCCAAATCCCCTCATATAATGTCTGTTCCTCTATTCTCCATATCCCCTCATGTAATGTCTATGTCCCTCTATTCTCCATATCCCCTCATGTAATGTCTATGTCCCTCTATTCTCCATATCCCCTCATATAATGTCTATGTCCCTCTATTCTCCATATCCCCTCATATAATGTCTACATCAACCCCTATTCTCCATCTCCCCCTATTCTTCATATCCCCTCATATAATGTCTATGTCCCTCTATTCTCCATATCCCCTCATATAATGTCTCCATCTCCCCCTATTCTCCATCTCCCCCTATTCTTCATATCCCCTCATATAATGTCTCCATCTCCCCCTATTCTCCATATCCCCTCATATAATGTCTATGGCCCTCTATTCTACATATCCCCTCATATAATGTCTACATCACCCCCTATTCTCCATATCCCCTCATATAATGACTCCATCACCCCCTATTCTCCATATCCCCTCATATAATGTCTACATCACTCTCTATCCCCTCATATAATGTCTACATCACCCTCTATTCTCCATATCCCCTCATATAATGTATCCATCACCCCCTATTCTCCATATCCCCTCATATAATGTCTACATCACCCCCTATTCTCCATATCCCCTCATATAATGTCTATGTCCCTCTATTCTCCATATCCCCTCATATAATGTCTATGTCCCTCTATTCTCCATATGCCCTCATATAATGTCTATGTCCCTCTATTCTCCATATCCCCTCATATAATGTCTACATCACCCCCTATTCTCCATATCCCCTCATATAATGTCTATGTCCCTCTATTCTCCATATCCCCTTAAATAATGTCTATGTCCCTCTATTCTCCATATCCCCTTAAATAATGTCTATGTCCCTCTATTCTCCATATCCCCTTATATAATGTCTACATCACCCTCTATTCTCCATATCCCCTCATATAATGTCTCCATCACCCCCTATTCTCCATATCCCCTCATATAATGTCTATGTCCCTCTAGTTTTTATATTCGCCTCATATAATGTCTACATCACCCTCTATTCCCTCATATAATGTCTACATCACCCCCTATTCTGCATATTACCTCATATAATGTCTATGTCCCTCTATTCTCCATATCCCCTCATATAATGTCTCCATCACCCCCTATTCTCCATATCCCCTCATATAATGTCTCCATCACCCCCTATTCTCCATATCCCCTCATATAATGTCTCCATCACCCCCTATTCTCCATATCCCCTCATATAATGTCTCCATCACCCCCTATTCTCCATATCCCCTCATATAATGTCTACATCACCCCCTATTCTCCATATCCCCTCATATAATGTCTACATCACCCCCTATTCTCCATATCCCCTCATATAATGTCTCCATCACCCCCTATTCTCCATATCCCCTCATATAATGTCTCCATCACCCCCTATTCTCCATATCCCCTCATATAATGTCTACATCACCCTCTATTCTCCATATCCCCTCATATAATGTCTATGTCTCTCTATTCTCCATATCCCCTCATATAATGTCTACATCACTCTCTATCCCCTCATATAATGTCTCCATCACCCCCTATTCTTCATATCCCCTCATATAATGTCTATGTCCCTCTAGTTTCTATATTCGCCTCATATAATGTCTACATCACCCTCTATTCCCTCATATAATGTCTACATCACCCCCTATTCTCCATATTACCTCATATAATGTCTATGTCCCTCTATTCTCCATATCCCCTCATATAATGTCTACATCACCCTCTATTCTCCATATCCCCTCATATAATGTCTATGTCCCTCTATTCTCCATATCCCCTCATATAATGTCTACATCACCCTCTATTCTCGATATCCCCTCATATAATGTCTATGTCCCTCTATTCTCCATATCCCCTCATATAATGTCTACATCACCCTCTATTCGCCATATCCCCTCATATAATGTCTCCATCACCCCCTATTCTCCATATCCACTCATATAATGTCTCCATCACCCCCTATTCTCCATATCCACTCATATAATGTCTATGTCCCTCTATTCTCCATATCCCCTCATATAATGTCTATGTCCCTCTATTCTCCATATCCCCTCATATAATGTCTACATCACCCTCTATTCTCCATATCCCCTCATATAATGTCTCCATCACCCCCTATTCTCCATATCCCCTCATATAATGTCTCCATCACCCCCTATTCTCCATATCCCCTCATATAATGTCTCCATTACCCCCTATTCTTCATATCCCCTCATATAATGTCTATGTCCCTCTAGTTTCTATATTCGCCATATATAATGTCTACATCACCCTCTATTCCCTCATATAATGTCTACATCACCCCCTATTCTCCATATCCACTCATATAATGTCTCCATCACCCCCTATTCTCCATATCCCCTCATATGTCTCCATCACCCCCTATTCTTCATATCCCCTCATATAATGTCTGTCCCTCTAGTTTCTATATTCGCCTCATATAATGTCTACATCACCCTCTATTCCCTCATATAATGTCTCTATCACCCCCTATTCTCCATATTACCTCATATAATGTCTATGTCCCTCTATTCTCCATATCCCCTCATATAATGTCTATGTCCCTCTATTCTCCATATCTCCTCATATAATGTCTACATCACCCTCTATTCTCCATATCCCCTCATATAATGTCTACATCACCCTCTATTCTCCATATCCCCTCATATAATGTCTCCATCTTCCTCTATTCACCTAATATAATGTCTCCATCACCCGCCGTCCACCCCATATAATGTCTCCATCGCCCACTATCCCCTCGTGCAATGTGTCCATCGCCCACTATCCCCTCGTGCAATGTCTCCATCGCCCACTATCCCCTCGTGTAATATCTCCTTCGCCCACTATTCCCTTGTATAATGTCTCCATCGCCCACTATCCCCTCATATGTCTATTTCCCTCTAGTCTCCATATCCCTTCTCCATATCCCCTCATCTAATGTCTTCATCTCCCTCTATTCCTCTCATGTAGTGTCTCCATCTCCCTCTATTCACCTCATGTAGTGTCTCCATCTCCCTCTATTCACCTCATGCAGTGTCTCCATCTCCCTCTATTCACCTCATGCAGTGTCTCCATCTCCCTCTATTCACCTCATGCAGTGTCTCCATCTCCCTCTATTCACCTCATGTAGTGTCTCCATCTTCCTCTATTCACCTCATGCAGTGTCTCCATCTCCCTCTATTCCTCTCATGCAGTGTCTCCATCTCCCTCTATTCCTCTCATGTAGCATCTCCATCTCCCTCTATTCACCTCATGCAGTGTCTCCATCTCCCTCTATTCACCTCATGCAGTGTCTCCATCTCCCTCTATTCACCTCATGCAGTGTCTCCATCTCCCTCTATTCACCTCATGCAGTGTCTCCATCTCCCTCTATTCCTCTCATGCAGTGTCTCCATCTCCCTCTATTCCTCTCATGTAGCGTCTCCATCTCCCTCTATTCACCTCATGCAGTGTCTCCATCTCCCTCTATTCACCTCATGCAGTGTCTCCATCTCCCTCTATTCACCTCATGCAGTGTCTCCATCTCCCTCTATTCACCTCATGCAGTGTCTCCATCTCCCTCTATTCACCCCATGGGGTGTCTCCATCTCCCTCTATTCACATCATGGAGTGTCTCCATCTCCCTCTATTCACATCATGGAGTGTCTCCATCTCCCTCTATTCACATCATGGAGTGTCTCCATCTCCCTCTATTCACATCATGGAGTGTCTCCATCTCCCTCTATTCACATCATGGAGTGTCTCCATCTCCCTCTATTCACATCATGGAGTGTCTCCATCTCCCTATTCTCCATATTACCTCATATAATGTCTATGTCCCTCTATTCTCCATATCCCCTCATATAATGTCTATGTCCCTCTATTCTCCATATCTCCTCATATAATGTCTACATCACCCTCTATTCTCCATATCCCCTCATATAATGTCTACATCACCCTCTATTCTCCATATCCCCTCATATAATGTCTCCATCTTCCTCTATTCACCTAATATAATGTCTCCATCACCCGCCGTCCACCCCATATAATGTCTCCATCGCCCACTATCCCCTCGTGCAATGTGTCCATCGCCCACTATCCCCTCGTGCAATGTCTCCATCGCCCACTATCCCCTCGTGTAATATCTCCTTCGCCCACTATTCCCTTGTATAATGTCTCCATCGCCCACTATCCCCTCATATGTCTATTTCCCTCTAGTCTCCATATCCCTTCTCCATATCCCCTCATCTAATGTCTTCATCTCCCTCTATTCCTCTCATGTAGTGTCTCCATCTCCCTCTATTCACCTCATGTAGTGTCTCCATCTCCCTCTATTCACCTCATGCAGTGTCTCCATCTCCCTCTATTCACCTCATGCAGTGTCTCCATCTCCCTCTATTCACCTCATGTAGTGTCTCCATCTTCCTCTATTCACCTCATGCAGTGTCTCCATCTCCCTCTATTCCTCTCATGCAGTGTCTCCATCTCCCTCTATTCCTCTCATGTAGCGTCTCCATCTCCCTCTATTCACCTCATGCAGTGTCTCCATCTCCCTCTATTCACCTCATGCAGTGTCTCCATCTCCCTCTATTCACCTCATGCAGTGTCTCCATCTCCCTCTATTCACCTCATGCAGTGTCTCCATCTCCCTCTATTCACCTCATGCAGTGTCTCCATCTCCCTCTATTCCTCTCATGCAGTGTCTCCATCTCCCTCTATTCCTCTCATGTAGCGTCTCCATCTCCCTCTATTCACCTCATGCAGTGTCTCCATCTCCCTCTATTCACCTCATGCAGTGTCTCCATCTCCCTCTATTCACCTCATGCAGTGTCTCCATCTCCCTCTATTCACCTCATGCAGTGTCTCCATCTCCCTCTATTCACCTCATGCAGTGTCTCCATCTCCCTCTATTCACCTCATGCAGTGTCTCCATCTTCCTCTATTCACCTCATGCAGTGTCTCCATCTCCCTCTATTCACCCCATGGAGTGTCTCCATCTCCCTCTATTCACCCCATGGGGTGTCTCCATCTCCCTCTATTCACATCATGGAGTGTCTCCATCTCCCTCTATTCACATCATGGAGTGTCTCCATCTCCCTCTATTCACATCATGGAGTGTCTCCATCTCCCTCTATTCACATCATGGAGTGTCTCCATCTCCCTCTATTCACATCATGGAGTGTCTCCATCTCCCTCTATTCACATCATGGAGTGTCTCCATCTCCCTCTATTCGCCCCATGCAGTGTCTCCATCTCCCTCTATTCGCCCCATGCAGTGTCTCCATCTCCCTCTATTCGCCCCATGCAGTGTCTCCATCTCCCTCTATTCACCTCATGCAGTGTCTCCGTCTCCCTCTATTCACCTCATGCAGTGTCTCCGTCTCCCTCTATTCACCTCATGTAGTGTCTCCATTACTCTCGCGCGGTGTCTCCGTTGCCCCTCGTTCCCCTCGCGCGGTGTCTCCGTTGCCCCGCGTTCCCCTCGCGCGGTGTCTCCGTTGCCCCGCGTTCCCCTCGCGCGGTGTCTCCGTTGCCCCGCGTTCCCCTCGCGCGGTGTCTCCGTTGCCCCGCGTTCCCCTCGCGCGGTGTCTCCGTTGCCCCGCGTTCCCCTCGCGCGGTGTCTCCGTTGCCCCGCGTTCCCCTCGCGCGGTGTCTCCGTTGCCCCGCGTTCCCCTCGCGCGGTGTCTCCGTTGCCCCGCGTTCCCCTCGCGCGGTGTCTCCGTTGCCCCGCGTTCCCCTCGCGCGGTGTCTCCGCTGCCCCGCGTTCCCCTCGCGCGGTGTCTCCGCTGCCCCGCGTTCCCCTCGCGCGGTGTCTCCGCTGCCCCGCGTTCCCCTCGCGCGGTGTCTCCGCTGCCCCGCGTTCCCCTCGCGCGGTGTCTCCGCTGCCCCGCGTTCCCCTCGCGCGGTGTCTCCGCTGCCCCGCGTTCCCCTCGCGCGGTGTCTCCGCTGCCCCGCGTTCCCCTCGCGCGGTGTCTCCGCTGCCCCGCGTTCCCCTCGCGCGGTGTCTCCGCTGCCCCGCGTTCCCCTCGCGCGGTGTCTCCGCTGCCCCGCGTTCCCCTCGCGCGGTGTCTCCGCTGCCCCGCGTTCCCCTCGCGCGGTGTCTCCGCTGCCCCGCGTTCCCCTCGCGCGGTGTCTCCGCTGCCCCGCGTTCCCCCCGCGCGGTGTCTCCGCTGCCCCGCGTTCCCCCCCGCGCGGTGTCTCCGCTGCCCCGCGTTCCCCCCGCGCGGTGTCTCCGCTGCCCCGCGTTCCCCCCGCGCGGTGTGTCCGCTGCCCCGCGTTCCCCCCGCGCGGTGTGTCCGCTGCCCCGCGTTCCCCCCGCGCGGTGTGTCCGCTGCCCCGCGTTCCCCCCGCGCGGTGTGTCCGCTGCCCCGCGTTCCCCCCGCGCGGTGTGTCCGCTGCCCCGCGTTCCCCCCTGCGCGGTGTCTCCGTTGCCCCGCGTTCCCCTCGCGCAGTGTTTTTTTTATAATAGTGATGAAGGAGAGTTTTGGAGTGTTTTAGATAAACTTTATTTGAATTGTGTTTTCTTTTTTTTTTTTTTTTTCATGTAGGTTCACATATAACCTATGTGGGCGTTGTACAGGCACTACAGGATCCCCTAAGCTATGCTCTATTGTGCATCATATTGAGAGTTTGGTGTAGCTGTCTCCTGGCATGATTAGTAATCCACTCACTGGACGCTCCCTGTTATATTGGCTGCATCATCTTATTGCTGGAGTGTACTACGGAGATGTCTACACCTCATGCCATATGAGGAAGTCACTCGTATCTTATTCCACCGGATAGACACCACCATAGCCTACTTTCTGTATGTGACATAAAATAGACACTTCTCCATATGTGAGGTGTTTGTCAGAGCCCATATTGTATACATACATAAATGAGGGCACTAATTAGGCAACAAGTGACAGGTTACACACATCTCAGTGTCTGAGATGGGTGATCACAGTTCTTCACCTGGCAGATGCACACACTGCCCGGCTCTAGTCTCCGTATGACAGTAATACCTGTACTGTAGTATTATTTTGTCCTTGTGATTGCAGTATGTGGTGACTGCTGTGTCGTGCAGCATGTTGCTGGTTTTGTGGATCTGGGAAGCATTGATAATGTGGGTCACAGGTTTCCGTAATACAAGGTGGTGGGTGGATTGCAATTTTTATATTTGCAGTGCTGTATACATGGAAACACTGAAGAAAGCAGAGTAGAGAGGTGGGATACTTGTGGTGCTTACATTATGTGTCCTCTTATCTTGTCCATAGCTGGCGCTGCCCACACACACAGTATGTAGGAATATTCCATCAGACAATGTCATTATTATTGCAATGTGTGGGCAGCATGACGCATAGACACAGTTCCTAATCCAGATCTTTCTCTTGTCACATCTTATCATCTGTATCCTGCAGACCCCCAGCTCTAACGCCAGGATGAGTGTGGAGGCCACAGGAAAGCCCCTGAAGGTGGGCTCCCGCGTGGAGGTGATCGGGAAGGGACACAGAGGAACTGTGGCTTTCGTAGGAGCGACACTCTTTGCCACAGGAAAATGGGTGGGTGTTATTCTGGATGATGCCAGGGGCAAGAATGATGGCACGGTGCAGGGCAGGAAATACTTCACCTGCGACGAGAACCATGGGATATTCGTGCGTCAGTCACAGGTAAGACGAATAAAGTTACTGCAGAATGTATCGCATGTCATGATGCCTCCGAGGTATCTACAAGTCCTTCTTGTGTGTTAGAGTATAACTATAATTGTGTGTCTAGGCTTCATCTATTTTTCATTATATCGTCCTACATTGTCATGGGAGCTGATTCTTTTCCTATGTCCTTTCATTTACCCGGAGTTATGTGTCCATCCTACATTACCCAGAACCCTCAGCTTCTCTGTATTAGTCAGTCATTACTGTTGTTACATAGAAGATACATTGTTGTCTGGTTTATATATCTCAATGAGCCACTAGTCTATCTCTGACTACACGTCCCTCGGCTGCTAGTGATACTGGTGTATAAGGTGTCACAGGCTTCTCAGTAGAAATCTGTGAATAGACTAATATACATTGTACAGGAGCAGTCAGTAATGTCTTAGGTTGGCCTTACATTGTGATCCTTACAGGTAGATTAGGAGTCTGTGTATGTTCAATGGAACGTTTTTGAGTAATGAATAAAAACAAGTTTTTTTGTTTTTAATCCATTATTATATCATCTTTATCCTCATGTAAGCCGTTCTCAGGGTTTTTAGAAAATGGTAAATATAACACATATAATCCGTGAGACCGGCTCACATCCTCAGTGGGTTTTGCTGATACTTTTATTGATAGATGAATCTATGATATGAAAATAAAGTTGTGCAAAAACTTTTTTGGGTGTAGGTACAAACCTAATGGTTACAGGATCCTTTGTTGAATCATGCTGTCAGAAAGACACAATTCCTGAGTAACTAACATTTATCACACTGGAAGCTCAAAACAACAGAACAAATATTTGGTGGATTGTGGTGAACAATGGGAGGCCTCAGACATGGTTCACTGCCCTTGTATCTGGATATTGTCCCAGTGAGGAACTAGGGACAGGACTGCAGTTCATATAACAGATAGCATTAACACACTACGGGGGAATTCAGTCTACAGCGTTACTCATGAGAATAGCACGCCCCGTGCTCTATTACTGTAAGTACAGTAATTACTTCACTGATTTTTGCTTGCAGCTCTGAGAGCAATAATCCATGTTAAAATTACCAATTACTAACAGTAATAGTCAGCGGATCGTGTTATTCTCATGAGTAACGCTGTCAATTGAATTCCCCCCTAAGGGAGGAATACAATTTCCCCCGAAGTAGCGCAGCGTTAAACTTATTAACATTATTACGGTAAATTTTATCCGGCTTTCGCAGGGAGCTGCGAGCATAAAGCCGGCGTTGAAATTACCTTAATAACGCTATTTAAGTGCACTATTACCGTAAAAATGGTAATAGTGCGCAGGCAACGCAGCCAATTGAATTCCCCACTAAATGTAAGCAAACATCTAATTAAAATTAGCACTGCAACACAGTTGGGCTCGGTACACACTACAGAAAATGTCTCATGTTGTGACATTTTTACCGATTTTACCAACGACCAGCAGTGTCCATAGAGATCTGAGTGCATACACATTGCAGAATTGGAACAACATGGTTCCATTGTAGATTGAGATTTTTAGTTCAGTTTAAAAATCAAATGAAAGGAGAGGATGTGCTGTGGAATGATTATTCATCGTTGTAGCGTACACACTAATGTGATATTGGGCTGAACGGTCGTTTATCGTGATATTGGTCCGATAATCGGCTGAAAACTATATTGTGTACCCAGCCTTACAATGTACCCACATTTAGATTATAACGAATGCAGTCTCAGTAATCTTTATCTATTAGCCCAAGGCCATTAACAGACCTGTGATTACAGAGTGTTGCAGTCTCTGACGCAGTGGACTCGTAGGACCCAGGACTCCCAGTTACTGTCATTTTGTCAGTGAGGAGCGTTCCTGATAGTTATCATTGACTACAAGAGGGACTTCTCGATTCACCTGGCCGAGACGATTAGAGTTGTGTGTTGACGCTACAGCGTGTTTGTACTTTCATAGCCTTGGTTCTCCTGGTTGAGCAGATGTTATTTGGGGGTTTCCTGGTGCAGAAGCTTGTGTCACTCGGTGGTCCTGAAGAATCATGGTAACTTCCAGCTGCTCTGCGCGGTCTCTGCTCTACTTCTCTTACTACCTTGTTGCTTCCTAACGTCCCCTGTAATTCTCCCACCTCCTCCAATCAGTGACTAATGCCTCCTCCACTCCTCTTATCTGTCTCTTCTCAGAATAGAGAGCAAATCTGTGAAAGCTGAGCCCAGGAGGATGGTGCAGCACCAAGGAACAGACACAAATGTGCTGGTGGCATAGGTGATATGTGGAAAGGGGGCCCTACTAATGAGGGCTTACAATATCTACGGGGGGGGGGGGGTCACAACGGATGGAGGTGACAGGAAGGTATGGGTGAGTGTGATGAGTTAGGAAGAGAGCTGGTAAGCTTTAATTATGGGGCAAAGGGGTGAGTTTCACAAGTTGGGAGAGGTCCTGGAGGTGGGAGTGAGAGTAGGTAATGAGTGAGGAGGCTGTTATTAGCAGAATGGAGAGGACGGGAGGGAGGGTGAAGGGAGAGGATTGGCTGTGGGTAAGGAGCTTGAACTGGTCTCTGCAGGGTGAAGGGAATCCGTGTAGGGACTGGCGGAGGGGAGAGACGGGTGCGGAGCAGCGGGGAATGTAAAATCATACTAGCAGCGGAGGGACTGTGGGAGGGAAACTGGAGCAGCTGGAGGTAGTCCACCCTTTATTCTTCCCTTCTATACACTTCCATTTTCTTAGTTTCCTCCTCTACTTCCACTCTCCCCTTTAATGTACTGCACCCATCTGTTCTGTCACCAATTTCTCTCTTGCCAATGAATCGGGCTGCAGCTCCTTCCCTTGCAGCCTCTGCAGTTGTCTGTCTGCGCCGAATCGGTTGATTTTCAGCATCTCGGCTGCAGGTGTCTCTTTGATTGGTCCAGTTGTGGCAGCGCCGGGAGGCTCCTACATGTCAGCATGTCCTTGCGACAGTCTCTTATGCTGCTTAGGCCATACCGTCAGTCCGAACACACACAGTACCCCAATCTGCTTACTCTGTAGTAACTCTACTTCAGTACAATAACACCTAATAATAAATACATTTACAATCACAGATTTTATAGGCATAGTGAAACTGTTGATTATGAACTTGGGACTGTATGACATAAAGAGACACAGTACAGAAATTGATTTGGGGCTACTAAGTTCTTCTTAGAGGAATAGAACTGCCCAAAAAACATCTGGTTGTGGGATAACCAGACAACCTCACCGCCACCTCCCGGGACATTAAGTGATACAGAATGCTGCAGACTGAATCGGGAGCTCTACATCTTGTTCAGCTTTGGTTTTTTCGGTGTTCCGCTTTGATGTGTTACTCTGAGCACAGACGCTCTCTGAGGACACAGGCTGAAGCGTTTTGGATCTTATCAGACATGTCTATCTCCCCGGGACTTGCTGGACGGATGGTGGGATCTTTATCTGATCTGGTCACAAAGGGTTATTTTAGTTGGTACAGTTTATGGACACACTCCCTGACTTATACTATTGTGTATTACAGAACAGGTCCAGGCGTCCTGACCTCCATATCCTGATTATATCATTATGTCGGTGTGGACATTGTATTATGTAGATATTACTGTTTGTATTGTTAAACCTTTGTCAGCAGAGCTGAACATTCCCGTATCCACCCTTTATGCATGAAAGTATTCGCTTTATATATCCTTAGATCTAGCACATGGCATTTGCTGACCCAAATCACTAGGTATTACCAACGTCGTCTTATTATCCATTATTTAGTGTCTGTGTAATCAGTAACACTGTACAGGGGGAGGCACTAACATTACCACAGCAATAAGAAGATTCTGCTCACTAGAGCTTATAGTGTAAAGAAAATGTGGGAATGAAAGCCAAAACAATTCTATGTAGATTGTATAACACAATTCACTTCAGTTATACCGCTAGTTTCCAGGCTGAAGCATCACATACGTGTTTCTAAGTTACCCCTGGGGCAGACGAGCTCCCCCCTAGTGACATTGTCCAAGAAAATGTGGTTGTTTTTTTGTTTGTTTATTTTGCAAATATGGATCTGGTGGACCCGGAGCAGACCGGAAACTGGTGGTAGAGCAGCGTCTGACGGCCACCACCTCCCTGACTGGAATATGCAGTGTCCAGAAACAATATTAACTCTACCCTTATCCAGCAGAAAGTCTAGAACCTTGCCATTCAATGCAGTCAGCAGGACTGCTCCTTGTAGGATGACTCCACAGCTCCCGAGGACCGCGCACCTCTCAGATTACAGGTCAGCAGCAGGACTGCTCCTTGTAGGACGACTCTACAGCTCCCGAGGGCCGCGCACCTCTCAGATCACAGGTCAGTGCAGTCAGCAGGACTGCTCCTTGTAGGACGACTCCACAGCTCCCGAGGACAGCGCACCTCTCAGATCACAGGTCAGCAGCAGGACTGCTCCTTGTAGGACGACTCCACAGCTTCCGAGGACCGAGCACCTCTCAGATCACAGGTCAGCAGCAGGACTGCTCCTTGTAGGACGACCCCACAGCTCCCAAGGGCCGCGCACCTCTCAGATTACAGGTCAGCAGCAGGACTGCTCCTTGTAGGACGACTCCACAGCTCCCGAGGACCGCGCACCTCTCAGATCACAGGTCAGCAGCAGGACTGCTCCTTGTAGGACGACTCCACAGCTCCCGAGGGCCGCGCACCTCTCAGATCACAGGTCAGCAGCAGGACTGCTCCTTGTAGGACGACTCCACAGCTTCCGAGGACCGAGCACCTCTCAGATCACAGGTCAGCAGCAGGACTGCTCCTTGTAGGACGACTCCACAGCTCCCGAGGGCCGCGCACCTCTCAGATTACAGGTCAGCAGCAGGACTGCTCCTTGTAGGACGACTCCACAGCTTCCGAGGTCCCCGCATCTCTCAGATCACAGGTCAGTGCAGTCAGCAGGACTGCTCCTTGTAGGACGACTCCACAGCTCCCGAGGAACACGCACCTCTCAGATCACAGGTCAGTGCAGTCAGCAGGACGACCCCACAGCTCCCAAGGGCCCCGCACCTCTTAGATCACAGTACAGTGCAGTCAGCAGGACTGCTCCTTGTAGGATGACCCCACAGCTCTCGCGGGCCCCGTACTTCTCAGATCACAGGTCAGTGCAGTCAGCAGGACTGCTCCTTGTAGGACGACTCCACAGCTTCCGAGGACCGTGCACCTCTCAGATCACAGGTCAGTGCAGTCAGCAGGACTGCTCCTTGTAGGACGACTCCACAGCTCCCGAGGACCGAGCACCTCTCAGATCACAGGTCAGTGCAGTCAGCATGACTGCTCCTTGTAGGACGACTCCACAGCTTCCGAGGACCGTGCACCTCTCAGATCACAGGTCAGTGCAGTCAGCAGGACTGCTCCTTGTAGGACGACTCCACAGCTTCCGAGGACCGAGCACCTCTCAGATCACAGGTCAGTGCAGTCAGCAGGACTGCTCCTTGTAGGACGACTCCACAGCTCCCGAGGACCGTGCACCTCTCAGATCACAGGTCAGTGCAGTCAGCAGGACGACCCCACAGCTCCCAAGGGCCCCGCACCTCTTAGATCACAGTACAGTGCAGTCAGCAGGACTGCTCCTTGTAGGATGACCCCACAGCTCTCGCGGGCCCCGTACTTCTCAGATCACAGGTCAGTGCAGTCAGCAGGACTGCTCCTTGTAGGACGACTCCACAGCTCCCGAGGACCGTGCACCTCTCAGATCACAGGTCAGTGCAGTCAGCAGGACTGCTCCTTGTAGGACGACTCCACAGCTCCCGAGGACCGAGCACCTCTCAGATCACAGGTCAGTGCAGTCAGCACGACTGCTCCTTGTAGGACGACTCCACAGCTTCCGAGGACCGTGCACCTCTCAGATCACAGGTCAGTGCAGTCAGCAGGACTGCTCCTTGTAGGACGACTCCACAGCTTCCGAGGACCGAGCACCTCTCAGATCACAGGTCAGTGCAGTCAGCAGGACTGCTCCTTGTAGGACGACTCCACAGCTCCCGAGGACCGTGCACCTCTCAGATCACAGGTCAGTGCAGTCAGCAGGACTGCTCCTTGTAGGACGACTCCACAGCTCCCGAGGACAGCGCACCTCTCAGATCACAGGTCAGCAGCAGGACTGCTCCTTGTAGGACGACTCCACAGCTCCCGAGGGCCGCGCACCTCTCAGATCACAGGTCAGCAGCAGGACTGCTCCTTGTAGGACGACTCCACAGCTCCCGAGGTCCCCGCATCTCTCAGATCACAGGTCAGTGCAGTCAGCAGGACTGCTCCTTGTAGGACGACTCCACAGCTCCCGAGGGCCGCGCACCTCTCAGATTACAGGTCAGCAGCAGGACTGCTCCTTGTAGGACGACTCCACAGCTCCCGAGGTCCCCGCATCTCTCAGATCACAGGTCAGTGCAGTCAGCAGGACTGCTCCTTGTAGGACGACTCCACAGCTCCCGAGGTCCCCGCATCTCTCAGATCACAGATCAGTGCAGTCAGCAGGACTGATCCTTGTAAGATGACACACTGACTACAAACTATGGATTTTTTTTTTTCCTGTAACCAGTGGTAACTTCATATTGAAATAACCTTTGCTTCGTGGCTTTGCTGAGAGTCAGAGTCCAGAGAACCGTTTGTACTAATTGATTTTCTCCTGCTATTGTGGCAGTCACTACCACCAGCTGCCATTATATCTACAAAGATACGACTGAGCTAGGCTTATGTGTGGGTTTAAACAAACAATTTCTATTATACTTGTATAAAAAGTCTGTCCTTGTTAGACCTTGACAAAGCTAAATTAGATAAATCGCCTACATTTATTTCTGCAGCTGTTGATATAGCAAAGGTAATAAATAGTCTTCCCGTCCAGAAATCTTTGTTATACAACGTGATGCATTTCAAAGGACTTTTTTCTAAAATCACCTGCTGAAAACACAGAAACACACAGTTGCTGCAATTTGACCAGTTGTGAATAACTGACCTTTAGCAGCTGCTATAACCGTGGATGCAAAGTGTGGACTACACTAATTGTTTCCATAGTTACAGATTTTACCAGGGAAGGTCTGCAAACATGTGCAATGGCAACAATTCACTGTTTCTGAGTTTTGAACAGGTAATTTCAGACAGAAGGAGATATTTCAGTAAATTGTAATATACAGTGTAATGATTTCAAATGTTTACTACAGTATATTCATAAGTGTTGAAATAGAAGAATTGTTTCTTCACACACTCACTACCCTCTTCGTCATGGGAGCTGGAGGCGAAAATGGCCTTGAGTGAAGAACACATATTTGGTAATCTGTAGTCAAGAGATTTAGACAAATGCATTTCATAGTTATTCCCTGAGATGTGCTCTTGTGTGTGTAACTGTGGCCTTGGGGAGAATTATGGAAAAGTATTCCTGTGATTTTATTTGCTATTGTTTATTTTATCTGCATTAGCTAAGGGAAAAGAAAGTAATTTATTTACGCTGCTAAAAGAATCACCTACATACTAATGTGTTGTAGACCCGATGTCCTTACTCTTTGCCCACCTGTCCTGAGTGTGATCTCTCGTGTTTCAGCTTGTAGTATATTTGTTTTCATTCATAAATGTGCTCACATAGCCCAGTCAATTTATGACCCAGTGGCCATAAATTGCTTAAGTTATAGACCCAAAGGTGTGCCTCTCCTGATCGACATTCAGTCAGTATTGTTCAGATGTCGACCATCCGACCTCAGGCTCGTATTATGGTCCCTTGTAGGAAGCAGCTGTTTGGTGGAAACGCGGAACGGCCTGAACCTTCATATTCATACATAGAGATCCAGTGACATAGGGCCTTAGCTCTGCAGCAAACTGAACCTTCATAGTCATACATAGAGATCCAGTGACATAGGGCCTTAGCTCTGCAGCAAACTGAACCTTCATAGTCATACATAGAGATCAAGTGACATAGGGCCTTAGCTCTGCAGCAGACTGAACCTTCATATTCATACATAGAGATCCAGTGACATAGGGCCTTAGCTCTGCAGCAGCCTGAACCTTCATAGTCATACATAGAGATCCAGTGACATAGGGCCTTGGCTCTGCAGCAGCCTGAACCTTCATAGTCATACATAGAGATCCAGTGACATAGGGCCTTGGCTCTGCAGCAGCCTGAACCTTCATAGTCATACATAGAGATCCAGTGACATAGGGCCTTGGCTCTGCAGCAGCCTGAACCTGTATATCATTCTGATGACACCTAGTGAGGCACCAAATGACTAGTTACATGGTAGAATAATGGCTTGTATAAGAGGTATTGGCATAATGGCTGTGGATAATACACGACCCTGTAGTGGTAGTGAGAGGTTATACAAGTGTAGTCACACATTGTAAGACTGTTCTGTATATCTGAGATGAGTCCTGTACACCTAAAGGTTTAGGGAAGGTCCCTGAATCACCTTGTGTTCTGCTGTTGTAGATCCAGGTTGTGGAGGACGGAGCAGACACCACATCCCCGGAAACCCCAGAACCGGCAGCTACAAAGATTCTCAAGAGAGGTAAGAGCTGGAGTCATCTCTTCCTTGTACAGTCCCATATCCCTCATTGTGCGATTAGCAGGACACTCATGATCCATGTCTCACAGTCTGCACTGACCTTCCACAGGAAATAAAGCTTTGTGATCTATTTTCAGAGTCTGTGAGGTTTTATTATATTGGGTTAGAAGAGCACACACTGGTCTGCTTCATTAATAATGTCCCAATTCCTCTGTATGCCACTCATTCCCTAATATAGTGTCTTGTTTCTTGCAGAGATTGGCGACACTCCGAAAACCAGTAAATTGGTGAGTCTGTTCTCCGCACTGGTAATTCATTGCTTTGTGCTGGTTCTCTGATTTATATAGAGATAATAGGAATATTATTACTGACTGATCCCGCGTCTGCCTGTTTTATTTCGGTGGGAGCACTACTTACACCTGGTGTTAGGTGGGCGCTGGATAGGAGAACCTGCTCATGTTAATGACCATTCAGTTCCTGCTGAAGAGAATACTGAATAAGAAGCCTTTATATCTGTTACATGTACTAATAACGTGTACTGAGGCCCGTGTGCCACGCAGAGCCCCGCCACTTGTCATGTTCTGCCTGCTGTTTCCTCTCCTGATGTTACTCCTACTCTCAGCACTTGAGGACCAGTCCTCCTATAGGGTAATGTGCTGGTATATATTGGAAATCTGCACTTTATTTACAGATAACTAATGTTTCCACTCCAATGTTATTGCTGCTTTTCAAAACTTTTAGCACTACAGAGTAAGCACAGAAGTCCCATCATTACTGGAAACGTCTAGAACATGAGTAATGAATTCATTGTAGACTAATCCTGTGAACTGTTTTAGTATTAGAATAAACTCCATTATCAAGAGCGCCACATAGTGGCCATTTCTCCAACTACAAAAGTCGGTCACACGTTAGGGGTGGCTTTTTTTTGTCTTTTTCAAACTATATTATTAAGAGCTGATTTTCCAAGTGAATTTTCTGCTTTTCAGTCTTTTTTACATCTTGTCTCAACCGAACGGTACAGGTACATTTTACTATTTATCCACCTCCAAAGAACATTTCACATCTGTTTAATTTCAGCAAAATTCAATTCTGTCCCTCAGACTGGCAGCAAAACATTATTACCTTACAGGTCCACTGCTTTCAGTTATTATTGTTCTTGTGTGACGTCCCCTCTGACCTGGGCATCAGTTACTCATCTATCCTGGTCCCATTGTCCTCCCAGTTCCCGGTGCTGCGTGTAGAGCGTGTCTCTACAATTGTATGTTATAGGTACAGCTAATAGTAAACGGTTGTTCTCCATATATTGTGCTGAAGCAGTGTCTTATAGTAAGTACTGATGGATCGTCTATAAAGTTAGAGTACAGAGTACAGATGATATAATCTCATGATCATGTGGAAGTCAGCGTTTTCCCTTGGTGTTCCTTGCAGGACACCTTTGCCTTGTCTGACTATATGAAGTACATTGCAGAGAGAGCTCAGATGCAGTTCCTTATCAGAGATAAGATCCCAGGGAGACGAGGACAGCTGGACGAGGTCTGTCTAACCTCCCAGTCATACAAGGTAGATTATTTAGTATAGCCACCACCTCCGCAGCTGGAATTACTGATCTCATAACGGACAGTAAGTATGTAACACGTCTCCTCAGTATGTACCGTTATGTCCTGTATATTAGGAGGTCGTCCGATGGACAGTAGATTATTTATTTTTTGTACTAGCACAATAAACCAAATTAAAAACAGGGCAGTGTATCCCCCTCCCCAAATCTTTAGCCTGGTTTGTACTCCAACAAGGAGACTGTGTGCGGGCCCCCTGCTATAGGGAAGACCAGTCCTGGTGCCTCAGTGGGGCGCGGATATGTATAAAACTATGTGCCTCGTCCTCCCCGCAGTGGTCATCACTTTCAGTGCTGAAAAGGACGATAACGTCAATACCTACAGAAGGATTCTGATTACATGGATGCCGATAACAAGTAAAAGCAGACTTACCATAATACACACAGTACATGACTGACACGCGTCCTATACAGCACGATTACAGTAAATACCAGCAATTCACGTCACTTATAAAGGCGACACTAACCTTTCCGGATTTAAAGCGGCGATTGCAGGACCCACCGCCTCCATAATCTAATTTAAGGGTTTGAATTAGGAATAGACATTTACAATTCAGATATAGGTTTATACATTATGCACGCGACGCCTCTTATAATAAGTCTGTCTTTACTTTAAATCGGCATCCATGTAATCGGAATTCTTTTGTAGACATCATGGGCTACAATGCCTGTAGGTGGGGTTTTTTTTTTTTTTTTTTAAAAGATTTATTTATATTTTTAATAAAGATAAAATATTTTCTTTCTTGAACCTGTGTAGTCCATGTTTTTAGATGACGACATAAGCTGTATGCTCACAATGGCTGCCGTATAGAAGGCCCATATGCTCAGGGTTACAGAAGCTCTACCTGCTGTAGAAATCAATATTGTGTCCCCAACAAATAACTTGTGTATCTGACTCTATCACAGTTACGTGTATTATTTATTTATATGGCTCCATTCATGCAGTGTGATGTCCGTATTACTGTGTGCTCAGTAACATCTTTGTCCAATTTTATAAAATGTGCACAAGAGGAAGCAAATCAGTACAAAGACTCATTTGGCTTAAAGTAAACAGTGTTGTAATGATTCTACCTCTAGAGGGTGCTAGTGGTGTAGAGAAATCTATATCTCTTCCCCTGACCTCTCTCCTTCTGTACTATCTCATGTAACCAAGTCTCTCTCTGCATGAATGTCCCAACACAACCTAAAGCTCAACGTGTCCAAAACAGAGCTTACTATCTTCCCTCCTGCCAGTCATCACGTGTCCTCAAATCTCCCTCACTGTCAATAACGCCACAGTATCCTCAGTCTCCCAAACCCGCTGCCTTGGTGTCACACTTTACTGCGTCCTCTGCTTTATGCCTCACATCCAGACTCTCTCCTGGTCCTGTCAATTCCACCTTAAAAACATTGCCAGAATACACCCTTTTCTTACTCGCTATGCTACCATTCGCTCATCATCTCCCATCTTAGAAATGCCAGACAGCAGGAGGTTGCAATAGTTGACACCCATGTAGCCACACTTCAATCCATCCTAAATGCTGCTGATCTTCCTCTCTCATCGCTCCACATCTGCTGCACCACTTTGCAAATCCCTACACTGGCTCCGTGTGTCTTCCAGAAACCAATTCAAATTACTCACCCTTACCTACAAAGCCCTCAACAACACTACACCTGCATACATCTCATATCAAATTACTCTCCCTCCCGCCCACTGACCTGCACCTTGTCTCGTCTCTGGTAACCACCTCTCACTCCCGCCTACAAGACTTCTCCTGTGCTTGCTCCCAACTTATGAAATTCACTACCAAGCTCAACCAGACTTTCCCACAACCTTCAAATCTTTAGACTGTCTCTGAAAACCCTTCTTTTTATTAGAGATCACCTTGTCCCTGATGATATTACTCACACTAATGCACTCTTGCAACTATCCCAATCTCCACTCTGAGAAACATTTACTCCTCTTGTTTCAGCTGTGCCCTCGTCCACTTAGAATGTAAGCTCTCTAATGAGCAGAGTCCTCTATACCCTTTGTTCTCATGTCTGCATTTATTTTGTCTATCTTATAACTATTTTATGTTTGTGCTGTTTTCACTATTCTACGGCGCTGTGAAGCACTGTGGTGCTTTACTAATCTACAATAATAATAGAGAATTTCTATCAGATATCTGTAAATAGCTTGTAATTAGACATAGGAGCTGGTTAGTAGTATGTTACTCCTTAATATTACACTGAA
This sequence comes from Mixophyes australis, assembly GCA_036250195.1. NCBI lineage: Eukaryota > Metazoa > Chordata > Amphibia > Anura > Limnodynastidae > Mixophyes > Mixophyes australis. The sequence goes on from JAVHZZ010000001.1 coordinate 498,636,627, forward strand.
GTGTGATTTTTTTGTTAAATATCAGTAATGCTATACATAGCTCAGAGCACAATTAATTTGTTATTGGCTGTAGTAATGCTGTACTTTGCTACTGGTACAGTAATTGAGGTGTAGTAAGGCTGTACTCTGACAAAGGGTCAGTGATTGGAGCGTAGGAAAATTGACCATAGTGTGCGTCTGTGTTAGAAAATTTAGACTGTAAGCTCCAATGGAGCAGTAACTGTTGTGAGTGTGTTCTCTGTACAGCACTGTGGAATTTGTGGCACTTGGGGTGTAGTAAGGCTGTACTCTGCTAATGGGTCAGTGATCGGGGTGTAGTAAGGCTGTACTCTGCTACTAGGACAGTGATCGGGGTGTAGTAAGGCTGTACTCTGCTACTAGGACAGTGATCGGGGTGTAGTAAGGCTGTACTCTGCTACTAGGACAGTGATAGGGGTGTAGTAAGGCTGTACTCTGCTACTAGGACAGTGATCGGGGTGTAGTAAGGCTGTACTCTGCTACTAGGACAGTGATCGGGGTGTAGTAAGGCTGTACTCTGCTACTAGGACAGTGATCGGGGTGTAGTAAGGCTGTACTCTGCTACTAGGACAGTGATCGGGGTGTAGTAAGGCTGTACTCTGCTACTAGGACAGTGATCGGGGTGTAGTAAGGCTGTACTCTGCTACTAGGACAGTGATTGGGGTGTAGTAAGGCTGTACTCTGCTAATGGGTCAGTGATCGGGGTGTAGTAAGGCTGTACTCTGCTAATGGGTCAGTGATCGGGGTGTAGTAAGGCTGTACTCTGCTACTAGGACAGTGATCAGGGTGTAGTAAGGCTGTACTCTGCTACTAGGACAGTGATCGGGGTGTAGTAAGGCTGTACTCTGCTACTGGGAAAGTGATCAAGGTGTAGAAAGGCTGTATTCTTCCTCTGGATCAGTGATTGTGGAAGTAGTAAGGCTGGCCTCGGCCTCTGGCTCAGTGATCGGGGTGTAGTAAGGATGTACTCTGCTACTGGCTCAGTGAGCGGGGTGTAGTAAGGCTGGCCTCGGCCTCTGGCTCAGTGATCGGGGTGTAGTAAGGCTGGCCTCGGCCTCTGGCTCAGTGATCGGGGTGTAGTAAGGATGTACTCTGCTACTGGCTCAGTGAGTGGGGTGTAGTAAGGCTGGCCTCGGCCTCTGGCTCAGTGATCGGGGTGTAGTAAGGATGTACTCTGCTACTGGCTCAGTGAGCGGGGTGTAGTAAGGCTGGCCTCGGCCTCTGGCTCAGTGATCGGGGTGTAGTAAGGATGTACTCTGCTACTGGCTCAGTGAGTGGGGTGTAGTAAGGATGTACTCTGCTACTGGCTTAGTAAGCGGGGTGTAGTAAGGCTGTACTCTGCTACTGCGACAGTGAGCGGGGTGTAGTAAGGCTGTACTCTGCTACTGGGTCAGTGATTGGGGTGTAGTAAGGATGTACTCTGCTACTGGCTCAGTGAGCGGGGTGTAGTAAGGATGTACTCTGCTACTGGCTCAGTGAGCGGGGTGTTGACATTGCATTGTTCTGTTGTAAAAAATGTTGATCTGCTGATAAGAGATTTATTATAATTTAATGCTACACAATGTGGTGTTTCTCCCCCTCATTCTCATATGTCCTGAGAGCACTGTTCCCTGACTAACCTCTAACTTGTCTCTCCATGCAGCGTGGAATGAAGCCCAAGAAGGTGGTGTGTCTGTTTCTTGTACCTCCCATTGACCCCCCCCCTAGTATTTGTGTGGCTGAGCCTCTACCACCACCATGAGCATGCTGTGCCCCTCTCCATATACCTACACATCACCATGCATGTCCGCCTCCCCGCACGGCCACGTCACATCTGCTGGGTACGGCAGTCTTATTCCTCCATTAGCTTTATTTTTTAAATGTGTCGTGTTTTCAAGCATTGAGTATTAAGAATGAAGTCTAGCACATCGGGGGGTAAATGTATCAAGCTGAGAGTTTTCCGGCGGGTTTGAAAAACCAATCGGATTCTAGCTATCATTTATTTGGTACATTTTACAAAATGAGAACCAGAGTCTGATTGGTTGCTATAGGCAACATCTCCACTTTTCAAACCCGCTGCAAAATTCTCAGCTTGATACATTTACCCCCAGGTGTCTTATATACAAGTACTTTTTCTTTTTTGCATTTGTTTGATAAAGACAACTCGCCAGTCCTCAAAATATCAAACTTAAAGCTATGAACAACGCATATCTCACACAACATTGCAGGCAAATATTCGTTTCCCCAGTAAGAACTCCACTCACAACTAATGAAACTGTAGGAGTTATTCACACTGCCAGCCTGGAGATAGAAACACTTTGGTCCTGTGTGTGAGACACCTGCAACTAGCTTGAGGTAAAGGATTTAAGCTGGGTACACACCTATGCTCTCTTACTTCACCCCTAACTTCTGTAATGATTTTACCAACAACCGAAATTCCCGCTGAGCATTTCGATTCCTGTGTACACACCTACACGATATACCGTCACATCTGTGATCTTCATCTGTCATAACCATCTGCTGATAGGATGGTGACTCTGCACACTGTACAGATATCTGCCTACGCTGCTGGTCATGTGAGTACACACTGCCACATTTGCTCAGCATTGTTGATTGTGATTTTTACAAAATTTATAAAACCAACTCAACAGATGCGATGTGTTTTGTTACAATAAAACATGATGGTGGCAGCGTAATGCTCGTAAATCATGAGCTATGCATGATAATTACATGGGTGTGTACCCAGCTTTACTTCAAGCTTCCGTACACCGTGCATGCTGCTGATCAGAGTATGCTAGGTGTGTAACTTCTTTTATCCATCAAATGCAGCTGTAATTCATGTGTGGGATGTGACAATCACTGGGAGCAGAAGAATGGCACAGTTGTTAGCATTGCTGCCTCACAGAGCTCAGGTTCCAAATTAGTATGTGCTTGTGGATTGCCTCCCACACTCCAAAAACACAATGCAAGGTTCATTGGCTTCTAACAGTAAATGTGTGTGTACAGTTAACCTGTGTGTGACAGAATTTACACTGCAAGCTTCACTTGGGCAGGGACTGTACTGTAATATCATCATCATCATCATTTACTTATATAGCGCCAACATATCCCATAGCACTTTACAATGTTGGCGCTATGGAAGTAAAGGATGATGATAATCATGTGAGAAGAACCAAGTCACACACCAAGATTCTCTCTGAATAATCCTTATGTGAAAACATACTGCACCCTATCTCATGTATATTCTCTGAGGTGACTGGCTGCTTACATTGTAGTAAGAAGACATTTACCAGCATGCCCCCCACGGCCTCCTAACTGTAAGCTGGTATCCCATACATACCCATTACAGTCTATATAATAATAATCCTGTACACAGTAATACACCTAGTCCCAGAGGATCAGACCCAGCTACAGTCTATATAATAATAATCCTGTACACAGTAATACACCTAGACCCAGAGGATCAGACCCAGCTACAGTCTATATAATAATAATCCTGTACACAGTAATACACCTAGACCCACAGGATCAGACCTAGCTACAGTCTATATAATAATCCTGTACGCAGTAATACACCTAGACCCAGAGGATTAGACCTAGCTACAGTCTATATAATAATAATCCTGTACACAGTAATACACCTAGACCCAGAGGATCAGACCCAGCTACAGTCTATATAATAATAATCCTGTACACAGTAATACACCTAGACCCACAGGATCAGACCCATTACAGTCTATATAATAATAATCCTGTACACAGTAATACACCTAGACCCACAGGATCAGACCCATTACAGTCTATATAATAATAATCCTGTACACAGTAATACACCTAGACCCAGAGGATCAGACCCAGCTACAGTCTATATAATAATAATCCTGTACACAGTAATACACCTAGACCCAGAGGATCAGACCCAGCTACAGTCTATATAATAATAATCCTGTACACAGTAATACACCTAGACCCACAGGATCAGACCTAGCTACAGTCTATATAATAATCCTGTACGCAGTAATACACCTAGACCCAGAGGATTAGACCTAGCTACAGTCTATATAATAATAATCCTGTACACAGTAATACACCTAGACCCAGAGGATCAGACCCAGCTACAGTCTATATAATAATAATCCTGTACACAGTAATACACCTAGACCCACAGGATCAGACCCATTACAGTCTATATAATAATAATCCTGTACACAGTAATACACCTAGACCCACAGGATCAGACCCATTACAGTCTATATAATAATAATCCTGTACACAGTAATACACCTAGACCCACAGGATCAGACCTAGCTACAGTCTATATAATAATAATCCTGTACACAGTAATACACCTAGACCCACAGGATCAGACCCAGCTACAGTCTATATAATAATCCTGTACGCAGTAATACACCTAGACCCAGAGGATTAGACCTAGCTACAGTCTATATAATAATAATCCTGTACACAGTAATACACCTAGACCCAGAGGATCAGACCCAGCTACAGTCTATATAATAATCCTGTACACAGTAATACACCTAGACCCACAGGATCAGACCCATTACAGTCTATATAATAATAATCCTGTACGCAGTAATACACCTAGACCCAGAGGATTAGACCTAGCTACAGTCTATATAATAATAATCCTGTACACAGTAATACACCTAGACCCAGAGGATTAGACCTAGCTACAGTCTATATAATAATAATCCTGTACACAGTAATACACCTAGACCCACAGGATCAGACCCATTACAGTCTATATAATAATAATCCTGTACACAGTAATACACCTAGACCCACAGGATCAGACCTAGCTACAGTCTATATAATAATAATCCTGTACACAGTAATACACCTAGACCCAGAGGATTAGACCTAGCTACAGTCTATATAATAATAATCCTGTACACAGTAATACACCTAGACCCACAGGATCAGACCCATTACAGTCTATATAATAATAATCCTGTACACAGTAATACACCTAGACCCACAGGATCAGACCTAGCTACAGTCTATATAATAATAATCCTGTACACAGTAATACACCTAGACCCACAGGATCAGACCCAGCTACAGTCTATATAATAATCCTGTACGCAGTAATACACCTAGACCCAGAGGATTAGACCTAGCTACAGTCTATATAATAATAATCCTGTACACAGTAATACACCTAGACCCAGAGGATCAGACCCAGCTACAGTCTATATAATAATCCTGTACACAGTAATACACCTAGACCCACAGGATCAGACCCATTACAGTCTATATAATAATAATCCTGTACGCAGTAATACACCTAGACCCAGAGGATTAGACCTAGCTACAGTCTATATAATAATAATCCTGTACACAGTAATACACCTAGACCCAGAGGATTAGACCTAGCTACAGTCTATATAATAATAATCCTGTACACAGTAATACACCTAGACCCAGAGGATCAGACCCAGCTACAGTCTGTCTAATAATAATCCTGTACGCAGTAATACACCTAGACCCAGAGGATTAGACCTAGCTACAGTCTATATAATAATAATCCTGTACACAGTAATACACCTAGACCCACAGGATCAGACCCAGCTACAGTCTATATAATAATCCTGTACGCAGTAATACACCTAGACCCAGAGGATTAGACCTAGCTACAGTCTATATAATAATAATCCTGTACACAGTAATACACCTAGACCCAGAGGATCAGACCCAGCTACAGTCTATATAATAATCCTGTACACAGTAATACACCTAGACCCACAGGATCAGACCCATTACAGTCTATATAATAATAATCCTGTACGCAGTAATACACCTAGACCCAGAGGATTAGACCTAGCTACAGTCTATATAATAATAATCCTGTACACAGTAATACACCTAGACCCAGAGGATCAGACCCAGCTACAGTCTGTCTAATAATAATCCTGTACGCAGTAATACACCTAGACCCAGAGGATTAGACCTAGCTACAGTCTATATAATAATAATCCTGTACACAGTAATACACCTAGACCCAGAGGATTAGACCTAGCTACAGTCTATATAATAATAATCCTGTACACAGTAATACACCTAGACCCAGAGGATCAGACCCAGCTACAGTCTGTCTAATAATAATCCTGTTCACAGTAATACACCTAGACCCACAGGATCAGACCCAGCTACAGTCTATATAATAATCCTGTACACAGCAATACACCTAGACCCAGAGGATCAGACCCAGCTACAGTCTATATAATAATCCTGTACGCAGTAATACACCTAGCCCCACAGGATCAGACCCAGCTACAGTCTATATAATAATCCTGTACACAGCAATACACCTAGACCCAGAGGATCAGACCCAGCTACAGTCTATATAATAATAATCCTGTACACAGCAATACACCTAGACCCAGAGGATCAGACCCAGCTACAGTCTATATAATAATAATCCTGTTCACAGTAATACACCTAGACCCACAGGATCAGACCCAGCTACAGTCTATATAATAATCCTGTACACAGTAATACACCTAGACCCAGAGGATCAGACCCAGCTACAGTCTATATAATAATAATCCTGTACACAGCAATACACCTAGACCCAGAGGATCAGACCCAGCTACAGTCTATATAATAATAATCCTGTACACAGCAATACACCTAGACCCAGAGGATCAGACCCAGCTACAGTCTATATAATAATAATCCTGTTCACAGTAATACACCTAGACCCACAGGATCAGACCCAGCTACAGTCTATATAATAATCCTGTACACAGCAATACACCTAGACCCACAGGATCAGACCCAGCTACAGTCTATATAATAATAATCCTGTACACAGCAATACACCTAGACCCAGAGGATCAGACCTAGCTACAGTCTATATAATAATAATCCTGTACACAGTAATACACCTAGACCCACAGGATCAGACCCAGCTACAGTCTATATAATAATAATCCTGTACACAGTAATACACCTAGACCCAGAGGTTTCTCCCACATACTGCACCCTATCTCATGTATATTCTCTGAGGTGACTGGGTGCTTACATTGTAGTAAGAACACATTTACCAGCATGCCCCCCACGGCCTCCTCTAACTGTAAGCTGGTATCCCATACATACCCATTACAGTCTATATAATAATAATCCTGTACACAGTAATACACCTAGACCCACAGGATCAGACCCAGCTACAGTCTATATAATAATAATCCTGTACACAGTAATACACCTAGACCCAGAGGATCAGACCCAGCTACAGTCTATATAATAATAATCCTGTACACAGTAATACACCTAGACCCAGAGGATCAGACCTAGCTACAGTCTATATAATAATCCTGTACACAGTAATACACCTAGACCCAGAGGATCAGACCCAGCTACAGTCTATATAATAATAATCCTGTACACAGTAATACACCTAGACCCAGAGGATCAGACCTAGCTACAGTCTATATAATAATAATCCTGTACACAGTAATACACCTAGACTCACAGGATCAGACCCAGCTACAGTCTATATAATAATAATCCTGTACACAGTAATACACCTAGACCCAGAGGATCAGACCCAGCTACAGTCTATATAATAATAATAATCCTGTACACAGTAATACACCTAGACCCAGAGGATCAGACCCAGCTACAGTCTATATAATAATAATCCTGTTCACAGTAATACACCTAGACCCAGAGGATCAGACCCAGCTACAGTCTGTGTAATAATAGTCCTGTACACAGTAATACACCTAGACCCAGAGGATCAGACCCAGCTACAGTCTATATAATAATAATCCTGTTCACAGTAATACACCTAGACCCAGAGGATCAGACCCAGCTACAGTCTATATAATAATAATCCTGTACACAGTAATACACCTAGACCCAGATGTTTCTCCCCCATACTGCACATACTGCACCCTATCTCATGTATATTCTCTGAGGTGACTGGGTGCTTACATTGTAGTAAGAACACATTTACCAGCATGCCCCCCACGGCCTCCTAACTGTAAGCTGGTATCCCATACATACCCATTACAGTCTATATAATAATAATCCTGTACACAGTAATACACCTAGACCCACAGGATCAGACCCAGCTACAGTCTATATAATAATAATCCTGTACACAGTTATACACCTAGCCCCACAGGATCAGACCCAGCTACAGTCTATATAATAATCCTGTACACAGCAATACACCTAGACCCACAGGATCAGACCCAGCTACAGTCTATATAATAATAATAATCCTGTACACAGCAATACACCTAGACCCAGAGGATCAGACCCAGCTACAGTCTATATAATAATAATCCTGTACACAGTTATACACCTAGCCCCACAGGATCAGACCCAGCTACAGTCTATATAATAATCCTGTACACAGCAATACACCTAGACCCACAGGATCAGACCCAGCTACAGTCTATATAATAATAGTCCTGTACACAGTAATACACCTAGACCCAGAGAATCAGACCCAGCTACAGTCTATATAATAATCCTGTACACAGTAATACACCTAGACCCACAGGGTCAGACCCAGCTACAGTCTGTATAATAATCCTGTACACAGTAATACACCTAGACCCACAGGATCAGACCCAGCTACAGTCTATATAATAATAATCCTGTTCACAGTACTACACCTAGACCCACAGGATCAGACCCAGCTACAGTCTATATAATAATAATCCTGTACACAGTAATACACCTAGACCCACAGGATCAGACCCAGCTACAGTCTATATAATAATAATCCTGTACACAGCAATACACCTAGACCCAGAGGATCAGACCTAGCTACAGTCTATATAATAATAATCCTGTACACAGTAATACACCTAGACCCACAGGATCAGACCCAGCTACAGTCTATATAATAATAATAATCCTGTACACAGTAATACACCTAGACCCAGAGAATCAGACCCAGCTACAGTCTATATAATAATCCTGTACACAGTAATACACCTAGACCCACAGGGTCAGACCCAGCTACAGTCTGTATAATAATCCTGTACACAGTAATACACCTAGACCCACAGGATCAGACCCAGCTACAGTCTATATAATAATAATCCTGTTCACAGTACTACACCTAGACCCACAGGATCAGACCCAGCTACAGTCTATATAATAATAATCCTGTACACAGTAATACACCTAGACCCACAAGATCAGACCCAGCTACAGTCTATATAATAATAATCCTGTACACAGCAATACACCTAGACCCAGAGGATCAGACCTAGCTACAGTCTATATAATAATAATCCTGTACACAGTAATACACCTAGACCCACAGGATCAGACCCAGCTACAGTCTATATAATAATAATAATCCTGTACACAGCAATACACCTAGACCCAGAGGATCAGACCTAGCTACAGTCTATATAATAATAATCCTGTACACAGTAATACACCTAGACCCACAGGATCAGACCTAGCTACAGTCTATATAATAATAATCCTGTACACAGTAATACACCTAGACCCAGAGAATCAGACCCAGCTACAGTCTATATAATAATAATCCTGTACACAGTAATACACCTAGACCCAGAGGATCAGACCCAGCTACAGTCTATATAATAATAATCCTGTTCACAGTAATACACCTAGACCCAGAGGATCAGACCCAGCTACAGTCTATATAATAATAATCCTGTACACAGTAATACACCTAGACCCACAGGATCAGACCCAGCTACAGTCTATATAATAATAGTCCTGTACACAGTAATACACCTAGACCCAGAGGATCAGACCCAGCTACAGTCTGTATAATAATAGTCCTGTACACAGTAATACACCTAGACCCAGAGGTTTCTCCCCATACTGCACGTACTGCACCCTATCTCATGTATATTCTCTGAGGTGACTGGGTGCTTACATTGTAGTAAGAACACATTTACCAGCATGCCCCCCACGGCCTCCTAACTGTAAGCTGGTATCCCATACATACCCATTACAGTCTATATAATAATAATCCTGTACACAGTAATACACCTAGACCCACAGGATCAGATCCAGCTACAGTCTATATAATAATAAGCCTGTACACAGTAATACACCTAGACCCACAGGATCAGACCCAGCTACAGTCTATATAATAATCCTGTACACAGCAATACACCTAGACCCACAGGATCAGACCCAGCTACAGTCTATATAATAATAATAATCCTGTACACAGTAATACACCTAGACCCACAGGATCAGACCCAGCTACAGTCTATATAATAATCCTGTACACAGCAATACACCTAGACCCACAGGATCAGACCCAGCTACAGTCTATATAATAATAGTCCTGTACACAGTAATACACCTAGACCCAGAGGATCAGACCTAGCTACAGTCTATATAATAATAATCCTGTCACAGTAATACACCTAGACTCACAGGATCAGACCCAGCTACAGTCTATATAATAATAATCCTGTACACAGTAATACACCTAGACCCACAGGATCAGACCCAGCTACAGTCTATATAATAATAATCCTGTACACAGTAATACACCTAGACCCAGAGGATCAGACCCAGCTACAGTCTATATAATAATAATCCTGTACACAGTAATACACCTAGACCCAGAGGATCAGACCCAGCTACAGTCTATATAATAATAATAATCCTGTTCACAGTAATACACCTAGACCCAGAGGATCAGACCCAGCTACAGTCTGTGTAATAATAATCCTGTACACAGTAATACACCTAGACCCAGAGGATCAGACCCAGCTACAGTCTGTGTAATAATAATCCTGTACACAGTAATACACCTAGACCCAGAGGTTTCTCCCCCATACTGCACATACTGCACCCTATCTCATGTATATTCTCTGAGGTGACTGGGTGCTTGCATTGTAGTAAGAACACATTTACCAGCATGCCCCCCACGGCCTCCTAACTGTAAGCTGGTATCCCATACATACCCATTACAGTCTATATAATAATAATCCTGTACACAGTAATACACCTAGACCCACAGGATCAGACCCAGCTACAGTCTATATAATAATAATCCTGTACACAGTAATACACCTAGACCCACAGGATCAGACCTAGCTACAGTCTATATAATAATAATCCTGTACACAGTAATACACCTAGACCCACAGGATCAGACCTAGCTACAGTCTATATAATAATAATCCTGTACACAGTAATACACCTAGACCCAGAGGATCAGACCTAGCTACAGTCTATATAATAATAATAATCCTGTACACAGCAATACACCTAGACCCAGAGGATCAGACCTAGCTACAGTCTATATAATAATAATCCTGTACACAGTAATACACCTAGACCCACAGGATCAGACCCAGCTACAGTCTATATAATAATCCTGTACGCAGTAATACACCTAGACCCACAGGATCAGACCCAGCTACAGTCTATATAATAATCCTGTACGCAGTAATACACCTAGACCCAGAGGATCAGACCCAGCTACAGTCTATATAATAATAATCCTGTACACAGTAATACACCTAGACCCAGAGAATCAGACCCAGCTACAGTCTATATAATAATAATCCTGTACACAGTAATACACCTAGACCCAGAGGATCAGACCCAGCTACAGTCTATATAATAATCCTGTACACAGTAATACACCTAGACCCAGAGGATCAGACCCAGCTACAGTCTATATAATAATAATCCTGTTCACAGTAATACACCTAGACCCACAGGATCAGACCCAGCTACAGTCTATATAATAATCCTGTACGCAGTAATACACCTAGACCCAGAGGATCAGACCCAGCTACAGTCTATATAATAATAATCCTGTGCACAGTAATACACCTAGACCCAGAGAATCAGACCCAGCTACAGTCTATATAATAATAATCCTGTACACAGTAATACACCTAGACCCAGAGGATCAGACCCAGCTACAGTCTATATAATAATCCTGTACACAGTAATACACCTAGACCCAGAGGATCAGACCCAGCTACAGTCTATATAATAATAATCCTGTACACAGTAATACACCTAGACCCAGAGGATCAGACCCAGCTACAGTCTGTATAATAATAGTCCTGTACACAGTAATACACCTAGACCCAGAGGTTTCTCCCCATACTGCACGTACTGCACCCTATCTCATGTATATTCTCTGAGGTGACTGGGTGCTTACATTGTAGTAAGAACACATTTACCAGCATGCCCCCCACGGCCTCCTAACTGTAAGCTGGTATCCCATACATACCCATTACAGTCTATATAATAATAATCCTGTACACAGTAATACACCTAGACCCACAGGATCAGATCCAGCTACAGTCTATATAATAATAATCCTGTACACAGTAATACACCTAGACCCACAGGATCAGACCCAGCTACAGTCTATATAATAATCCTGTACACAGCAATACACCTAGAACCACAGGATCAGACCCAGCTACAGTCTATATAATAATAATAATCCTGTACACAGTAATACACCTAGACCCACAGGATCAGACCCAGCTACAGTCTATATAATAATCCTGTACACAGCAATACACCTAGCCCCACAGGATCAGACCCAGCTACAGTCTATATAATAATAATCCTGTACACAGTAATACACCTAGACCCACAGGATCAGACCCAGCTACAGTCTATATAATAATAATAATCCTGTACACAGTAATACACCTAGACCCACAGGATCAGACCCAGCTACAGTCTATATAATAATCCTGTACACAGCAATACACCTAGCCCCACAGGATCAGACCCAGCTACAGTCTATATAATAATAATCCTGTACACAGTAATACACCTAGACCCACAGGATCAGACCCAGCTACAGTCTATATAATAATAGTCCTGTACACAGTAATACACCTAGACCCAGAGGATCAGACCTAGCTACAGTCTATATAATAATAATCCTGTCACAGTAATACACCTAGACTCACAGGATCAGACCCAGCTACAGTCTATATAATAATAATCCTGTACACAGTAATACACCTAGACCCAGAGGATCAGACCCAGCTACAGTCTATATAATAATAATCCTGTACACAGTAATACACCTAGACCCAGAGGATCAGACCCAGCTACAGTCTATATAATAATAATCCTGTACACAGTAATACACCTAGACCCAGAGGATCAGACCCAGCTACAGTCTATATAATAATCCTGTACACAGTAATACACCTAGACCCACAGGATCAGACCCAGCTACAGTCTATATAATAATAATCCTGTACACAGTAATACACCTAGACCCACAGGATCAGACCCAGCTACAGTCTATATAATAATAATCCTGTACACAGTAATACCCCTAGACCCAGAGGATCAGACCCAGCTACAGTCTGTGTAATAATAATCCTGTACACAGTAATACACCTAGACCCAGAGGTTTCTCCCCCATACTGCACATACTGCACCCTATCTCATGTATATTCTCTGAGGTGACTGGGTGCTTGCATTGTAGTAAGAACACATTTACCAGCATGCCCCCCACGGCCTCCTAACTGTAAGCTGGTATCCCATACATACCCATTACAGTCTATATAATAATAATCCTGTACACAGTAATACACCTAGACCCACAGGATCAGACCCAGCTACAGTCTATATAATAATAATCCTGTACACAGTAATACACCTAGACCCAGAGGATCAGACCCAGCTACAGTCTATATAATAATAATCCTGTTCACAGTAATACACCTAGACCCAGAGGATCAGACCTAGCTACAGTCTATATAATAATAATCCTGTACACAGTAATACACCTAGCCCCAGAGAATCAGACCCAGCTACAGTCTATATAATAATAATCCTGTACACAGTTATACACCTAGCCCCACAGGATCAGACCCAGCTACAGTCTATATAATAATCCTGTACACAGCAATACACCTAGACCCACAGGATCAGACCCAGCTACAGTCTATATAATAATAGTCCTGTACACAGTAATACACCTAGACCCAGAGAATCAGACCCAGCTACAGTCTATATAATAATCCTGTACACAGTAATACACCTAGACCCACAGGGTCAGACCCAGCTACAGTCTGTATAATAATCCTGTACACAGTAATACACCTAGACCCACAGGATCAGACCCAGCTACAGTCTATATAATAATAATCCTGTTCACAGTACTACACCTAGACCCACAGGATCAGACCCAGCTACAGTCTATATAATAATAATCCTGTACACAGTAATACCCCTAGACCCACAGGATCAGACCCAGCTACAGTCTATATAATAATAATCCTGTACACAGTAATACACCTAGACCCAGAGGATCAGACCTAGCTACAGTCTATATAATAATAATCCTGTACACAGTAATACACCTAGACCCAGAGGATCAGACCCAGCTACAGTCTATATAATAATAATCCTGTTCACAGTAATACACCTAGCCCCACAGGATCAGACCCAGCTACAGTCTATATAATAATCCTGTACACAGCAATACACCTAGACCCACAGGATCAAATCCAGCTACAGTCTATATAATAATAATCCTGTACACAGCAATACACCTAGACCCACAGGATCAGACCTAGCTACAGTCTATATAATAATAATCCTGTACACAGTAATACACCTAGACCCAGAGGATCAGACCCAGCTACAGTCTATATAATAATAATCCTGTTCACAGTAATACACCTAGACCCAGAGGATCAGACCCAGCTACAGTCTGTATAATAATAGTCCTGTACACAGTAATACCCCTAGAACAAGCCGGCCAGACCTGGCTGTAATGATGTGATCAGGGTTGGACAAATCTCGGGAACCAGGTAAATAATGCACTTTAAAACTGTCTGCAAGCATCTAAGATTGTGGACAATGTGATGTTGTGTTGATGGTAATGGATATACATCTCTTTATAGCTCTTGAAATGTTCCTTCCGCCACTTGCAGACTGACCGTCTCCTGCTATTTCTTTTTTATTATTATATTTTTATATTGTTTTATGCAATCACTCTCTACAGGAAATGGCTTAGAACCACAATATCCTTTCTAGTTTCGGTCTGTGTGGGGTGGTCGCGCAGCCCTCCGCAGGGTGGTCGCGCAGCCCTCCGCAGGGTGGTCGCGCAGCCCTCCGCAGGGTGGTCGCGCAGCCCTCCGCAGGGTGGTCGCGCAGCCCTCCGCAGGGTGGTAGCGCAGCCCTCCGTAGGTTGGTGGGTGGCCTATATGTAATTATATGCGGCCTGTATGATTGTGTGCTTGTCTAGTATCACAGTGACAAGCAGGGAATTCTTCCTCCCGTCCCCCTGTGTTATCAGCCATATCACTCTTTGGGTTATCCTCTCAGTCTCTCCAGCCCGGATTATCCCGCTGCTTACATTGTGCTGGCAGATGGAGCAGGGTGCTGAATACCTAATTGACCTTTGCTAGTAGCTGACTGCCAGCTGGAAGATTTCTCTCTGCGTGCCGCCATCTGTCCTCACCCGCTGTACACAGTATAGCCATTCACATCCATGGGGGCA
Organism: Mixophyes australis; assembly: GCA_036250195.1. Taxonomy (NCBI): domain Eukaryota; kingdom Metazoa; phylum Chordata; class Amphibia; order Anura; family Limnodynastidae; genus Mixophyes; species Mixophyes australis. Next base: position 498,652,120 of record JAVHZZ010000001.1, read on the forward strand.
CCTTTATACCTTGCACATTGATGTAATATAATGATGGTTTATTACATGTTGTTATCATTCTTTACTTCTCCTGCATTAGCCTTAAGCAGTGTCCACTCCTATAGGCTGTTACCCCTCTGTAGGTGGAGACCTCTCTGGTGCTCAGGAACAAGGTGCTGTAACTCCGGCCTGGAGCCAGCGAGTGTGTAAGTGAGATACATTAGCAGGTACATGGCAGCATATAATTAGGTTACTGATTACACTGCCAGCACCCTACCAGTAATAGTGGTTTCTTCTTGTGATTCCCGGGGTCTCCCCTAGTGACAGCTGTCTGGTGGTCTCCGGTTACAGATAATGCTGTCATTCCCTCTGATGGGAGGGGTACAGAGACTCCCCCAGGGCTGTCACTGAGGTGGATGTATTAACCTAAACTGTGTTCCCTAATGGAAGTAACATAAGCCCCAGTCTATAGGGCTGTAATGATATACTGTGTATTATATCCTTCAGAATGGGGGCTGTTGCATGCATCGGAGGAGTTGTATAGTACATATAACCCCTTATGACAGGTAATCATACTATGAAACATTGCAAGGATCATGCTCTTGAGCAAATGTCAGTAGTGGTCAACTTACAAACGAGGTTACTATAATGACTGCGGATTTATTCCATAAAATAAAAATGCAACAAGCTGCTTCCGAGGTCTATCTGGGGTAAATACGCTGTAAGTGTGTTACAGCTGATGGTTGAAAGTGTAACTATATATATAACGATCTATCTGCTGCCACCTCTGTGTTATCCTGATATACAGCGCTGTACACTACCATGTACCATGTCACTGCTGACTGTCTCAGTACACTGCTAGATTACTATCTCCTCACCTCAGGTGTTATCCTGATATACAGCGCTGTACACTACCATGTACCATGTCACTGCTGACTGTCTCAGTACACTGCTAGATTACTATCTCCTCACCTCAGGTGTTATCCTGATATACAGCGCTGTACACTACCATGTACCATGTCACTGCTGACTGTCTCAGTACACTGCTAGATTACTATCTCCTCACCTCAGGTGTTCTCCTGATATACAGCGCTGTACACTACCATGTACCATGTCACTGCTGACTGTCTCAGTACACTGCTAGATTACTATCTCCTCACCTCAGGTGTTATCCTGATATACAGCACTGTACACTACCATGTACCATATCACTGCTGACTGTCTCAGTACACTGCTAGATTACTATCTCCTGCTCTCCTCAGGTGTTATCCTGATATACAGCGCTGTACACTACCATGTACCATGTCACTGCTGACTGTCTCAGTACACTGCTAGATTACTATCTCCTGCTCTCCTCAGGTGTTATCCTGATATACAGCGCTGTACACTACCATGTACCATATCACTGCTGACTGTCTCAGTACACTGCTAGATTACTATCTCCTCAGGTGTTATCCTGATACACAGCGCTGTACACTACCATGTACCATGTCACTGCTGACTGTCTCAGTACACTGCTAGATTACTATCTCCTCACCTCAGGTGGTCTCCTGATATACAGCGCTGTACACTACCATGTACCATGTCACTGCTGACTGTCTCAGTACACTGCTAGATTACTATCTCCTGCTCTCCTCAGGTGTTATCCTGATATACAGCGCTGTACACTACCGTGTACCATGTCACTGCTGACTGTCTCTGTACACTGCTAGATTACTATCTCCTGCTCTCCTTAGGTGTTATCCTGATATACAGCGCTGTACACTACCATGTACCATGTCACTGCTGACTGTCTCAGTACACTGCTAGATTACTATCTCCTCACCTCAGGTGTTATCCTGATATACAGCGCTGTACACTACCATGTACCATGTCACTGCTGACTGTGTCTGTACAATGCTAGATTACTATCTCCTCACCTCAGGTGTTATCCTGATATACAGCACTGTACACTACCGTGTACCATGTCACTGCTGACTGTCTCAGTACACTGCTAGATTACTATCTCCTGCTCTCCTCAGGTGTTATCCTGATATACAGCGCTGTACACTACCATGTACCATATCACTGCTGACTGTCTCAGTACACTGCAAGATTACTATCTCCACACCTTAGGTGTTATCCTGATATACAGCGCTGTACACTACCATGTACCATGTCACTGCTGACTGTCTCAGTACACTGCTAGATTACTATCTCCTCACCTCAGGTGTTATCCTGATATACAGCGCTGTACACTACCATGTACCATGTCACTGCTGACTGTCTCAGTACACTGCTAGATTACTATCTCCTGCTCTCCTCAGGTGTTATCCTGATATACAGCGCTGTACACTACCGTGTACCATGTCACTGCTGACTGTCTCTGTACACTGCTAGATTACTATCTCCTGCTCTCCTTAGGTGTTATCCTGATATACAGCGCTGTACACTACCATGTACCATGTCACTGCTGACTGTCTCAGTACACTGCTAGATTACTATCTCCTCACCTCAGGTGTTATCCTGATATACAGCACTGTACACTACCGTGTACCATGTCACTGCTGACTGTCTCAGTACACTGCTAGATTACTATCTCCTCAGGTGTTATCCTGATATACAGCGCTGTACACTACCGTGTACCATGTCACTGCTGACTGTCTCAGTACACTGCTAGATTACTATCTCCTCAGGTGTTATCCTGATATACAGCGCTGTACACTACCATGTACCATGTCACTGCTGACTGTCTCAGTACACTGCTAGATTACTATCTCCTTCTCTCCTCAGGTGTTATCCTGATATACAGCGCTGTACACTACCGTGTACCATGTCACTGCTGACTGTCTCAGTACACTGCTAGATTACTATCTCCTCACCTTAGGTGTTATCCTGATATACAGCGCTGTACACTACCATGTACCATGTCACTGCTGACTGTCTCAGTACACTGCCAGATTACTATCTCCTCACCTCAGGTGTTATCCTGATATACAGCGCTGTACACTACCATGTACCATGTCACTGCTGACTGTCTCAGTACACTGCTAGATTACTATCTCCTCACCTCAGGTGTTATCCTGATATACAGCACTGTACACTACCATGTACCATATCACTGCTGACTGTCTCAGTACACTGCTAGATTACTATCTCCTCACCTCAGGTGTTATCCTGATATACAGCGCTGTACACTACCATGTACCATATCACTGCTGACTGTCTCAGTACACTGCTAGATTACTATCTCCTCACCTCAGGTGTTATCCTGATATACAGCACTGTACACTACCATATACCATGTCACTGCTGACTGTCTCAGTACACTGCTAGATTACTATCTCCTGCTCTCCTCAGGTGTTATCCTGATATACAGCGCTGTACACTACCGTGTACCATGTCACTGCTGACTGTCTCAGTACACTGCTAGATTACTATCTCCTGCTCTCCTCAGGTGTTATCCTGATATACAGCGCTGTACACTACCGTGTACCATGTCACTGCTGACTGTCTCAGTACAATGCTAGATTACTATCTCCTCACCTCAGGTGTTATCCTGATACACAGCGCTGTACACTACCATGTACCATATCACTGCTGACTGTCTCAGTACACTGCTAGATTACGATCTCCTGCTCTCCTCAGGTGTTATCCTGATATACAGCACTGTACACTACCATGTACCATGTCACTGCTGACTGTCTCCGTACACTGCTAGATTACTATCTCCTCGCCTCAGGTGTTATCCTGATATACAGCGCTGTACACTACTATGTACCATATCACTGCTGACTGTCTCAGTACACTGCTAGATTACTATCTCCTGCTCTTCTCAGGTGTTATCCTGATATACAGCGCTGTACACTACCGTGTACCATGTCACTGCTGACTGTCTCAGTACAATGCTAGATTACTATCTCCTCACCTCAGGTGTTATCCTGATACACAGCGCTGTACACTACCATGTACCATATCACTGCTGACTGTCTCAGTACACTGCTAGATTACTATCTCCTGCTCTCTTCAGGTGTTATCCTGATATACAGCACTGTACACTACCATGTACCATGTCACTGCTGACTGTCTCAGTACACTGCTAGATTACTATCTCCTCACCTCTGTGTTATCCTGATATACAGCACTGTACACTACCATGTACCATGTCACTGCTGACTGTCTCAGTACAATGCTAGATTACTATCTCCTGCTCTCCTCAGGTGTTATCCTGATATACAGCACTGTACACTACCATGTACCATGTCACTGCTGACTGTCTCAGTACACTGCTAGATTACTATCTCCTCACCTCAGGTGTTATCCTGATATACAGCACTGTACACTACCATGTACCATGTCACTGCTGACTGTCTCAGTACACTGCTAGATTACTATCTCCTGCTCTCCTCAGGTGTTATCCTGATATACAGCGCTGTACACTACCGTGTACCATGTCACTGCTGACTGTCTCTGTACACTGCTAGATTACTATCTCCTGCTCTCCTTAGGTGTTATCCTGATATACAGCGCTGTACACTACCATGTACCATGTCACTGCTGACTGTCTCAGTACACTGCTAGATTACTATCTCCTCACCTCAGGTGTTATCCTGATATACAGCGCTGTACACTACTATGTACCATATCACTGCTGACTGTCTCAGTACACTGCTAGATTACTATCTCCTGCTCTTCTCAGGTGTTATCCTGATATACAGCGCTGTACACTACCGTGTACCATGTCACTGCTGACTGTCTCAGTACAATGCTAGATTACTATCTCCTCACCTCAGGTGTTATCCTGATACACAGCGCTGTACACTACCATGTACCATATCACTGCTGACTGTCTCAGTACACTGCTAGATTACTATCTCCTGCTCTCTTCAGGTGTTATCCTGATATACAGCACTGTACACTACCATGTACCATGTCACTGCTGACTGTCTCAGTACACTGCTAGATTACTATCTCCTCACCTCTGTGTTATCCTGATATACAGCACTGTACACTACCATGTACCATGTCACTGCTGACTGTCTCAGTACAATGCTAGATTACTATCTCCTGCTCTCCTCAGGTGTTATCCTGATATACAGCACTGTACACTACCATGTACCATGTCACTGCTGACTGTCTCAGTACACTGCTAGATTACTATCTCCTCACCTCAGGTGTTATCCTGATATACAGCACTGTACACTACCATGTACCATGTCACTGCTGACTGTCTCAGTACACTGCTAGATTACTATCTCCTGCTCTCCTCAGGTGTTATCCTGATATACAGCGCTGTACACTACCGTGTACCATGTCACTGCTGACTGTCTCTGTACACTGCTAGATTACTATCTCCTGCTCTCCTTAGGTGTTATCCTGATATACAGCGCTGTACACTACCATGTACCATGTCACTGCTGACTGTCTCAGTACACTGCTAGATTACTATCTCCTCACCTCAGGTGTTATCCTGATATACAGCGCTGTACACTACCATGTACCATGTCACTGCTGACTGTGTCTGTACAATGCTAGATTACTATCTCCTCACCTCAGGTGTTATCCTGATATACAGCACTGTACACTACCGTGTACCATGTCACTGCTGACTGTCTCAGTACACTGCTAGATTACTATCTCCTGCTCTCCTCAGGTGTTATCCTGATATACAGCGCTGTACACTACCATGTACCATATCACTGCTGACTGTCTCAGTACACTGCAAGATTACTATCTCCTCACCTTAGGTGTTATCCTGATATACAGCGCTGTACACTACCATGTACCATGTCACTGCTGACTGTCTCAGTACACTGCTAGATTACTATCTCCTCACCTCAGGTGTTATCCTGATATACAGCGCTGTACACTACCATGTACCATGTCACTGCTGACTGTCTCAGTACACTGCTAGATTACTATCTCCTGCTCTCCTCAGGTGTTATCCTGATATACAGCGCTGTACACTACCGTGTACCATGTCACTGCTGACTGTCTCTGTACACTGCTAGATTACTATCTCCTGCTCTCCTTAGGTGTTATCCTGATATACAGCGCTGTACACTACCATGTACCATGTCACTGCTGACTGTCTCAGTACACTGCTAGATTACTATCTCCTCACCTCAGGTGTTATCCTGATATACAGCACTGTACACTACCGTGTACCATGTCACTGCTGACTGTCTCAGTACACTGCTAGATTACTATCTCCTCAGGTGTTATCCTGATATACAGCGCTGTACACTACCGTGTACCATGTCACTGCTGACTGTCTCAGTACACTGCTAGATTACTATCTCCTCAGGTGTTATCCTGATATACAGCGCTGTACACTACCATGTACCATGTCACTGCTGACTGTCTCAGTACACTGCTAGATTACTATCTCCTTCTCTCCTCAGGTGTTATCCTGATATACAGCGCTGTACACTACCGTGTACCATGTCACTGCTGACTGTCTCAGTACACTGCTAGATTACTATCTCCTCACCTTAGGTGTTATCCTGATATACAGCGCTGTACACTACCATGTACCATGTCACTGCTGACTGTCTCAGTACACTGCCAGATTACTATCTCCTCACCTCAGGTGTTATCCTGATATACAGCGCTGTACACTACCATGTACCATGTCACTGCTGACTGTCTCAGTACACTGCTAGATTACTATCTCCTCACCTCAGGTGTTATCCTGATATACAGCACTGTACACTACCATGTACCATATCACTGCTGACTGTCTCAGTACACTGCTAGATTACTATCTCCTCACCTCAGGTGTTATCCTGATATACAGCGCTGTACACTACCGTGTACCATGTCACTGCTGACTGTCTCAGTACAATGCTAGATTACTATCTCCTCACCTCAGGTGTTATCCTGATACACAGCGCTGTACACTACCATGTACCATATCACTGCTGACTGTCTCAGTACACTGCTAGATTACGATCTCCTGCTCTCCTCAGGTGTTATCCTGATATACAGCACTGTACACTACCATGTACCATGTCACTGCTGACTGTCTCCGTACACTGCTAGATTACTATCTCCTCGCCTCAGGTGTTATCCTGATATACAGCGCTGTACACTACTATGTACCATATCACTGCTGACTGTCTCAGTACACTGCTAGATTACTATCTCCTGCTCTTCTCAGGTGTTATCCTGATATACAGCGCTGTACACTACCGTGTACCATGTCACTGCTGACTGTCTCAGTACAATGCTAGATTACTATCTCCTCACCTCAGGTGTTATCCTGATACACAGCGCTGTACACTACCATGTACCATATCACTGCTGACTGTCTCAGTACACTGCTAGATTACTATCTCCTGCTCTCTTCAGGTGTTATCCTGATATACAGCACTGTACACTACCATGTACCATGTCACTGCTGACTGTCTCAGTACACTGCTAGATTACTATCTCCTCACCTCTGTGTTATCCTGATATACAGCACTGTACACTACCATGTACCATGTCACTGCTGACTGTCTCAGTACAATGCTAGATTACTATCTCCTGCTCTCCTCAGGTGTTATCCTGATATACAGCACTGTACACTACCATGTACCATGTCACTGCTGACTGTCTCAGTACACTGCTAGATTACTATCTCCTCACCTCAGGTGTTATCCTGATATACAGCACTGTACACTACCATGTACCATGTCACTGCTGACTGTCTCAGTACACTGCTAGATTACTATCTCCTCTCCTCAGGTGTTATCCTGATATACAGCGCTGTACACTACCATATACCATGTCACTGCTGACTGTCTCAGTACACTGCTAGATTACTATCTCCTGCTCTCCTCAGGTGTTATCCTGATATACAGCGCTGTACACTACCATGTACCATATCACTGCTGACTGTCTCAGTACACTGCTAGATTACTATCTCCTCACCTCAGGTGTTATCCTGATATACAGCGCTGTACACTACCGTGTACCATGTCACTGCTGACTGTCTCAGTACACTGCTAGATTACTATCTCCTCACCTCAGGTGTTATCCTGATATACAGCGCTGTACACTACCATGTACCATGTCACTGCTGACTGTCTCAGTACACTGCTAGATTACTATCTCCTGCTCTCCTCAGGTGTTATCCTGATATACAGCGCTGTACACTACCATGTACCATGTCACTGCTGACTGTCTCCGTACACTGCTAGATTACTATCTCCTGCTCTCCTCAGGTGTTATCCTGATATACAGCACTGTACACTACCATGTACCATGTCACTGCTGACTGTCTCAGTACAATGCTAGATTACTATCTCCTGCTCTCCTCAGGTGTTATCCTGATATACAGCGCTGTACACTACTATGTACCATGTCACTGCTGACTGTCTCAGTACACTGCTAGATTACTATCTCCTGCTCTCCTCAGGTGTTATCCTGATATACAGCGCTGTACACTACCATATACCATGTCACTGCTGACTGTCTCAGTACACTGCTAGATTACTATCTCCTGCTCTCCTCAGGTGTTATCCTGATATACAGCGCTGTACACTACCATGTACCATGTCACTGCTGACTGTCTCTGTACACTGCTAGATTACTATCTCCTGCTCTCCTCAGATGTTATCCTGATATACAGCGCTGTGCACTACCATGTACCATGTCACTGCTGACTGTCTCAGTACACTGCTAGATTACTATCTCCTGCTCTCCTCAGGTGTTATCCTGATATACATGATTATATTATTATCCTTTCCCTCAGTAGACATAGAATGAGAACATTAGCTCTATTATCTCTGATATACTGTGATAAGTGTCTGTAGAATAAAGTATAGTTGTATGTTTGTAACACTGTGACCTTTAGTGGATCTGGCCTGGCTGTCTCCCCACACATGCAGTATTACCAGTCCCTGACTTACATGTATGGCAGTGTGGTCTGTACCTGATGTGTATATGGCAGTGTGGGCTGTACCTGATGTGTATATGGCAGTGTGGGCTGTACCTGATGTGTATATGGCAGTGTGGGCTGTACCTGATGTGTTTATGGCAGTGTGGGCTGTACCTGATGTGTATATGGCAGTGTGGGCTGTACCTGATGTGTATATGGCAGTGTGGGCTGTACCTGACGTGTATATGGCAGTGTGGGCTGTACCTGACGTGTATATGGCAGTGTGGGCTGTACCCGACGTGTATATGGCAGTGTGGGCTGTCCCCGACGTGTATATGTCAGTGTGGTCTGTACCCGACGTGTATATGGCAGTGTGGTCTGTACCTGACGTGTATATGGCAGTGTGGTCTGTACCTGACGTGTATATGGCAGTGTGGTCTGTACCTGACGTGTATATGGCAGTGTGGTCTGTACCTGATGTGTATATGGCAGTGTGGTCTGTACCTGACGTGTATATGGCAGTGTGGTCTGTACCTGACGTGTATATGGCAGTGTGGGCTGTCCCCGACGTGTATATGGCAGTGTGGTCTGTCCCCGACGTGTATATGGCAGTGTGGTCTGTCCCCGACGTGTATATGGCAGTGTGGTCTGTCCCCGACGTGTATATGGCAGTGTGGTCTGTCCCCGACGTGTATATGGCAGTGTGGTCTGTACCCGACGTGTATATGGCAGTGTGGGCTGTCCCCGACGTGTATATGGCAGTGTGGGCTGTCCCCGACGTGTATATGGCAGTGTGGGCTGTCCCCGACGTGTATATGGCAGTGTGGTCTGTCCCCGACGTGTATATGGCAGTGTGGTCTGTCCCCGACGTGTATATGGCAGTGTGGTCTGTCCCCGACGTGTATATGGCAGTGTGGTCTGTCCCCGACGTGTATATGGCAGTGTGGTCTGTACCCGACGTGTGTGTGTGGCAGTGCGGTCTGTACCTGATGTGTGTGGCAGTGCGGTCTGTACCCGACGTGTGTGTGTGGCAGTGTGGTCTGTAGCTGACGTGTGTGGCAGTGCGGACTGTACCTGACGTGTGTGTGTGGCGGTGTGGTCTGTACCTGACGTGTGTGTGTGTGGCGGTGTGGTCTGTACCTGACGTGTGTGTGTGTGGCGGTGTGGTCTGTACCTGACGTGTGTGTGTGGCGGTGTGGTCTGTACCTGACGTGTGTGTGTGGCGGTGTGGTCTGTACCTGACGTGTGTGTGTGTGGCAGTGTGGTCTGTACCTGACGTGTGTGTAGTGTGGTCTGTACCTGTATGTCCCGCTATCCGTTCTCCGTCCTCACTCTTGGCTGGGCTCAGCTTTATGGCGTGTAATCTGGAGCTGATCCACAGGGGCCATCAGTAGCCATCTGCTCCCTTGTTTGCAGCATTAATCCCCAGTGGTATGACTGTGTGTTAACCCTTCCTGTCCCTGGACCCGTTCTCAGGAGCCTGTGACCTGTGAACTTGATGTTTCCAGAATCTCATCCTTCTCCAATACTTTACAGATTATTATTATTACTAACACTTAGAGATTCACTGTCCTACCTGCTGGAGCTTCCTATTGACGGATACATAATTATTCATATTTCTATACAGGAAGAGAGGTTACAGATGGTCTCACAGTACCCAGGTCCTGCTGTAGTGTGCTGCCTGGCACTGATTGGTGAGCTCGGTAGTAACCCTCAGTGCCCAGCTCCTGCAGTAGTGTGCTGCCTGGCACTGATTGGTGAGCTTGGTAGTAACCCTCAGTGCCCGGCTCCTGCTGTAGTGTGCTGCCTGTCACTGATTGGTGAGCTCGGTAGTAACACTCAGTGCCCGGCTCCTGCAGTAGTGTGCTGCCTGGCACTGATTGGTGAGCTCGGTAGTAACCCTCACAGTGCCCAGGTCCTGCTGTAGTGTGCTGCCTGGCACTGATTGGTGAGCTCGGTAGTAACCCTCACAGTGCCCAGGTCCTGCTGTAGTGTGCTGCCTGGCACTGATTGGTGAGCTCGGTAGTAACCCTCACAGTGCCCAGGTCCTGCTGTAGTGTGCTGCCTGTCACTGATTGGTGAGCTCGGTAGTAACCCTCAGTGCCCGGCTCCTGCTGTAGTGTGCTGCCTGGCAGTGATTGGTGAGCTCGGTAGTAACCCTCAGTGCCCGGCTCCTGCAGTAGTGTGCTGCCTGTCACTGATTGGTGAGCTCGGTAGTAACCCTCAGTGCCCGGCTCCTGCTGTAGTGTGCTGCCTGGCACTGATTGGTGAGCTCGGTAGTAACCCTCAGTGCCCAGCTCCTGCAGTAGTGTGCTGCCTGGCACTGATTGGTGAGCTCGGTAGTAACCCTCAGTGCCCGGCTCCTGCAGTAGTGTGCTGCCTGGCACTGATTGGTGAGCTCGGTAGTAACACTCAGTGCCCGGCTCCTGCAGTAGTGTGCTGCCTGGCACTGATTGGTGAGCTCGGTAGTAACCCTCACAGTGCCCGGGTCCTGCAGTAGTGTGCTGCCTGGCACTGATTGGTCATCTCGGTAGTAACACTCAGTGCCCAGCTCCTGCAGTAGTGTGCTGCCTGGCACTGATTGGTGAGCTCGGTAGTAACCCTCAGTGCCCGGGTCCTGCAGTAGTGTGCTGCCTGGCACTGATTGGTGAGCTCGGTAGTAACCCTCAGTGCCCGGGTCCTGCAGTAGTGTGCTGCCTGTCACTGATTGGTGAGCTCGGTAGTAACCCTCAGTGCCCGGCTCCTGCAGTAGTGTGCTGCCTGTCACTGATTGGTCATCTCGGTAGTAACACTCAGTGCCCGGCTCCTGCAGTAGTGTGCTGCCTGGCACTGATTGGTGAGCTCGGTAGTAACCCTCAGTGCCCGGGTCCTGCAGTAGTGTGCTGCCTGGCACTGATTGGTGAGCTCGGTAGTAACCCTCAGTGCCCGGGTCCTGCAGTAGTGTGCTGCCTGGCACTGATTGGTGAGCTCGGTAGTAACCCTCACAGTGCCCAGCTCCTGCAGTAGTGTGCTGCCTGGCACTGATTGGTGAGCTCGGTAGTAACCCTCACAGTGCCCGGCTCCTGCAGTAGTGTGCTGCCTGTCACTGATTGGTCATCTCGGTAGTAACACTCAGTGCCCGGCTCCTGCAGTAGTGTGCTGCCTGGCACTGATTGGTGAGCTCGGTAGTAACCCTCAGTGCCCGGGTCCTGCAGTAGTGTGCTGCCTGGCACTGATTGGTGAGCTCGGTAGTAACCCTCAGTGCCCGGCTCCTGCAGTAGTGTGCTGCCTGGCAGTGATTGGTCATCTCGGTAGTAACACTCAGTGCCCGGCTCCTGCTGTAGTGTGCTGCCTGGCACTGATTGGTGAGCTCGGTAGTAACCCTCAGTGCCTGGGTCCTGCAGTAGTGTGCTGCCTGGCACTGATTGGTGAGCTCGGTAGTAACCCTCAGCGCCCGGCTCCTGCAGTAGTGTGCTGCCTGGCACTGATTGGTGAGCTCGGTAGTAACCCTCAGTGCGCGGCTCCTGCAGTAGTGTGCTGCCTGGCACTGATTGGTGAGCTCGGTAGTAACCCTCAGTGCCCGGCTCCTGCAGTAGTGTGCTGCCTGGCACTGATTGGTGAGCTCGGTAGTAACCCTCAGTGCCCGGGTCCTGCAGTAGTGTGCTGCCTGGCACTGATTGGTGAGCTCGGTAGTAACCCTCAGTGCCCGGGTCCTGCAGTAGTGTGCTGCCTGGCAGTGATTGGTCATCTCGGTAGTAACACTCAGTGCCCGGCTCCTGCTGTAGTGTGCTGCCTGGCACTGATTGGTGAGCTCGGTAGTAACCCTCAGTGCCCAGCTCCTGCAGTAGTGTGCTGCCTGGCACTGATTGGTGAGCTCGGTAGTAACCCTCAGTGCCCGGCTCCTGCAGTAGTGTGCTGCCTGGCACTGATTGGTGAGCTCGGTAGTAACCCTCAGTGCCCGGCTCCTGCAGTAGTGTGCTGCCTGGCACTGATTGGTGAGCTCGGTAGTAACCCTCACAGTGCCCGGCTCCTGCAGTAGTGTGCTGCCTGGCACTGATTGGTGAGCTCGGTAGTAACACTCAGTGCCCGGCTCCTGCAGTAGTGTGCTGCCTGTCACTGATTGGTCATCTCGGTAGTAACACTCAGTGCCCGGCTCCTGCTGTAGTGTGCTGCCTGGCACTGATTGGTGATCTCGGTAGTAACCCTCACAGTGGCCGGCTCCTGCAGTAGTGTGCTGCCTGTCACTGATTGGTCATCTCGGTAGTAACACTCAGTGCCCGGCTCCTGCTGTAGTGTGCTGCCTGGCACTGATTGGTGAGCTCGGTAGTAACCCTCAGTGCCCGGCTCCTGCAGTAGTGTGCTGCCTGTCACTGATTGGTGATCTCGGTAGTAACCCTCAGTGCCCGGGTCCTGCAGTAGTGTGCTGCCTGGCACTGATTGGTGAGCTCGGTAGTAACCCTCAGTGCCCGGCTCCTGCAGTAGTGTGCTGCCTGGCACTGATTGGTGATCTCGGTAGAAACCCTCAGTGCCCGGCTCCTGCTGTAGTGTGCTGCCTGGCACTGATTGGTAAGCTCGGTAGTAACCCTCAGTGCCCGGCTCCTGCAGTAGTGTGCTGCCTGTCAGTGATTGGTGAGCTCGGTAGTAACCCTCACAGTGCCCGGCTCCTGCAGTAGTGTGCTGCCTGTCACTGATTGGTCATCTCGGTAGTAACACTCAGTGCCCGGCTCCTGCAGTAGTGTGCTGCCTGGCACTGATTGGTGATCTCGGTAGTAACCCTCAGTGCCCGGCTCCTGCAGTAGTGTGCTGCCTGGCACTGATTGGTGAGCTCGGTAGTAACCCTCAGTGCCCGGGTCCTGCAGTAGTGTGCTGCCTGGCACTGATTGGTGAGCTCGGTAGTAACCCTCACAGTGCCCGGCTCCTGCAGTAGTGTGCTGCCTGTCACTGATTGGTCATCTCGGTAGTAACACTCAGTGCCCGGCTCCTGCAGTAGTGTGCTGCCTGGCACTGATTGGTGAGCTCGGTAGTAACCCTCAGTGCCCGGCTCCTGCAGTAGTGTGCTGCCTGGCACTGATTGGTGAGCTCGGTAGTAACCCTCACAGTGCCCGGCTCCTGCAGTAGTGTGCTGCCTGGCACTGATTGGTGAGCTCGGTAGTAACCCTCAGTGCCCGGCTCCTGCTGTAGTGTGCTGCCTGGCACTGATTGGTGATCTCGGTAGTAACCCTCAGTGCCCGGCTCCTGCAGTAGTGTGCTGCCTGGCACTGATTGGTCATCTCGGTAGTAACCCTCAGTGCCCGGCTCCTGCAGTAGTGTGCTGCCTGGCCCTGATTGGTGAGCTCGGTAGTAACCCTCAGTGCCCGGGTCCTGCAGTAGTGTGCTGCCTGGCACTGATTTGTGAGCTCGGTAGTAACCCTCAGTGCCCGGCTCCTGCAGTAGTGTGCTGCCTGGCACTGATTGGTGAGCTCGGTAGTAACACTCAGTGCCCGACTCCTGCAGTAGTGTGCTGCCTGGCACTGATTGGTGAGCTCGGTAGAAACCCTCAGTGCCCGGGTCCTGCAGTAGTGTGCTGCCTGGCACTGATTGGTGAGCTCGGTAGTAACCCTCAGTGCCCAGGTCCTGCAGTAGTGTGCTGCCTGGCACTGATTGGTGATCTCGGTAGTAACCCTCAGTGCCCGGCTCCTGCAGTAGTGTGCTGCCTGGCACTGATTGGTGATCTCGGTAGTAACCCTCAGTGCCCGGGTCCTGCAGTAGTGTGCTGCCTGGCAGTGAAGCAGTGTAGAGATTATTCAGGAGGACCCATGATGCTGCTGGGTTGCCAGGCAACAAGCTGCTCCTCCTCCTCCCATTAGAATGGGGCAGCATCTGAGCCATGAAGCAGACGGAGAAGGGCCTTCTGATGACTGATGATGTAATCTGTGAATGGGGCGGTGGTTATACAGAGCAGTAGGGAGCGGCAGAGCAGGCTGGGACTGTATCATTTCACATCCCTGGAGGAAGGGACATGGAGAATCCTAGCAGGCACTGGCTGGGGGGAGCGTAGCCCCCAATGGACTTATAACATTCTGCTCGATGCTGAAAACAGAAGCGCTGCGGCCATTTGCAAGTGATTGTGGGAACGCTCCAGCTGCAGTCTTGTGATTTCATGTCCTAACACTCTCTCTCCTTCTCTCCTTTTCCTCACCTTGTCTGAAAATGAGGCAGGCACCGACAGCCAGGAAGGTACCCGCTCCCATGCCCCATTATTCCTGCTCATCCATGGTCACATTGCATGTTACGTCTCTGTGTATTTATAATGTACTGCTAATGCCTTAAGATGTAGGTCATGTATGTTTGATGTACAGAGGACTGCTGCGTGTATCCTGTGTGTACACTCTTATGTAATGCTTCGTACACAGGCCAGATCTCTGTGTACCGGCTACATACATGGATAGAACACGCTTTAATTATACATCTCTGCAGCTCTTACACCTGCATGCCTCCTGTTCTGTTTCATACATGTATTTCCATCATTTTATATCCCTGTGTAATAGTCCATAAAGATAAGTGGTGAAAGTTTTGGTAGATCTGATAGTAATTTGTGTAAACCAGGACTCTCACGGTCCGCTCTTCGCAGGACAACAGGTCACAGCCAGACAACAGACCTCAGTGCCCATGTAATCATTGGTGTAATACATCAGCAGATTAGCTGCTGTCAGTCATACTTACCACATACTGTTATCTCAGAGAGGCCCCCTGTGTGACTCCATGCCACATCTGTAGTGTGATTTACACTCATGGACAGCCAGTCACATGCTCCATATGTACTCATATACTGTTATGTTTCAGTCTTCCCTGAGGCCACCTATACTAACTGTATACTCAGCAGTCATACTAGTAGTGTTATAAGAAGTGTAGCACCTCCTATTGTGGCTTGGGGGTAATAGATTATTAAACACACCACTGTGGTTTTCTGGATGCCAGATCCACTTTAATTCGTACAGTTTTTGTGACATTAGTGATTACTGATAATATAAATATGCAGTCTGCATTGTGAAATAACAGAGATGACTTCTGTAATGGTGATGTACAATACATTCTGTAGCTGTCTTCTGTCCGGTACAGAGCTCTGCATGTTATATATAGATGCATATAATACTGAATACCGGATGCCCTTACATACCCTAAATATAGGGGCCACTGTCTCCACGGTGGACTCATGACGCCATATTTCACATATAGTAATTAAAACTTCTTCAATTAACTGTATGCTGCCCCCACCCAGAACCCAGAAGTCTGTTCCTGCATCCCCTGCACAAATTCTACATTAGCCAGCACCAGCTGGTTAATGTCAGGATGAACCAGTATGGGAGGAATATATATAGTTGGTTGTGATTACTGTGGGGAATAAATAGTTTGACTGTAGAATAATAGTCCTGCATCCGAGGTCAGTTATCAGCTGCTCCTCTCAAACCATCAGTAATCCTCTATTGTTAGGTGCGTGCCTGGGGGTATAACTCGCAGGCTAGATGGATAATTGATACATAAGTGTTTGTTTGCTCTCTTTCTGGAAATGACGGGGTTAAAGTGCCAAGTCCTACATCAGAGACCAGTAGAGGAATTAGACAATTGCAGTAATTGTTTCCCACGTTCCCGTCACCCTGTAACAATGCAGCTGTCAGAGGGCTCTCTGCAGCCCCTGCTTTGTATGCCGGCTGAGTGTAAGAGGAACGGAGACATCCCTGCTGCCCGTACGTTGTACAACCTGTGGTACACATACATGATGTAGCAGATACACTCCTCACCCCACGTCCCTGCTGTCCGTACGTTGGTACAACCTGTAGTACACATACATGATGTAGCAGATTCACTCCTCACCCCACGTCCCTGCTGCCCGTACGTTGTACAACCTGTGGTACACATACATGATGTAGCAGATACACTCCTCACCCCACGTCCCTGCTGCCCGTACATTGGTACAACCTGTGGTACACATACATGATGTAGCAGATTGAATTACACTCCTCACCCCACGTCCCTGCTGTCCGTACATTGGTACAACCTGTGGTACACATACATGATGTAGCAGATTCACTCCTCACCCCACGTCCCTGCTGCCCGTACGTTGTACAACCTGTGGTACACATACATGATGTAGCAGATTCACTCCTCACCCCACGTCCCTGCTGCCCGTACGTTGTACAACCTGTGGTACACATACATGATGTAGCAGATTGAATTACACTCCTCACCCCACGCCCCTGCTGCCCGTACGTTGGTACAACCTGTGGTACACATACATGATGTAGCAGATACACTCCTCACCCCACGTCCCTGCTGCCCGTACGTTGTACAACCTGTGGTACACATACATGATGTAGCAGATTCACTCCTCACCCCACATCCCTGCTGCCCGTACGTTGTACAACCTGTGGTACACATACATGATGTAGCAGATTCACTCCTCACCCCACGTCCCTGCTGTCCGTATGTTGGTACAACCTGTGGTACACATACATGATGTAGCAGATTCACTCCTCACCCCACGTCCCTGCTGCCCATACGTTGTACAACCTGTGGTACACATACATGATGTAGCAGATTGAATTACACTCCTCACCCCACGTCCCTGCTGTCCGTACGTTGGTACAACCTGTGGTACACATACATGATGTAGCAGATTTACTCCTCACCCCACGTCCCTGCTGTCCGTATGTTGGTACAACCTGTGGTACACATACATGATGTAGCAAATTCACTCCTCACCCCACGTCCCTGCTGTCCGTACGTTGGTACAACCTGTGGTACACATACATGATGTAGCAGATTCACTCCTCATCCCACGTCCCTGCTGTCCGTACGTTGGTACAACCTGTGGTACACATACATGATGTAGCAGATTCACTCCTCACCCCACGTCCCTGCTGCCCATACGTTGGTACAACCTGTGGTACACATACATGATGTAGCAGATTGAATTACACTCCTCACCCCACGTCCCTGCTGTCCGTACGTTGGTACAACCTGTGGTACACATACATGATGTAGCAGATTTACTCCTCACCCCACATCCCTGCTGTCTGTACGTTGGTACAACCTGTGGTACACATACATGATGTAGCAGATTCACTCCTCACCCCACGTCCCTGCTGTCCGTACGTTGGTACAACCTGTGGTACACATACATGATGTAGCAGATTGAATTACACTCCTCACCCCACGTCCCTGCTGTCCGTACGTTGGTACAACCTGTGGTACACATACATGATGTAGCAGATTGAATTACACTCCTCACCCCACGCCCCTGCTGCCCGTACCTTGGTACAACCTGTGGTACACATACATGATGTAGCAGATTGAATTACACTCCTCACCCCACATCCCTGCTGCCCGTACGTTGGTACAACCTGTGGTACACATACATGATGTAGCAGATTCACTCCTCACCCCACGTCCCTGCTGTCCGTACGTTGGTACAACCTGTGGTACACATACATGATGTAGCAGATTCACTCCTCACCCCACGTCCCTGCTGTCCGTACGTTGGTACAACCTGTAGTACACATACATGATGTAGCAGATTCACTCCTCACCCCACGTCCCTGCTGTCCGTACGTTGGTACAACCTGTGGTACACATACATGATGTAGCAGATTGAATTACACTCCTCACCCCACGTCCCTGCTGCCCGTACGTTGGTACAACCTGTGGTACACATACATGATGTAGCAGATTGAATTACACTCCTCACCCCACGTCCCTGCTGCCCGTACATTGGTACAACCTGTGGTACACATACATGATGTAGAAGATTGAATTACACTCCTGACCCCACGTCCCTGCTGCCCGTACATTGGTACAACCTGTGGTACACATACATGATTGAATGACACTTCTTCACCCCACGCGTACTCTCCTCTGTTTCCACTAACCTTCTTGCTGTCTTTTCTTCCCTTGTGATGCTGCCGATGCTTCTGCTGTGTGTGTGTCTGTCTCTTCCTGCGGCTGCTCCACAGATCACCACCCGCCGTACCAAGGTGAGCGCGCATTACCCTTCGTAACCGCAAATAGTGCTCCGACATTTGTGTCTTATCTAGGGATGACTGGTATCTGTCACTGCATATTAACCCCATCTGCCATGTGTGTGGAGGTGGAGGGGTTAATACTGAGCTAACACTTAACGTGCCAGGTGTCTTCCTTGCAGGACGTGGTGAGTGAAATACAGAGATTCTGTGCTCCCAGGGATCTAACCTAAGAAGGAGAAACTGGTTTCACAGTAGATGTCATCTGTTTTCTTATGTCACCTAGTGCTAATTGCCCACGATACAAGCAGTATACTGTATACATAAAGGTACAGCTGGGGAATAATGCAGATCCTGTACCACCATGTAGTGGTACAGGATGCTGATTATTTGGGTGCTCCCTGTAAGCAGGTAAATAGATTTGGACATCCATGTCCTGGAAAACTAGATGAATGAATTCACATTGACATATTTATAATCCGTGACTGAGCGGGGCATTACCTGCAGTGCTCTCACCAGAACATTTTGCCAGCCGGGGGGCATTAAGAAGCATCCGGGTGAGGGCAGAGTAATACTTAGTAATGATAATAGATAATGTTGGAGGTTATGGCCTACACATGCCAGGACTGGTCAGACTGGTGGTCACTTCTGGCTGTAGTGCTCACATAGTGCCTGTTCTAATAGGAGAATCATTGGTTCATTCTACTATAATAGAACTCCGTTAGGCCGCAAGAGGCAGGTGGCAAGTAATAGCCAGATGGCGAACCCGGGAGGTAGGTGCTGGGGAGAACACTGCTCTTGGTATATGGGGCAGGGCTGATACCCGTTATATACTATGAGCAGTGCAGCTGCTTGTACAGGTGCCTGGTGCTGTCCTTACATCATTCTGTTAATGTATTACACTGACACATTTATTTCAGATCGACCTGTATTTTATTTATTATTATTATATCTGATTTATTGGTTCACATTGAAATATGTAACCTTATATGCGTCCTTCTGTACAGTCTTTTTTTTAATTTTTTTATTCCGTTCATTTATACATAACATGAGTGTTAGCCAAACTCCCTTATAGTATATATAATATATGACAATATAGCGCTCTCCGTAACTATGACTATACTACGAAGTACCGGGATGTGGCTGAGACGGTAACACGTTAGAGCCGTCATCGTCTAAGCTAAGTACAGGGAGCCCAGCACAGTCCTCCCATTCTGCTCTATGGGTTTGGGTGACCAGCCTGGAGGGCCTGAGGCATATAGCATGTTACAGACTGGAGTACATGTATGTGTAAGGAAGCTGACCGGTCCTCTCTCCTTCTCAGATGCTGCTCTCCTCTTACTCAGCTAATGCCCCCTCAAGGCTGTCTACAAGCTGTACCAGTCCCCCACGGGATCCTGACTGCTTTTATCTTCCTCTTATATAATCCGCCATAGACTACATTTATTTATATGTAACATTCACATACGCAGGAAGAAATACACATCTTTTACTGTTTAGAGACAATGTGAGTGTGCTGCTATACATTTCTTTATTGTATGTATAATATTACCCCACTGACTGTACTGTGCACACAGCGAGCTAATATCCTGATC
Source organism: Mixophyes australis (assembly GCA_036250195.1). NCBI lineage: Eukaryota > Metazoa > Chordata > Amphibia > Anura > Limnodynastidae > Mixophyes > Mixophyes australis. Next base: position 498,672,513 of record JAVHZZ010000001.1, read on the forward strand.
CATTTATTGCAATAATCCAGAACGGTGTCTGCATCCATTTACCTCTTGTCGTAGGACAGTAACGGTTATATGAGCCCTGCTCAGTATAGGACTGTCCATTGGTAGAGTCAGACGTGACCTCATGAGACACACAGCATATAGCCAGGAAGGACGTGTCATGTTACCTATTGCTTATATGTCTTCTATGTAAAAGCTATAAGGAAATTCAACTAATGAGCACAATCCTTATTTTATATAAAATGATAATATAACCATTAAATATACTTGCACACTGCAGTTTCTAATGGTCTCATTATTATGTGATCGAGCCAGAGCTGAGGTTTACTGTACATGTCTGGACTTCTTACTTTCCCTCTATATTGTAATGTAGAGTTTAGACGTTTCCAGGTGTAACCCTGTGTACAATGCAGACAGCAGAGGATTATGGGTATACGTATTGTACTAATGACTCTCCTGCTTGCAGCCCACTCGCCCGTCCAGCTCCGCTGCCTCCAGCGGCACAGCTGGGGCCTCCGGATCAGCATCGGCATCATGCGGAGAGATCAGCAGCAGCGAGCCCAGTACTCCTGCCCAGACCCCTCTGGCAGCTCCCATAATTCCTTCACCCTCATTGACCTCTCCAGTGGCCCCACTGCCCGCCCCTGGGCCCACCAAGGTAAGAAGCAGGTTTTTGTTTTCATTGGGCTCCCGCCACAGACTGGAACGTATTCCAGATTAGCGTTAGAAGGCTTTTATTACTATTATCTTTCCATTTTATCACCTACTTGTATCCTCGTTTTCTTCCATGTTCTGTTGCAGGCCAGACACAGAGTCCCTACATTATCTCTAAATTAATCCCTGTGCTTGTTCTGCAGGAGGAGGAGAACCTACGGGCTCAGGTCAAAGACCTGGAGGAGAAGCTGGAGACGTTGAAAATGAAGAGGGCGGAGGACAAAACAAAACTGAAGGAACTGGAGAAGTCCAAGCTCCAGCTAGAGCAGTTACAGGAATGGAAGAGCAAGATCCAGGAGCAGCAGACTGACCTCCAGCGCCAGCTCAAGGAGGCCAAGAAGGTGGGTGATGGAGATCAGTGGGTGTCTTTCTGTGGGGCTGATAACAGAGATGGACCATGCCATGGGCAGAAGTATTGTATGACCAGAGACAACGTGTCAGGAGTCACTCTGTGGAGTGTGTATGTTCTCGGTGGGCTTCAGAACCTCTCAACAAATTACTAGAAATCATAAATAGAAATGATTACATTTAAAAAAGTATCCGTACCCCTTGTAATTAATGTTCAGATTACCTCACAAATAACACTGTTCATTAACCCCACCTGTGTAGGAAGCTAGTGGAGCCCCTGGTGTCAGCTCCTTTTAAATATAAACACCCCTCTCTCTGAGGTTTGACACCATGGTAGAGACTTTATGGAAACAAACAAACAACATTATACAAAGTAAAGCAGAAAGCACCTTCAAACTAGTCAAGATATAAGGATATATGGTTCCAGAGAGGGTGAAAGGCATTCACCTCAGAGCTCAGTACGGTCCAGTGTACAGAAGAGATAGAACGTAAGGTGACCACACTGACTAGACGGGAAGAGAGGAGCTACTGCAGTCATCATCATTGGCCTTCCATGAATATCTTCGGTCCATCGCTGCTGACCGCAGCAGAAACGCACAGATAGACTTTTCAATAAAGACTACTAGCTGTAATGTGAGCCAGGGGTGGGAATTACTCTGTGATTTATGATTGTTACTTCTGTAAGTGAGACTCTTCATTGTTTAGAATGAAGATGAACGTGTGACTTACAGATAGAGATCCACAAGTTCCATGTGGGCTGAATAGTTATCCTAGACACTGTTGCTTGGTGGTCTATATGTATGCTGTATGCGTCCTCTAATAATCGGTGTTCCTGCTTGTTGGATGTCACATAGAGACCTTCTATTCCCTATTCAGGAGGCCAAGGAAGCCCTGGAAGCTCAGGAGCGTTACATGGAGGAGATGGCTGACACGGCTGATGCTATTGAGATGGCCACCTTGGACAAAGAGATGGCTGAAGAGAGAGCAGAGTCCTTGCAACAAGAAGTGGAAACACTGAAAGAAAAGGTGGAGGAGCTGACTATGGATCTGGAGATCCTTAAACATGAGATTGAAGAGAAAGGTGAGAGTAAGCTGTTTGGTAGCACTCAATAACTTACAGGTAGAAGATGAACTATGTGGCAGGAAGTGGTGGAGAAATGTAGAGACGGGAGGACTGTACAGCTGGACATAGGGGAGGAATGTAGAGACGGGAGGACTGTACAGCTGGACATAGGGGAGGAATGTAGAGATGGGAGGACTGTGCAGCAGGAAGTGTTGGAGGAATGTAGAGACGGGAGGACTGTGCAGCAGAAAGTGTTGGAGGAATGTAGAGACGGGAGGACTGTGCAGCAGAAAGTGCTGGAGGAATGTAGAGACGGGAGAACTGTGCAGCAGGAAGTGGTGGAGGAATGTAGAGACGGGAGGACTGTGCAGCAGGACATAGGGGAGAAATATAGAGACGGGAGGACTGTGCAGCAGGAGATAAGGAAGGAATGTAGAGACGAGAGGACTGTGCAGCAGGAAGTGGTGGAGGAATGTAGATACAGGAGGACTGTGCAGTAGGACATAAGGGAGGAATGTAGCGACGGGAGGACTGTGCAGCAGGAAGTGGTGGAGGAATGTAGAGACGGGAGGACTGGGCAGCAGGAAGTGGTGGAGGAATGTAGAGACGGGAGGACTGTGCAGCAGGACATAGGGGAGGAATGTAGAGACAGGAGGACTGTGCTGCAGGAAGTGGTGGAGGACTGTAGAGACGGGAGGACTGTGCAGCAGGACATAAGGGGAGGAATACAATAAGGTTAGAGCACATTTCATATGAATTTCGCTACTCTTCATTTATATTTGTGTAGTCATCTGTCCTCATGCCTGGCTGCTTTCTGTTCCCTAAATGCAGGATCAGATGGAGCAGCTTCCAGCTACCAGGTCAAGCAGCTGGAGGAACAGAATGCCAGATTGAAGGAGGCTCTGGTCAGGTAAATGTCGTACTATGTACAGTCGAAGTCCTCTAATCTTCAGTGCAGTAATGTCATACTGTATAATCTCCCAGAATGCGGGACCTGTCGGCCTCGGAGAAGCAGGAACATGTCAGGGTGCAGAAGCAGCTGGAAAAGAAGAACACTGAGCTGGACACCCTGCGGCAGCAGAAGGAGAAGCTGCAGGAGGAGGCATCACTGATTGAGAAGACCGTCGATGAGCTGAAGGACCAGGTGACATTCATGTCTATGGTTCATGCAGTGATTATCAGCTCTTGTTCTGTCTGATCTATACTACTACCGTGAGACCAATCATTCCCTTATATAGTCATAGTGACTGGAGCGGGATGATATGGTTGAGGGTCTTTATGTATTGCAATAATCTACTTTAGTTGAACCATTTCTTAAAATTTTCAATTAGATATACCTAACCTAATTGTGTTTACTGTGTACAGGTTGATGCCGCTCTAGGTGCTGAAGAAATGGTAGAAACACTGACCGAAAGGAACCTGGACCTAGAGGAGAAAGTCCGAGAACTGCGCGAGACCGTCAGTGACCTGGTATGAGTGCAATGGATCACTGCCTGGTGGAGCCGTGCGTCATTTACTCATAATCTGTGGCTGAACATAGAGAGCGTGCTACCCATTCATTTACTGGTAGCTGAGTGTTTAACTCTGATAGGACCATTCATTCCCTGGTCTCTGAGTATAGAGCTCTGCTGTGTCCATTCATTCCCTGGTCGCTGAGTGTAAAGCTCTGCTGTGTCCATTAATTTCCTTGTCGTGGAGTGTAGAGTTCTGCTACATCCATTTATTGTCTGGTAGCGAGGAACATTTTAGTTTCTGGTGGGTGTAGAGTGCTGAGATTGTATATGCCTTATGTTTGTAAATGCAGTCTGGACTTCCATGCTGGGTGAATGACTAAATTTTATTCTAATTCTTTCAAAAACTCACTTGAACATATTGCTTATACATACATACCGCAACCTCACTTTACCAACCTAGCAACCGTGCACTACTATCAATCAATACAAGAAGTAGGTCTGCAACTAGTATGTCGACTACTAGTAGTATATTGTCTAGTACATCCAAAGGAAGTGTGGACTAGTGGGTGGATGCAAATTGATTTATTTGAGTATTGAACAGGATATTGGTAAGTACATAGCTACAGCTCAGAGTGACTTCAGGTTTTCCCACTTGCCTCAAGGTCCCCATCCAAATTAAAATGACCCTTTCACAGTGTTCAAAAGAACGTGCAGTCCTATTCCATCTCCCTCAGTGCGACAAGCAATGCTAGTTTTACATCAATCTAGATGGTCCTTCCCAAACTAAAGTGACCACCTATTTGTAGGTCTGTACACGCGTTACTCCTCAACTGACATAACCCACAAAGGAAGAGGGTTGGTTGCGTTCCTGCTCTCTGTCCCTGACAAGCTGACCTTCTTGTTTTATAGTGAGGCCCATGGTCTCACGCTTGGCATTGGGGTGCCCCTTACTGTGCTCTCAACCATTGGCACTATGATAGGAAGAGACAGCCCAGGAGCTCGCTCTTTGTCCCCTACATTTTCCCACCTTTCACGTCCCCATGCCACCATTAATCCTTTCTTACACCTCCATGAAAGTGATGTTAAACCTTTTAAGATTTCTGAGACCCTTATGGCTTAAACCAATTCTATCTGTACTGGCAGCACGGCACAGTATGGGAGTACCCAGCTAAAACGTGCTCTTACAAGGAAAGCTTGTAGGGTATAAATGAACCTCCGTACAGTGTGCTGCTCCTCTTAATTTTACCTTCCTGTTCCCCATCCGACTCCAGGAAGCCATCAATGAAATGAATGACGAGCTGCAGGAGAACTCCCGCGAGACCGAGCTCGAGTTACGCGAGCAGCTGGACATGGCGGGTGCCCGGGTACGAGAGGCAGAGAAACGCGTGGAAGCCGCTCAGGAGACGGTGGCAGATTATCAGCAGACCATCAAGAAGTACCGAGATCTGACTGCTCACATTCAGGTGATATAACCGGCCATGCACTTGTCATACAGACACGGAGTGTACACAGATACAACTGTATGTCTATGTAAGAGTCACAGGAGCACATATGTTTGTATTGTCTATTGTAGGAAGTGAACCGAGAGCTCCGGAACCAGCAGGAGGCCACGGTGGAGAAGGAGCAGCAGCCATCACCAGAGATTTTTGACTTCAAGATCAAGTTTGCTGAGACTAAGGCCCATGCAAAGGTAATTACTGTAGAAAGTGTGCGCCAGTGTTGTGTCTTTGTTGTTGCACAGTGATGCGTTGTGGTCTCACCACAGAATTGAATCTTCTTTTCCTTCAGGCCATAGAGATGGAGCTGCGTAAGATGGAGGTGATCCAAGCCAATCGCCATGTGTCCCTCCTAACGTCCTTCATGCCTGACAGCTTCCTGCGTCACGGAGGAGATCACGACTGCATCCTGGTGTTACTTCTCATCCCCAGACTTATCTGCAAGGTCAGACATTGTATCTTGTATCCCAGGGATGTCGCCGTCACACTAGTTACCAGGCTCCTTGTCTCCTCCTGAACCTCACTTTCTATCAGATATTTATTATAAACACTTACCTGTCCTTACCACGGCCTGAGGACTTACAGCTGAGTGCTGGGGTTTCCCTATTACAACAAGGTCTAGCAGGTGTGTCTGTGCCACACAAACACACCTCTGCCTACTCCTGCTGTGCTCTGGTATTCTGTTTATTACAAAATCTGTTAGCGTCTGCTCAGAAAAATGAAGTTGGTATTTCCATATTAAGGTCTTTAAATTGCAATACCAATAGCATGTTTCAGTTCAAAAAATGATCAGCATGGAGCATGTGTGAGTGTTATTTTGTTAATGAAGGATGACTAAAAAACGTATGCAGTTTCCTACTGGATTGGTGATTTTATGCTTATAGAGCAACTAATTCAGTCTACAGGCCCTCAACTTTATTCAAAAGGTCTGCAAAACACATCCTCGTTCCCTGCTCGATAGGCTCCTGGAGAATGTTTTGAAATCCTCATACCCCTCTCCACCTGTGCAGGGTAATGCAGAAGGTGAACAGACCTTCAGATTTCTTTGTAAAAGAACTGTTTTATTGCACAGACAAGAAAGAGTGCGCAGTGTTTCTGGGCAACTCCAGCCCAATGCTAGCTCTAAGAGGCTTCTGCAAACAAACATGAAATTAGTGCCTGTTTGTCTTCTGCATTTGCTTGTTGAAGAAGAAAGACGGCAATTATGGGGCCCCAGACAATGCAACAACTTTCAAGGAATCTCTTTACGAATCTCAATAGTGCTGTGCTCGTAGCCCTACCCATTCAAGACTTCACTGTTATTTCCTTTCACCAAGACTGTATAGAGACACAGGTCTACCCACCCAGGAATGTGATGTCTCTTTTCTCTGCTTGCTGGGCTTGTTGTAAGCAGAGAGGGACAGGAGATTAGGGAGGTTATAGGGTTAAGTGCCTTCTGAGGGTGTTATATAGCCCAGTTCAGTGTATCCAGGCAGCCTTAGCGAGGGTTTGAGTGATTAGTACAAAAATCCCTTCAAGACGTAGAGACCACTCTTCATACACGTAAACGTGGTACCTTTATATTGTATGCTGTCATCACCTATAGTAAAGTTGAGAGAAGACCTAGTATGTAGACTCTGGATGAAACACTTTATTTATTCAGTGCTGATTATAAACAAAATTAGAAGTACATTCACAGGATAATTTATATTGTAACAGTAGTGTGACTGCTAGACACTGATGAACCTTACAGAGGGCCGGAGAGTTTACCTGTAAGTGGACATTCTGTCTGAGTACAGCCCTGTCGTGACCTCATATCCTAGTGGGTAAAACAGTGACTCCAAGGATCACAGAGCTGAATGTGTGGCCCAGGAATGTCGTCTTCTGTAGAGCGGTAGTTATATATATTATACTCTTCTCATTGTTTCAGTCAGGGGTTTGGCCCTTTATTATCCACCTCAGACATATATCCAAGTGATGACTTATTGTGACATCTCTAAGAGACAAGGATTCTCTGCCATATTGCTGTATTAATACTAGGTTCCTGTTGTGTTTGTCAGGCGGAGCTGATCAGTAAGCAGGCCCAGGAGAAGTTTGAGCTGTCGGAGGCCAGTGAAGAGAAGAACGGTATGAGAGGGGCCGTGGGGGAACAGATGAGCTTCGCTGGTGGTCTGGTGTATTCTCTGAGTCTCCTACAGGCGACACTACATAAATATGAACAGTAAGTGACTCATTGTACACATGTGAGCACACACACATAGTGTGTTGTATCTGGTCCCATTTATGTACAGGTAAAGGACAGTCATTATGGTTGTGCTTAGAAGGTGAAAGCTAAAGTGTGATATATGTCTCATAAACCGTCTGTTTAATCTTTGTTGTAGCTGTAAGACGCAGCAGTATTTATGTACAAATCTGGATGTTTTTCCTTGTAATAACCATTACTTCGATGACCATATGTTCGAGTTTTTGTTTTTTAACCAGTGATCCCGGTTCTGATCCCCTTTATTGCCAGCTGTGTTCAATAGCAGCTGACAATGTTGGATCCAGGTTAGACTGGATCTTTCAGTGCTGACAGACAGGGGGAATCACATTCGGCCAGCTTCTGGCTTCACTGCAGTTTGTAGTGTGATTGGACGATTACTGCACACACAGGTTAATGGTGTTCATATTACGATCTTAGTTTTCACTAGGTCTGATAGTGATCCTTTTAAATTTTGAGAGGAATGTTACCAAGGATCGCAGTAGTTTTCAGCCCACGCACACAGCGATATTTGGCCATTTACAGCATTGTGGGCTCTATAAAACAAATCTCCCCTGTGGCTCCCTGTGCTCCATACACTCGGGGATATCCCTAATGGTGTTCTCTGATGGTGTCCCTATTAGGAGATCTTACAATTTCTTTCCCCAGGATGGGAACCAAGACCCAAATTTCTATTCAGATGGCAAATGGGAATTTTCTGTTTAGCCCTCCAGGGCAGACAAATTATATTATAATGATATTTTTCTGACGATTTATACAGAATTGTAACAGTACCCACTATCTGAGCCTTCTGGTGTTTGTAGAATGTCTTTCTGTTTTGTAACAATACAGGGCAGAAAAAAGGGGGATTTTTCTCAGTCCATTGGGGGACACTGGATCTATGGGGTTATAGAGGTGTGTGCAGGAGTTTGGGTATTTTTTTTAGAAAACCTCACTGAAGTCTGAGCTTCTCTCCCTGTATACTCCAGAGCCGGGAGCAAGTCAGACGCAGTACAAGAGAGTAAGTGAGAAAAAAAATAGAAAAAGAGCAATGACTATCTACAACAGACACCTTAAGTGAAACAAAAGATAAAAATAGAGCCTAGAATGGGTGGGAATCCAGTGCCCACAAATGGACAAGAAAATGGATTGACAACAAGGTGGCTGCCCACCATGGCTGCTCCTACCAGGGCCCATGCTGTGGTGCCCAAGGGGCACTCACCAAACTTGTGGATTCTGCTCTCTTCTAGCAATAATCTGTTTGGATGAAGGTCAACCTCTCTTTTCTCAATAATAGAGGAACACTCGTTAAATTGTTAGAGCCTTGAAAATATCTAAAAGTAAAAAATAATTGTCTACATCTGACTCCCTTTTGGAATGACTCTATCCTGATATAAGTGGAATTTTGATACTACCCTTTGTTGAAATGAGGATTTCGTACCTAAGACAGCCCTGTCTTCATGAAAAAGTTATATAAGGAGATCTGCAAGAGAGAGAGAGAGCCCATACATAGCTCAGAGACTCTTCTCACCATGGATAGCGCCAAAAGAAAAACTATTTTCCTAGTTACGAAACTTAAGTGTCACAGAATCCAAAGGTTCAAATTGAGGATGTTTTAAATCTGTTCTGAACTAGGTTACATCGCACAGAGCAATGTGAGAAATATATGGAAGTTGCACCTGCAGTACTTCTTGCAGAAAAAGATTGTACACTTGGGACCCGTGCCAGTTCTCTCTGGGTACAAGACTGAATGAGCTGAAACCTGCACATTTAAGGAACTGCCTCAAACCAAACCTTCCAGTAAAAATTTAAGTAACCGAGATAGTTTAAAGGAAGACGTGGAAATTCCCTTCTGTTCACACCAAGATATTTAAATGGTAGCTCTTCTCTAAAGAGGGGTTTCCAAACACTGTCAGAAAAACCTCTAGACTTCAAAATCATGGTTTCAACAGCAGCCAGTCATTAAAGCCAATCAAGATAAATATGATGAACGAACAGTCCTTGCCTTAATAGGATCCATCTTATCGGAAGACACCATGACAGGCCTTTTGCCATTCCGCATACCACAACTTTCTTGGGCAATTCGGAGTTGCCAGAATCTCCTTAGCACCTTCCCTTTTTATCTTCTTCTTTAGTAACATAGCTACCAGAGGGAATAAATAAACCAGGTGGAAATTCCAAGGAACCGACACAGTGACTACTAGAAGCTCTTTTGGATCTCTTGTCCTTGAACAATAGTGGTCTACTTTGTGGTTCAACCAAGATGCTACCATGTTGATCGTGGTTCACCCCACTTGACAACGGTCTGTGGAAATACCTCTGAATGAAGGGGCCATTCTCCTGGATGTGGATTATTCCTGCTGAGAAAATATGCTTCCAAGTTCTCTACACCCAAATGAATACTGTCGAGATCACTTGAGTTCCAACCAGCTAATGATTTCTTTAATTGCCAGGGAGCTCTTGGTTGATGTATGCCATGTATGTGGCATTGTCGGATTGAACTTTTATTGGTTTTCCTCTTAGCAATCATTACAATTGTCCAGTCCCAAATAGCGAATGGGCGACATCTGTTGAGAGTTGGTCCTCTTGATCCGTCAAAGGAGTGACAGCTACGTCGTAGGGACAACCGAATGAGTTTACTGGAGAGGCGATAGTGTGATTTGTTTAATTTCAATAGTGATTATATCTGGATCTCCCTCAAGTGGAACTGAGTGAACTAAGCCGACTTACACAAACCTAGATGCACAAAAAAACCGCCTGAGAGCCATTAGCGACCTTATTATTCCATCTTGAACCTGTCGACTCAAAGATGGCAGGAAAACACCATCTGGGTTTCTGGACTAGAAGAAAGTATGAATAAAATCCCAAACTTTTCTGCTGTTAAGGGACTGGAATGACCACCACAGAGGAGACTAAAGATGGAATGGCTTCTAACAATGCCCGTCTCTGTTTCTTGCATATGGAAAGACCTGTGGTGAAAAAACGTCTGGGGTGCTTCAGCAGATCTAGCAGGTAACACTTATCTATGATCCTCTCACTCAGGTATCTGGATTGGAATTGAACCATGGGCCCGTAAAGAGAAGAAGATTGACTGACATCCTGCCTTCTCTTTTGCTGTCCTCCACAGGAAGCAGAGAATTGTCCCCTAGAATAAGCACTGCTCACTTCTCCTGAGGTTCGAAAGAATGGAAACCTAGGACCTTTGGGTCTAGGAGCTTTAACAGGGAGAGAAGAACTCATACCCTGTGGCCTGATTGATAATTCTATCCAGCTCATGATCTGCAGAGATAAGGGACTCCAGAGTTTATATTCTGGGTCAGCCTCCCTTGTCACGAGACAGCAATTCCATTCGACTCCAACAATTGAGGCCAAAAAAAATAATAAGCTGCATCACCTTACAACAGGGATACATCAACATCATCATCAATATTTATTTATATAGCGCCAGCAAATTCCGTAGTGCTTTACAATTGGGGATGACCTTGGTCTGCTGAGTGTAGGCCTTCAAAAAGCTTATTTTGGCTCTCACCTCTGAGTGCAATAAAACAATTACTGATGTCTTGGTACACTCTCCTTACACAAGGCACCAACTGGACTTCACGCTGAACTGAATTGACCCCTTGGAAAGGGATAAAATGATAGGAGTCTGAGGGAGATCCCAAAACTTTTATCAGGTTAGGTCAATACCCTCACTAAGTCATCAATTACTTGTCCTTTAGAGGAATCCTTATCCAAATACGTAAAATCATCTGAATCGAATTCTTCTGCTGTCTCACCATTGCCTTCCCATGACTAGATTAGAGCAGAGCTATGGGGCTTGTCTGGTTTAGCAGAAGAGAAGGTTCCTAAAATCCTCCAAAGATGAGGAACCAAACCATGGAATGGCTTAGCCAGACTCTGGGACCAAAGCAGGTTCTTCTGTGGGGATACGGTGGAAGCCTTGCTAAGGGTCCCCACCATCCCGGGTTCTGTACTAGAAGGAGGGGGGGGTGGAGGTTATACCCTCACAGTCCCCTCGGGCGATTTTACATGCTGAGCAATGATTCACAAGGAAAACACACCCCATTACTCCCCTTTGTATGAGAGATATGGAGGGATTGATGCTGTGGTTCTGGGTCCTGTAACCTCGAGGTGTGTTCCTGAGATAGGAAAAGCCCACCAAGGAGCTGATTCAAGTTTTGTAGTCAAAGCTCCCACCCCCTTATCGCATCCAGCACCTAAACTTACAATCTCTGATTTAAGAATAATTGTAAGCACACATAGTGAGGGGGCTGATTGGACACCCCCTCCCTCACCTGACCAATAGTACCGTGGCCTCCTTCCACCTGCACCTATTATAGGGTCTGGAAGTCCTACCTGGCCTGGTGCAAGGAATGGAATCAACTGCTCAAGGTGTTTTATCTCTTCTTGTTCATGCTATTGGGGGACACTCATCAGTGACCTGCTTCCTAGAGGAATCATCTTCAAAACACACGGAATTGTCAGTGTCCAAATCCTCAGCCACCTTAACTTGTTCCTGGGAGGAACATTCGGAAGCCGATACCCCCAGGTATGAAAGCAAAGCAGGACTTCCGGAACCTCTCTCTGAAAAGGAGAAGCCTTCATGAGCCCCTGCATTGACATTGCCTGGCTTCATGTACAACTATTACAGAGCTCAAGGGCCCCTGACCATGTGTTCTCAGATGAACGAGGTCATTCCCTGAGGATTCCGCCAAGGAAGCAGAAAGGAGCTGACCGTTGCTCATCTCTCTAACTATGAGTCTATGCAATAGACTGGTCTGAATAATTACCCAGGCTGGTTCTGCCAGATTGTGAGTGCCACCCACAGGCGTGCTCAGCAGTGGGTGGCACCTACAAATTTCACTAATGTGCATAAGTCGACCACTCTTGACCATCCCTTTGGCAATTTGGAGTGACAGTTTGACAGCTGATTGATGATTTGTGTGCTTTATTTATCACACATTCATTCTGTAATTCTGTCCTTTTACCACTAGGTGGCAGAGTGTAGTCTTAGTTGGTATTTAGTTGTGTATATATAAACCTGCCATTTCCATTCTATGCACAGCTCTCTTGTGTGGCAGCTGTAGTAGTAAAATGCTTGTGTCCGTCTTTTATATTCTCTCTCTTATTTTCTTTATCTTGCCAAACAAACTATCACAAAGTATTAATGTTTAGTATGTGTCCAGGAGGTGATGGGTTAAGGGGCTGTTTTCTTCCACCGTGTCTGTCATATTTGGAGCCTCCAGACACCTTTAATCTAAACGAGAAATTTATAAGTTTTGTGTCTTGTCAATGCCGAATAAATCTCCAGCTGGTCTATCTCGTCCCTCCTCCTGTAAACGTTACCAACAGAGCAGGCTGAGGTGTACGGTGACAGACAGGCTGAGTATATTTGATATATGCACCAGTTGTCCTATGGTCATCGGTAATGAGGCTGCGCTCTCCAGTCTGTATTGGGTAAATGAATGTGTATTAGATGTACATTGCTGTATTAGTTTGTATAATGACATTAAGGGGGGTATTCAATTGTTAGCGTTAACGCTCTCAAACGAGCGCTCAAAAAATCTTAGCGTTAATACGCTAATTACTCGCGGAATTTCAGCTCGCGGCTCCCTGAGCGGAGAGCTGAAATTCCGCGAGTAAACTACCGTATTAACGCTTTTCGAGCGCAATATTACCGTATAAACGGTAATATTTTTTGAGCGCTCGTTTTTTAGCGTTAACGCTAACAATTGAATACCCCCCTAATTACCATCTGATACATGCATGTTCAGTTTATACTTTATATTGTTATAATAGACATTGTCTCGTCCCCTCCTTCCCCCACGTAGAGATGTACAATATGTCAGTAATGTTTGGTCCTGTTTGTGTGATACAGGGCACTTAATAAATGTGGCGTGGAGGTGTATAAGAAGGTGGGGATGTTATACCCAGAGATGAGCGTGCACGAGCGATCTCTGGACTTTCTTATTGAGTTACTGCACAAAGACCAGCTGGATGAGACCGTGAACGTGGAACCTCTCACCAAGGCCATCAAGTACTATCAGGTACTGATCGTTATACTCATGGATCTTTAATCCTGCGTGTGACCTGCAGATTGAGACAGAGAACACATCGCACTGTTTAGCCCCTACCCCCCTCAGTACAGTGTGTGTGCTGAGCCACACGAGTATGACACCGTTTGTCTCCGATAAACCAGCTCCACTTGTATCAGGGTCTGTGTTGTAACACTGGTTTCCAGACCTAATATAATATTACATTACTATCATTCTATGTTGTGGACTAGCCTCTTAATCTTTTCTTGTTTTTATTAGCACTTATACAGCATCCACCTGTCTGACCAGCCCGAGGACTGCACCATGCAGCTGTTTGACCACATCAAGGTGAATGCTTCATCCTTTGTCTCTGCGGGATGTCTAAGTGTTAGTTCTACAGAGTAAGAAGACGGTCGGAGACCAGTGATTCTATGAATGTGACTGGGATAAGTAACACATCTGGGATGTGGAAGCTTCATAGAATTCGGAGGACACGAGGGGTTCCTCTTATCTAGAACCAGGGAGGATATAACTGTCACTGTTCTCTGTTAGTTGAATCTTACAGTGTGTGTATGTGATTCTATGTACATCCCGCTAACTTCCCCCCTCTCCTGCAGTTTACACAGAGCGCCCTGGACTGTATGGGGGTGGAAGTGAGCAGACTCCGCGCTTTCCTACATGTAAGTAGCCGTGTGTCCCCCCGACTACCAGGACATGTGTGGTACATCCTCCCAAAACAGGGCCGTCCACACTTATCAGCCAGTGCAGAGGCTGCATCTGCCAATATATATTACATAACAATATCCACTTGCACAGAAATGACCAATTCAGGTCGTATTCTTTCTTTTTTATTTTTCTTTCCCCATTGATCCCAGCCTACCCCTGTAGTGTGCTGTTCCCCAGACGAGGTCTCGCGTATTTCTCCTTCTCCCATTCAGGCTGGACAGGAGGCATCAGACTTGGCCATCTTACTGAAGGATCTGGAGACCTCGTGCAGTGACATCCGTCAGTTCTGTAAGAAGATCAGACGCCGAATGCCTGGCACCGAGGCGGCCGGGATACCAGCGGCGCTCAGCTTTGAACAGCAGGTGAGCACATGTGAACATCAGTCGTCATAATACACGTTACATATTTTTTTTATAGTTCTCTGGTAGTGCCGAAAGGTCATTGGAATATGTTATGTCTGTGCATGTAGAGGACTGAAGATAAGGCCTTTTATATACATTTAATGTGAGTGTGGATTTCTTCTGATGACCCAGGTTTCTGAGATGCTCTTAGACTGCCGGAAGCATCTGAAGTGGGTGGTGGCGGTCTTCCAGGAGGTGGCAGCTGCCGGGGCCCAGATGATCGCTCCACTTGGGGAACACGAAGGTCTGCAGGCTTTGAAACTGGAGGATGTGGCCTTCAAGGCTACTGAACAGGTGAATACAGGAGGCCTTTATCTTCCACAACTAATACTGATCACTCCAGTATTTATTGGGCAGCTTGTACTGCACCTCGGACTGTATTGATGGCAATAGCTTGGTGTTTGTCTACCCGTTTTCTAGATTTATGGCTCACAAGGCAGTAACCCTTATGAGTGCCTCAGACAGTCATGCAGCATCCTTATTTCCACCATGAATAAGATGGCCACCGCCATGCAGGAAGGAGAGTATGATGCAGAGAAGCCTCCAAGCAAGGTTCGTGTGTCCTCAATGTCCTCACTGAGCTGTTCCTGTTTTAAAATGTTTTGATAATCCAACTGTTGTCTTCACAAGTCTCCTCCTCACCCTCAGAATCCACCTCCAGTAGAACAGAGAGCGGCAGCTTTGCGAGCGGAGATCACAGACGCTGAGGGATTAGGTTTGAAGTTGGAAGACAGAGAGACGGTGATCAAGGAGCTGAAGAAATCACTGAAAATCAAGGTGAAGCAGAGTCAGGCAGTAATGTGTTATCTGTACAGGAGAGACATAGAGCCAGGCAGTAATGTGTTATCTGTACAGTTGAGTCAGGCAGTACTGTGCTTTCTTCGGAGTGACAGAGAGTCGGGCAGTAAGTATTGTGCTCTCCTGTGTACGGGAGCGGCAGAGAACCAGGCAGTATTGTGCTCTCCTCTGTACGGGAGCGGCAGAGAACCAGGCAGTAATGTGCTCTCCTCTGTACGGGAGCGGCAGAGAACCAGGCAGTAATGTGTTCTCCTGTGTACGGGAGCGGCAGAGAACCAGGCAGTAATGTGCTCTCCTGTGTACGGGAGCGGCAGAGAACCAGGCAGTATTGTGCTCTCCTCTGTACGGGAGCGGCAGAGAACCAGGCAGTAATGTGCTCTCCTCTGTACAGGAGTGGCAGAGAACCAGGCAGTATTGTGCGCTCTGTATGGGAGCAGCAGAGAACCAGGCAGTATTGTGCTCTCCTCTGTACGGGAGCGGCAGAGAACCAGGCAGTAATGTGCTCTCCTCTGTACAGGAGTGGCAGAGAACCAGGCAGTAATGTGCTCTCCTGTGTACGGGAGCGGCAGAGAACCAGGCAGTATTGTGCTCTCCTCTGTACGGGAGCGGCAAAGAACCAGGCAGTATTGTGCTCTCATGTGTACGGCAGCGGCAGAGAACCAGGCAGTATTGTGCTCTCATGTGTACGGCAGCGGCAGAGAACCAGGCAGTATTGTGCTCTCCTGTGTACGGCAGCGGCAGAGAACCAGGCAGTATTGTGCTCTCCTGTGTACGGCAGCGGCAGAGAACCAGGCAGTACTGTGCTCTCCTGTGTACGGGAGCGGCAGAGAACCAGGCAGTACTGTGCTCTCCTGTGTATGGGAGCGGCAGAGAACCAGGCAGTAATGTGCGCTCCTGTGTACGGGAGTGGCAGAGAACCAGGCAGTATTGTGCTCTCTGTACGGGAGTGGCAGAGAACCAGGCAGTATTGTGCTCTCCTCTGTACGGGAGCGGCAGAGAACCAGGCAGTAATGTGCTCTCCTCTGTACGGGAGCGGCAGAGAACCAGGCAGTATTGTGCTCTCCTCTGTACGGGAGCGACAGAGAACCAGGCAGTATTGTGCTCTCCTGTGTATGGGAGCGGCAGAGAACCAGGCAGTACTGTGCTCTCCTGTGTACGGCAGCGGCAGAGAACCAGGCAGTACTGTGCTCTCCTGTGTACGGCAGCGGCAGAGAACCAGGCAGTAATGTGCTCTCCTGTGTACGGGAGCGGCAGAGAACCAGGCAGTATTGTGCTCTCCTGTGTACGGGAGCGGCAGAGAACCAGGCAGTACTGTGCTCTCCTGTGTACGGCAGCGGCAGAGAACCAGGCAGTACTGTGCTCTCCTCTGTACGGCAGCGGCAGAGAACCAGGCAGTACTGTGCTCTCCTCTGTACGGGAGCGGCAGAGAACCAGGCAGTAATGTGCTCTCCTGTGTACGGGAGCGGCAGAGAACCAGGCAGTAATGTGCTCTCCTGTGTACGGGAGCGGCAGAGAACCAGGCAGTAATGTGCTCTCCTGTGTACGGGAGCGGCAGAGAACCAGGCAGTAATGTGCTCTCCTGTGTACGGGAGCGGCAGAGAACCAGGCAGTAATGTGCTCTCCTGTGTACGGGAGCGGCAGAGAACCAGGCAGTATTGTGCTCTCATGTGTACGGCAGCGGCAGAGAACCAGGCAGTATTGTGCTCTCATGTGTACGGCAGCGGCAGAGAACCAGGCAGTATTGTGCTCTCCTGTGTACGGCAGCGGCAGAGAACCAGGCAGTATTGTGCTCTCCTGTGTACGGGAGCAGCAGAGAGCCAGGCAGTATTGTGCTCTCCTCTGTACGGGAGCAGCAGAGAACCAGGCAGTATTGTGCTCTCCTCTGTATGGGAGCAGCAGAGAGCCAGGCAGTATTGTGCTCTCCTCTGTATGGGAGCAGCAGAGAGCCAGGCAGTATTGTGTAGAATCGAGAAGTATTGTGTAGAGTTGGGCAGTAATGTGTCTTCTGTATTCTAAGGGAGAGGAGCTGAGTGAAGCCAATGTGCGCCTTAGTCTGTTGGAGAAAAAATTAGACAGTGCTTCCAAAGAAGCAGATGAGCGAGTGGAGAAGATCCAGACGAAGCTGGAGGAGACTCAGACCCTGCTGAAGAAGAAGGAGAAGTAAGTTCATGGACATTTATTATGTGCTCTTACATGTCCCTTCTTATATCCGCACACATGTGGGAAGTAGTTATATGACCACTTAGAGGTCAGGTGACTCCAGTCATATTACATAAGTCATACGGTGTGGCCTGAGGTAAGTAGCTTTATGTATGTTTGTAATATGTACTGTGATAAGACCAGTGATGTGTAACAGTCACCTGCACCTTATGTATTGAGTTCACATCTCCTCCTGGATCCTGATGTCTGTATAAAGTTTGTGCAGCGTTACGGTATGCTGGTGCGATACAATTAATAAGCGGTACCTTGTGTGCAGGGAGTTCGAGGAGACCATGGACGCCCTCCAGGCGGACATTGACCAGCTTGAGTCAGAAAAGGCCGAGCTCCGACAGAGGCTAAACAACCAATCGAAGCGCACTATAGAGGGTCTGCGCGGGGCCCCATCCTCCGGCGTGGCGTCTATCGTGTCCGGCATTGCAGGAGGTAAGCGTGTCCTTAGCGTGTGGCGCTAAAGAGAATGAATGGAATAAGGAGTATTTTACAATGTTAAAGCATCAAGCTTATTTTATCGTAGTCTACTGTTCCATGGCTGACATATATATATATATATATATATATTTTATTATTATTATTATACCTGATCTATTACAGTGGACCCTGGTAATCCTGCCCCTACCTGACACTTACAGGGGAGGGATATTGCCAGTAGCAGAATATAGATAAAGCTAAATGGCTGAAGCAGCCCCTGATATATGGTACTGAATGAGAGATGTGCCCTCACCCACTAACTAATGTCACCTGGTCGCTCGGTTCATGTGTGTTGTACTTACTACATGTCTGTGTTTTCCTGCCCTGTGCACATGTCAGAGGAGGAGCAGATAGGTACAGTACTACACGCCATGCCCACACCAATACTCCTACTTGTGGCATGTACCAGTAATATCTCCACCACATACAGATGGCATGATCCCACGTGTATTCTGCATGATTCTGTGTGCTGGTACCTGCACGTGACCTTACATTGCCAGCAGTGGTCCCAGTGTGTGCATGTCACCCCCCTCTGGAGTATGCCGATTATCAGTACCCCCCTGACATGTCCCCGTCATGTTCCCAGGGGTGTCATCCAACCAGTCCATGCTGAATGGATCCGGCCCCGTGCAAATCAGAGATTCCCCATTACTCCTCCAGCAGATCGATGCCCTGCGCCTCTCCGTCAAGCACCTGAAACAGGAGAACAACCGGCTGAAGGTGAGGCCGCTCCCTCTGTGTCCTGTATGTTCTATATGATTCCAGTGGTCACCTCAGTATCTGACTAGTATGTCCAGCCCCTGGAATACCACTAATCTGCTACGCTGGATTAATTTACCCCATTATAGCAATTTTAGGAAACGTCCATTATCAAAAAGGAATTGTTTACTTAATTTTTTCCTGATCAGAGGAGGGAAGAGGAGGTAATTCATGTATTTTAGGCATAATACAGAATAAGTCACAAAATGCAAAAAAAGATCAACCAAATTTCCAGTAAAATCTTTTTTTAATGCAAATTTTTGAGAAGGAAAAGGTTTAAATACACACTTTCAGTTTCATTTACTATGTACTGCGATGATATTTCTGTATAAAATGTCATCTGTAACTTATTTGTATTCAAATTGGAGTTTAATTCTAGACGGGAAGGACAGAGTGACTGATTATATTGTGCATGTGATCATGGATGTCAGTCTCACAGTAAGTTAGTGGGTGGGGCCAGGTTAATGGGTGCGTACAGACAGATAGATTGGTCGGGCTTCGCAGATCTCTTACCTCTTGTACCTCCTGTACCTGCTTAGGCCCTTCAAATGAAGGAGGAACTGTCCGCGCTCCCCCTGCTGAACATACCTAAACTGACCCTCACTAAAGACAGACAGGAGGTCCTGTCCGGCACTCTGTACCGCAAGACCAGTCAGCTGCTGGACACGCTGCAGCAAATGAGCGCCAACGCCAAGGTGGTGGACATCACACACAAGAAGGGCAATGGTACGTTCCTGGGGTCTGAGGGGGGGGTCCGTGTGCGCTTTGTGTGCCCTGCGCGTGCGCTCCGTCACAGCTGTCTCAGTGTGTCCTTGTCCCCATATACAGGTAGCCCAGCAGGTCAGCTTCTGGAGCAGACGGCTCGACTTAAGTCTCTGAGCGACACGATCGACAAGCTTAAGGTAAATGTGATTCTCCAGTAGGACGGTGTATAGATGGCCCATGGTGTCACGGTATCCACAGCTTAGATTAACTGAGTTGTGGTTATGGCAGTACTGCATGTATAATCTCCGGCTGTCAGGTAATCTGTGTAGTGTAATGCAGGGCTCGGCAAAATCCGGTTTGTTTGGCAAATAGAAAATAAACCCTGAGCCGGAATAACGCAAGCTTCTCCCGCAGCGGGTCACCTAAGTAGTATTAATCCTACTGCTTCTGTCATTCCTAGGATGAAGTCCTGAAGGAGACCGTCTCCCAGTGCCCCGGTGCAAATGTCCCAACAGACTTTGCCACCTTCCCATCGTCAGAGTTTATAAGGGTGAGTATCACTGTCTTATATACGCTGAGACTGCCGACGTTCAGGAAACAGCGTGAGTGGCCCCTCTCTGACCTCCAGACATATAACGCTCTGATCTTTATCTCCAACAGGCCAATGAGGAAAAGAGAGAAGATACCGTTTACATCGGCAAAGTGACCCTTCCCTGCCAGCCGGGCCAGGGACAGATCCACCGGCTTGTGTTATCCCCGGATCAGCTGTATGAGCTGCATGGCCGACTCATAGGCTGAGAGACATTAACTGCCCAGCAGAGGGCAGCAGTGTGCGGCTGGCTTCTCATCACCCAATATCCCGGGTCTCACAGTATACATTTTTATACCTTCCAAGCTCTGGGACAGTCCTATATAAGTCCTATTTATTAAGTCCCTGATGATAGCATCCCACATTCTCAGCCGATACAACGTATTGATCGTTTGATAAAGAGAAGTGTAACGGGAACATACTGAGTAACAATTATTCTGAATCCCCCTCCACACTGCAGCTAATGGGAGCCTACAACAAGGATGTTCCAGGCTTCTCAATATATCGTTGCGTTGGGTCCTGCGTGGTAGACAGTTATCTATTCATTCTTTGTTACCTATATACATCTTTTCCTGTCTCATTCCTAGCTTAGGAGGTTTCCATGTCCTTGAATGCAGAGCTATGGTTATAAACATAAATCAATGTTAGCTTTGTGTGTGCTGTAAGTGAATTGAGAGCTTTCAGCATGTCGGATGTAGGATTTCCCGTGTCTGACATTCCTGTAAGTCGACGGGTGGTCTAGAAATGAAATATTAACAGTTTCTTATAGAGCATTATACAGGCTGCACCGTGTGGAACTCGCAAATATCCCAGCATGCAATAAGAACCGCCCGCCATCTTTAATGAACGTTAGTCCGTGTTCCCATCTCCTACGCACGTTGCTTCTTCTCATATCTTCTTTTTGTGTTACTTTCCTCTGTCTTCGGCACATCGTTCTCCAAAGAACCATCTTGAACATTACTTAAAGGACGTTCTGCGTTTTTGGGTTCTTCTTTTAAAGTGCCTTTACATTTTTCTGGTATCACACGTAACAACTGTTGGGAATCTCGCTTATTGATAAGTATAACCCGTGACCACCAGAATCGAAACCTTGAGATGGGCTCAGTCCATTGCAAAACGAGGCCACCAAAGCCTGCTCTCCTTCTTCTGAGTGTCCTCTTAGGTTAGTTCTATTCTCTGGGTCCTGTAGACTGGTCAAATGTCCTATTACTCTGACACTTATGTGATTACTCAACCGCTTCCAGTCCCCAGAGGAAACATCTACTTAAATGTGTTGTATTATCAGTAACTGGGAATAAATGGTGAGCTCACACTGTTCTCTGTGTGGTGTTTCCTTGTCACAGAAACCCAAGGTTTATCTGAGAGGTGTTCTGGGGAAAGTCGCAGCATTCTGGAGAAAATTGGAAGATCAGGTGTCTGGCCATTACTGCCTTGTACCAAAACCATCTGTTGGGTTGTACCGTAATCTATTGGGTGCACAGAGGAACACAGAGCGACCATTAGGGTCAGTCTGGATCTGTTCCAAAACAAAGTGCAAATGTCTCTTAATTAATACAGACACTCCGTGCGAGTCAGAGGAGTGAACAACCGGGTAAGATCACCCCACCCAGGGTATTTTAAGAGCTAGAAGTCGGCTGCCTGTCCACTTCGTTGGTGAAGTGGGTGGAGACGGGGACAATCGTGTCATCCTGGCCCACGCCCCCTGCTACAATAGGCTGAAATTAGTATTGTATAGCAGGGGGTGGGGCCTAAAGACACAATTAGCGTGGCCACGCCCCCCAAGCCATGGGCAACTTTGGAGATCTCCTGGAGGGGTGATCTCCAAGTCTCATCCAACGGATTATTATAAAGTATAATGTACAGGAGAACCTAGTATCTGCTCATCCAGTCCAAGCCCCCGTTGAGGTTTATGTTATCATGGACCTTGCAGTGGTTCACTTGGCCATGGGTGGCCATAGAAACACATTCAGCAGCAGATCTGCATTAATTACAATGATAAGGGCATAAAATGTTCTGCGAGAGACGATGATTTATAATGGACAAAACTAAACCAAAAGTAGTATTGTTTGTAGATGTGACCAGATCTGACATCTTACCAATGATATGGTTCATCTGACATGATGACATTATTATTTATTTATCCGCTCAGTACACTGTCTGTATATAACACTTCTATGGGGTAAGTGATAACAGTGTTCGTTACAGATGAATTCTGCTGTCTTTATAGCACACAGCACCATTAAGAGACCTGACTAAGCTGTGGCTCTCCAGGTGTTGAGGAACTACAAGTCCCAGCATGCTCACAACACCTAGAGAGCCACAGTTTGGCCGGGTCTGACCTATACGATACATCAATGTTTTATACATTATTCCTGGCTGGCATAGAGTTTGTCACTAACCTCATTAAGCTTAAGACCTTTTGTTACCTTACTTGTGTACATTATTATTAGCGCAGGAGTGCAGAGAGATTGTATACTTTGCATGAGTGCCGTGAAAGAGGATTTTTGTACTTACGTTACATCCATTTCTCTGACTCCATCTGAGGGAAACGCAGATGACATTGTCCAGTTGGGTTCGGACTGGTCTGCACTGAGAACTGATTGAACTCTTGTCAGAGCGTTCAATACAGGAGCTGGGCACTTAGAGGTTAATCAATGCCGCGTGTGAGGGTCCTTTCCTCTGTAGCCCCCCATTAATAATCTCCAGTGTCCAAGGAGTTGAGCAAGTTTTCAATGGGCTCAAGAGGGACTAATCAGGGGCTCCCTCAAGCACTGGGGGTTTTGTTACATTGGTCAGGTATCAGCCCTTTATAGAGCTGAGGTTACTCCGAGACAGGACTGCCGGCTGGGGCTCTGTCCTATGACTAGGAAGCTCCCAGTGGACTGGGCTGGGGGGAGAATCACACCCCTGCAGTACCTCCTCTGGAGCGGGCTATAGAGGAACGGACCCTTATACGTTGCGCTGATTAACGCTTAAGTACCCAGCTATTGTGAACCACCTCTATACCCCGTGCCAGCGGTGTCCCTCAGACTTTACATTTTATCTCTGTCATCTTTAGTTGTTTAAGATAACAATATCTTCCCCTATTCTGGTCATTTTAGGACACATTTTTTGATAACTCATTGGTCTTTCACCCATTTATTTGTATTTTTCCTGGAATTAATTGAGGTATTAGAAAATGTGGAAGCTCATCAGGAGGATGTTTGAATGCAATTATTGTATATTTAACAGTTGATCTTCTTTTCCACCATCATTTGCTAAACTCTTTCAATAGACGCAGTAAAAATACATCTTTGATTTATCTGGTTTGTTTCATATCCCAATCCGTGGCTTCCTGATATAATCTGTGCTGCTGGGGGATCCTGCTCCTTCCACTATATAACTCTCAGTCTGTGGCTTCCTGCTACCTCCATTCCCCTCCTCACATCATGTCACTGCCCCTGTCACATGCAGCCCTGTCCTCACGAACACATCACTCATCTCCTGATATACTCTGTGCTGCTGGGGACCCTTCTCCTTCCACTATATAACTCTCAGTCTGTGGCTTCCTGCTGCCTCCATTCCCCTCCTCACATCATGTCACTGCCCCTGTCACATGCAGCCCTGTCCTCACTAACACATCACTCATCTCCTGATATACTCTGTGCTGCTGGGGACCCTGCTCCTTCCACTCTATAACTCTCAGTCTGTGGCTTCCTGCTGCCTCCATTCCCCTCCTCACATCATGTCACTGCCCCTGTCACATGCAGCCCTGTCCTCACTAACACATCACTCATCTCCTGATATACTCTGTGCTGCTGGGGACCCTTCTCCTTCCACTATATAACTCTCAGTCTGTGGCTTCCTGCTGCCTCCATTCCCCTCCTCACATCATGTCACTGCCCCTGTCACATGCAGCCCTGTCCTCACTAACACATCACTCATCTCCTGATATACTCTGTGCTGCTGGGGACCCTGCTCCTTCCACTATATAACTCTCAGTCTGTGGCTTCCTGCTGCCTCCATTCCCCTCCTCACATCATGTCACTGCCCCTGTCACATGTAGCCCTGTCCTCACTGACACATCACTCATCTCCTGATATACTCTGTGCTGCTGGGGGACTCTGCACCTTCCACTATATAACTCTCAGTCTGTGGCTTCCTGCTGCCTCCATTCCCCTCCTTACATCATGTCACTGCCCCTGTCACATGCAGCCCTGTCCTCACTAACACATCACTCATCTCCTGATATACTCTGTGCTGCTGGGGGGGCCCTGCTCCTTCCTCTATATAACTCTCAGTCTGTGGCTTCCTGCTGCCTCCATTCCCCTCCTCACATCATGTCCCTGTCCTTGTCACCTGCAGCTCTGTCCTCACTAACACATCACTCCTCTCCTGATATACTCTGTGCTCCTGGGGAACCTGCTCCTTTCACTATATAACTCTCAGTCTGTGGCTTCCTGCTGCCTCCATTCCCCTCCTCACATCATGTCACTGCCCCTGTCACATGCAGCCCTGTCCTCACTAACACATCACTCATCTCCTGATATACTCTGTGCTGCTGGGGACCCTGCTCCTTCCACTATATAACTCTCAGTCTGTGGCTTCCTGCTGCCTCCATTCCCCTCCTCACATCATGTCATTGCCCCTGTCACATGCAGCCGTGTCCTCACTAACACATCACTCATCTCCTGATATACTCTGTGCTGCTGGGGGACCCTGCTCCTTCCACTATATAACTCTCAGTCTGTGGCTTCCTGCTGCCTCCATTCCCCTCCTCACATCATGTCACTGCCCCTGTCACATACAGCCCTGTCCTCACTAACACATCACTCATCTCCTGATATACTCTGTGCTGCTGTGAGCATTTTGATAATATCTGAGTACAGCTTGTTCTATCCCCACCCACTTGAAAACTGGACCTCAGAACACTAAACTGCACTATGTAGTTATTTCTGAACAACACATACTTGTTTCTCACACAGTAAGTAATGTGGATTTTGTTGGTGTCAGCAGGAACGGCCAGTAAACATCTCTCAGCTCACACCTACAATGAGAGGACTGTCTGAGGAGAAGCAGATGGTGGAAAGATTCCAGGACTCGGCTCCTCACATAAACATTTACACAGCAACTTTACCTGTGAGCAGGAATAAACTTCCTCGGAAAGAGAGGAAAATAATTTAGCAGATTTGGCTTCCAGCACTTCCGAGAGCGTAATAACAGCAAATGTACCATATTTATCCAGTGCTGTGTATATCACAGTGCTGGCTACTTGTACAGCCGCATGCAGAAGCCGGATCTCATGTTCTGGGATGTGATTAAATAAAACCTGGGCTGTAGAAGCACCTTCAGAGAAGGGTTCCTTGGTCAGCACAAGACCTGAGCCCATTGGTCTCCCCGGGAAAGGGACTTGTATTCCCCCATATCTGGGGGTGGCAGTCATTGGGTCTATGTCAGTGTTGGCTAACCTGTGACACTCCAGGTGTTTGTGAAACTACAAGTCCCAGCATACCCTTCCAGCAAATAGCTGCTATATATTGGCAAAGCATGCTGGGATTTGTAGTTTCACAACACCTGGAGTGTCACAGGTTAGCCAACACTGGTCTATGTCTTTAATAGGACACTTTGCACCTTTGGTTTATTATCATCATTATCACTTATATAGCGCCACTAATTCCGCAGCGCTGTACAGAGAATCACTCACATCAGACCTTGCCCCATTGGAGCTCGTCATCCCATTTAGGTGATAAATGTGGTCAGCATTTTAGGAGAGTGGCTCTAAAGTGGTTGTAGAACGGGACCTGGCTCCAGTGTGTCACTTCCCACCCCAATCCCACAAAAGTAAGTGTAGACTGATATTCTAGGGGTTAGTTCCAAACCCGGAATATGGCCGTGCACCTTTTTTAGAACTGCGGCTTCCCATCCACCCTGCTCTTTCCAGCGGTAGATGTTACGTTGTGCGCTGTGCAGACTTATGTTCAGAATTGCGCACATATAACGCCTGCGTCTGCTCACAACTGGAGAGGGAACGTGTTGTGTACATCTGTAAAACATTTGCAGAAATCGCACATAACTCACGCAAGACGCCTCAAAAACCTTAATTCATGCACTTATCATCTCCCGCATTGACTTGCAATTCCCTCCTTACTGGTCTTCCCCAAAACAGACTCAAACCCCTACAATTTATTTTGCATTCAGCTACCAGATTGATTTTCCTTGCAAACCGTTATTCCTCTGCTGAATCACTCTGTATGTCTCTACACTGGTTGCCTGTTTTCTACCGAATCCAATATAAAATACTTTTACTAACCTACAAGGCCACCAAGAAAGCTGCACCAACATACATCTCCTCTCTTGTCTCAAAATATCTCCCAACTCGGGAACTCTGTTCTGCACAAGATCTGCGTCTCTCATCCCCCCTCATTACATTCTCCCTTTCCCAGTTACAGGACTTTTTTCGGGCTGCACCCACTCTATGGAATTCTCTCCCTCAAACAATAGACTCTCCTATGGTCTACAAACTTTCAAGCCTTCTCTAAAAACCCACTTCTTCAGAGAAGCTTATAATATTCCTCAACCACTCTCTTAACCTCACTACATTACCCTATTACCCGTTACACAATTTCACACAAGACAACTACCCCCTGACCAACATTGTTGTGTGACATGATCATTTAGCTTATGAGTCACTTTTACCCTTGCAGTCTGGCTGGGCCGAAATGCAAAATGTAGACTTAACCTCATGTATCAAACTCCCATTGTCCCATAGATTGTAAGCTTGTGAGCAGGGCCTTCTCACCGCTTTGTCTGTTTTACACAGTTTGTTTATTTACTGTGTTTGTCCCCAATTGTAAAGCTCTACGGAATATGTTGGCACCACTATATAAATAAATGATGATGATGATGATAATATAGGAACCTGCAGACCAGCCCGGGGACACATCTCTGTCAGGGGGGCAGTTGCTGGTAATGATCCTGTTGTCAGCGCTAACTAGCTGCTCCTGATTGGCTGATTGAGAATTCACTTCTAAAGCTGATAGCTGCATTGATCTTACAGGTTTTTGTGAGTGTATTTTAAAATAACATTTTATATCCAGCCTACTAGCCAATACGTTCACTATCAAAACCAATGTTGACAGCCTTTCCTTGTGCTTGTGAGCTGGTTGTGCGTGTATGTATGTACACTGGATGTAATCCTGGCACATGCTTCAGGTGCGGAGCTGGATACATCTTGAGATATGTGCGACACGGCCTACGCTATTTTTTAAGTTTAAATAAATTGTTATAAATTATTTAGAAATTAATAAACCTTTGAATTTAACTCAACACCAGTGTTGGTTATAATAAAGTGAAAAGTCAGTTTTATATTGGCTGTGTGGAAGAGAGTATTAATGTGTTCAGACCACCACCACGGATCACCAGGAAAGTATAACACATTGGATAGATGACAGATATTTAAAGTGCTGCTTGGAGAATCATGTGACCTAAAGTGGATTTTGCTGAGCTGCGAGATTCCATCTTTTGTGTGGGCGTATTGCCCTAACTGGAAGCTTTTTGGTAACTTGTCACAATGTACATAGTACATTGTACAATCTGTTTTCTGGATGTTTTGCAACGTATTGTTTTTCTGTGTATTTCCGGCAGAGTGATGTAACCGGTCATGAAGACACGGTGAGAGATCAACAGATCTGTCATCCTTACATGTGAATCATCAGTAGATATAACATCCTAATCACCGTACACTCTGAAGGGTTTGTAAACCTGCTCAACAATGTGTCTGTCCCTCTTTTATCAGAGATGTAGTGAGTGTGGGTAATGTGCACAGGGACCCCCATATTGTATACAATTAGGAGAACTATATCCCAAAAATAGTTTATCAATATTTACCAAGTGAGAAGCAGGAAAATATAAAATTGTTGTTTCCATTGGATCTAACATTGGGTGTGAGGAAAATCGGAGATCAGCAAAGAAACTTGACCCAAGTTGAAATATAGAACCGTTTAGAATATAAGTAAAGGAGGGGAGGGGTGATCTTTATAATTAGGGGTCGCTCGTCTTTCTAGGACTCCAGATGACTGGTAGAAAAGCCCTGGTACAGCCTCACCTATCCACGCTCCAGTACTTGAGTCTTATGGTAGAACCTGGGTGCTAGTGGCCCAAGGCAAACGCTCTTCTTGCCCCTTTGTGAATATGGACCCTAAATTTTAATCTGAAAAAAACATTCTATTTTTACTCAATAGATATTTGAGGCCAATCGTGCAAACTAAACATAAATGAGACATGATAAGTAACAATATCCGTCAGACTTCTCCTCATCCATGGATGGAATCTGTAGTGCATCTGTGAGACACTGGGCAGCGGGTCCTAGATCTTCTCTACAACCTATGTCTGAGTCACTGGGGTCTGTGTAAGCTGCTCCCTATTATTAGGCATTTCATCCAGTATCTTTCTGTGAATCTAAAGACTGGACGTCCTACTGATAAGATGCCTTAGTGCTGGTTGGTGGGGTCACTCAGGGTATTTATTATATTATTTTGTATTTTTAAAATACCAAATATATCTAATACCACAAAACGTTGTCAGGCAGAGTGAAGCAAGAATGAAGTGTCAGGAGAGATGAAAGATCGTACGGCCAGGGGATTAAATTAATACATGAATATATTTTTTAAACTCCATCAGACACAGGGACAATACGTTCAGTACAGGTCAAGTCCCCTTAAAAGGATATTAAATCCCAAAACTGACACTAAAAAGTATTTACTCCTCGTTTCATTATAAAGAGCTGAATCTCCTCCCACATTTTTAGGACTTTTCCTCTGACCGGTCAAAAAAAATGGAGACTACAGTTGTGACAAAATTGGTCCTCACAGATAATTTTTGCTAAGCAAGAATGCCAATCTGTCAGTCACTCTCTGCCTGCTGAAACAGCGAAGCTCCTCCCTCTTCCCATGGTAACCTCCTGTAGAGGAGTGATAGTGAGTATAGTGGGCATACAGTATAAGCATGCCCACTGTATGTGTATCGGCTCTAAAACTTGTGATAAATTCTTGAACTTGTTTGAACTTAAATTTCTTCATTACATACAATTCTTAACGGAGTTCCATGAGAACTGCAAACTCGAAAACACAGTAATGTTGGCTGTTCAATTTTAAAAAAAACATTGCAAATTGCAAATACAATGTAGTCATTTAAGCGTGAATATGGAACTGTTTCTAGTTTATGTTAATGTCCTTTGTTTAAGCTGCAAACTCGAAAAGCAAATTTGTACAGTACAGTCGAGGTCTTGGAACTGGCCATATTCAATCAACTTTTGGACCGGTTCTGGCTTCGTGGCAGAACTGAGGAACCTGATTTCTGCACAATACTAATAGCAATGGCCGCACTAGTCACAGTGGAATAGAAGAACCAGGTCCCTGAAGGGGAAGTACATGAAGTTACAACTAAAGACATATATTACTATAAGGGAACTTACAGTTTTGTTGTTCTTTGGAAACCACAAAATATTCTAGACCTGAACGATCTCAGTATTAGTATTTCACAGGAGACCCTGATAACGGCCAAGCGGGGAGGAAAGTGTAATATATTCCATGTAACAGCCGTGCTTGTCATGATATATGTCATGTATGTTGATGCTCTGGAAGTAGTTTCGGCAACAACAATCAGACTCACGGCTTTGGGTGCCGCTTATACACGCAGATTATTATTACATTAACGATAGGTTTAGGCCTTGTACCCAAAGGTGTTATATGTCATTGCCAGATGCAAGAACTTTTCACTAGTGCCTCAAGCTCCCTGTAGACCCCTCAATGTGTTTACAGGAGGTCACAGTAAATATAGAACATGATGCTTTCCAAAAACACAAATGTAACAGAAGTAAATATATCAGTGGGTGCAGTGACGCTAGAAACTGATTTATTACAATCTGTATAAGCGCCAGTGGGTGTGAACCCTAAATCTGTATTCTGTTATTGGGGAAACCGGAGGATGTTGTAATACAGACATATGGGAAATGTTCGGTTCTTGCTGTTCTGTCACTGAACTGAGATTCTGTCCGGTGAGTTTGGACAGTTGCAGGAAATGCAGAGATTTGTTGGTGGGATTACATCAGATGTAGAAAGTAAGAGAAGTGAAACTATGAATTCATTTAACACGCATATTTATCCTGTATGTATTTAGCAATGATTCATGCACATGTTTAAAGCGATATTCACGTGTTTACCTGCCAGATTGACACAATGATGAAATACTACTTATACAAGGACGCTGGATGAGAAACCAACATCGTTTATGCATTATTATTATTATTATTATTATTATCATCATTTATTTGTTAGGCGCCACAAGGTATCCGCAGCGCCGTACACAGTGCAAACAGTAGACTATACAGGGTGAAACAGTACAGCACAATAAACAAAAATACCGATACTTCAGAAACCCCACGCAGGCTAATACAATAAGCACAGAGTAGAAGAACAGGTGAGGAGACAGGAGCGAAGACGGCCCTGCTCATGTGAGCTTACATCCTAAGGGAGGGTAGACAGAACAGGCACAAGGGGAGCCAGAAGAGCATTGCAGAGCATGACCGTCACCCAGAGACACTCTGTCCATATAGAGACTGTGACGCTCACCCAGAGACGCTCCGTCCATGTAGAGACTGACGGTCACCCGGAGACGCTCCGTCCATATAGAGACTGTGACACTCACCCAGAGACGCTCCGTCCATGTAGAGACTGACGGTCACCCAGAGACACTCTGTCCATATAGAGACTGTGACGCTCACCCACAGACGCTTGGTCCATGTAGAGACTGTGACGGTCACCCGGAGATGCTCCGTCCATATAGAGACTGTGACGGTCACCCGGAGATGCTCCGTCCATATAGAGCCTGTGACGGTCACCCGGAGATGCTCCGTCCATATAGAGACTGTGACGGTCACCCGGAGATGCTCCGTCCATATAGAGCCTGTGACGGTCACCCGGAGATGCTCCGTCCATATAGAGCCTGTGACGGTCACCCGGAGATGCTCCGTCCATATAGAGCCTGTGACGGTCACCCGGAGATGCTCCGTCCATATAGAGCCTGTGACGGTCACCCGGAGATGCTCCGTCCATATAGAGCCTGTGACGGTCACCCGGAGATGCTCCGTCCATGTAGAGCCTGTGACGGTCACCCGGAGATGCTCCGTTCATGTAGAGCCTGTGACGGTCACCCAGAGATGCTCCGTCCATATAGAGACTGCGACGGTCACCCGGAGATGCTCCGTCCATATAGAGCCTGTGACGGTCACCCGGAGATGCTCCGTCCATATAGAGACTGTGACGGTCACCCGGAGATGCTCCGTCCATATAGAGCCTGTGACGGTCACCCGGAGATGCTCCGTCCATATAGAGCCTGTGACGGTCACCCGGAGATGCTCCGTCCATATAGAGCCTGTGACGGTCACCCGGAGATGCTCCGTCCATATAGAGCCTGTGACGGTCACCCGGAGATGCTCCGTCCATATAGAGCCTGTGACGGTCACCCGGAGATGCTCCGTCCATGTAGAGCCTGTGACGGTCACCCGGAGATGCTCCGTTCATGTAGAGCCTGTGACGGTCACCCAGAGATGCTCCGTCCATAGAGAGACAGTGACGGTCATCCGGAGACGCTCCGTCCATGTAGAGCCTGTGACGGTCACCCAGAGAGCATCCGTCCATAGAGAGACTGTGACGGTCACACAGGGACGCTCCGTTCATATAGAGACTGTGACGGTCATCCGGAGATGCTCCGTCCATATAGAGACTGTGACGGTCATCCGGAGATGCTCCGTCCATATAGAGACAGTGACGGTCATCCGGAGACGCTCTGTCCATATAGAGACTGTGACGGTCACCCAGAGACGCTCCGTCCATATAGAGACTGCGACGGTCACCCAGAGACGCTCCGTCCATGTAGAGACTGCGACGCTCACCCAGAGACGCTGCGTCCATATAGAGACTGCGACGGTCACCCAGAGACGCTCCGTCCATATAGAGACTGTGACGCTCACCCAGAGACGCTCCGTCCATGTAGAGCCTGTGACGGTCACCCAGAGACGCTCCGTTCATGTAGAGCCTGTGACGGTCACCCAGAGATGCTCCGTCCATATAGAGACTGTGACGGTCACCCGGAGATGCTCCGTCCATATAGAGCCTGTGACGGTCACCCGGAGATGCTCCGTCCATATAGAGACTGTGACGGTCACCCGGAGATGCTCCGTCCATATAGAGCCTGTGACGGTCACCCGGAGATGCTCCGTCCATATAGAGCCTGTGACGGTCACCCGGAGATGCTCCGTCCATATAGAGCCTGTGACGGTCACCCGGAGATGCTCCGTCCATATAGAGCCTGTGACGGTCACCCGGAGATGCTCCGTCCATATAGAGCCTGTGACGGTCACCCGGAGATGCTCCGTCCATATAGAGCCTGTGACGGTCACCCGGAGATGCTCCGTTCATGTAGAGCCTGTGACGGTCACCCAGAGATGCTCCGTCCATAGAGAGACAGTGACGGTCATCCGGAGACGCTCCGTCCATGTAGAGCCTGTGACGGTCACCCAGAGAGCATCCGTCCATAGAGAGACTGTGACGCTCACCCAGAGACGCTCCGTCCATGTAGAGACTGTGACGGTCACCCGGAGATGCTCCGTCCATGTAGAGCCTGTGACGGTCACCCAGAGAGCATCCGTCCATAGAGAGACTGTGACGCTCACCCAGAGATGCTCCGTCCATGTAGAGACTGTGACGGTCACCCGGAGATGCTCCGTCCATGTAGAGCCTGTGACGGTCACCCAGAGATGCTCCGTCCATGTAGAGACTGTGACGGTCACCCAGAGACGCTCCGTCCATGTAGAGACTGCGATGCTCACCCAGAGACGCTCCGTCCATAGAGAGACTGCGACGGTCACCCAGAGACGCTGCGTCCATATAGAGACTGCGACGCTCACCCAGAGACGCTCCGTCCATGTAGAGACTGACGGTCACCCGGAGACGCTCCGTCCATAGAGAGACTGCGACGCTCACCCAGAGACGCT
Organism: Mixophyes australis; assembly: GCA_036250195.1. Taxonomy (NCBI): domain Eukaryota; kingdom Metazoa; phylum Chordata; class Amphibia; order Anura; family Limnodynastidae; genus Mixophyes; species Mixophyes australis. The sequence continues at coordinate 498,705,534 of JAVHZZ010000001.1, forward strand.
CCGTCCATGTAGAGACTGACGGTCACCCGGAGACGCTGCGTCCATATAGAGACTGTGACACTCACCCAGAGACGCTCCGTCCATAGAGAGACTGTGACGCTCACACAGAGACGCTGCGTCCATATAGAGACTGCGACGCTCACCCAGAGACGCTCCGTCCATGTAGAGACTGACGGTCACCTAGAGACGCTGCGTCCATGTAGAGACTGACGGTCACCCAGAGACGCTGCGTCCATATAGAGACTGTGACGCTCACCCAGAGACGCTCCGTCCATGTAGAGACTGACGGTCACCCAGAGACGCTGCGTCCATGTAGAGACTGACGGTCACCCAGAGACACTGCGTCCATATAGAGACTGTGACGCTCACCCAGATACGCTCCGTCCATAGAGAGACTGTGACGCTCACACAGAGACGCTCCGTCCATAGAGAGACTGTGACGGTCACCCGGAGACGCTCCGTCCATGTAGAGACTGACGCTCACCCAGAGACGCTGCGTCCATATAGAGACTGCGACGCTCACACAGAGACGCTCTGTCCATATAGAGACTGTGACGCTCACACAGAGACGCTGCGTCCATATAGAGACTGACGCTCACCCAGAGACGCTGCGTCCATATAGAGACTGCGACGCTCACACAGAGACGCTGCGTCCATATAGAGACTGTGACGCTCACCCAGAGACGCTCCGTCCATGTAGAGACTGTGACGGTCACCCAGAGAGCATCCGTCCATAGAGAGACTGTGACGGTCACCCGGAGACGCTCCGTCCATGTAGAGCCTGTGACGGTCACCCAGAGACGCTCTGTCCATATAGAGACTGCGACGCTCACCCAGAGACGCTGCGTCCATATAGAGACTGCGACGCTCACCCAGAGACGCTGCGTCCATATAGAGACTGCGACGCTCACCCAGAGACGCTGCGTCCATATAGAGACTGCGACGGTCACCCAGAGACGCTGCGTCCATATAGAGCCTGTGACGGTCACCCAGAGACGCTCCGTCCATATAGAGCCTGTGACGGTCACCCGGAGATGCTCCGTCCATATAGAGCCTGTGACGGTCACCCGGAGATGCTCCGTCCATAGAGAGACTGTGACGCTCACCCAGAGACGCTCCGTCCATGTAGAGCCTGTGACGGTCACCCAGAGACGCTCCGTCCATATAGAGCCTGTGACGGTCACCCGGAGATGCTCCGTCCATATAGAGCCTGTGACGGTCACCCGGAGATGCTCCGTTCATGTAGAGCCTGTGACGGTCACCCAGAGATGCTCCGTCCATAGAGAGACAGTGACGGTCATCCGGAGACGCTCCGTCCATGTAGAGCCTGTGATGGTCACCCAGAGAGCATCCGTCCATAGAGAGACTGTGACGGTCACCCAGAGATGCTCCGTCCATGTAGAGACTGTGACGGTCACCCAGAGACGCTCCGTCCATAGAGAGACTGCGACGGTCACCCAGAGACGCTGCGTCCATAGAGAGACTGCGACGGTCACCCGGAGATGCTCCGTCCATATAGAGCCTGTGACGGTCACCCGGAGATGCTCCGTTCATGTAGAGACTGCGATGCTCACCCAGAGACGCTCCGTCCATAGAGAGACTGCGACGGTCACCCAGAGACGCTGCGTCCATAGAGAGACTGCGACGGTCACCCGGAGATGCTCCGTCCATATAGAGCCTGTGACGGTCACCCAGAGATGCTCCGTCCATAGAGAGACAGTGACGGTCATCCGGAGACGCTCCGTCCATGTAGAGCCTGTGACGGTCACCCAGAGAGCATCCGTCCATAGAGAGACTGTGACGGTCACACAGGGACGCTCCGTTCATATAGAGACTGTGACGGTCATCCGGAGATGCTCCGTCCATATAGAGACTGTGACGGTCATCCGGAGATGCTCCGTCCATATAGAGACAGTGACGGTCATCCGGAGACGCTCTGTCCATATAGAGACTGTGACGGTCACCCAGAGACGCTCCGTCCATATAGAGACTGCGACGGTCACCCAGAGACGCTCCGTCCATGTAGAGACTGCGACGCTCACCCAGAGACGCTGCGTCCATATAGAGACTGCGACGGTCACCCAGAGACGCTCCGTCCATATAGAGACTGTGACGCTCACCCAGAGACGCTCCGTCCATGTAGAGCCTGTGACGGTCACCCAGAGACGCTGCGTCCATATAGAGACTGCGACGGTCACCCAGAGACGCTCCGTCCATATAGAGCCTGTGACGGTCACCCAGAGACGCTGCGTCCATAGAGAGACTGCGACGGTCACCCGGAGATGCTCCGTCCATATAGAGCCTGTGACGGTCACCCGGAGATGCTCCGTTCATGTAGAGACTGCGATGCTCACCCAGAGACGCTCCGTCCATAGAGAGACTGCGACGGTCACCCAGAGACGCTGCGTCCATAGAGAGACTGCGACGGTCACCCGGAGATGCTCCGTCCATATAGAGCCTGTGACGGTCACCCAGAGATGCTCCGTCCATAGAGAGACAGTGACGGTCATCCGGAGACGCTCCGTCCATGTAGAGCCTGTGACGGTCACCCAGAGAGCATCCGTCCATAGAGAGACTGTGACGGTCACACAGGGACGCTCCGTTCATATAGAGACTGTGACGGTCATCCGGAGATGCTCCGTCCATATAGAGACTGTGACGGTCATCCGGAGATGCTCCGTCCATATAGAGACAGTGACGGTCATCCGGAGACGCTCTGTCCATATAGAGACTGTGACGGTCACCCAGAGACGCTCCGTCCATATAGAGACTGCGACGGTCACCCAGAGACGCTCCGTCCATGTAGAGACTGCGACGCTCACCCAGAGACGCTGCGTCCATATAGAGACTGCGACGGTCACCCAGAGACGCTCCGTCCATATAGAGCCTGTGACGGTCACCCAGAGACGCTCCGTTCATGTAGAGCCTGTGACGGTCACCCAGAGATGCTCCGTCCATATAGAGACTGTGACGGTCACCCGGAGATGCTCCGTCCATATAGAGCCTGTGACGGTCACCCGGAGATGCTCCGTCCATATAGAGCCTGTGACGGTCACCCGGAGATGCTCCGTCCATATAGAGCCTGTGACGGTCACCCGGAGATGCTCCGTCCATATAGAGACTGTGACGGTCACCCGGAGATGCTCCGTCCATATAGAGCCTGTGACGGTCACCCGGAGATGCTCCGTCCATATAGAGCCTGTGACGGTCACCCGGAGATGCTCCGTCCATATAGAGCCTGTGACGGTCACCCGGAGATGCTCCGTCCATATAGAGCCTGTGACGGTCACCCGGAGATGCTCCGTCCATATAGAGCCTGTGACGGTCACCCGGAGATGCTCCGTCCATATAGAGCCTGTGACGGTCACCCGGAGATGCTCCGTTCATGTAGAGCCTGTGACGGTCACCCAGAGATGCTCCGTCCATAGAGAGACAGTGACGGTCATCCGGAGACGCTCCGTCCATGTAGAGCCTGTGACGGTCACCCAGAGAGCATCCGTCCATAGAGAGACTATGACGCTCACCCAGAGACGCTCCGTCCATGTAGAGCCTGTGACGGTCACCCAGAGATGCTCCGTCCATGTAGAGACTGTGACGGTCACCCGGAGATGCTCCGTCCATGTAGAGCCTGTGACGGTCACCCAGAGATGCTCCGTCCATGTAGAGACTGTGACGGTCACCCAGAGACGCTCCGTCCATGTAGAGACTGCGATGCTCACCCAGAGACGCTCCGTCCATAGAGAGACTGCGACGGTCACCCAGAGACGCTGCGTCCATATAGAGACTGCGACGCTCACCCAGAGACGCTCCGTCCATGTAGAGACTGACGGTCACCCGGAGACGCTCCGTCCATAGAGAGACTGCGACGCTCACCCAGAGACGCTCCGTCCATGTAGAGACTGACAGTCACCCGGAGACGCTGCGTCCATATAGAGACTGTGACGCTCACCCAGAGACGCTCCGTCCATAGAGAGACTGTGACGCTCACACAGAGACGCTGCGTCCATATAGAGACTGCGACGCTCACCCAGAGACGCTCCGTCCATGTAGAGACTGACGGTCACCCAGAGACGCTGCGTCCATGTAGAGACTGACGGTCACCCAGAGACGCTGCGTCCATATAGAGACTGTGACGCTCACCCAGAGACGCTCCGTCCATGTAGAGACTGACGGTCACCCAGAGACGCTGCGTCCATGTAGAGACTGACGGTCACCCAGAGACGCTGCGTCCATGTAGAGACTGACGGTCACCCAGAGACGCTCCGTCCATGTAGAGACTGACGGTCACCCAGAGACGCTGCGTCCATATAGAGACTGTGACGCTCACCCAGAGACGCTCCGTCCATAGAGAGACTGTGACGCTCACACAGAGACGCTCCGTCCATAAAGAGACTGTGACGGTCACCCGGAGACGCTCCGTCCATGTAGAGACTGACGCTCACCCAGAGACGCTGCGTCCATATAGAGACTGCGACGCTCACACAGAGACGCTCTGTCCATATAGAGACTGTGACGCTCACACAGAGACGCTGCGTCCATATAGAGACTGACGCTCACCCAGAGACGCTGCGTCCATATAGAGACTGCGACGCTCACACAGAGACGCTGCGTCCATATAGAGACTGTGACGCTCACCCAGAGACGCTCCGTCCATGTAGAGACTGTGACGGTCACCCAGAGAGCATCCGTCCATAGAGAGACTGTGACGGTCACCCGGAGACGCTCCGTCCATGTAGAGCCTGTGACGGTCACCCAGAGACGCTCCGTCCATATAGAGACTGCGACGCTCACCCAGAGACGCTGCGTCCATATAGAGACTGCGACGCTCACCCAGAGACGCTGCGTCCATATAGAGACTGCGACGCTCACCCAGAGACGCTGCGTCCATATAGAGACTGCGACGGTCACCCAGAGACGCTGCGTCCATATAGAGACTGTGACGGTCACCCAGAGACGCTCCGTTCATGTAGAGCCTGTGACGGTCATCCGGAGATGCTCCGTCCATATAGAGACTGTGACGGTCACCCAGAGATGCTCCGCCCATGTAGAGACTGCGACGCTCACCCAGAGACGCTCCGTCCATGTAGAGACTGCGACGCTCACCCAGAGACGCTGCGTCCATATAGAGACTGCGACGGTCACCCAGAGACGCTCTGTCCATATAGAGACTGCGACGCTCACCCAGAGACGCTGCGTCCATATAGAGACTGTGACGCTCACCCAGAGACGCTCCGTCCATGTAGAGACTGCGACGCTCACCCAGAGACGCTCCGTCCATGTAGAGACTGCGATGCTCACACAGAGACGCTCCGTCCATCTAGAGACTGCGACGCTCACCCAGAGACGCTATACACAGAGACGCTCTGTCCATATAGAGACTGTGACGGTCACCCAGAGACGCTGCGTCCATATAGAGACTGTGACGGTCACCCAGAGACGCTCCGTCCATGTAGAGACTGCGATGCTCACACAGAGACGCTCTGTCCATGTAGAGACTGCGACGCTCACACAGAGACGCTCTGTCCATATAGAGACTGTGACGGTCACCCAGAGACGCTGCGTCCATATAGAGACTGCGACGCTCACCCAGAGACGCTGCGTCCATATAGAGACTGTGACGGTCACCCAGAGACGCTATACACAGAGATTATGATGTAGAAAGAATTGTTGCCGTTAGTTTTGGAATTTTAACATCACATCAGTTTGTGTATGGGAAAGTTATTAAAGTTGAACCATAAACTACTCAAATCTAATCCCCCAAAAATCCCCACTGAGCAGTGCCCCAGCTAGGAGCCAGAGATTGGTAATGCACTTACAGAAATTCCACCTTACAGTAAAATACATACCAGGAAAAGGAATACATCTGGCCGATGCGTTACCCACCAGGCCCGGATGAGAATTCAGAAGAAATTGAAGGACATGAGCACATGTTATTCACAAATCTACAAGTGTCATGGGAGAAACTAACAGGTTTTTATAAAAGAGACACAGGATGGTGAAACTGTATTAACTAATAGACCGCCGTGTGGAATGACCAAGAGAGGAGATCAGATTCCACAAAAGTTACGGGGCTTCTGGGTCTCCAGCGAGGAGGTGACTGAAGTGGATGGAATTATCGTCCCATTAAAACGTAGAAAGGAAGTCATTATGATTGGAAGGCCTTAGCAGACGGTGAGGAAACTTACGCTTTTGGTCTGCTATGTTTTATAACATTATGAATATGGTAAATGCCAGATTTTCTATACACACAGAAAACTTCAAACCAAGGAGCCATTACTACATGACAATCTCTGGGAGTCGACTTACTCACCTTTGTCCAATAGAACCACATAGAAATCCATTACTATCCAAAAATCATTGATATTGATTGTCTAAGTAAAGGTAGAGGTTTGATGATAATTACTAACCCAAATACTCATTTGGTATTGAGTTCCCATTTCAGAAAATGCGCCACAAATGAATTCACAAAAGTCCAAGTGTTTACAAAGGACTCTTGAGTTTTTCCATCCCACATCAAGCCTCCATGATCTTCTGACAGGATGGCGGAGGGAGGGGTACAGACTATTACGATAATGCTAAAAAAAAGGCCAAAACAGACGGGATAGACCCATTCCTGTCTCTGCTAAACTGGAGAATGATCCCAGTACAAATGCATTAATTATTCATAAGGATGAATAATACAATTTTTTTCATCTAAAAATTTGAAGACATTTTCTTATGAAACAAATGTGCTTTAATAAGCCACTTCCTTAGAATTGTATCTGTGTCAACATATTTGCTTTATATTTCCTTCCTCTTTTACTTTCTGCTAATGAATATCATTGTAGCAGATCATATTGATACATGAAAATTATTTTTTGCTTCCTTTGGCCTGACTTGAAAAGGATCCAGATGTTTAAGGGCAATATTGGAAGGGATTACATACCTCTAAACTCTTCTTCATGAGGTCTTCATCTATAGTAGCCCCCTTTCCAAGGAACACAATATATTCCAAAGTACTTGGTTGACCCCATGTCTTAACTCATAGTAGTGGCAGTTTCTAAAATAGAAAATCGCCTGGTGGACAGGACATGGAAAGATGTAGCAGACAACTGCAAGAGTAGCAGGATAAGTCCAAATAGACAAGCTGAGGTCAGGGCAGGCTTAGAGCAAACGTGATCAAAAGATAAACAGGTCAGGGCAGGCTGAGTACAAATGTGTGATCAAAACACAAGCTGAGGTCAGTGCAGGCTGAGTACAAACATGTGATCAAAAGACAAGCTGAGGTCAGGGCAGGCTGAGTACAAAGATGTGAATCAAAGACAAGCTGAGGTCAGGGCAGGCTTAGAGCAAATGTGATCAAAAGATAAACAGGTCAGGGCAGGCTGAGTACAAACATGTGATCAAAAGACAAGCTGAGGTCAGGGCAGGCTGAGTACAAACGTGATCAAAAGACAAGCTGAGGTCAGAGGAGGCTGAGTACAAAGATGTGATCAAAAGACAAGCTGAGGTCAGGGCAGGCTGAGTACAAACATGTGATCAAAAGACAAGCTGAGGTCAGGGCAGGCTGAGTACAAACATGTTAATCAAAGACAAGCTGAGGTCAGGGCAGGCTGAGTACAAACACGTGGTCAAAAGACAAGCTGAGGTCAGGGCAGGCTGAGTACAAAGGTGTGATCAAAAGACAAGCTGAGGTCAGGGCAGGCTGAGTACAAAGATGTGATCAAAAGACAAGCTGAGGTCAGGGCAGGCTGAGTACAAAGATGTGATCAAAAGACAAGCTGAGGTCAGGGCAGGCTGAGTACAAAGATGTGATCAAAAGACAAGCTGAGGTCATGGCAGGCTGAGTACAAAGATGTGATCAAAAGACAAGCTGAGGTCATGGCAGGCTGAGTACAAAGATGTGATCAAAAGACAAGCTGAGGTCAGGGCAGGCTGAGTACAAAGGTGTGATCAAAAGACAAGCTGAGGTCAGGGCAGGCTGAGAGCAAAGATGTGATCAAAAGACAAGCTGAGGTCAGGGCAGGCTGCGCTTAATATAATAAGTTGTAGCACAGGCCACAGCTGGCAGAGTTCAATGCAAAATCTGGTTAATAGATCAAGTTCATGGCAGGAAGAGGTTAATAGCAGATCCAGAAATTTGGTAATGGTCAGTGGCAGGAGAAAGCAACAAACTCCAAGGTATGGGTCACAGCAAGGAGTCAAATCATATCAGTCTTTCAAACAACACATTAGCAGAAACTGACACCAGCATGGGTGACGCACAATAAGGGGTTTGTACACTGAGAGGGACCAGTGGGATGAGCCCAGCCTGATTGGCTCCAGAAATTGCAGGAAGCCTCTGATGAATGGATTAGCTAAGTAGCTGTTGCTAGCTAGCAAGGACGACACGCTGGAAGTTCATAGAGAAGGCACTGGTTGTCGGTTTCTGGGCAACTATCTGAGAACAAGGCGGAGTCCTCTACCGCCTGATTGGCGCAGGATGCCAGCTACTGTTACTAAGCATTCAGCCTGGCATGCAGCAGCGCCCAATGCATCTTCTAAGACAGATATCTGTGATTATTGAAAGCTGTATGATCGTACAAGAGACTTTGGCCTTCACTTGAAGCTTTAATTTTGCATAGAGCTTTCATTGGAACATGAGTAATTGTTGACATGCTACTTTAAAAGTAAGCTGGGATTTGCTGATTCAGGCTCTGGTGCTCCTAGAGGTCCTTTCATTTGTGAGTTTATGGTAGGAACACATAATACAGTTAAATGTCTACTACTTACTATTGGATCTATTGGAAACTTGTCTGACAGATGACCAAAATATCCTTGGAAAGTAAAAAGTGACAGTGGCTACCGTGGACTAAAGCAGTATGGATTTATCTGCAAAGCTTATTTTCTGATAAACACATCCCAAGACGGACATTCGAGGAACAGGATATCCATTGAGATGTCTTTGGAGGAAGAGAGCCCTTCGTCCTACCAGAGAAGACTTTGTGCTACCACATAGTTATCTCTACGCTTTCCCTACAGCCAGTAACCTCCTGATTGAGGCCTAATGACCTTTCTGTTCACCAAGAACATGGTTCCATAATATAGTACAGGACTGGATAGTTTACTAACCCTACGTTTTCCAACATGATGATAAACAATATTAAATCTTTTATAACTTTGGCATAATAAAAAAAGCAAACTAATAAGAATAATACTTACGGCATCCAAAAAGAGAACGCACCCGTATCCTCTTTGGTCCAGGTATATGGGAGGGGCGCCTATAGGTGTAGCTAACTTTTGAATCCCTCATCCAGTAGGTTTCCCAACTGAGCACAGACGGGATTATGAGATCAGTGTTTAAGTTTAAGAGCTGCATTCATGGCCCATTCAAGGGCGGCGAGAGGGGTTTGGGGCTGGTACAAAGAATCTGGGTCTATGACTCCTGGTGGTGGCAGATTGTGTTGGGGCCTGGGGGCAGTTCGGAGCCTAGCTGAGCCATATTAAAAGATGGGCAAAGTGATTGCACAGACCAATAACTTCCTACTGGTCCACCCTGTAACACATCTCTTAGGCTGTGTTCATAGCATCAGCTTTTGCCGAAGCTGTGAGCGAAGCCTGGGGGCCCAAGAAGTGGCAGCACCAGGGCCCGATATTACGCTCAGCGGGCCTGGGGCCCCAGGCAAAAAAAGAAGACAAAAGACCCCCAGTTTATCACGTGCCTAATATGCCCTGTAAATGCTGAAAACAAGTATTATTACTATGGTTACTTTGTTTACTACACATAAGACGAATGTGGAGGCCGTATAATGTCGGTGTTCTCCCTCTGAACTGCAGCTTGGATCTCACTCTGTATTTGTTTATCTTTTTGTAAACATTTCCTGCTCATTTCCTGAGACATCTGCAATAACCGAATCACGTGTGTCTGAGCTTCGTCTCAATTCTGGCCACAAGCGAAACGTCTGCCACCGTGAGAATCCCCCCATGTCTCAGATATACCCCGGGGTCTCCAGCAGGGGGACTGCGCCATCTCACGTAGATCGTCGTCTCTCGTTGTATTGTTAGTTATGTATCAGACTCTGAGTTGTTGTATGACCTGTAAAGGGAAATTATACTATTCAGGGTTTGATCTCACTTGCAGTTTCTTTATAATTTAATTAAAAACACGTTGGATGTATTTATTCAGCATTGACTAATACACAATGTTTTAATTACTTACAGGCCTACTAATTGGCAAGTCTGCATAGTTCCATCATTTTTTTTTATTGAAATGGCAAAAACAATCAAAAACAATGTATTTAAAAAGGAAAAATAACAAAACACAACAAGTTTTACAAGTCAAAAAAAGTGCATTTTAGAGAACTATAAGACAATAAAAAAAACTTGACTTAACCTAAATGATTGTGTGTGGGGGGGTACATGACATGGACATACGGGGGCACGGGAGGGGGATGATTCGGGAAGGGGTATCCAGGACTGCTCTCTGACACATATGGGGGGGAGGAGGGGGCTTTGGTGGCAGAGTATTTAGTATGTATACTTGTGTCCACTTACCTGGGTAACTGGGTGGTGGGGGTGTTTTTGTTTCCATTGGGAGCATATAATGGGAGCTGTACTGAGGGGCTATATACTGCTCTAGCTTTGGCTTTCTTTGACTAGTCTTTGTGTCCTGCCCAAATATGTGTCTCCTATCATGGAGGTAGTACTGTAACGAAACTCACCTTTTCCACACTCCAGCGCTGACTTCTCTGTGCCACACGCGGCACCTTCGGGTAGCGGGGCTCAGACCGCTCTGATTGGGTACTCACCTGTCTCTCGCTCCAGCCCTGGGCTCTGAGTGCAGCGCTCGGCATTTCCTGATGCAGGTCACATGACTCAGTCACTGGGGCTGGAGTTTCAAATCTTACCTATATAAACCATGCACTAACACTCGCACGGTGTCAGCACAACTAGTTTGCTGTCCCTCTGACTCCCTTGTCGTTCTCTATTGCTGCATTATCCTTGGATCTCCTAGTGTACCAGTTATCGCCTTTCTGACCCAGTCTGTGGAATCTCCTAGTGTACCTATCTGCCTGATATTCCATGCACCAATTCCCTGCACCACCTTGCGTACTGCCGCTATTTCTGCAGCCACCTTCCTACTCTCAGTCCTGTAGCGGTTCCTCCATCCTACTCGAGACCTTCTCCTTTGGCCCAGACCTTGTGTTACCTGCTGAGGCAGTCCTGAGGGTCGCGACCTCCTGGATGCTAAGCCTATCCCGCCTTGCAGCGGTTCTTGGTTGTCACCGGGGAAGCCGTTAGATTCCGCGCCTCTGGTCTGCCAGCGCTAATCAGGATTGATACAGGTACCTACTGTATGTTATATTTCCATAGCTGCAACTATCTTCAGGAATTGGGTTGAAGATGGAAGTAGTTTTTTCCAGTTTTTGGCCAGAATACATTTGGCAGCAAATAATATATGAGAGCAAAATTTTTTAGAGTGTTTGCTAATGTTTTCAGGAGGGGTAACAGAGAATGAAGATCCATGGGTCCATCTGGATTGGAGCCGCCACAGGGTATTGGACATACCCCAGTACAGGGCAATTATGGGGAGGAATCACTAGATATTATACAGGGTTCTCCTGTGGTCACAAGTTCACCAGAATCTAAGATCAGTTACTGGGAATCATCTCAATCAGTATATCTGGTGTGTCGTACCACCCGTGATAAGCTTTATAAGAGGTCTCCATTATTATAGTAGACATATAGCTTTTTCTATCATTTCATATCATATTCCTCTCTCATGTCACCCCACGCTTCCTCATCTGGTGGAGGGCCGAGATCTCTCTCCAGTTCATGATGGGTGAGTGGTGGAGTGGGGTGGGGGGGGGGGGGGGGCTAGCCCCTCTAAGAATAAAGCATAGAGGTGGGAGATCATGCCCCTGCTTAGTTGGGGCATTATTAAAGTGGTGAGGCCTCTCACAGTTTGGGACAGGGGAAGTGAAGAAAGAAAGTGATGAATGTGTATAAACTTAAAAGGCCTATGAGTCTATGATGGGAATTTCTGTTGACGTTCCTCCTGGGGGAGTCATTGGTCGTGTTTAGCAAAGTCGACCAGAAACCTATATCCTGCCTGGATACAACTGGGAAATCTAGGATGATATGCTGGATTATCCCGGAAGGGGGTCATTGCAGAGTTTCGAGTGGTTATTATATTATTATTTATCCCCTGTGAGTTCAGATTGACAATAAAGTACAGTTATACCATCCAGCTGTCTGCCGAACCCATAGAGGTACCAGCTGTCCTCAGCCATCAAACCTCTTATTGTAAAGGTGACATCCTATCACAGTACCACGCAGGAAGTCACTGAGCTCTTCAGAACGACCCATTTTGTATCCCAAATGTTTGCACATGGAGACTGCATGTCTAGGTGGTCAATTCAATAATTAACAGGTGTCGCCAAATACTTTTGTCAATATAGTGTGTGTGTGTATATATATATATATATATATATATATATATATATATATTTATATATCAGATCATGGTTATATTTTTCATGTTATTTGATGGTGAAAATTAGACTCTAGTATAAGGGTTAAATTCTCCAACAAGTCATTCATTGTTCCACCACCTGTCATCCAGCTACGGATCTCCGTACGCGTCTCCACCTCATGTGGAACTGTCCATCAAACTGTTTCTTGCACAAGAGCAATTCTTCTACTGTTTATCATTCCAGTCACCCTGTAAACAAAGTGTTATTGGAAGCATCATAAATATATGCAGAATTTAGCCACTTTTATTTGGGCCTTTAATTAATTTGCAGGTCAAGGTTTCTGTGACCAGCTTATATTCTAATTCAATGACAAAATGAGTAATTAGATAGCAAATTAACCCAATAATAAATCAAACGGAGTAATTGTCCTTTTTTGGTAAATCACAGACATAGTCATTTCATATTATCATCATCATCATTTATTTATATAGCATCACCAGTTATGCAGCGCTGTACAGAGAATATTTGCCAAACAGCCCTATCATCATCATCACCATTTATTTATATAGCGCCACTGATTCCGCAGCGCTGTACAGAGAACTCCCTTACATCAGTCACTGCCCCATTGGAGCTTACAGTCTAAATTCCCTAATATACACACAGACAGACAGAGAGAGACTAGGGCTAACCGCTAAGCCACCGTGCTTGGCAACATAATTGTATACCATCATCATCATCATCCTCGTTTATTTATATAGCGCCAACATATTCCGTAGTGCTTACATCATATAATGTATGCATTTATTGCTGTCTTATATAACTTCAGGGGCTGCAAACTTTTAATCTCGGAGAGCCACATGTGGATCTAGTTGCCTCTCACTGGTCTCATATATAATTTTCCTTATTCCTCGCCCTTCCCCCACCAGTAGAACCACGTAATCCTTTCTCACGGACCATTCCAAACTATTCACCCCAACGCGTTCACTTGGAGAGTGTCAAATATTAGGATATTGGCCAAGACATGTACTTGTGTCGCTTCTTCAAACCGTGCACCCAACATCCTGCTTTCAGTTTTCCGCATGGTGACGGAGCAGAAGACCCAGTATATCTATTAACTGGAAAGGGAGAGGGGTAGAGAATTTACGTAATTCTCCTTTAATGTATATACATAATTGGTTATGACTCTTGCTGTGAAGTTGCCACACTACATCCTTTGTGTGTTTACGGCTAAGAGCCACAATACAATGTGGTGAGTTTGACACTGCTGGAGAACCACCAAAATCTGTGTTTCTTATCCTCAAGGTTTCATTACAATATATCATCATTCTTCTGTGTGCCGTGACTTTCATCCAGTATACACAGACAGGACAAGACCCTGATCCCTCCTAATATAATATTTCTAGGAGCAGAGAAACTGAGTATCCTATTAGGGGGTCCATGCATCAATAAGATGCGGTGCAGCTAAATATACATCGCTGCACATCGCAGTGATGCATATGTAGGTACCGCTAAGATGCACCATGCCGGGGAGCCCCGGCGAAGCGACCCCTCTCATGCGATCTTTCTTTCCTGCTTACCGTTGTCAGTCTGCTGGTCTGATCACCAACCCACAGAACTAGATGACGGAGGTCTTCACCTATAGCAGCCGCCTTTCCCTTAGAGCTAGATGCGCTCACCAGTACTCAGATGTCCCCAGGACTTAGCTCCAGCTGTAGTGTGGGTTGGTAATGCAGGACCACAGCGGCGGGTAGTCAAGCGGTAGCCGAGGTCAAGGGTCACAGGCAAGCAGAGTAGTCAGTAAACACGCTAAGGGACGGGGTCACAGGCAAAGTAGCAGAGTACAAGGTACGGGCCAAAGGGTCAGGGTCACGGGCAAACAGGCAGAGTCCAAAGTCCAGGCAGGGGTCATACACAGAAAATCCAACAGAGTATCCACAGGACAGGGTAAAACAAACAGGAGCAGGTCAGCAAGACTGGATCAGAAGCGCTATAACCGGCAGGGAGGCTAAGCCCTCCCTGCCTTAAATACACAGAGCAACCAATCAGGGCTAAGCCCTAAGAACTAATTTAATAAGGCCACATTAATCAGCCCACAGGATAAGGAGATTTCGGCGCCTGCGCCCGGCTGTCCTATTTGCCAGGGCGTGCTGTGCAGGGAATTGGCGTCCGGCCGTTGCCTTGGCAACGGTCGGACCTGCTGGTGGAAGTGACGTCCCGGTTGTCAAGGAGACGCCCGGGTCGCTCAGCTGGGTAAGAGACGAGTCGCGGCTCCTAACAACCGGCAGCTTAGCGGATTCTGCGAAGCCAGAGAGGCTTCAGCAGGATCCCATAGGAAATTACAAGTAACGCCATTGTGAGATGGCGTTACCTGTCCATGCAATGGGAAGCTTATCAAAGCTTCATAAATTGCAGAACATCACAGTCCCCATAGTAATCTATGAGGACTGCGATGCTGCACGGTGTCAGGCTAAACGGAGGAGATTTCTGTGAAATCTCCTCCGTTAGGCAGTGAATACACAGCAAACGTACTTAAAGATGCGGAAACAGCCGTTTCTGCATCTTTTAAGTGGAAATTACCTTGATACATAGACCCCTAAGTGTCCTCATCGCTGTCTCCGTCAGTGTATCGTGATTGTACTCTACTGATGACTGATTCATCTCTATGAATATATCTCTAAAGCCAGTGGTGCAAAAGTGCATTGTTCGGCCCCATAGTAGCATTTTAGGAAGGGCCCGGCGATTGCGTTCGCTGCATGTGTACCTGACTCGCACATGCCCATAGAAGGCCTTTGCTCTGTTCCTTTGAGTGTGGAGCAGGGGGAAGCTGGGTCAATGGAGGTGGGATGGTGGGGGCAAACTGGCAGCACTGGATGGCTTTCAACACTGGGTCCTGTTGAGGCCACAACCCCTGCAGTGAGGCTGGTTCCACCACTATATGAAGCTCATTTTCTAGATCTAACAGATGCCAACGTAGCTTAGTAAATATCTGCACAGCGGCGATGATCCCTTGTCCTTCTGTCTGAGGTTCCTTGGTCTCTCGGAAGAGGGAACACTGAGACTGATAAATCACACAGAAACCACAAGCAAGATAACCGAACAACAGATTTAACAGAATGGAGATGTTCTGGGTCACTCCTCCTCTTGATCTGAGATGTTTTACAGCTACACTTTTACTGGTAAACAAACCTTAGGAGGAACTAACCACAGATGTTAGAGCAGGCTGCATCTGTAGATTACATCTGTGTTATGGTAATTACACAATCTCGTCCTAGCAGTGTTTGTATTCTGTTCCACCTAGAGACCCATAAGATCGCATCCCCTGAGCGGTCTCTTGTAAAATATTGCTATAAATGCCAACTGCTCTGCCATCGGGACCCTGTGGAAGTCTAGGAGAGACCGTGAGGCCTTCTCACAGGAGAAGCAGTAATCAAACGAGGATCACATGCAAAGCTGCCAAGAGTTTGCCTGAGGTGAAATACCAGGAATTGAGGTGGGGTCTCGGGAATCAGGGGAGCGGAGTGAGCGTGCTACAGGAGAAACAGAGATGTAGGTGGAGCAGGATATCTCCTGCAGAGACCCAGTGAGCACAGCAAGGGACGTGGATAGTGTAAATCTCAGAGGCTCATAGGGGTAGATTCTGTCTGGTGCAACAAAGGGAATCTCTGCTTGTGCCAACATAACGCAGCTTTTTGGCCGCCAGATAAGATCCACTTATTGCACCTGATGTTTTACCCATTTCAATGGCTCGCTGGATCTCTGGCGGAAAGTGCAGGGTTCAGAGAGCAGGAAAGTTGGACTTCGATACCCAGCTATTGCGGAACTACAAGTACCAGCATGAACTGGCAACCAACACTAGAAGGCATGCTGATATTTGTTAAACCACAAGCATTACCAGTCAGTAGCTGCCAGGACATGCTGGTACATGTAGTTACAGAATAGTGGAAAATAATAATAATAATAATAATAATAATAATGTTAACTCAATAAAACACAGAATCCCTTTTATCATATGTTTAGTATCAAATAAAATTATTCTTCCTCATAGTATGACGGGAAATTCTTCCGTCTTTGTTATCCAAAGTCTATAAAGCTGACGCAGCCGGTCGCTTTGAACGCTAACATTGACCACATAGGGAAACTTTGATTGGGAGCCGGTGATAATTAGCTCCGTCGGTTTTTGGATTTCTTCTTTTTTTTCTTTTTTTTGTTTACTGTTATAAAAAGTAAAATAGACATTACTAATAATTCACAGAGTCCCTGCATCTTTTAATAACTGAACGCGTGGGTAGCAGATTCAAATAATTATTTACAGTGGCTTAGTAGTTAGCACTTCTGCCTCACAGCACGGGGGTCATGAGTTCGATTCCCGACCATGACCTTATCTGTGTGGAGTTTGTATGTTCTTCCCGTGTGTGCGTGGGTTTCATCCGGGTGCTCTGGTTTCCTCCCACACTCCGAAAACGTACTAGTAGCTTAATTGGCTGCAATCAAATCGACCCTAGTCTCTGTGTGTGTGTCTGTGTGTGTGTGTCTGTGTGTGTGTGTCTGTGTGTGTGTGTGTGTGTGTGTGTATATGTTAGGGAATTTAGACTGTAAGCCCCAATGGGGCAGGGACTGATGTGAGTGAGTTCTCTGTACAGCACTGTGGAATCAGTGGCGCTATATAAATAACTGATGATGATGATTGTTTTATGCGAGCCAAAATATCCCAAAATATCTAAAATATATATAGAATGGGGTAGGACATTAGCTGTCTGCGCTGTTCTATCTATGGGGAAATAACAGAGGTGGTAGAATGTCTGGTTTTAATCCCCAAAAATTGAAGAACACAATGGTGGAAGCTGAAAATTAACCATCAACAGCGTCATCATTGTGAAGTGAATTGTCATCAAAGAGTCGATCTACCAACAAGATGTCCCGGGATGGAGTCTCTACATAAAGTTATATGTACCGGTGACAAGTATTAAACATGGCAGCTGTACAGATAACGTATATTCTACCACCTGGACTGTATTACTCCATGTACGTTTCAGCATAAATAATCAGAATCAGGAGGTGAATATATGGAATCTGGATAAAGCCACATTCTACACTGTGCAAAAACAAAATAATACTATGGATACCCAATGGGAACCGCCTTAAATTAGACTGAAATGTGAAGACTAAATTACTTTATTAACAGAATCCAACAACTTTTTTTAAACACTACATTACATGTAGAAATGTTAACGCCAGAGTATAATGAACAAATAACTATGTTATAAATCACTGTAATAAAGGAATTTCTTTACACATTGCACGTCCATAAAACCCAAAGGGGGAATTCAGTTGGTCGCCTTACTCTCGAAAGTAATGGGCACTATTACTGTTTCTACGAAAATAGTGCACATTGTTACCAAGAGTATGCTACTTTTGAGTAATGCAGCCAATTGAATTCCCCCCAAAGAGTAGTATTGTGGCAAATACGTCCTGTCCAACGCAAGCGGCGAATCAGTTGATTTTGATTGTGACGATAATATTCTTGACAGTAAAATGTTTAAACTGCACGCTCTGGGTGACCTGTATGGGTTCCACCATGCTGACATCCTCGAGGGCGGCCTCTTGGCATGTTTGTTGTAAACACAGCGAGGATAGGTGAATAATGAAATAACACAGCAGTCCTTGATTGAAGATCCCACAAGATGCGCTGACATATGGCGCTGCAATTAACTGTCACAGTTTCTAGACCACCCAGCAGGTCACAATGTCCAGTTCACCCAGCAGGAGCACAGGGAGAGTTCATGAACTGTCACAGATTCCAGAGCAACCAGCAGGTGCACAGGTGTATTGCCAACTGTCACATTTCCAGAGGACAATGGTAATGTATTGTTGTAAATGGCAGGCGAACCTTATGCGAAATAACTCTGAAACGTTGCAACTGATTACAACGCTGATATTTTTCTGCAAATCTACAGACCAAGACCTTTAATGTGGTATATGATGTGCTCTGCTCAGACAACAGCATCATAGAAATAAGTCACACCATAAAAGTCGTACTTATGCTACTATCATATGGATTGTAAAAATGTTACATGTGACACCTCCCTCAATTATTGGCAAGTATGTTATCTAAACAAAAGTGTATAAAATGTATTAATTTCATCTGTTATCCACAATGCAACCCTCGCTATATGTCAGGTTAGACCTGTGTATACATTAAATGAACAGCACAGTTCAGTTATTTCTCTGTAAATAATTTTATACCCAATAGCCCAGCACAAGTTCCCGACGCATGTTTAAAAGATACAGGAGACAACATTAGAAGGAAATCAGTCACATTTAAATCATGTGGGGAAGTGGTAATTTTTGACAGAGTTGAAATACATGTTGTATAAGTGCTTTGTCTGTGGGTCCTGTTTGATAACAACTGTTTAGATTAAATCTGTGTTTGTAACAAGATGATATGTTAGCTTTGAAAACTGATGTATTGAATTCATTGATCGATGGATCCCATCCACAAAATCATTTGTCTATTATCCAACTGCAAGCTTTATGCTTGACTCCCCTAAATATTACAATATTGCTACATGTCACAAACAAGATCTTATCTTAAAAGATAATCGTTAGGGTTTGAAATATTTATCTGCACTTTACTCTAAAAGTAATTGTATCACTTATGTGTATGGACAGATTAACCGATCTTAATTAAATTATCTCTTTTCTGTGTGTGTTCAATAGATCAAGGTCATCAGATTTAAATTGTTCTGTGTATGCACAAATTGTTCAATGAAATGATCAATTGTGAAAAGACTTTCCAGTTCCAATTCATCGGTTGCGTGTGTGGGCACCCTGCGCTCAGAATAATCTTGGAGATTATATACATTTGATATCTGAACATGACAAGGATAAACACAATGGGCATGATTCATCAAACTGAACAATATACAGATCCCGACTGCGGGGCCAGAGCAGCTGGGACCAGTGTGATAAAGGGAAATAATGACACAGGAAAATATCATATTTTCTCAAATATCGTACTTATTGGAGTCATGCTTGGCATGAATGAAATGAAGGGAAACGTATGACCTGCTGTGTGGATGTAATATCATCTTTGTAGGACATTCTGGAGAGAAGTTAGGCCAGGGTAAATAAAACCTGGCTTGAAAAGTGTTTGAACAGTGGTCAAAAACAACTAATTTGCATTTACACACACTGTTACTTACACACTGTCACGGTTCTTACGAGGAGACTCGGTAGATGCAGTGAATTCTAGAGGTTCGTATAGTTTGGCACTACTCCAGCAGGGCGCGGAGTCTAATGAGGAGACCTTGTTCACCAGGAACCGCCGCAAAGCGGTATGGGCTTAGCCGCGTCTACCTCGCAGGTCGCGGTCCCTACTAAGAGCACTGTACGAAAGCCCTTGGGTAGGCTACAGGAAATAGTACCGTAGGAAGAGAGGTCAATGCTGTAAGTAATGGCAGCGTAGATGCCGGAGATAGGCGTCAGCTCTGCAGGCCACTATGTGGCAGATGAGGCAGGAGATGAGCGTCAGCTCTGCAGACAAAAGTAGAGAAGATTTCCAGAGATGAGCGTTAGCTCTGCAGGCCACTGTGTGGCAGATGAAGTAGATTCAGGAAGGTGAGCGTCAGCTCTGCAGACCACTATGTGGTGTCGATTTCAGGAGAGTGAGCGTCAGCTCTGCAGTCGAGTATAGATGGCAACTGCAGCAAGACACCAGGGAAGCCACTTCTATCACCAGGAGGTGACTAAAAGAACAGGCACTGAAGACAGAGAGGAGGTGCCTTTTAAACTTGCCGCCAAAGAGAAGGACCAATGAGCAGGAGGCAGAACGATTAATGCAGCCGCCGGGTCTGCGCATGCGGATCCAAGATGGCGGCGCCCAGCGGGAAGCGGAGCGCCGAGGAGAGGTAAGTCTGCCGGGTGTCGGGTGTGCTGCCCAAACACCCGGTGCGTGATACACACAAGTACTGAAATCACAGGAAGGGGGGCTGTTGGTACCTGCAGCATGTTTAAAAATGTCCTGTAACTCTAAAAAATTGACACTTTTTAGGAGTCATTTTCATATTGAGAAGTGTCCCTTTATTTCATGCTCTCACAGCAAGGCAGGAACTGATCATTTGTAAGTTATTGTTTCTGTTATTTTATTCCTTTTAATTTTACAAGAAACTAATGTATTATATATGTGTTTGTCATTTCATTAATTGTTTCTATCGTAAGCATTGTGGATTAATTTTCCATATTAAATTACACTTAATAAGTTCAGGTCTCTGTGTTCTTATGTATTCACACGTCAGGCTTAGCTTGGTATTTGAAAGCTACATGTCTGAAATAGAGGTTTATGATAACTCTGATGAAAGTACAGTGTGATAGATTCGTTTATAGGGAGAACCGAAGGCTTCCTGAGTAAGAGTGTCAGCTCTTCAGAAAAAACCTTGGTGGTGGCATAATTGGAAAGGCAAAGTTAGTATGTGGCATAGACAGGAAAAGTTTTAATCATTTTTAGACAGACCAGGTGGCTGTTTTTCATTAACCCTTTGTCACACACACATTACACAGGCTCAGGTGGGGGCTGATCATGACAATCTCCCTGTCTATATTTTTCATTGTGCAATGCATAATGTTATTTATACTGTTTACTATGTATCATCACTGTATGGGTATTTGTAACTAATGTATTGCTTATGTTTTATCTAAAGTTGTTTTATTTGTTTTTTATTTGCTGATAATGAGTCGGCAGGTAATGTTCCCATAGAACGCACCCCATTATAAACATCTCAAGTTCTATAAAGGTATGAAAACTTTGACTTGTGTTTTAACATAATATTTTCTAGTTTATAGGTTAAGTGTTTAGCTGGGTGTTGAAAATAAGTTCATATATTAAGAAAAGTGTTGAGGGAACCATTTCTAACATAAATGAGGGAACCTAATTTTTAATTAAAATATACATTGATCTACCACATTATAACCACCTGCCCAATATTGTGTAGGTCCCCACCATGCCGACAAAGCTCCTGCCCATTGAGGCATGGACTCCACAAGACCATTGAAGGTGTCCTGTGGTATCTGACACCAAGAAGTTAGCAGCAGATCCTTTACATCCTGTTAGTTGTGAGGTGGGGCCTCCATGGCTCGGACTTGTTTTCCAGCACATCCCACAGATGCTCGATCGGATTGAATTTGGAGGCCAAGTCAACACCTTGAACTCTTTGTCATGTTCCTCAAACCATTCCTGAACAATTTTTGCAGTGTGGCAGGGCACATTATCCTGCTGAAAGAGGTCACTGCCATCAGGGAATACCGTTGTCATAAGGGTTATACTTGGTCTACAACAATGTTTAGGTAGGTGGTATGTGTCAAAGTAACATCCACATGAATACCAGGACCCAAGGTTTCCCAGCAGGACATTGCCCAGAGTATCACACTGCCTCTGCCGGCTGCCTTCTTCCCATAGAGCATCCTGGTGACATCTGTTCCCCAGTTATATGATGCACATGCATCCGGCCGTCCACATTATGTAAAAAAAACTGTCATTCATCAGACCAGGCCATCTTGATGAAGGTTTAGAAAGAGATGGGGGTTTCAGAGAGAGGAGATGGAGGTTTAGGAGAAGGGCTAGGAAATGTGATAACATTTTATAGATATAACATTATAGGAAGAAAGACATTTAGGTTTAAGTAGAAAGGTTATTGAGTTTCAGAAATGGAGGGAATAGAGGTTTAGGATGTGTAAGAAAATATGGCTTACATTGAGAAGAAGCTTTAGGAAGAGGTGAGATGGTGGATTAGGAAAACACAGGAGATAAAGGTTTAGGGAGAGGAGAGATGGATGGTTTAGAAGGAGAGTTGAAAGAGAGGAGGTTCAGAAAATGAAAAGATAAAAGTCTTAGGAGCGAATATGGAGGTTAGGAAAAAGAAAAGCTGGTGTTAATAAGGCAGGAGTTGAAAGTTATGTTAGTGGGGGTTTAGGGAGAGAGGCAATAAAGGTCTACGAGGTGAAGAGATGGCGTTCCCGGACCCCAGGTGGTATCAGGAGAGTGTAAGTGACTTAGCAGAGGTTTAGCATAGCACACATTCCATAGCGGATTGGCTGTTGTATGCTATTGCTTCATCATCTGCAATTTATGCTACAATAAAATAGTAATACACAGATTTACTTTGATTGAAAACTAAACTTTATTTCACATAAAATATATGAATGACATACATAAGACATAAGAGTGCTGCTGTGAGACATTACAGCAAGGTACATAAAAATGTATACATTATAATACAGTATACATCATACACAATTATTATTACTATAGTTTATTTAGAAGGTGCCAAAAGGGGTCCACAGCACTGTACACAGAGTATACAATAAGACATAACATAATAAAACAGTACAATAACAATGCAGGCAAAGCACTACAATATAGACAGAGCAATATGCGCACAAGGATTAGCAATAGCATCACTGAGGAGGTAGGAGGGGGATATCCTCTCCAAAAAACATGAGACATGGGGAGAGGGGGGAATATGAGGGAGTAAAACAGAACTACCTGAACCTGTACTCAGCACAGCACGATGGCTCAGTGGTTAGCACTTCTGCCTCACAAAACTGGAGTCATGAGTTTAATTCCCGACCATTGCCTTATCTGTGAAGGGTTTGTATGTTCTCTCCGTGTTTGCGTGGGTTTCCTCCGGGTGCTCCGGTTTCCTCCCACACTCCAAAAACATACTGATAGGTTAATTGGCTGCTAACAAATTGACCCTAGTCTGTCTTTGTGTATATATTAGGGAATTTAGACTGTAAGCTCCAATGGGGCAGGGACTGATGTGAATGAGTTCTCTGTACAGCGCTGCGGAATTAATGGCGCTATATAAGTAAATGTAATAATAATAATAATAATAATAATAATAAAGTGAGCGCAGCAGGCAGGATCAGAGTCCCTCATTGATGAAATCAGGTGGTAACAAAAGTGGAGGAAGAAAATGACATAAGCAAGTCCCCAAATGTGTTATCACAGCCCCAAGGTGACAGGTTTCATAGATAGACCCAGGTATTTATTCTAGAAAATAGTCTGTAAGGTGCTGACTGCTAATGATGGCTGTTCCTGGGCTCACTGTATCTGATCTCATGTTACATATTTCCATATGTTCCTTATCGTGGCAGCAAAAGGAGAGAGATGAGGTGACGATTGTTAAGACTATATCTCTCCCCTTCTGCTTATACAAGATCGTATTCACAACCTCAGAGGTATTCTGACCTCCACCATTTCCTCATACAACTCAAACAGCTCTGGGACAATGAGGTCTCACAGTGCTTCATTGAGCTCCGCTGTGAGACGATCACTGCCCAGAGTCCTTCCAAGCCTAAAGGAACTAGTCACAGGAAGCAGCTCCTCCAACACTGAGAGAAAGTCCATGGCTGATTTACTTATGATTTCAACAATGTTAGTGATATCTGACAGGAAACCATTGAGTAGAACTTTAGAAGGTGTTATAGTATTCTCTAATGACTCTCACCGCACCCTCCTACCCCATTCCTGATAATGCCATTCTCTGTGATAGAACTCAGGGTGGAGTTTAACCTTCTGTAAGAGAAGACAATGTGCTTGGATTCCTCCTCAGTACCTTTTCAAGCCCACTTTGTCTTGTCAAGGTCATCTCGCTCGTCCAAGACACACAGGTAAAGTTTGTGCAGAGTCTGTAGTTGCCTTGGCAGCCTTCTGTAGCTCCTCTTCATCTGACATATCTCCTCTTCCTATCTCATGTTATCCACCTTTTAACAGAAAGAATCTGCGAAAATTAATCTAGACATATTCCCACCACTATAAATACTGTCAAAATAAAGGCTCCAAGATTCGGAAAAATTCCATTTCGTTCCTGGGTGGTTTTCATGTTGATCCAGGAACCATCTATGAAAATCAATTTGCCACGGGCAAGCTTCTAGACAGGATCAGGCACTAGGAGACCCTGATCAGGATGCAGACACCCGTAGACATCCGTTTCCTTCGTACCAGTAGAATATTTGTGAGACCAATGCCTGCAAAAGTAGAACGGGTAGTTCTGCCATCTAATTGGTCCCTTAGTCTTATCAGATTAAGGATAAACACAGTGAAGAAACCATTTGTTCACTAAATACCCTAATTGCAGATTCTGCTTGAGTAAATCACCATCTCCTATGCCAGGATCTTCCTACCCAGGTTGCTCGATAACAGATGTGGCTGACATGCTGGACACCAAACAATGACAAAAAAATGTAGCTACAGAACTAGACAGAGATGTTCTTTTACTCCTTTAATACCAGCTGTGACCGGATGGGCTTACTTCACCACCCAGTCTGTAGGGAGGAGGAGGATGAAGGGATGTTCTTCCTGCACAGATTATCTGGGTTTACTGACCACTCCTACTGGTGTCACCTTGTCAACAGTCACTCGTTGACTGTGAATGCCAACTGCACAATAGCTGTAGGAGGATTCGGTTGCCACTACCAGGCTTCTTCAATGGCACCTAGAACTGCTTACTTCTAGGGTAGCTGGTATAGCTGCTGTAGCGCCTCTTTGTTATGTCCTGACTGGTACCTCCTGACCACTTACTATGTATCAGGACGACAAGGTAGCAGGCAAAGAGTTGACAAATAGATGCTGGGTTGTACACAGGATAACTGGGGAACGGACTAGAGTGTAAGCTCTTATCTGCTGGTCACAGGATACAGCAGGCAATAGGCCTCAGAATCTTCAAACAATGATATTTTACTACCCAAGAGTCCTGATAAAGACATTTACACACTAGTTGGTGGTACTAGTGATCATCCAGAAGTGCAGAATAATACTACATTACACGGTCAATAAGAGCTCCTTCTATACTGTTGCTGACACACATATTGACAGGGGGTAAACCATCAATCTATGATTTCCTAAATTACTTGCTGGTTGCATTATTCATGTAGCTCGTCATTTTAACAATGCAGGATTTATGTAACGAACTCCTGCTGTGATTTCAGACTAAAAACATATGCTAGTCACTTCGGAGATGAAAAGCCTGAACAAGGATGATTAGCCTGCCTTCAGAAGTTACAAAAACAAATTTCCTCCTACATGGCATTCAGCCTCAGAAATCAATATAATGCCAATAAAATACAACACAATATCAAAAATTACTACATTTGCAATGATATAAAGCAGTGCACTGCACCCATAACTAAACTAAATATATGTCTGTACTAAAAGTGTCCCGAGAGTGAGGGAACATCGGAACTATCTGCGTTACATCTCTCCTTAGGTTGAGAGGACCCCGGGACTGTCTGTATTACATATGTCCTGAGAGTGAGGGGACACCAGGACTGTCTGTATTACATGTGTCCTGAGAGTGAGGGGACACAGGGACTGTCTGTATTACATGTGTCCTGAGAGTGAGGGGACACAGGGACTGTCTGTATTACATGTGTCCTGAGAGTGAGGGGACACCGGGACTGTCTGTATTACATGTGTCCTGAGAGTGAGGGGACACCGGGACTGTCTGTATTACATATGTCCTGAGAGTGAGGGGACACCGGGACTGTCTGTATTACATGTGTCCTGAGAGTGAGGGGACACCAGGACTGTCTGTATTACACGTGTCCTGAGAGTGAGGGGACACAGGGACTGTCTGTATTACATGTGTCCTGAGAGTGAGGGGACACCGGGACTGTCTGTATTACATGTGTCCTGAGAGTGAGGGGACACCGGGACTGTCTGTATTACATGTGTCCTGAGAGTGAGGGGACACAGGGACTGTCTGTATTACATGTGTCCTGAGAGTGAGGGGACTCCGGGACTGTCTGTATTACATGTGTCCTGAGAGTGAGGGGACACTGGGACTGTCTGTATTACATGTGTACTGAGAGTGAGAGGACACCGGGACTGTCTGTATTACATGTGTCCTGAGAGTGAGGGGACACCGGGACTGTCTATATTACATGTGTCCTGAGAGTGAGGGGACACTGGGACTGTCTGTATTACATGTGTCCTGAGAGTGAGGGGACACAGGGCTGTCTCTTACACTGGGCACAATGGGCAGGTGCCCGGGGGCCCTGCTGGCAAGGTGGCCCATCCGAGGCAGCGCTGTAAAAAAATAAATTCTGAAAAAAAAAAAAATGAAAATACTTACCTTGTGGTCACGTCAGTGGTGATCCGGCTCCCTCCATGGTCCCCTCTTCCGTGCTGTGCTCGCAGTGATGTCACTCTCAGCATTCACTGGGAGCACAGCACGGAAGAGTGCAGAAGAGACTCAGAGGCGCGGAAAAAAAAAGAGAAGGGGATCGGATTTAAGGTAAGTTAAGGGGGCCCCTATATATATATATATATATGTAAAAAAAAGTGATTATATATATAATCACTTTTTTTTTTACATACATATATATTTTTTTTACACACACACTATTTATATATATATATAAATATTTTTTTTCAGGGGCCCGGTGCACTGCATTGCAAGGAGGCCCATAAAGCAGTTAAGGTGGCCCTGAGGGGACATCAGGACTGTCTGTATTACATGTATCCTGAGAATGAGGGGACAGCAGGACAGCCTGCATTACATGTATCTTGAGAGTGAGGGGACCGCGGGACTATCTGTATTACATGTGTTCTGAGAGTGAGGGGACATCGGGACTGTCTGTATTACATGGGTCCTGAGAGTGAGGGGACACCGGGACTGTCTGTATTACATGTGTCCTGAGAGTGAGGGGACACAGGGATTGTCTGTATTACATGTGTCCAAAGAGTGAAGGGACATCGGGACTGTCTGTATTACATGTGTCCTAAGAGTTAGGTGACATTGGGACTGTCTGTATTAAACATGTCCTGAAAAAGAAGGGACACAGGGACTGTCTGTGTTACATGTGTCTTGAGAGTGAGGGGACATCGGAACTGTCTGTATTACATGTGTCCTGAGAGTTAGGTGACATCGGGACTGTCTGTATTACACATGTCCTGAGAGTGAAGGGACACAGGGACTGTCTGTATTACATGTGTCCTAAGAGTTAGGTGACATCGGGACTGT
This sequence comes from Mixophyes australis, assembly GCA_036250195.1. Lineage (NCBI taxonomy): Eukaryota > Metazoa > Chordata > Amphibia > Anura > Limnodynastidae > Mixophyes > Mixophyes australis. The sequence goes on from JAVHZZ010000001.1 coordinate 498,732,988, forward strand.
CTGTATTACACATGTCCTGAGAGTGAAGGGACACAGGGACTGTCTGTATTACATGTGTCCTAAGAGCTAGGTGACATCGGGACTGTCTGTATTACACATGTCCTGAGAGTGAAGGGACACAGGGACTGTCTGTATTACATGTGTCCTGAGAGGGATAGGACACTGGGACTGTCTGTATTATATGTGTCCTAAGAGTGAGGGGACAGGGGACACCGGGACTGTCTGTATTACATGTGTCCTGAGATTGAGGGGATGACGGGACTGTCTGTATTACATGTGTCCTGAGAGTGAGAGGACACCAGAACTGTCTGTATTACACGTATCCTGAGAGTGAGGGGATACCAGGACTGTCTATATTACATGTATCCAGAGAGTGAGAAGACACCAGGACTGTCTGTATTACATGTGTCCTGAGAGTGAGAGGACATCAGGACTGTCTGTATTACACGTGTCCTGAGAGTGAGAGGACACAGGGACTGTCTGTATTACATGTGTCCTAAGAGTTAGGTGACATCGGGACTGTCTGTATTACATGTGTCCTGAGAATGAGAGGCAGGGGCGGGCTGGGCTGGGAGCAGGGGGGCATTGGCCCCCCGGGCCGCTCAGATTTACCACTGTTTGGGCCGGCCGGTCGGCCACCCACCCGTGGTACAAGCGGTGCATATTTCCAGCGGCGCACAGGTGGTCGCATCTCATGACATGCGATGCGGCCACGTGATCATTGACGCGGTCGCATCGCGTGTCATGTGATGCGGCCGCCTGTGCGCCCCCCGGAAATGTGCCAGCCCGCCCCTAGTGAGAGGACACCGGGACTGTCTGTATTACATGTGTCCTTAGATTGAGGGGATACCGGGACTGTCTATATTTTACATGTGTCCTGAGAGTGAGGGGACATCAGGACTGTCTATATTAGATGTGTCCTGAGAGTGAGAGGACACCAGCACTGTCTGTATTACATGTGTCCTGAGAGTGAGGGGACACCGGGACTGACTGTATTACATATGTCCTGAGAGTGAGAGGACACCGGGACTGTCTGTATTACATGTGTCCTGAAAATGAGGGGACACTGGGACTGTCTGTATTACATGTGTCCTGAGAGTGAGATGACATTGGGACTGTCTGTATTACATGTGTCCTGAGAGTGAGAGGACATAAGGACTGTCTGTATTACATGTGTCCTGAGAGTGAGAGGACACCAGCAATGTCTGTATTACATGTGTCCTGAGAGTGAGGGGACACTGGGACTGTCTGTATTACATGTGTCCTGAGAGTACGGGGACACCGGGACTGACTGTATTACATATGTCCTGAGAGTGAGAGGAGACCTGGACTGTCTGTATTACGTGTGTCCTGAGAGTGAGGGGACACTAAGACTGTCTGTATTACATGTGTCCTGAGAGTGAGATGACATTGGGACTGTCTGTATTACATGTGTCCTGAGAATGAGAGGCAGGGGCGGGCTGGGCTGGGAGCAGGGGGGCAATGGCCCCCGGGCCGCTCAGTTTTACCACTGTTTGGGCCGGCCGGTCGGCCACCCACCCGTGGTACAAGCGGTGCATATTTCCAGCGGCGCACAGGTGGTCGCATCTCATGACATGCGATGCGGCCAAGTGATCATTGACGCGGTCGCATTGCGTGTCATGTGATGCGGCCGCCTGTGCGCCCCCCGGAAATGTGCCAGCCCGCCCCTAGTGAGAGGACACCGGGACTGTCTGTATTACATGTGTCCTGAGAGTGAGAGGACATAAGGACTGTCTGTATTAGATGTGTCCTGAGAGTGAGGGGACACAGGGACTGTCTGTATTACATGTGTCCTGAGAGTGAGGGGACACCGGGACTGTCTGTATTAGATGTGTCCTGAGAGTGAGAGGACACCAGCACTGTCTGTATTACATGTGTCCTGAGAGTGAGGGGACACTGGGACTGTCTGTATTACATGTGTCCTGAGAGTGAGGGGACACCGGGACTGTCTGTATTACATGTGTCCTGAGAGTGAGAGGACACCGGGACTGTCTGTATTACATGTGTCCTGAGAGTGAGGGGACACCGGGACTGACTGTATTACATATGTCCTGAGAGTGAGAGGACACCGGGACTGTCTGTATTACATGTGTCCTGAGAGTGAGATGACATAGGGACTGTCTGTATTACATGTGTCCTGAGAGTGAGAGGACATAAGGACTGTCTGTATTACATGTGTCCTGAGAGTGGGAGGACACCAGCAATGTCTGTATTACATGTGTCCTGAGAGTGAGGGGACACTGGGACTGTCTGTATTACATGTGTCCTGAGAGTACGGGGACACCGGGACTGACTGTATTACATATGTCCTGAGAGTGAGAGGACACCTGGACTGTCTGTATTACATGTGTCCTGAGAGTGAGGGGACACTAAGACTGTCTGTATTACATGTGTCCTGAGAGTGAGGGGACTCCGGGACTGTCTGTATTACATGTGTCTTGAGAGTGAGGGACACTGGGACTGTCTGTATTACATGTGTCCTGAGAGTGAGGAGGCACCGGGACTGTCTGTATTACATGTGTCCTGAGAGTGAGGGGACTCTGGGACTGTCTGTATTACATGTGTCTTGAGAGTGAGGGGACACTGGGACTGTCTGTTTTACATGTGTTCTGAGAGTGAAGGGACATCGGGACTGTCTGTTTTACATGTGTTCTGAGAGTGAGGGGACATCGGGACTGTCTGTATTACATGTGTCCTGAGAGTGAGGGGACTCTGGGACTGTCTGTATTACATGTGTCTTGAGAGTGAGGGGACACTGGGACTGTCTGTATTACATGTGTCCTGAGAATGAGGGGACACCGGGACTGTCTGTATTACATGTGTCCTAAGAGTTAGGTGACATTGGGACTGTCTGTATTACATGTGTCCTGAGAGTGAGGGGACATCGGAACTGTCTGTATTACATGTGTCCTAAGAGTTAGGTGACATCGGGACTGTCTGTATTACACATGTCCTGAGAGTGAAGGGACACAGGGACTGTCTGTATTACATGTGTCCTAAGAGTTAGGTGACATCGGGACTGTCTGTATTACACATGTCCTGAGAGTGAAGGGACACAGGGACTGTCTGTATTACATGTGTCTTGAGAGTGAGGGGACACTGGGATTGTCTGTATTACATGTGTCCTGAGAATGAGGGGACAGCAGGACTGTCTGTTTTACATGTGTTCTAAGAGTGAGGGGACATCGGGACTGTCTGTATTACATGGGTCCTGAGAGTGAGGGGACACCGGGACTGTCTGTATTACATGTGTCCTGAGAGTGAGGGGACACAGGGATTGTCTGTATTACATGTGTCCAAAGAGTGAAGGGACATCGGGACTGTCTGTATTACATGTGTCCTAAGAGTTAGGTGACATTGGGACTGTCTGTATTAAACATGTCCTGAAAAAGAAGGGACACAGGGACTGTCTGTGTTACATGTGTCTTGAGAGTGAGGGGACATCGGAACTGTCTGTATTACATGTGTCCTAAGAGTTAGGTGACATCGGGACTGTCTGTATTACACATGTCCTGAGAGTGAAGGGACACTAGGACTGTCTGTTTTACATGTGTTCTGAGAGTGAGGGGACATCGGGACTGTCTGTTTTACATGTGTTCTGAGAGTGAGGGAACATCGGGACTGTCTGTATTACATGTGTCCTGAGAGTGAGGGGACTCTGGGACTGTCTGTATTACATGTGTCTTGAGAGTGAGGGGACACTGGGACTGTCTGTATTACATGTGTCCTGAGAATGAGGGGACACCGGGACTGTCTGTATTACATGTGTCCTAAGAGTTAGGTGACATTGGGACTGTCTGTATTACATGTGTCCTGAGAGTGAGGGGACATCGGAACTGTCTGTATTACATGTGTCCTAAGAGTTAGGTGACATCGGGACTGTCTGTATTATACATGTCCTGAGAGTGAGGGGACACCGAGACTGTCTGTATTACATGGGTCCTGAGAGTGAGGGGACACCGGGACTGTCTGTATTACATGTGTCCTGAGAGTGAGGGGACACAGGGATTGTCTGTATTACATGTGTCCAAAGAGTGAAGGGACATCGGGACTGTCTGTATTACATGTGTCCTAAGAGTTAGGTGACATTGGGACTGTCTGTATTAAACATGTCCTGAAAAAGAAGGGACACAGGGACTGTCTGTGTTACACATGTCCTGAGAGTGAAGGGACACAGGGACTGTCTGTATTACATGTGTCCTGAGAGGGATAGGACACTGGGACTGTCTGTATTATATGTGTCCTAAGAGTGAGGGGACAGGGGACACTGGGACTGTCTGTATTACATGTGTCCTGAGATTGAGGGGATACCGGGACTGTCTGTATTACATGTGTCCTGAGAGTGAGAGGACACCAGAACTGTCTGTATTACACGTATCCTGAGAGTGAGGGGATACCAGGACTGTCTATATTACATGTATCCTGAGAGTGAGAAGACACCAGGACTGTCTGTATTACATGTGTCCTGAGAGTGAGAGGACATCAGGACTGTCTGTATTACACGTGTCCTGAGAGTGAGAGGACACAGGGACTGTCTGTATTACATGTGTCCTAAGAGTTAGGTGACATCGGGACTGTCTGTATTACATGTGTCCTGAGAATGAGAGGCAGGGGCGGGCTGGGCTGGGAGCAGGGGGGCATTGGCCCCCCGGGCCGCTCAGATTTACCACTGTTTGGGCCGGCCGGTCGGCCACCCACCCGTGGTACAAGCGGTGCATATTTACAGCGGCGCACAGGTGGTCGCATCTCATGACATGCGATGCGGCCACGTGATCATTGACGTGGTCGCATCGCGTGTCATGTGATGCGGCCGCCTGTGCGCCCCCCGGAAATGTGCCAGCCCGCCCCTAGTGAGAGGACACCGGGACTGTCTGTATTACATGTGTCCTTAGATTGAGGGGATAGCGGGACTGTCTATATTTTACATGTGTCCTGAGAGTGAGGGGACATCAGGACTGTCTGTATTAGATGTGTCCTGAGAGTGAGAGGACACCAGCACTGTCTGTATTACATGTGTCCTGAGAGTGAGGGGACATTGGGACTGACTGTATTACATATGTCCTGAGAGTGAGAGGACACCGGGACTGTCTGTATTACATGTGTCCTGAGAGTGAGGGGACACTGGGACTGTCTGTATTACATGTGTCCTGAGAGTGAGATGACATTGGGACTGTCTGTATTACATGTGTCCTGAGAGTGAGAGGACATAAGGACTGTCTGTATTACATGTGTCCTGAGAGTGAGAGGACACCAGCAATGTCTGTATTACATGTTTCCTGAGAGTGAGGGGACACTGGGACTGTCTGTATTACATGTCTCCTGAGAGTACGGGGACACCGGGACTGACTGTATTACATATGTCCTGAGAGTGAGAGGACACCTGGACTGTCTGTATTACATATGTCCTGAGAGTGAGGGGACACTAAGACTGTCTGTATTACATGTGTCCTGAGAGTGAGATGACATTGGGACTGTCTGTATTACATGTGTCCTGAGAATGAGAGGCAGGGGCGGGCTGGGCTGGGAGCAGGGGGGCATCGGCCCCCGGGCCGCTCAGTTTTACCACTGTTTGGGCCGGCCGGTCGGCCACCCACCCGTGGTACAAGCGGTGCATATTTCCAGCGGCGCACAGGTGGTCGCATCTCATGACATGCGATGCGGCCAAGTGATCATTGACGCGGTCGCATTGCGTGTCATGTGATACGGCCGCCTGTGCGCCCCCCGGAAATGTGCCAGCCCGCCCCTAGTGAGAGGACACCGGGACTGTCTGTATTACACGTATCCTGAGAGTGAGGGGATACCGGGACTGTCTGTATTACATGTGTCCTGAGAGTGAGGGGATACCGGGACTGTCTGTATTACATGTGTCCTGAGAGTACGGGGACACCGGGACTGTCTGTATTACACGTATCCTGAGAGTGAGGGGATACCAGGACTGTCTATATTACATGTATCCTGAGAGTGAGAAGACACCAGGACTGTCTGTATTACATGTGTCCTGAGAGTGAGAGGACACCAGAACTGTCTGTATTACACGTATCCTGAGAGTGAGGGGATACCAGGACTGTCTATATTACATGTATCCTGAGAGTGAGAAGACACCAGGACTGTCTGTATTACATGTGTCCTGAGAGTGAGAGGACATCAGGACTGTCTGTATTACATGTGTCCTGAGAGTGAGGGGACACTAAGACTGTCTGTATTACATGTGTCCTGAGAGTGAGATGACATTGGGACTGTCTGTATTACATGTGTCCTGAGAGTGAGGGGACACCGGGACTGTCTGTATTACATATGTCCTGAGAGTAAGAGGACACCAGGACTGTCTGTATTACATGTGTCCTGAGAGTGAGGGGACACTGGGACTGTCTGTATTACATGTGTCCTGAGAGTGAGGGGACACCGGGACTGTCTGTATTACATGTGTCCAGAGAGTGAGATGACATTGGGACTATCTGTATTACATTTGTCCTGAGAGTGAGGGGACACCGGGACTGTCTGTATTACATGTGACCTGAGAGTGAGATGACATTGGGACTGTCTGTATTACATGTGTCCTGAGAGTGAGGGGACACCGGGACTGTCTGTATTACATATGTCCTGAGAGTGAGAGGACACCGGGACTGTCTGTATTACATGTGTCCTGAGAGTGAGGGGACACCGGGACTGTCTGTATTACATGTGTCCTGAGAGTGAGGGGACACCGGGACTGTCTGTATTACACATGTCCTGAGTGTGAGAGGACACCAGGACTGTCTGTATTACATGTGTCTTGAGAGTTAGGGGACACTGGGACTGTCTGTATTACATGTGTCCTGAGAGTGAGATGACATTGGGACTGTCTGTATTACATGTGTTCTGAGAGTGAGGGGACACTGGGACTGTCTGTATTACACATGCCCTGAGAGTGAGAGGACATAAGGACTGTCTGTATTACATGTGTCCTTAGAGTGATAGGACACTGGGACTGTCTGTATTATATGTGTCCTAAGAGTGAGGGGACAGGGGACACCGGGACTGTCTGTATTACATGTGTTTTGAGAGTGAGAGGACATTGGGACTGTCTGTATTACATGTGTCCAAAGAGTGAAGGGACATCGGGACAGTCTGTATTACATGTGTCCTGAGAGAGAGCGGATACCGGGACTGTCTGTATTACATGTGTCCTGGGAGTGAGATGACATTAGGACTGTCTGTATTACATGTGTCCTGAGAGTGAGGAGACACCGGGACTGTCTGTATTACATATGTCCTGAGAGTAAGAGGACACCGGGACTGTCTGTATTACATGTGTCTTGAGAGTTAGGGGACACTGGGACTGTCTGTATTACATGTGTCCTGAGAGTGAGATGACATTGGGACTGTCTGTATTACATGTGTCCTGAGAGTGAGGGGACACTGGGACTGTCTGTATTACACATGCCCTGAGAGTGAGTGGACACCGGGACTGTCTGTATTACATGTGTCCTGAGAGTGAGGGGACACTGGGACTGTCTGTATTACATGTGTCCTGAGACTGAGGGGACACCGGGACTGTCTGTATTACATGTGTCCTGAGAGTGAGGGTACACCGGGACTGTCTATATTACATGTGTCCTGAGAGTGAGAGGACACCGGGACTGTCTGTATTATATGTGTCCTGAGAGTGAGGGGACACCGGGACTGTCTATATTACATGTGTCCTGAGAGTGAGGGGACACCGAGACTGTCTGTATTACATGTGTCCTGAGAGTGAAGGGACACCGGGACTGTCTATATTACATGTGTCCTGAGAGTGAGAGGACACCGGGACTGTCTGTATTACATGTGTCCTGAGAGTGAGGGGACACCAGCACTGTCTGTATTACACGTGTCACTCATGATATTGTTTTCGTGTATAAAGTGTGTCTGGCTGGTGGACTGTGTTGCCATCGCAATGTTAAAGCAGAGAATGAAACTCCAGCGCCCCAGGGGACATTGAGAAGGTCGGGGAGAAAAATGCTGTGTGTCTTGTCTGACACTGCGCACATCTACTAATCATGTCCTTTCCCCACCCGTATATCTCATTTAAATAATCTGATCTGTCTAAACAAGATGAGATATTAACATGTGTTGCAAAGTTGATGACTTTATGTGCCTGGCTCGCACTCAGCGCTGACCGTCAGCTGCGTGGGACAACCCATCACATACATGTGTCGCCCTCTTTGCCTGCACAGCTCTGACCTCTCAGGACATGCGGGCGCATTTACTCTAAAGTATTTGTGTGACATCACAAAACAGCATTTGCACTTTGTTGCACTATTACATATTTACACTGTGTTATATGATCCTTTGTGTATGTTAGGAAATTTAGACTGTAAGCTCCAATGGGGCAGCGATTGATGTGAGTGAGTTCTTTGTACAGCGCTGTGGAATCAGTGGCGCTATATAAATAAATAGTGGTGGTATTAACATGTACATTGGCCCTGAGCGGCAGTGTTATAGGTGTCCAACAAGCCTGGTTTATCCAACGCTTTCCTCCCATTTCCAGATGTTTGCATGTTTAACCCGTTGTTGTCTCCTCCTGCACACACACACACACACACACACACACACACACAACACACACACACACACACACACACACACACTATGGGGGGATTGTGTCAGATTAGTCCTGTGCTGCTGAGTTCTGATTATTGAGGAGCAGGGTGTATGTAGAGGAAGTGAGGGTTCAGCAAGGAGGGGCCCCAGGCTGGGTCCTGCCTCCTGCCAATCAAGGCATGGCTGTCTCTCTCCTCTGATTAACCCTTCCAGCTCCAGACCCCATCCATGCAGTGTGTGGCTGTATCCACACACACTCGCTGCCTGTCTGTCATCACATCTGGAGTCTCACAGAGCTCCAGCCATGGTCAGAAGGTGGTGGGGGCTGCTGGCAGCTGACACAACCAGCAGAATGAGTCTGCATCTGATTACAGCATGTTAGGGGCAGGGCAGATGTGAGAGAGCAGGGGGGATGTTTAGTCAGAGAGGAGGGGCAGGTCATATATATATTTATATATAGAAGGAAGGACGGCATGTTGGAGGATGAGTGAAAGAACAGACCTGGGATGGGGACAAGCTGGGAGAGAGGAGCTCACTGGATATATATTCTATACATTTTCTTTTTTATGGCCCCCCTAATCACCCCAGAGCAGACCCTCGGTGAGTAACCTCTTTAGCCCCATGGTGTGCTGTGGCCCCTGGCTGGGGGATAGCTGTTGTAGGGATAATGTATCCTGGGGTCAGTGGTGGGAATAACTGCCCCAACCTCACCTCAGCACTAGTAGGGATGGGGGGGGGGGCAGTTTTTAGTTGTCCAGTAAAGTTATCTGCTGATGTTCAGAGACAAGTTCTAAGAGAAACATTGTTGCAGATTTCTTTGTATTAACTATAATACAAATGTATCTAATGACTCTACCACTGTGCGCTGTAGTTCTATTCATATGTCTCCTCTTAGTTGCATGATACAATGTTACTAAGTCTGTCTGACAGAACTGCTGCTGTTAATCGTTATTCAGAGTTTGTACAGCTCTGAAAACTAAACAAGACGTGAAGTAATTAAACAACGGGGGATCATCCCTGTATAAACGTTACTTAGTCACAGGTACAGGCTGAGGTTTGTGCACACTTATTAATGTATTTACATTATTTTGTTGTTCTGGTATTTAAAGTCTCTTCCAGGTATTTATTGTACTTTATGTGTTGCTGGTTTCTGAAGCTATTTTCTGGTTATGTTTTGGAAACTCTTTATATAACAAATAGCAATGACACCTGAGATGATGGTGGCACTATATAAATAAATGATGATGATGATGATGATGATGATGATGATGATGATGGTACATCCTGCAGTGAGATACAAGTCATCCAATCATGGAGCAGTGTTCGTTTTTTTGTGTGTAGTTTTCCATGGAATGCAATTACATTGTGTAAATCTATTGAATGGAACTATAATAATAAGTCAAATTCGCATAAAAGTAAAGACACAATTTCACAAAAAAATGAAATGCTCTGTCCGGACATCAGAGCTTGCAATCTATAACTTTAAACATCTTCAATCAATAATATTCAAAGTACAAACTGAGTGGAAAACCCCATCAGCAGAGAGACCTCTCTGTACTGATGTATTTCGAATATCCTCATAAATGTCGGTGTATTTAGCTAATAGGCCGATATAAGTTTACATTAGATTGCAAACTCTTTTGCCAGGTGTAAGTCTGTACAAAACTATGAATTCCGTGATTGTAAATCTTATATTTACGGCTTAAATAAAAAAGTATCCATATATAGCAATGGCCTTTCTGATCTGGCTGGGAAAGGGTTAACAAAACTCACGGTTTATTTTCAAACCCCAAGTCAGGCCTGGTTTCCTGCTGCTAGAGATACATGACATTCCCCAGATAATCACCCATCACCAACTGCAACTGTGAGAACACTTTCATGTATAGAGATGGGGTCTCTCTGTAGGGTACTCTCTCACGTGTATAGAGATGGGATGATGTACGAGGGGTCTCTCTGTAGGGTACTCTCTCACATGTATAGAGATGGGATGATGTACGAGGGGTGTCTCTGTAGGGTACTCTCTCACATGTATAGAGATGGGATGATGTACGAGGGGTCTCTCTGTAGGGTACTCTCTCACATATATAGAGATGGGATGATGTATAAGGGGTGTCTCAGTAGGGTACTCTCTCACATGTATAGAGATGGGATGATGTATGAGGGATCTCTCTGTAGGGTACTCTCTCACATATATAGAGATGGGATGATGTACGAGGGGTCTCTCTGTAGGGTACTCTCTCACATATATAGAGATGGGATAATGTACGAGGGGTCTCTCTGTAGGGTACTCTCTCACATGTATAGAGATGGGATGATGTATGAGGGATCTCTCTGTAGGATACTCTCTCACATATATAGAGATGGGATAATGTACGAGGGGTCTCTCTGTAGGGTACTCTCTCACATGTATATAGATGGGATGATGTATGAGGGGTCTCTCTGTAGGGCACTCTCTCACATATATAGAGATGGGATGATGTATGAGGGGTCTCTCTGTAGGGTACTCTCTCACATGTATAGAGATGGGATGATGTATGAGGGGTCTCTCTGTAGGATACTCTCTCACATATATAGAGATGGGATAATGTACGAGGGGTCTCTCTGTAGGGTACTCTCTCACATGTATAGAGATGGGATGATGTATGAGGGGTCTCTCTGTAGGGTACTCTCTCACATATATAGAGATGGGATGATGTATGAGGGGTGTCTCAGTAGGGTACTCTCTCACATGTATATAGATGGGATGATGTACGAGGGGTCTCTCAGTAGGGTACTCTCTCACATGTATAGAGATGGGATGATGTACGAGGGGTGTCTCTGTAGGGTACTCTCTCACATGTATAGAGATGGGATGATGTACGAGGGGTCTCTCTGTAGGGTACTCTCTCACATGTATAGAGATGGGATGATGTACGAGGGGTGTCTCTGTAGGGTACTCTCTCACATATATAGAGATGGGATAATGTACAAGGAGTCTCTCTGTAGGGTACTCTCTCACATGTATAGAGATGGGATGATGTACGAGGGGTGTCTCTGTAGGGTACTCTCTCACATGTATAGAGATGGGATGATGTATGAGGGGTCTCTCTGTAGGGTACTCTCTCACATATATAGAGATGGGATGATGTACGAGGGGTGTCTCTGTAGGGTACTCTCTCACATATATAGAGATGGGATGATGTACGAGGGGTCTCTCTGTAGGGTACTCTCTCACATATATAAAGATGGGATGATGTACGAGGGGTCTCTCTGTAGGGTACTCTCTCACATATATAGAGATGGGATAATGTACGAGGGGAGTCTCTGTAGGGTACTCTCTCACATATATAGAGATGGGATGATGTACGAGGGGTCTCTCTGTAGGGTACTCTCTCACATGTATAGAGATGGGATGATGTACGAGGGGTCTCTCTGTAGGGTACTCTCTCACATGTATAGAGATGGGATAATGTACGAGGGGTCTCTCTGTAGGGTACTCTCTCACATATATAGAGATGGGATGATGTACGAGGGGTGTCTCTGTAGGGTACTCTCTCACATATATAGAGATGGGATGATGTACGAGGGGTCTCTCTGTAGGGTACTCTCTCACATGTATAGAGATGGGATGATGAACGAGGGATGTCTCTGTAGGGTACTCTCTCACATGTATAGAGATGGGATGATGTACGAGGGGTCTCTCTGTAGGGTACTCTTTCACATATATAGAGATGGGATGATGTACGAGGGGTGTCTCTGTAGGGTACTCTCTCACATGTATAGAGATGGGATAATGTACGAGGGGTCTCTCTGTAGGGTACTCTCTCAAATATATAGAGATGGGATGATGTACGAGGGGTGTCTCTGTAGGGTACTCTCTCACATATATAGAGATGAGATGTACGAGGAGTCTCTCTGTAAGTTATTCTCTCACATATATAGAGATAGGATAATGTACGAGGGGTCTCTCTGTAGGGTACTCTCTCACATGTATAGAGATGGGATGATGTATGAGGGGTCTCTCTGTGGGGCACTCTCTCACATATATAGAGATGGGATGATGTATGAGGGGTCTCTCTGTAGGGTACTCTCTCACATATATAGAGATGGGATAATGTACAAGGAGTCTCTCTGTAGGGTACTCTCTCACATATATAGAGATGAGATGATGTACGAGGGGTCTCTCTGTAGGGTACTCTCTCACATGTATAGAGATGGGATAATGTACAAGGAGTCTCTCTGTAGGGTACTCTCTCACATATATAGAGATGGGATGATGTACGAGGGGTCTCTCTGTAGGGTACTCTCTCACATGTATAGAGATGGGATGATGTATGAGGGGTGTCTCTGTAGGGTACTCTATCACATATATAGAGATGGGATGATGTACGAGGGGTCTCTCTGTAGGGTACTCTCTCACATGTATAGAGATGGGATGATGTACGAGGGGTCTCTCTGTAGGGTACTCTCTCACATGTATAGAGATGGGATGATGTACGAGGGGTCTCTCTGTAGGGTACTCTCTCACATATATAGAGATGGGATGATGTACGAGGGGTGTCTCTGTAGGGTACTCTCTCACATATATAGAGATGGGATAATGTACGAGGGGAGTCTCTGTAGGGTACTCTCTCACATATATAGAGATGGGATGATGTACGAGGGGTCTCTCTGTAGGGTACTCTCTCACATGTATAGAGATGGGATGATGTACGAGGGGTCTCTGTAGGGTACTCTCTCACATGTATAGAGATGGGATAATGTACGAGGGGTCTCTCTGTAGGGTACTCTCTCACATATATAGAGATGGGATGATGTACGAGGGGTGTCTCTGTAGGGTACTCTCTCACATATATAGAGATGGGATGATGTACGAGGGGTCTCTCTGTAGGGTACTCTCTCACATGTATAGAGATGGGATGATGTACGAGGGGTGTCTCTGTAGGGTACTCTCTCACATGTATAGAGATGGGATGATGTACGAGGGGTCTCTCTGTAGGGTACTCTTTCACATATATAGAGATGGAATGATGTACGAGGGGTGTCTCTGTAGGGTACTCTCTCACATGTATAGAGATGAGATAATGTACGAGGGGTCTCTCTGTAGGGTACTCTCTCACATATATAAAGATGGGATGATGTACGAGGGGTCTCTCTGTAGGGTACTCTCTCACATGTATAGAGATGAGATGATGTACGAGGAGTCTCTCTGTAAGTTATTCTCTCACATATATAGAGATAGGATAATGTACGAGGGGTCTCTCTGTAGGGTACTCTCTCACATGTATAGAGATGGGATGATGTATGAGGGGTCTCTCTGTGGGGCACTCTCTCACATATATAGAGATGGGATGATGTATGAGGGGTCTCTCTGTAGGGTACTCTCTCACATATATAGAGATGGGATAATGTACAAGGAGTCTCTCTGTAGGGTACTCTCTCACATATATAGAGATGAGATGATGTACGAGGGGTCTCTCTGTAGGGTACTCTCTCACATGTATAGAGATGGGATGATGTACGAGGGGTGTCTCTGTAGGGTACTCTCTCACATGTATAGTGATGGGATGAAGTACGAGGGGTCTCTCTGTAGGGTACTCTCTCAGATGTATAGAGATGGGATGATGTACGAGGGGTCTCTCAGTAGGGTACTCTCTCACATGTATAGAGATGGGATGATGTACGAGGGGTCTCTCTGTAGGGTACTCTCTCACATATATAGAGATGGGATGATGTACGAGGGGTCTGTCTGTAGGGTACTCTTTCACATATATAGAGATGGGATGATGTATGAGGGGTCTCTCTGTAGGGTACTCTCTCACATGTATATAGATGGGATGATGTACGAGGGGTCTCTCAGTAGGGTACTCTCTCACATGTATAGAGATGGGATGATGTACGAGGGGTCTCTCTGTAGGGTACTCTCTCAAATATATAGAGATGGGATGATGTACGAGGGGTGTCTCTGTAGGGTACTCTCTCACATATATAGAGATGAGATGTACGAGGAGTCTCTCTGTAAGTTATTCTCTCACATATATAGAGATAGGATAATGTACGAGGGGTCTCTCTGTAGGGTACTCTCTCACATGTATAGAGATGGGATGATGTATGAGGGGTCTCTCTGTGGGGCACTCTCTCACATATATAGAGATGGGATGATGTATGAGGGGTCTCTCTGTAGGGTACTCTCTCTCATATATAGAGATGGGATAATGTACAAGGAGTCTCTCTGTAGGGTACTCTCTCACATATATAGAGATGAGATGATGTACGAGGGGTCTCTCTGTAGGGTACTCTCTCACATGTATAGAGATGGGATAATGTACAAGGAGTCTCTCTGTAGGGTACTCTCTCACATATATAGAGATGGGATGATGTACGAGGGGTCTCTCTGTAGGGTACTCTCTCACATGTATAGAGATGGGATGATGTATGAGGGGTGTCTCTGTAGGGTACTCTCTCACATATATAGAGATGGGATGATGTACGAGGGGTCTCTCTGTAGGGTACTCTCTCACATGTATAGAGATGGGATGATGTACGAGGGGTCTCTCTGTAGGGTACTCTCTCACATGTATAGAGATGGGATGATGTATGAGGGGTCTCTCTGTAGGGTACTCTCTCACATATATAGAGATGGGATGATGTACGAGGGGTGTCTCTGTAGGGTACTCTCTCACATATATAGAGATGGGATAATGTACGAGGGGAGTCTCTGTAGGGTACTCTCTCACATATATAGAGATGAGATGATGTACGAGGGGTCTCTCTGTAGGGTACTCTCTCACATGTATAGAGATGGGATGATGTACGAGGGGTCTCTCTGTAGGGTACTCTCTCACATGTATAGAGATGGGATAATGTACGAGGGGTCTCTCTGTAGGGTACTCTCTCACATATATAGAGATGGGATGATGTACGAGGGGTGTCTCTGTAGGGTACTCTCTCACATATATAGAGATGGGATGATGTACGAGGGGTCTCTCTGTAGGGTACTCTCTCACATGTATAGAGATGGGATGATGTACGAGGGGTGTCTCTGTAGGGTACTCTCTCACATGTATAGAGATGGGATGATGTACGAGGGGTCTCTCTGTAGGGTACTCTTTCACATATATAGAGATGGAATGATGTACGAGGGGTGTCTCTGTAGGGTACTCTCTCACATGTATAGAGATGAGATAATGTACGAGGGGTCTCTCTGTAGGGTACTCTCTCACATATATAAAGATGGGATGATGTACGAGGGGTCTCTCTGTAGGGTACTCTCTCACATGTATAGAGATGAGATGATGTACGAGGAGTCTCTCTGTAAGTTATTCTCTCACATATATAGAGATAGGATAATGTACGAGGGGTCTCTCTGTAGGGTACTCTCTCACATGTATAGAGATGGGATGATGTATGAGGGGTCTCTCTGTGGGGCACTCTCTCACATATATAGAGATGGGATGATGTATGAGGGGTCTCTCTGTAGGGTACTCTCTCACATATATAGAGATGGGATAATGTACAAGGAGTCTCTCTGTAGGGTACTCTCTCACATATATAGAGATGAGATGATGTACGAGGGGTCTCTCTGTAGGGTACTCTCTCACATGTATAGAGATGGGATGATGTACGAGGGGTGTCTCTGTAGGGTACTCTCTCACATGTATAGTGATGGGATGAAGTACGAGGGGTCTCTCTGTAGGGTACTCTCTCAGATGTATAGAGATGGGATGATGTACGAGGGGTCTCTCAGTAGGATACTCTCTCACATGTATAGAGATGGGATGATGTACGAGGGGTCTCTCAGTAGGGTACTCTCTCACATGTATAGAGATGGGATGATGTACGAGGGGTCTCTCTGTAGGGTACTCTCTTACATGTATAGAGATGGGATGATGTACGAGGGGTCTCTCTCTGTAGGGTACTCTCTCACATGTATAGAGATGGGATGATGTACGAGGGGTCTCTCTGTAGGGTACTCTCTCACATGTATAGAGTTGGGATGATGTATGAGGGGTCCCTCTGTAGGTACTCTCTCACATATATAGAGATGGGATGATGTACGAGGGGTCTCTCTGTTGGGTACTCTCTCACATGTATAGAGATGGGATGATATATGAGAGGTCTCTCTGTAGGGTACTCTCTCACATGTATAGAGATGGGATAATGTACGAGGGGTCTGTCTGTAGGGTACTCTCTCACATGTATAGAGATGGGATGATGTACGAGGGGTCTCTCAGTAGGGTACTCTCTCACATATATAGAGATGGGATGATGTACGAGGGGTCTCTCTGTTGGGTACTCTCTCACATGTATAGAGATGGGATGATATATGAGAGGTCTCTCTGTAGGGTACTCTCTCACATGTATAGAGATGAAATGATGTATGAGGGGTCTCTCTGTAGGGTACTCTCTCACATGTATAGAGATGGAATGATGTATGAGGGGTCTCTCTGTAGGATACTCTCTCACATGTATAGAGATGGGATGATGTACGAGGGGTCTCTCTGTAGGATACTCTCTCACATATATAGAGATAGGATAATGTACGAGGGGTCTCTCTGTAGGGTACTCTCTCACATATAAAGCGATGGGATGATGTACGAGTGGTCTCTCTGTAGGGTACTCTCTCACATATATAGCGATGGGATGATGTACGAGTGGTCTCTCTGTAGGATACTCTCTCACATGTATAGAGATGAAATGATGTATGAGGGGTCTCTCTGTAGGGTACTCTCTCACATGTATAGAGATGGAATGATGTATGAGGGGTCTCTCTGTAGGATACTCTCTCACATGTATAGAGATGGGATGATGTACGAGGGGTCTCTCTGTAGGATACTCTCTCACATATATAGAGATAGGATAATGTACGAGGGGTCTCTCTGTAGGGTACTCTCTCACATATAAAGCGATGGGATGATGTACGAGTGGTCTCTCTGTAGGGTACTCTCTCACATATATAGCGATGGGATGATGTACGAGGGGTCTCTCTGTAGGATACTCTCTCACATGTATAGAGATGAAATGATGTATGAGGGGTCTCTCTGTAGGATACTCTCTCACATGTATAGAGATGGGATGATGTACGAGGGGTCTCTCTGTAGGATACTCTCTCACATATATAGAGATAGGATAATGTACGAGGGGTCTCTCTGTAGGCTACTCTCTCACATATAAAGCGATGGGATGATGTACGAGTGGTCTCTCTGTAGGGTACTCTCTCACATATATAGCGATGGGATGATGTACGAGTGGTCTCTCTGTAGCCTACTCTCTCACAAGTAAGCATGGCTCCAGAACTACCAGTAAACACTTGTCATTATTATAATTGGATTTATATAATATTATTACCTTCTATTTATAGACAACATATTCCGCAGCTCTGCATGGTGAGGGATAAAACACACAGACATCAGTTACTGTGCAGGAATAGGAGATGAAACAAATGGAGCGGTCACAAGAGCTTACAATCTAATAGGGAGCTATAGTCTTGTGTATGTGTTTGTAGAGGCGGATGCATAGTTTTCTATGCTTCTTTAATGCCTCTGTCTTGGTCAGGGGATCTGACCAACCATTGCGGCTTGTTAGATAGACTTCCCCATGGCAAAGCTTACCGTCAGTAGATTGGTTGCTCCTTTGATGTATGAAAACATCCTTTATTGCCAACAAGAGGGCTCTATTTGTACTTTGATACATAGATCCCCGTTTGTTAGTCACAGATGGAATCTGTTAGTAAAATAATATCTTCCAGGGTTACACTGTACAGTAGATCCTACGGGTGGAGTTATGATTAGTTTCAGCTTCAACTCGTTTATAGGTGCACAGATTAGAGATTACACATTACTGAACCCTGAAATGAGCATTTTTAAATGTAAACC
This sequence comes from Mixophyes australis, assembly GCA_036250195.1. NCBI lineage: Eukaryota > Metazoa > Chordata > Amphibia > Anura > Limnodynastidae > Mixophyes > Mixophyes australis. The sequence goes on from JAVHZZ010000001.1 coordinate 498,751,425, forward strand.
CCCCACCCCAGGAGGAATGTGAGGTATTAGTATAATATTTGTGCTGCCCCCATATGACTGAGCCTGAGAGGGCTGTGGGTTTGTAACAATGTTATGTCTGTTATGAGATATTTGGAGCGAGTAATTGAACCTGGGACAGACTTCGCTCTGTTCTGCCAGATTCACAGAAGAGGAGATTTCCTGCCCATGTACTCAGCCTGCACCCAGAGTATCTTATTATCCAGGGGCTGTAATACCCTCAACACAACAACATGACACAATGATATCAACCGTATAAAGTGCAACCAAATTACTTCAACTTCTAACAAAATTGCAAATAGCCAATGAGAGACGTCTGGATTAGCAGAAACAAAGGTCATTTTCCAACAACACACAGTGTATAAACATGTCACAATATCTCTGCAGCCTTCTGAACGTAAACTTATATAAAGTACAACGTATAACACACAGCCACAAACACTACAACACAATGTAACATATAATAGTACAGTATAATAATTCCATAGATATCTGTATCATATTGGAAGGAGAGATGTAACAGCTGACAATGGGCCCTGCAGATGTGGAGCCCTTGTACTGATTTTATATAGTCTACATAAAATTAGAGGCTTTGGATAAACCATGTGGTCATTTGCATATTATTACCCATAAATCCTAGGTGCAGTTATTCCCATTATGTGAGTTGTGCTTCATCACTTGGTTTCAGCTTCTAGAGCCAAGCAGCTGGGGCAAATACCCTAGGGTAGGGGGACCGGGGGCATTATGGTGGCACAAGAGGGTGACATGATAGGGCACAAAGATGTACTGTATGTGCCGGCATTGGGCTGTATGTACCTGGATGGTCGGATCTGCTGTGAATTTACCGTATTTAGCCACGCAGGTAGTTTGTGGAGCTGTGTAAAAATAAGATTTCGATTTTGCTTCGTATGTCAACTAAAATAAGATAACGTGGTGGAGAGGGGGCATTTTTAGTGGAGCTCCTCACTATGCTGAGGGGCACAGTCATATTTAAATCTGCAGCAGGCTGAGAACTTTGCTCCGGGTCTCAGGTATAGGTGGGGTCGCACCCATTACCTTTAGTGGAACGTACTTTGTGCCTTCCAGTGGCACTTCGGAGGAGAAACGCGTTTCCTGGAAGCTCCGTCCCACCAAAGTGCCACTAGTTATAAAAACATCCCGATGTCCCCTAACTCATGATTAATTAAAGCCATCAATAAGCCTAAACAAAGCAGTGTTTCAGGAGACTAATAATCAATTAATAGAAGGATAGTTTGTAAAGTGGTTAGTAAGCTGGAATTTGCTGTGGCAATTACAGCTTTCAGTTTATTTATCCCTTTCCCCTTGGCTGGACACACTCCTGTCTTGTGGATGCGTCTCCCAAGAGAGGAAGCTATGTGCGGACCTCGAAATGCGTTGGGTGAACCATATAGACCCAGTACACTTTATAAATTAGGTCCCATGTATATTCCCTCTGCAGCGCACATCGCGTTTCATGGACTAATTTACCCCTAATTCTTACATCGTGCAGGTCTTACATAATCACAAGGATAAAACTGTGAAAATTTTTTATATGAGAACACAGATGTTTTGTTATAAAAAAATGTTCCAATGTGTCTTAAATCTCAAGAATGGACACAAGCTAAGCCTTACTTTGTCCACTGAGACTGCTTGGTAATATTGTCTTCCATCCCGTCTAATAATTGCAAACGCCCTGAAAGGACCTCGTTTAGTTTGGAGTTACTTATACTTGTGTGATACTGGGTGCACTGGCCTCATATTCCCCCCTGACTTCTATTTATGGAAAGTCTTTAATTTATGGTTAAACAAAGCAAGGTCAGGGGCCAATGTGCTCAGGAGGCCACAGAGTTTCACACAAGAACCGCCTATACTTATAGCTTAATGCAGATAAATGATTAGGGCCCCTGAGAGTCATGGGAAAGGAGCAGAGCTCAATAATTATACCGTTACTTGGGGTCGTGTTTGTACAGTCCCGGGTCATACTATTACCAGCTGTGGTGCCAACTTAGCGAGTTCAAGTACAGCGGCAGGTCAAGGACCTCCGAGGAGATAGAATGACCCCATCTTCAGACAACAAGGACACTGGTCCACATGGAGTTTGCTTAGTCTATAATTCCCACCCTGCTCTTGTCTGCACTATAACTACACAAGTATAGGATTTATGGAGATCAGGAGGGCCCCCGGGGCCGCTCTGTATAATTGCTACTAGTTATTAATAAACCCAACAGTACAGAGTCATTTCCTACAGGCAGTATGTGGCTGTGCAGCTAATTAACGGACTCCACTAGTTGGTACAAGAACAGTTACATTGCCCCCGGCCTTTCTCTCCCTCCCCCACGGGAATCTCTTCCCATTATTCCTGGTAATCCAACATGAAACTTAGAAAAATGAGCATTCTGAGTTTAACATTTAAAGGCAAAAATCGGTACATCGTGAAAGTATTTACAGCAAAGATTGTTCTGTGATAATGGAAATACTTTATTGTTGTGTGGAAATGTTTATGTCATGTATGCGGTGGTATAATATAACTTATAACTTGAAGCATGTATGTGGTGATATTATACCTTGAAAAATGTATGTGGCATTTTTGTTGCATTCCGAGCACATTTTAGGCATTTTAGGAATTCATCAAGATACAAGGAGAGAGATTACAGCCGGCAGAACATCTGATCCAGATTCCTGTGTGTGTATATCTTTATATAGTCAGAGTCAGATAGATAGATAGATATAGATATAATATATATATATATATCTAATGGAAGACAAGCATTTTTCTGCATCACCATAGTCGTGTCTGCCGTATCTGGGCACAGTTCCAGCTTTGGCAGATTCATCCCTGGAATTATCCCTATTTTTTAGGAATGACCAATTGCACAATAAAAACCCTCTTTTCCTGCACATTGAATATGATTCTTTCCATCCGTCTTTATTCCCTGATCTTTCTAACTAGATATTTGGGGAGTTTTTACGATGCACAAAGCATGGTATAACCAAACTCTGTAAACACGGCATGCTGGGAGTTGTGGTACCTCCCATCAGCAGTGCGGCCCTGGACGTAATCTTGGCACATGGCTCTGTGTAGCTGTCTGTAACATTTGGACAGCAGATGGTCCCCAGCAGGGGAAGCTATAAAGGAAGATAACATTAAACATGTCCTAGAACTGAGCCAGAGACTCCTCAGATGTTGTCACAGCTCATAACTCGCTGACAGTCAGAGCCCAGCTAGACCGGCTGTGGGATCATTGTCTGTTTAATAAACCTTACTGGGTCCTATCAGGGGCAGAGCTAGATCTTTGGGGGTGGAGCTTGATGACGCAGTTTGTGTGGTTGAGGCAGACTAATCGCATCATTAAGCCCCACCCACTTTAGTAAATACTGATGATGATGTATGATGTATGAACGTACCAGAACACACTCACATATATATATATATATATAGTGTTAATGATGCAAGATCTAGTTATGTACATTTCTGATTCATGCTCGGTCGTATGTGAAGGGACTGTGTATATGCGCCTGGTATATTATAATAGCTGCGGAGGTCTGCTGCATGTCTAATGTCAGATCATGGTGGTGACACGAGTCTGCCAGGAAAGCTGTGTTGTAGATGTAATGTAGCTTCCTGGGGCAGGGACTGATGTGAGTGAGTTCTCTGTACAGCGCTGCGGAATTAGTGGCGCTATATAAATAAATGGTGATGATGATGATGATGATGGTCTGTTGGACTGGCTGTCACTTGTCAGCAGTGGTGGGTTTCAAATAAATTAACAACCGGCTCTCTGCCCTAATGACAGTTTTAAGTATACAAAAATATATAACGAATATATACCGAAAGGTATCTTAATACCTCATGCATTTAATACTCAAATAAGAACAATAAAAGAGGTACACAAAACTAGATTATGGTATAAGAAAGAGTTTTGTGCCATGCTGCTTATACCCCAATTCACACTGTGCCATGCTGCTTATACCCCTCTTCACACTGTGCCATGCTGCTTTTACCCCAATTCACACTGTGCCATGCTGCTTATACCCCTCTTCACACTGTGCCATGCTGCTTCTACCCCCTTCACACTGTACCATGCTGCTTATACCCCAATTCACACTGTGCCATGCTGCTTATACCCCTCTTCACACTGTGCCATGCTGCTTTTACCCCAATTCACACTGTGCCATGCTGCTTATATCCCCATTCACACTGTGCCATGCTGCTTCTACCCCCCTTCACACTGTGCCATGCTGCTTTTACCCCCTTCACACTGTGCCATGCTGCTTTTACCCCCATTCACACTGTGCCATGCTGCTTCTACCCCCCTTCACACTGTGCCATGCTGCTTTTACCCCCTTCACACTGTGCCATGCTGCTTTTACCCCCATTCACACTGTGCCATGCTGCTTTTACCCCTTCACACTGTGTCATGCTGCTTTTACCCCTCTTCACACTGTGCCATGCTGCTTATACCCCTCTTCACACTGTGCCATGCTGCTTATACCCCTCTTCACACTGTGCCATGCTGCTTATACCCCTCTTCACACTGTGCCATGCTGCTTTTACCCCCATTCACACTGTGCCATGCTGCTTATATCCCCATTCACACTGTGCCATGCTGCTTTTACCCCCTTCACACTGTGCCATGCTGCTTTTACCCCCATTCACACTGTGCCATGCTGCTTTTACCCCTCTTCACACTGTGCCATGCTGCTTTTACCCCTCTTCACACTGTGCCATGCTGCTTTTACCCCTCTTCACACTGTGCAATGCTGCTTTTACCCCAATTCACACTGTGTCATGCTGCTTTTACCCCTTCACACTGTGTCATGCTGCTTTTACCCCTCTTCACACTGTGCCATGCTGCTTTTACCCCTCTTCACACTGTGCCATGCTGCTTTTACCCCTCTTCACACTGTGCAATGCTGCTTTTACCCCAATTCACACTGTGTCATGCTGCTTTTACCCCCATTCACACTGTGCCATGCTGCTTTTACCCCTTCACACTGTGTCATGCTGCTTTTACCCCTCTTCACACTGTGCCATGCTGCTTTTACCCCAATTCACACTGTGCCATGCTGCTTTTACCCCTCTTCACACTGTGCCATGCTGCTTTTACCCCTTCACACTGTGCCATGCTGGTTTTGCCCCAATTCACACTGTACCATGCTGCTTATACCCCCCTTCACACTGTGCCATGCTGCTTATACCCCTCTTCACACTGTGCCATGCTGCTTATACCCCTTCACACTGTGCCATGCTGCTTTTACCCCTTCACACTGTGCCATGCTGCTTATACCCCTCTTCACACTGTGCCATGCTGCTTATACCCCTCTTCACACTGTGCCATGCTGCTTTTACCCCTCTTCACACTGTGCAATGCTGCTTTTACCCCAATTCACACTGTGTCATGCTGCTTTTACCCCCATTCACACTGTGCCATGCTGCTTTTACCCCTTCACACTGTGCCATGCTGCTTTTACCCCTTCACACTGTGTCATGCTGCTTTTACCCCTCTTCACACTGTGCCATGCTGCTTTTACCCCTCTTCACACTGTGCCATGCTGCTTTTACCCCTCTTCACACTGTGCAATGCTGCTTTTACCCCAATTCACACTGTGTCATGCTGCTTTTACCCCCATTCACACTGTGCCATGCTGCTTTTACCCCTTCACACTGTGTCATGCTGCTTTTACCCCTCTTCACACTGTGCCATGCTGCTTTTACCCCAATTCACACTGTGCCATGCTGCTTTTACCCCTCTTCACACTGTGCCATGCTGCTTTTACCCCTTCACACTGTGCCATGCTGGTTTTGCCCCAATTCACACTGTACCATGCTGCTTATACCCCCCTTCACACTGTGCCATGCTGCTTATACCCCTCTTCACACTGTGCCATGCTGCTTATACCCCTTCACGCTGTGCCATGCTGCTTTTACCCCTTCACACTGTGCCATGCTGCTTTTACCCCTTCACACTGTGCCATGCTGCTTTTACCCCTTCACACTGTGCCATGCTGCTTTTGCTCCCCCCCCCCCCTTTGCTTCCGTTCCTTCACTCACTTTTTCAATCGGCTTCTTTCTTCTCTTTTCTTCTCTTCTTGCCTTCTGTCTTCCTGCTTGCTGGCTCCTCTCTGCGCCGCTCTTCACTGAATGTCGGGAGTGATGAAACTCAGTGCGGACGGAGCAGGGAGGAGGAGTGCCGACGCCGCGAACAGGTGAGTATTTTTTTTACCCTGCTCCCCCCACCAACGAAGAGGTCTCTGGAGCAACCGGTTTGCCGAACTCACCTTAAAATTAGGTATCGGTTCGGGCGATCCGGTGCGAACCGGCTGAATCCCACCACTGCTCCTCACAGGAACCGTGTGCGAGCATCCCAAAAATCTGCCCTTCGGGACTATCATTTATCAGACAAACTGTATAATGTACAAACAGCTAAAGGTGACCGGTTTCAGCTGCCAACAGTTTAAACAAACTTTTTTCAAGAAAATTTCATTTTGAATATAATTTTGTACTGATTACCAAGATTGGAGAACCTCAGGCTGGTTTATCAGGGGGCAAAAATCCTTATTACCATATTGGCTTTTTTCCCCAGAGTAGCCCCGACATGGGGCATTCCAGCGGTCCCTAAATGTGCATTTACTGCGATGTGCAGTGATGTATATTTAGTGGCCTTGCATTGTAATGATGCATAGACCCCCTACTGATAATAAATAGGGATCTTTCATAAATCAGCCCCATATCCATCTCTCCGGAACAGACCTGGCCAACCTGTGGCTTCTAGGTGTTGTGGAACTACAAGCCCCAGCATGCTGTGCCAGTAGATACCCAACTGACAGCTGGCAGGGTATGCTGGGATCACAACAGCCGGCCAGACCTGGTGTAGATGGTTCTCCCAGCGCACCCGCTCCTCACTGCTGAAGTGAGGCTGTGGAGAGTACAGCGTTAGAGGGTGATACCCTCAGTATTATGAGTTAATGGGGGACAGCGTTAGATCCCCAGCACAGACCTCAGCCTGGCTGGGTTGATGAGTTCAGCAGGTCATGTCTGTGATTCTATGGAACAGATAATAATTGTACCAGCTGTAATACACAGCTCACTGGGGACGTGACTTCCTCCTGTACATGAGCTCTGTCTGTCTCACCAAATTCTATCACCACATCGGACTCATGTTCTCCTGCACTAGATTTATAAAAACTCGGTCTGGATTTCATGCCCACAGGATCTTATTTCTCTTATTGCATAACGTTGAAACCTGAAGGTATCATTACCGATGACTCAATACCTGGCTGCAGAACAACTAATGGAAAATACTCAGGAGATAACAGACTGCCCCGTGTAATGACGTATGATGTTACTCACTACCCTCATTTTCATGGCTGGACCAGTACTTGGCCTATTAACTTGCTTAAAATCAGTGGCATTACTGAGGTATGAGGCACTTCCTGTCTTGTGCCTCATGTCTTTTGAATGAGTAGCCTGGAGCCTGGTAGATATCAGTTTAGCCAACACAATGGCTGTTTGTGCTGTATGCAGGAAACACTTTTGGTATGCTATGAGTCTGCAGTGTGATGCCCCCTACTGGTGTGTGTGTGTGTAGGGCAGGTAGTGGAGTATTTGTTATAAATAGATGGAGAGTGCAGGTTGAGTGCCTCAATTGGTGTATTTTTTTTTTTTTAAATAATTGTGTTCTGTCTTCTAAATTTGTGTATTAAATCCTTTGTTATAGAACTGTGAAACCACATAGATTTTCCAGTCACACTTCCCGCTATCAAGTTGTCATATCACCATCTGAACCAAGTGCCCCCCCCCCTATTTACTGACCTGTACTAGATATCCGGAGGCTTATAAGCAATCAGCAACGGTCTGCACATAGTTACTCAGCAATGCTCTGCACATAATTACTGAGCAACGCTCTGCACATAATTACTCAGCAACGCTCTGCTCAGTTACTCAGCAACACTGCACATAATTACTCAGCAACACTCTGCACATAATTACTCAGCAACACTGCACATAATTACTCAGCAACACTCTGCACATAATTACTCAGCAACTCTGCACATAATTACTCAGCAACGCTCTGCACACAGGGCCGTCTTTCCCATTGGGCACGCTGGGCAGAAAAAAAAAAACCCTGCAAAAAAAGAAGAAAATACTTACCGTGCTGTCAGCTGGCGATCCGGCTCCCTCCCTGGTCTCCTCCTCCGTCGCGCTGGCAGTGCATGTCGGGCGTGACGTCATCACGCCCGCCCGACATCCATTGCAGAGCGCGATGGAGGAGACCAGGGAGGGAGACGGATCGCCAGCTGACAGCACGGTAAGTATTTTCTTCTTTTTTTTCAGAGTTTTCTTTTTCCTGCCTCCGGAGGGCCCCCCTGGGCTGCAGGGCCCATATATATAATCATTTTTTTTTTTTTTGTATATATAGGGCAGGGGCGGATCTAGATAATTGGTGTATCGGGGGCGATTTAGGGAGGCGATTTAGGCCCCGCCCCCTTTCTGCCTTCTGATGATGCCGGCGGCTGCACACTATGTGCAGGTCCGTTCTGCAGTGACAGTGTGCTGCCCGAATGCAGCCGGGCAGCACACTGTCACTGCAGAATGGACCTGCACATAATGTGCAGCCATCGGCAGCAAGCCCCTGCTAGGGGGGGCGATCGCCCCGATCGCCCCCCCCCCCCCTGGATCCGCCACTGATATAGGGGCCCCGGTGAACTGCTGTGCCCGGGGGCCCAAGAGGTTCTTAAGAGGGCCCTGTCTGCACATAATTACTCAGCAACGCTTTGCATATAATTACTGAGCAACACTGCACATAATTACTCAGCAACGCTCTGCACATAGTTACTCAGCAACGCTCTGCACATAATTACTCAGCAACACTCTGCTCATAGTTACTGAGCAACACTCTGCACATAATTATTCAGCAACGCTCTGAACATAATTACTGAGCAACACTCTGCACATAATTACTCAGCAACTCTGCACATAATTACTCAGCAACGCTCTGCACATAATTACTCAGCAACACTTTGCACATAATTACTCAGCAACGCTCTGCACATAGTTACTTAGCAACGCTTTGCATATAATTACTCAGCAACGTTCTGCACATAATTACTCAGCAACACTCTGCACATAGTTACTCAACAACGTTCTGCACATAATTACTCAGCAACGCTCTGCACATAGTTACTAAGCAACGTTCTGCACATAATTACTCAGCAACGCTCTGCACATAGTTACTAAGCAACGTTCTGCACATAATAACTCAGCATCGCTCTGCACATAGTTACTTAGCAACGCTTTGCATATAATTACTCAGCAACACTCTGCACATAGTTACTCAACAACGTTCTGCACATAATTACTCAGCAACGCTCTGCACATAGTTACTAAGCAACGTTCTGCACATAATTACTCAGCAACGCTCTGCACATAGTTACTAAGCAACGTTCTGCACATAATTACTCAGCATCGCTCTGCACATAGTTACTTAGCAACGCTTTGCATATAATTACTCAGCAACACTCTGCACATAGTTACTCAACAACGTTCTGCACATAATTACTCAGCAACGCTCTGCACATAGTTACTAAGCAACGTTCTGCACATAATTACTCAGCAACGCTCTGCACATAGTTACTAAGCAACGTTCTGCACATAATTACTCAGCAACGCTCTGCACATAGTTACTAAGCAACGTTCTGCACATAATTACTCAGCAACGTTCTGCACATAGTTACTAAGCAACGTTCTGCACATAATTACTCAGCAACGCTCTGCACATAGTTACTCAGCAACACCAAAGTTTTTTCAGTTATTTACAGCAACTCAAACAGTAAAACCTGTGGACAATTCTCAGATATTCAAAATGTTGTTTCTACCAAAACAACCTGGAACTTGGCTTCTCCCGGTGCCTGTGGGATCCGTGCTGGGACATAGGTAATGACATAGGTAATTAAACCTATAATTGATCCATGACACATCATATATGGACCTGGTGGCAGTGTTATAGTGTGTCTCTTTAATACAAGGCCATAAGAATGGGCAGGCAGGAGAGGCAGCTGTCTGTGTCACACCAAAGTACCAGCTTTTAGAATAATATATTTTTTCCGCTTTGGAGAATTATAGGGAGAACGGGATCTCTGCAGCAGTTCAGCTTTTCCATTTGCAGCCATTAGAAGATGCTGAAGATCTAGACTACAGTATTACGGTGCATGAGATTAGATATCGCTGCATGTACAGATGTCCGTGTTCTTCTGCAGCTGGATTGTAAAAGAGAAAATAGAATGTTTTACAGCCGATGTGTTTCCTGCTCTCCCCTCTGATCCCGTATCCAGTTTCAGCTAAATTCCTATATTGAGGCTGCTTCCCATATAAGCACATTCCATGAATTATATCCACCCATCCATAGGTCCCATACAGAGCCGTCTGTCAGTATGTACACACATGTGCTCTCATACATAGCTGTCAGTATGTACACACATGTGCTCTCATACATAGCCGTCTGTCAGTATGTACACACATGTGCTCTCATACATAGCCGTCTGTCAGTATGTACACACATGTGCTCTCATACATAGCTGTCAGTATGTACACACATGTGCTCTCATACATAGCCGTCTGTCAGTATGTACACACATGTGCTCTCATACATAGCTGTCAGTATGTACACACATGTACTCTCATACATAGCTGTCAGTATGTACACACATGTGCTCTCATACATAGCTGTCAGTATGTAGACACATGTGCTCTCATACATAGCTGTCAGTATGTACACACATGTGCTCTCATACATAGCTGTCAGTATGTACACACATGTGCTCTCATACATAGCTGTCAGTATGTACACACATGTGCTCTCATACATAGCTGTCAGTATGTACACACATGTGCTCTCATACATAGCCGTCTGTCAGTATGTACACACATGTGCTCTCATACATAGCTGTCAGTATGTACACACATGTGCTCTCATACATAGCCGGCTGTCAGTATGTACACACATGTGCTCTCATACATAGCTGTCAGTATGTACATACATGTGCTCTCATACATAGCTGTCAGTATGTACACACATGTGCTCTCATACATAGCTGTCAGTATATACACACATGTGCTCTCATACATAGCTGTCAGTATGTACATACATGTGCTCTCATACATAGCTGTCAGTATGTACACACATGTGCTCTCATACATAGCTGTCAGTATGTACATACATGTGCTCTCATACATAGCTGTCTGTCAGTATGTACACACATGTGCTCTCATACATAGCTGTCAGTATGTACATACATGTGCTCTCATACATAGCTGTCAGTATGTACACACATGTGCTCTCATACATAGCTGTCTGTCAGTATGTACACACATGTGCTCTCATACATAGCCGTCTGTCAGTATGTACACACATGTGCTCTCATACATAGCTGTCAGTATGTACATACATGTGCTCTCATACATAGCTGTCAGTATGTACACACATGTGCTCTCATACATAGCTGTCAGTATGTACACACATGTGCTCTCATACATAGCCGGCTGTCAGTATGTACACACATGTGCTCTCATACATAGCTGTCAGTATGTACATACATGTGCTCTCATGCATAGCTGTCAGTATGTACACACATGTGCTCTCATACATAGCTGTCAGTATGTACACACATGTGCTCTCATACATAGCTGTCAGTATGTACACACATGTGCTCTCATACATAGCCGGCTGTCAGTATGTACACACATGTGCTCTCATACATAGCTGTCAGTATGTACATACATGTGCTCTCATACATAGCTGTCAGTATGTACTAGAGATGGGCGGGTCCGGTTCTCCGAGAACCGAACCCACCCGAACTTTGGGTATCCGAGTACCGAGCTGAGCAGCTCGGTACTCTCCCGCCCATTCCGAATCCAAATCGAGGCCGAACGTCATTGTGACGTTGTCGGATCTCGGGACTCGGTTCTCGCGATACTTCAACTTTATAAATACACGCCTCCACAGCAATCCATCGCCATTTGACAGAGGGAGAGAGCAGGGTGTAGTCATAGGCTAATTAGAGCAGGGACAGAGAATACAATATTGTTCTTGCAATTGCTCTAACCAAAATCGCTAGTGCAGAGAGGAGGATAGAGGTTTATTATTTTTTCTTCATATTTGGCACTCCCCAGCGCTTTTGGGGTGTCCCCCATAATTGTGCATTAATATTTCTGGCTGTCAAAAGTCATATCTGTCAGCAGTATCTACTAAATAATTTGTAGCACACCTCAGTGCTTTTGGGGTGTCCTCCCTAATTGTGCATTAATATTTCTGGCTGTCAAAAGTCATATCTGTCAGCAGTATCTACTAAATAATTTTTAGCACTCCTCAGTGTTTTTGGGGTGTCCTCCCTAATTGTGCATTAATATTTCTGGCTGTCAAAAGTCATATCTGTCAGCAGTATCTACTAAATAATTTTTAGCACTCCTCAGTGTTTTTGGGGTGTCCTCCCTAATTGTGCATTCATATTTCTGGCTGTCAAAAGTCATATCTGTCAGCAGTATCTACTAAATAATTTTTAGCACTCCTCAGTGTTTTTGGGGTGTCCTCCCTAATTGTGCATTAATATTTCTGGCTGTCAAAAGTCATATCTGTCAGCAGTATCTACTAAATAATTTTTAGCACTCCTCAGTGTTTTTGGGGTGTCCTCCCTAATTGTGCATTAATATTTCTGGCTGTCAAAAGTCATATCTGTCAGCAGTATCTACTAAATAATTTTTAGCACTCCTCAGTGTTTTTGGGGTGTCCTCCCTAATTGTGCATTAATATTTCTGGCTGTCAAAAGTCATATCTGTCAGCAGTATCTACTAAATAATTTTTAGCACTCCTCAGTGTTTTTGGGGTGTCCTCCCTAATTGTGCATTAATATTTCTGGCTGTCAAAAGTCATATCTGTCAGCAGTATCTACTAAATAATTTTTAGCACTCCTCAGTGTTTTTGGGGTGTCCTCCCTAATTGTGCATTAATATTTCTGGCTGTCAAAAGTCATATCTGTCAGCAGTATCTACTAAATAATTTTTAGCACTCCTCAGTGTTTTTGGGGTGTCCTCCCTAATTGTGCATTAATATTTCTGGCTGTCAAAAGTCATATCTGTCAGCAGTATCTACTAAATAATTTTTAGCACTCCTCAGTGTTTTTGGGGTGTCCTCCCTAATTGTGCATTAATATTTCTGGCTGTCAAAAGTCATAACTGTCAGCAGAATCTACTAAATAATTTTTAGCACTCCCCAGTGGTTTGCGCTCAGAATGGATTCAAAGCAGTCCACATATGATCTAAATGAGCAACCAGGTTCTGTCACCAGTCCTGATGTTAGTGTTCCCAGTAGAACAACTAATGGAAAATACTCAGGAGATAACAGACTGCCCCGTGTAATGACGTATGATGTTACTCACTACCCTCATTTTCATGGCTGGACCAGTACTTGGCCTATTAACTTGCTTAAAATCAGTGGCATTACTGAGGTATGAGGCACTTCCTGTCTTGTGCCTCATGTCTTTTGAATGAGTAGCCTGGAGCCTGGTAGATATCAGTTTAGCCAACACAATGGCTGTTTGTGCTGTATGCAGGAAACACTTTTGGTATGCTATGAGTCTGCAGTGTGATGCCCCCTACTGGTGTGTGTGTGTGTAGGGCAGGTAGTGGAGTATTTGTTATAAATAGATGGAGAGTGCAGGTTGAGTGCCTCAATTGGTGTATTTTTTTTTTTTAAAATAATTGTGTTCTGTCTTCTAAACTTGTGTATTAAATCCTTTGTTATAGAACTGTGAAACCACATAGATTTTCCAGTCACACTTCCCGCTATCAAGTTGTCATATCACCATCTGAACCAAGTGCCCCCCCCCCCTATTTACTGACCTGTACTAGATATCCGGAGGCTTATAAGCAATCAGCAACGGTCTGCACATAGTTACTCAGCAATGCTCTGCACATAATTACTGAGCAACGCTCTGCACATAATTACTCAGCAACGCTCTGCTCAGTTACTCAGCAACACTGCACATAATTACTCAGCAACACTCTGCACATAATTACTCAGCAACACTGCACATAATTACTCAGCAACACTCTGCACATAATTACTCAGCAACTCTGCACATAATTACTCAGCAACGCTCTGCACACAGGGCCGTCTTTCCCATTGGGCACGCTGGGCAGAAAAAAAAAAACCCTGCAAAAAAAGAAGAAAATACTTACCGTGCTGTCAGCTGGCGATCCGGCTCCCTCCCTGGTCTCCTCCTCCGTCGCGCTGGCAGTGCATGTCGGGCGTGACGTCATCACGCCCGCCCGACATCCATTGCAGAGCGCGATGGAGGAGACCAGGGAGGGAGACGGATCGCCAGCTGACAGCACGGTAAGTATTTTCTTCTTTTTTTTCAGAGTTTTCTTTTTCCTGCCTCCGGAGGGCCCCCCTGGGCTGCAGGGCCCATATATATAATCATTTTTTTTTTTTTTTGTATATATAGGGCAGGGGCGGATCTAGATAATTGGTGTATCGGGGGCGATTTAGGGAGGCGATTTAGGCCCCGCCCCCTTTCTGCCTTCTGATGATGCCGGCGGCTGCACACTATGTGCAGGTCCGTTTTGCAGTGACAGTGTGCTGCCCGAATGCAGCCGGGCAGCACACTGTCACTGCAGAATGGACCTGCACATAATGTGCAGCCATCGGCAGCAAGCCCCTGCTAGGGGGGGCGATCGCCCCGATCGCCCCCCCCCCCCCCCCCCCCTGGATCCGCCACTGATATAGGGGCCCCGGTGAACTGCTGTGCCCGGGGGCCCAAGAGGTTCTTAAGAGGGCCCTGTCTGCACATAATTACTCAGCAACGCTTTGCATATAATTACTGAGCAACACTGCACATAATTACTCAGCAACGCTCTGCACATAGTTACTCAGCAACGCTCTGCACATAATTACTCAGCAACACTCTGCTCATAGTTACTGAGCAACACTCTGCACATAATTATTCAGCAACGCTCTGAACATAATTACTGAGCAACACTCTGCACATAATTACTCAGCAACTCTGCACATAATTACTCAGCAACGCTCTGCACATAATTACTCAGCAACACTTTGCACATAATTACTCAGCAACGCTCTGCACATAGTTACTTAGCAACGCTTTGCATATAATTACTCAGCAACGTTCTGCACATAATTACTCAGCAACACTCTGCACATAGTTACTCAACAACGTTCTGCACATAATTACTCAGCAACGCTCTGCACATAGTTACTAAGCAACGTTCTGCACATAATTACTCAGCAACGCTCTGCACATAGTTACTAAGCAACGTTCTGCACATAATAACTCAGCATCGCTCTGCACATAGTTACTTAGCAACGCTTTGCATATAATTACTCAGCAACACTCTGCACATAGTTACTCAACAACGTTCTGCACATAATTACTCAGCAACGCTCTGCACATAGTTACTAAGCAACGTTCTGCACATAATTACTCAGCAACGCTCTGCACATAGTTACTAAGCAACGTTCTGCACATAATTACTCAGCATCGTTCTGCACATAGTTACTTAGCAACGCTTTGCATATAATTACTCAGCAACACTCTGCACATAGTTACTCAACAACGTTCTGCACATAATTACTCAGCAACGCTCTGCACATAGTTACTAAGCAACGTTCTGCACATAATTACTCAGCAACGCTCTGCACATAGTTACTAAGCAACGTTCTGCACATAATTACTCAGCAACGCTCTGCACATAGTTACTAAGCAACGTTCTGCACATAATTACTCAGCAACGTTCTGCACATAGTTACTAAGCAACGTTCTGCACATAATTACTCAGCAACGCTCTGCACATAGTTACTCAGCAACACCAAAGTTTTTTCAGTTATTTACAGCAACTCAAACAGTAAAACCTGTGGACAATTCTCAGATATTCAAAATGTTGTTTCTACCAAAACAACCTGGAACTTGGCTTCTCCCGGTGCCTGTGGGATCCGTGCTGGGACATAGGTAATGACATAGGTAATTAAACCTATAATTGATCCATGACACATCATATATGGACCTGGTGGCAGTGTTATAGTGTGTCTCTTTAATACAAGGCCATAAGAATGGGCAGGCAGGAGAGGCAGCTGTCTGTGTCACACCAAAGTACCAGCTTTTAGAATAATATATTTTTTCCGCTTTGGAGAATTATAGGGAGAACGGGATCTCTGCAGCAGTTCAGCTTTTCCATTTGCAGCCATTAGAAGATGCTGAAGATCTAGACTACAGTATTACGGTGCATGAGATTAGATATCGCTGCATGTACAGATGTCCGTGTTCTTCTGCAGCTGGATTGTAAAAGAGAAAATAGAATGTTTTACAGCCGATGTGTTTCCTGCTCTCCCCTCTGATCCCGTATCCAGTTTCAGCTAAATTCCTATATTGAGGCTGCTTCCTATATAAGCACATTCCATGAATTATATCCACCCATCCATAGGTCCCATACAGAGCCGTCTGTCAGTATGTACACACATGTGCTCTCATACATAGCTGTCAGTATGTACACACATGTGCTCTCATACATAGCCGTCTGTCAGTATGTACACACATGTGCTCTCATACATAGCCGTCTGTCAGTATGTACACACATGTGCTCTCATACATAGCTGTCAGTATGTACACACATGTGCTCTCATACATAGCCGTCTGTCAGTATGTACACACATGTGCTCTCATACATAGCTGTCAGTATGTACACACATGTACTCTCATACATAGCTGTCAGTATGTACACACATGTGCTCTCATACATAGCTGTCAGTATGTAGACACATGTGCTCTCATACATAGCTGTCAGTATGTACACACATGTGCTCTCATACATAGCTGTCAGTATGTACACACATGTGCTCTCATACATAGCTGTCAGTATGTACACACATGTGCTCTCATACATAGCTGTCAGTATGTACACACATGTGCTCTCATACATAGCCGTCTGTCAGTATGTACACACATGTGCTCTCATACATAGCTGTCAGTATGTACACACATGTGCTCTCATACATAGCTGGCTGTCAGTATGTACACACATGTGCTCTCATACATAGCTGTCAGTATGTACATACATGTGCTCTCATACATAGCTGTCAGTATGTACACACATGTGCTCTCATACATAGCTGTCAGTATATACACACATGTGCTCTCATACATAGCTGTCAGTATGTACATACATGTGCTCTCATACATAGCTGTCAGTATGTACACACATGTGCTCTCATACATAGCTGTCAGTATGTACATACATGTGCTCTCATACATAGCTGTCTGTCAGTATGTACACACATGTGCTCTCATACATAGCTGTCAGTATGTACATACATGTGCTCTCATACATAGCTGTCAGTATGTACACACATGTGCTCTCATACATAGCTGTCTGTCAGTATGTACACACATGTGCTCTCATACATAGCCGTCTGTCAGTATGTACACACATGTGCTCTCATACATAGCTGTCAGTATGTACATACATGTGCTCTCATACATAGCTGTCAGTATGTACACACATGTGCTCTCATACATAGCTGTCAGTATGTACACACATGTGCTCTCATACATAGCCGGCTGTCAGTATGTACACACATGTGCTCTCATACATAGCTGTCAGTATGTACATACATGTGCTCTCATGCATAGCTGTCAGTATGTACACACATGTGCTCTCATACATAGCTGTCAGTATGTACACACATGTGCTCTCATACATAGCTGTCAGTATGTACACACATGTGCTCTCATACATAGCCGGCTGTCAGTATGTACACACATGTGCTCTCATACATAGCTGTCAGTATGTACATACATGTGCTCTCATACATAGCTGTCAGTATGTACTAGAGATGGGCGGGTCCGGTTCTCCGAGAACCGAACCCACCCGAACTTTGGGTATCCGAGTACCGAGCTGAGCAGCTCGGTACTCTCCCGCCCATTCCGAATCCAAATCGAGGCCGAACGTCATTGTGACGTTGTCGGATCTCGGGACTCGGTTCTCGCGATACTTCAACTTTATAAATACACGCCTCCACAGCAATCCATCGCCATTTGACAGAGGGAGAGAGCAGGGTGTAGTCATAGGCTAATTAGAGCAGGGACAGAGAATACAATATTGTTCTTGCAATTGCTCTAACCAAAATCGCTAGTGCAGAGAGGAGGATAGAGGTTTATTATTTTTTCTTCATATTTGGCACTCCCCAGCGCTTTTGGGGTGTCCCCCATAATTGTGCATTAATATTTCTGGCTGTCAAAAGTCATATCTGTCAGCAGTATCTACTAAATAATTTGTAGCACACCTCAGTGCTTTTGGGGTGTCCTCCCTAATTGTGCATTAATATTTCTGGCTGTCAAAAGTCATATCTGTCAGCAGTATCTACTAAATAATTTTTAGCACTCCTCAGTGTTTTTGGGGTGTCCTCCCTAATTGTGCATTAATATTTCTGGCTGTCAAAAGTCATATCTGTCAGCAGTATCTACTAAATAATTTTTAGCACTCCTCAGTGTTTTTGGGGTGTCCTCCCTAATTGTGCATTAATATTTCTGGCTGTCAAAAGTCATATCTGTCAGCAGTATCTACTAAATAATTTTTAGCACTCCTCAGTGTTTTTGGGGTGTCCTCCCTAATTGTGCATTAATATTTCTGGCTGTCAAAAGTCATATCTGTCAGCAGTATCTACTAAATAATTTTTAGCACTCCTCAGTGTTTTTGGGGTGTCCTCCCTAATTGTGCATTAATATTTCTGGCTGTCAAAAGTCATATCTGTCAGCAGTATCTACTAAATAATTTTTAGCACTCCTCAGTGTTTTTGGGGTGTCCTCCCTAATTGTGCATTAATATTTCTGGCTGTCAAAAGTCATATCTGTCAGCAGTATCTACTAAATAATTTTTAGCACTCCTCAGTGTTTTTGGGGTGTCCTCCCTAATTGTGCATTAATATTTCTGGCTGTCAAAAGTCATATCTGTCAGCAGTATCTACTAAATAATTTTTAGCACTCCTCAGTGTTTTTGGGGTGTCCTCCCTAATTGTGCATTAATATTTCTGGCTGTCAAAAGTCATATCTGTCAGCAGTATCTACTAAATAATTTTTAGCACTCCTCAGTGTTTTTGGGGTGTCCTCCCTAATTGTGCATTAATATTTCTGGCTGTCAAAAGTCATATCTGTCAGCAGTATCTACTAAATAATTTTTAGCACTCCTCAGTGTTTTTGGGGTGTCCTCCCTAATTGTGCATTAATATTTCTGGCTGTCAAAAGTCATAACTGTCAGCAGAATCTACTAAATAATTTTTAGCACTCCCCAGTGGTTTGCGCTCAGAATGGATTCAAAGCAGTCCACATATGATCTAAATGAGCAACCAGGTTCTGTCACCAGTCCTGATGTTAGTGTTCCCAGTACGTCATCTGGCCAAGGCGATGTCAAACAACAGAGTGTTTTCAAATTAGTGCAAAAAACAAAAACCAAAAAAAAATTTACTGTATTGAAGCGAAAAAGAAGTGTAACTGAGCAAAAGTTAAGTGACGATAAAAAAAAAATTGCAAGCATGCCATTCTACACACGCAGTGGCAAAGAGAGAATGAGGCCTTCACCTTTGGCTATTAGTGGCAGATCCCAAAAAGTTACCCAGCCTACAATTGGTGCACAACTACTGTTACGCGTCAAAGCTGAGCTGCAAGATAACAGTGAGGCATTACAGGAGAATATTTGCTCTGATTCACAAATGACAACAATCCCTGTGGAGAGTCCATCCAACAGTGGGATGTCTAATCGTGAGCATTCTGCTGATGTGTGCCTTAATAGCCCGAGTGTAGCCGGTGATACCCAAATTGAGGATGCCACTTTGGAATTAGAAGAGGATGAGGGGGAGATTTGTGTAGGCGACGAGGGCGCTAATGAGGATGTTGATGAGGATGAGGTTGTTTGTGTAAGTCCTGCACCAGTGGCAGCAGTTCTGGCACATGACAAGAAAAAGGCCATTGTCATGCCTGGGCATAAAACAAAAAAATCCACTTCTTATGTGTGGAATTATTTCTACCCAAATCCAGACAACAATTGTATAGCCATTTGTAGTGTATGTGAAGCCACAGTCAGTCGAGGGAGGGACCTTAACCATCTTGGAACCTCGTCTATGTTACGCCATTTAACGAGAGTTCATGGCAAAGTGTTGGGAAAAGCTGAAAGTTCTTCCCAAAAGAATACAAGCACTCCCTCATCAGCTAAGACCCTCCGCTCACCGACATACCGACGGCTACAAAATACACCCACCACACCACCTAGAGAGACAGAGTGACCCCAAACTGTCTTTCTCCATGTCAATTAATATTGTACAGTCTATAATGGCTGAATTTTTTAGTATTTTATACAAGTGGAGGGGGGCCTAGAGAGACAGAGTGACCCCAAACTGTCTTTCTCCATGTCAATTAATATTGTACAGTCTATAATGGCTGAATTTTTTGGTATTTTATACAAGTGGAGGGGGGCCTTGAGAGACAGAAACCAAACTGGCTTTCTCCATGTCAATTAATATTGTACAGTCTATAATGGCTGAATTTTTTGGTATTTTATACAAGTGGAGGGGGGCCTTGAGAGACAGAAACCAAACTGGCTTTTTCCATTTCTTTACATATTTAACTATAAGTGTAGGGTGTAATATACATTCAAAGACGATGGCTGCATTGCCAATATGCATAGATGGAGAGGAAGACAATCTGTTTTGTGTGTAGAATAGGCCTACCAACGAAGAATTAAACTGTTTTTTTGGATGATTTATTACCTCAACAATTAGATTACTTTTCTCTAAAACAGTTGGAGCACTAAATTGGGTTAATTTAGGCCCAAAAACATGGATTTTCCCAAAAAATAGCAAAACAAAACCAAACAAAACCAAAACCAAAACCAAAACACGCAATGGAGGTTTTGCAAAACCAAAACCAAAACCAAAACACGACGGTAATCCAGATCCAAAACCGAATCCAAAACCAAAACACGGGGGTCAGTGACCATCTCTAGTATGTACACACATGTGCTCTCATACATAGCTGTCAGTATGTACACACATGTGCTCTCATACATAGCCGTCTGTCAGTATGTACACACATGTGCTCTCATGCATAGCTGTCAGTATGTACACACATGTGCTCTCATACATAGCTGTCAGTATGTACACACATGTGCTCTCATACATAGCTGTCAGTATGTACACACATGTGCTCTCATACATAGCCGGCTGTCAGTATGTACACACATGTGCTCTCATACATAGCTGTCAGTATGTACATACATGTGCTCTCATACATAGCTGTCAGTATGTACACACATGTGCTCTCATACATAGCTGTCAGTATGTACACACATGTGCTCTCATACATAGTCGTCTGTCAGTATGTACTAGAGATGGGCGGGTCCGGTTCTCCGAGAACCGAACCCACCCGAACTTTGGGTATCCGAGTACCGAGCTGAGCAGCTCGGTACTCTCCCGCCCATTCCGAATCCAAATCGAGGCCGAACGTCATTGTGACGTCGTCGGATCTCGGGACTCGGTTCTCGCGATACTTCAACTTTATAAATACACGCCTCCACAGCAATCCATCGCCATTTGACAGAGGGAGAGAGCAGGGTGTAGTCATAGGCTAATTAGAGCAGGGACAGAGAATACAATATTGTTCTTGCAATTGCTCTAACCAAAATCGCTAGTGCAGAGAGGAGGATAGAGGTTTATTATTTTTTCTTCATATTTGGCACTCCCCAGCGCTTTTGGGGTGTCCCCCATAATTGTGCATTAATATTTCTGGCTGTCAAAAGTCATATCTGTCAGCAGTATCTACTAAATAATTTTTAGCACTCCTCAGTGTTTTTGGGGTGTCCTCCCTAATTGTGCATTAATATTTCTGGCTGTCAAAAGTCATATCTGTCAGCAGTATCTACTAAATAATTTTTAGCACTCCTCAGTGTTTTTGGGGTGTCCTCCCTAATTGTGCATTAATATTTCTGGCTGTCAAAAGTCATATCTGTCAGCAGTATCTACTAAATAATTTTTAGCACTCCTCAGTGTTTTTGGGGTGTCCTCCCTAATTGTGCATTAATATTTCTGGCTGTCAAAAGTCATATCTGTCAGCAGTATCTACTAAATAATTTTTAGCACTCCTCAGTGTTTTTGGGGTGTCCTCCCTAATTGTGCATTAATATTTCTGGCTGTCAAAAGTCATATCTGTCAGCAGTATCTACTAAATAATTTTTAGCACTCCTCAGTGTTTTTGG
Organism: Mixophyes australis; assembly: GCA_036250195.1. Classification (NCBI taxonomy): domain Eukaryota; kingdom Metazoa; phylum Chordata; class Amphibia; order Anura; family Limnodynastidae; genus Mixophyes; species Mixophyes australis. Next base: position 498,773,755 of record JAVHZZ010000001.1, read on the forward strand.
GGTGTCCTCCCTAATTGTGCATTAATATTTCTGGCTGTCAAAAGTCATATCTGTCAGCAGTATCTACTAAATAATTTTTAGCACTCCTCAGTGCTTTTGGGGTGTCCTCCCTAATTGTGCATTAATATTTCTGGCTGTCAAAAGTCATAACTGTCAGCAGAATCTACTAAATAATTTTTAGCACTCCTCAGTGTTTTTGGGGTGTCCTCCCTAATTGTGCATTAATATTTCTGGCTGTCAAAAGTCATATCTGTCAGCAGTATCTACTAAATAATTTTTAGCACTCCTCAGTGTTTTTGGGGTGTCCTCCCTAATTGTGCATTAATATTTCTGGCTGTCAAAAGTCATATCTGTCAGCAGTATCTACTAAATAATTTTTAGCACTCCTCAGTGTTTTTGGGGTGTCCTCCCTAATTGTGCATTAATATTTCTGGCTGTCAAAAGTCATATCTGTCAGCAGTATCTACTAAATAATTTTTAGCACTCCTCAGTGTTTTTGGGGTGTCCTCCCTAATTGTGCATTAATATTTCTGGCTGTCAAAAGTCATATCTGTCAGCAGTATCTACTAAATAATTTTTAGCACTCCTCAGTGCTTTTGGGGTGTCCTCCCTAATTGTGCATTAATATTTCTGGCTGTCAAAAGTCATAACTGTCAGCAGAATCTACTAAATAATTTTTAGCACTCCTCAGTGCTTTTGGGGTGTCCTCCCTAATTGTGCATTAATATTTATGGCTGTCAAAAGTCATATCTGTCAGCAGTATCTACTAAATAATTTTTAGCACTCCCCAGTGGTTTGCGCTCAGAATGGATTCAAAGCAGTCCACATATGATCTGAATGAGCAACCAGGTTCTGTCACCAGTCCTGATGTTAGTGTTCCCAGTACGTCATCTGGCCAAGGCGATGTCAAACAACAGAGTGTTTTCAAATTAGTGCAAAAAACAAAAACCCAAAAAAAATTTACTGTATTGAAGCGAAAAAGAAGTGTAACTGAGCAAAAGTTAAGTGACGATAAAAAAAAAATTGCAAGCATGCCATACACACGCAGTGGCAAAGAGAGAATGAGGCCTTCACCTTTGGCTATTAGTGGCAGATCCCAAAAAGTTACCCAGCCTACAATTGGTGCACAACTACTGTTACGCGTCAAAGCCGAGCTGCAAGATAACAGTGAGGCATTACAGGAGAATATTTGCTCTGATTCACAAATGACAACAATCCCTGTGGAGAGTCCATCCAACAGTGGGATGTCTAATCGTGAGCATTCTGCTGATGTGTGCCTTAATAGCCCGAGTGTAGCCGGTGATACCCAAATTGAGGATGCCACTTTGGAATTAGAAGAGGATGAGGGGGAGATTTGTGTAGGCGACGAGGGCGCTAATGATGATGTTGATGATTATGATGCAGACAGATACCAAATTGCCTTTCTCAATTTCTATTTATATTCTAGATTATATAACGGCTGAATAGTTTTCTATTTTACTCCTAGTGGAGAGAGGATCTGATGCAGACAGATACCAAACTGCCTTTGTCCATTTCAATTTATATTGTACAGTATATAACGGCTGAATTTATTAGTATTTTATACAAGTTGAGGGGGGCCTAGAGAGACAGAAACCAAACTGGCTTTCTCCATGTCAATTAATATTGTACAGTCTATAATGGCTGAATTTTTTGTTTTTTTAAAAAAGTGGAGGGGGCCTATAGAGACAGAAAGCAAACTGTCTTTTTCCATTTCTTTACATATTTAACTTTAAGTGTAGGGTGTAATATAGATTCAAAGACGATGGCTGCATTGCCAATATGCATAGATGGAGAGGAAGACAATCTGTTTTGTGTGTAGAATAAATGAAGGCCTACCAACGAAGAATTAAACAGTTTTTTTGGATGATTTATTACCTCAACAATTAGATTACTTATCTCTAAAACAGTTGGAGCACTAAATTGGGTTATTTTAGGCACAAAAACATGTATTTTCCAACAAAATAGCAAAACAAAACCAAACAAAACCAAAACCAAAACCAAAACACGCAATGGCGGTTTTGCAAAACCAAAACCAAAACCAAAACACGACGGTAATCCAGATCCAAAACCGAATCCAAAACCAAAACACGGGGGTCAGTGACCATCTCTAGTATGTACACACATGTGCTCTCATACATAGCTGTCAGCAGGGCCGGACTGGCCATCTGGCACTTCTGGCAAATGCCAGAAGGGCCGATGGCTATATGGGCCGGCCCAACTCCCCCTGTCTTCTTGGTGGCTGGTGGTTCCAGGAACCAGCCACCTCTGCTGCGCGCTCCCCAGCTCCCTTCCCCGTTATGCTGTGCAGCCAGTTACACTGGTGAGTTTCCTGTTTTTTTTCTAATTTGCTTTTTTTTTTACTGAAGAGGGGGGGGTGCCGCGATTTTCGGGCGGGGGTGCCCGCGATTTTCGGAGGGGGGGTGGTCGCGGGGGTGCCGCGATTTTCGGGGGGGGGGGGGTCGCGGGGGTGAGAGCCAGGGGGTGCTGGGAAAGGGGGTGAGAGCCAAGGGGTGCTAGGAGAGTGGGTGAGAGCCAGGGGGTGCTGGGAGAGGGGGTGAGAGAGCCGAAGGGGGTGCTGGGAAAGGGGATGAGAGCCAGGGGGTGCTGGGAGAGGGGGTGAGAGAGCCGAAGGGGGTGCTGAGAAAGGAGGTGAGAGCCGAAGGGGGTGCTGGGAAAGGGGGTGAGAGCCAGGGGGTGCTGGGAGAGGGGGTGAGAGAGCCAAAGGGGGTGCTGGGAAAGGGGGTGAGAGAGCGGAAGGGGGTGCTGGGAAAGGGGGTGAGAGAGCGGAAGGGGGTGCTGGGAGAGGGGGTGAGAGAGCCGAAGATGGTGCTGGGAGAGGGGGTGAGAGAGCCAAAGGGGGTGCTGGGAAAGGGGATGAGAGCCAGGGGGTGCTGGGAGAGGGGGTGAGAGAGCCAAAGGGGGTGCTGGGAAAGGAGGTGAGAGAGCCAAAGGGGGTGAGAGCCAGGGGGTGCTAGGAGAGGGGGTGAGAGAGCGGAAGGGAGTGCTGGGAAAGGGGATGAGAGAGCCGAAGGGGGTGCTGGGAAAGGAGGTGAGAGAGCCAAAGGGGGTGCTGGGAAAGGGGGTGAGAGCCAGGGGGTGCTGGGAGAGGGGGTGAGAGAGCCAAAGGGGAAGGGGGTTCTGGGAGAGGGGGTGAGAGAGCCAGGGTGGTAGGGGGTGCAGGAAGAGGAGTGAGAGAGCCGGGGGGTAGAGGGTGCAGGAAGACGTGTGAGAGAGCCAGGGGAGTAGGTGGTACAGGAAGATGTGTGAGAGCCAGCGGAGAAGGTGGTGCAGGGGGTTAAGTGAGAGGGACAAAGGAGAAGATGGTGCAGGGGCATAGGTAAAAGAAAGTGTAAAGGGAGAGACATCTTAAGAATGGGAATGTCAGGGATGCAGCCATCATAAAACACAAGTAGTAATGAAGAATTGAAATGCACAGAGGGGACAAGTGTTAAAAAAAAAAAAAAAAAACAAGCCTTCATACGCCATTCACCTATATTTTCTATACCCCCACTCCTAAATTTCTGCTTTGACCACTGCCCTCTATTCCTGCTCCCGACTGCCTGTGTGAGCTGACAGCTGCTGATCCCTCCTCGTCCAGCGCGCCCTCTAGGAACAGAACACAGGATGCCATAATCAGGTAAGTTCATATATTTTCTCGTGTGCAATATGTTTTTAACCATCCTTTCTTGAACTGGGGACACTACAGCGTATCCAATAATGTTTAACACTATGTATTGCTCATTATTGCGCTGTAAAGTTTTTTGCATATTTATCTGTACAGAGATTTTTAATTAAGAGGAAAAAACATTGCTTGTCATAAATTTTATCTGTAATTGTGTCAATATATCTCTTTTTGTTTGCATTGTAAATGATGTATTAAGCTGCTCTTGGGAGACTCACACTCAGTATCTGATATGCTGTACCAATTTTTATTTGTGAATGAGTTTTTATCTGAGCTTTACTAATGATTTGGGGGCACTACTATGCCATAATATGATTTGTGGGCACTTCTGCATGACCGAATATGTATTGAGGGTACTACTATGTGGCATAATATGACCGTGGGGCACTACGATGTGGCATAATATGAACTGGGCACACTACGGTGTGGCATCATATGAACTTCTGCCAAAGGCAAGTCTTTCATTGTTGAATATGATGGGAGCCCAAAGAAGTTGCTGTATCGGGGCCCAAAATTCCTCTTGTCAGCCCTGCCTGTGAGTCAAGGGGGTAGACGCCTCCAGGTAAATAATCTAGATGTTTCCTATCTAATCAAACTGATGGATCACATCCAATTATTTCTCACCCACCTCCTCTATCCCCCTTAATTTATATACTGTGTTATTTAAAATGAATAGAAAAGACGCATATCCAATTACTGTAGTAAAACAAAAATATTTTTCTGAGACATTTTGCTGTAGATGGAAATACTTTTAATGCGGCCGTGTGCGTTCAACTGATCATTCAATAGTTATGTTTTTTTTTAGATATATGTTAGTTTTATTTCATGTGGAATGATTCATGAAAATTCTGCCATTACTATTTAATTAAGGGAATAGGGAACCTGTTACCTATATGTGTGTGTAAGTACTCTGTTCGTTGTTGCTATTTTGTGGGAGATTTGAAAAAAGCAAAACATTGTTTCCTACAGTGGCGTCTGTATAATTGGTGGTATTGCTGTAGTATGGGGTGGCGTGCTGGTGGCAATGTTGTAGTGTGTTTGGTGCTTAGTATTGCTAATAAGTAGGAGAGGGTATTGCTATAATGTGGGGGGTGACGCTGGACGCTGTAATGTGGGGGGTGATGCCGGTTGCTGTAATGTGGGGGGTGATGCCGGTTGCTGTAATGTGGGGGGTGATGCTGGATGCTGTAATGTGGGCGGTCATGCTGGACGCTGTAATGTGGGGGGTGATGCTGGATGCTGTAATGTGGGGGGTGATGCCGGTTGCTGTAATGTGGGGGTGATGCTGGATGCTGTAATGTGGGGGGTGATGCCGGTTGCTGTAATGTGGGGGTGATTGATGTAGTATGAGTGTGTGTGGGGGGTTATTTATTGCTGTAATTTGGGTACTAATAATGTATTGTCATGGTGTTTATTGATGTAATTGGGGTGCTAATAATGTAATGTTGAGCGTCATTAGGAGAAATAAATACCCCCCCCCCCCCCACACACACACACTCATACTACATCATGTTGTACTGCGCCAGCATCAGTGTGCAACAATATAGTGCATGGAGCCCACAACACGTGGGCCTGTGAGCTTTAAATGCCAGGGCTGATTTTTAGTCCCAGTCCGGCCCTGGCTGTCAGTATGTACACACATGTACTCTCATACATAGCTGTCAGTATGTACACACATGTCCTCTTATACATAGCTGTCAGTATGTACACACATGTGCTCTCATACATAGCCGTCTGTCAGTATGTACACACATGTGCTCTCATACATAGCTGTCAGTATGTACACACATGTGCTCTCATACATAGCTGTCAGTATGTACACACATGTACTCTCATACATAGCTGTCAGTATGTACACACATGTACTCCCATACATAGCCGTCTGTCAGTATGTACACATATGTACTCTCATACATAGCTGTCTGTCAGTATGTACACACATGTGCTCTCATACATAGCTATCAGTATGTACACACATGTACGCTCATACATAGCTGTTTGTCAGTATGTACACACATGTGCTCTCATACATAGCTGTCAGTATGTACACACATGTGCTCTCATACATAGCTGTCAGTATGTACACACATGTGCTCTCATACATAGCTGTCAGTATGTACACACATGTGCTCTCATACATAGCTGTCAGTATGTACACACATGTGCTCTCATACATAGCTGTCAGTATGTACACACATGTGCTCTCATACATAGCTGTCAGTATGTACACACATGTGCTCTCATACATAGCTGTCAGTATGTACACACATGTGCTCTCATACATAGCTGTCAGTATGTACACACATGTGCTCTCATACATAGCTGTCAGTATGTACACACATGTGCTCTCATACATAGCTGTCAGTATGTACACACATGTGATCTCATACATAGCTGTCAGTATGTACGCACATGTGCTCTCATACATAGCTGTCAGTATGTACACACATGTGCTCTCATACATAGCTGTCTGTCAGTATGTACACACATGTGCTCTCATACATAGCTGTCAGTATGTACACACATGTGCTCTCATACATAGCTGTCAGTATGTACACACATGTGCTCTCATACATAGCTGTCAGTATGTACACACATGTGCTCTCATACATAGCTGTCAGTATGTACACACATGTGCTCTCATACATAGCTGTCAGTATGTACACACATGTGCTCTCATACATAGCTGTCAGTATGTACGCACATGTGCTCTCATACATAGCTGTCAGTATGTACGCACATGTGCTCTCATACATAGCTGTCAGTATGTACGCACATGTGCTCTCATACATAGCTGTCTGTCAGTATGTACACACATGTGCTCTCATACATAGCTGTCAGTATGTACACACATGTGCTCTCATACATAGCTGTCAGTATGTACACACATGTGCTCTCATACATAGCTGTCAGTATGTACACACATGTGCTCTCATACATAGCCGTCTGTCAGTATGTACACACATGTGCTCTCATACATAGCTGTCAGTATGTACACACATGTGCTCTCATACATAGCTGTCAGTATGTACACACATGTGCTCTCATACATAGCTGTCAGTATGTATGTACACACATGTACTCTCATACATAGCTGTCTGTCAGTATGTACACACATGTGCTCTCATACATAGCTGTCAGTATGTACACACATGTGCTCTCATACATAGCTGTCAGTATGTACACACATGTACTCTCATACATAGCTGTCAGTATGTACACACATGTGCTCTCATACATAGCTGTCTGTCAGTATGTACACACATGTGCTCTCATACATAGCTGTCAGTATGTACACACATGTGGTCTCATACATAGCTGTCAGTATGTACACACATGTACTCTCATACATAGCTGTCAGTATGTACACACATGTGCTCTCATACATAGCTGTCAGTATGTACACACATGTGCTCTCATACATAGCTGTCTGTCAGTATGTACACACATGTGCTCTCATACATAGCCGGCTGTCAGTATGTACACACATGTGCTCTCATACATAGCTGTCAGTATGTACACACATGTGCTCTCATACATAGCTGTCAATATGTACACACATGTGCTCTCATACATAGCTGTCAGTATGTACACACATGTGCTCTTATACATAGCTGTCAGTATGTACACACATGTGCTCTCATACATAGCTGTCTGTATGTACACACATGTGCTCTCATACATAGCTGTCAGTATGTACACATATGTGCTCTCATACATAGGTCACCATACATAGCCGTCAGTCACTATACACACAAACATTTTATACATGGGTCACCATACATAGTCTATTCACAAATTAGCACATGTTGCCATCCATCTATTAGCCAGCTCAGCTAACTTATCCATCCACCCTCATTAGTATACATATACACCCAATCACCGATCAGCACACCTACCCATCCAGACACAGATCATTACACCTACTCATCCAGTCACAGATCATTACATCTACCCATCCAGTCACAGATCATTACATCTACCCATCCAGTCACAGATCATTAGATCTACCCATCCAGTCACAGATCATTACACCTACTCATCCAGTCACAGATCATTACATCTACCCACCCAGTCACAGATCATTACATCTACCCACCCAGTCACAGATCATTACATCTACCCACCCAGTCACAGATCATTACATCTACCCATCCAGTCACAGATCATTACATCTACCCACCCAGTCACAGATCATTACACCTACTCATCCAGTCACAGATCATTACACCTACTCATCCAGTCACAGATCATTACATCTAACCACCAAGTTACAGACCATTACACCTTCCCATCCACCTCCAGATCCGTACACCTTTTCATCCAGTCACAGATCATTACATCTACCCACCCAGTCACTGATCAGCAAACCTTCCCATCCACAGGGGCAGTCTGGGCGGGGGGGCAGGGAGGTATCTCCCCCCCCCCGGGCTGGTCACATAGTGAGCTACCTTGGGCTGGGTTACTGGGCAACCTGCATTTTTTTCCTTTAAAATAGGCTGTTGAGTCGAGTCCTGCCCCCCGGGCTAAAATTTGCCAGCCCTCCCCTGCAAACCCAGTCACAGATCACTGCTAAAACTAAAGGGCATTACTCAAGTCTCCTGGATCTCTCTGCTGCATTTGACGCTGTTGGCCACTCTACAAACGCTACAATCCCTAGGACTTCAAGGACTTCTCTGGATCCACCTCTGCTCCTCCCCCTCTATCAGTTGGAGACCACAAGGCTTAGTACTAGGTCATCTGCTGTTCTCTATCTACACCACTGTTCCGGGGCAACTAATAAGCACTTTTGGATTTCAGTATCTCTCCGGATCTCTCGCCATCTTTGTTGTCTCACGTTACTGACTGTCTTTCTGCCATTCCATCTTGGATGTTCTTTCGAAAAATCAAACTCAATCTTTCAAAAACAGAGTTAATAATATTCCCTCCCACCAACAGAAGTTTCCTACCTGACATTTCTATTTCAGTTGACAACATGACCATAAATCCCACATCGCAAGCTCGCTGCCTAGATGTTCTTGACTCAGAATTATCCTTTGTTCCCCACATCGACTCTATATTTGAATCATGCTGAACTACTCTGTTTCTACAGTGGTTGCCTATTTTTTTACTGAATCCAATATAAAATACTTCTAATAACATACAAGTCCATCAACAAAATTGCACCGACATACATCTCCTCACTTGTCTCAAAATATCTCCAGACTCGACACCTCCGTTCTGCACAAGATCTGCGTCTCTCATCCACCCTCATCACATCCTCCCGGATACAAGACTTTTTTTGTGCTGCACCCACTTTGTGGAATTCCCTCCCTCGCACAATAAGACTTTCCTCTGTTCTACAAACTTTTCTGCACTCTCTGAAAACTCACCTCTTCAGGCAAGCTTATAATATTCCTCAACCACTCTTAACCTCTCTAGGTTACCCTATTACCACCCTCTACATAGTTCACACCAGACAACAACCCTCTGACCCCCTGACCACCTTTGCTGTGACACTGGATCATATAGCCCACTAATCACTTTTTTACCTTTACAAACTGGCTAGACTAATATGCAATATGTAGCACTTGACCTTATGTATCAAACTCCCATTGTCCTATAAATTGTAAGTATTGTGAGCTAGGCCCTCTTACCTCTCTGTCTGTATTACCCAGTATTGTTTTGTCACTGTGTTTTTTTCCCAGTTGTAAGGTGCTACAGAATTTGCTGGCGCTATATAAATAAATGTTGATGATGACGCTGATCAGCACACTGACCCATCCAATCACAGGTCATTACACCCATATACCAGGAAATGTAGCTGGCCTAATCATATATCTGTACATATAGCAGGTCACTGGCACACAGGAGGTTAATTCTATCTTGTTGTGTTTCTGTAATAAATACATCTGTCAGCCCTGGACACTGCTGAGTTTCTATATGAAGATTACGACCTTCCTATGCGCTAAACAAGGGACAGCTGCTTCCTGCCCTAATATTCTCCTCACTCTACTTGCTGCTTCCTTCCTCATGTGTGCTATGATGAAACCCTGCTGACTGGTGTGTGGTCACCTCAGGACATCCCTGACGCTCCCCTTCTGCATTAAAGTGTAACTGGTGCTGCCAATCACAACAATCCAATCAGAGCAGAGCTCTGCACTAGACAGATGAAAAGCTAACTGCTGATTGGTTGCTGTTGTACACTGTAACTTTTGCAGTTAAATGCAATGTTAGTGAATGAGCCTAGTGATCTGCAGACGGGCGTTCTGACCAGATCATAGAGTAATATTCATCTACTGCAATGTGTGTCTATCGGCTATACAGCTTGGATTGTTAGTGCTGGGTACAGGTTAAGTTTTAGATCTGAGTATTGTGTTATTTTAGGGGGTCAATTTTGTTCTCTCCTCACTGTCAAACTTTATTCTGAACATCAATAGAATATTAGTAACAAAAAGGGGTAATTCAGAGAGTGGCTCAGTGGTTAGCATTTCTGCCTCACACCGATGGGCTCATGAGTTCAATTCCCGACCATGGCCTTATCTGTGTGGAGTTTGTATGTTCTCCCCGTGTTTGCTTGGGTTTCCTCCGGGTGCTCCAGTTCATACTTACCAACCTTCTGTTCTTCAAATCCGGGAGCCTGCAGAGGAGGTGGGCGTAACGGGGGGCGGGGCTCCAAAATGCGCGTCAAATGCCACGATTCACCGGGAATCGCGGCGTTTGGGATTTAATTCTGCCCACTTCACTAGGAAGTGGGCAGAATTATCCAGATGCGGGAGATTGCCACACTCCCTCGGGAGTTCGGGAGACTCTCGCAAAATGCGGGAGTCTCCCGGACATTCCGGGAGAGTTGGTAAGTATGCTCCAGTTTCCTCCCACACTCCAAAAACATACTAGTAGGTTAACTGGCTGCTATCAAATTGTGTGTGTGTGTGTGTGTGTGTCTGTAAGCTCCAATGGGGCAGGGACTGATGTGAGTGAGTTCTCTATACAGCGCTGCGGAAATAGTGGCGCTATATAAATAGCTGCTGATGATGATGATGATAGTGCTTTGCAGTACCCCAGACTGTGCCCTTTTTAAGTCTTCATTTGTTTTGGTAATGAGCTTCTGTTAGAGATATGGCAACATTTGTCCATCTGTGCACTCATCACTGTGTTGGTTGCTGGTTTTGTTAGCTGTGTATTTGTGTGTAGTACAGTCAGCACTGTGTTGGTTTGTGTTAGCTGTGTATTTGTGTGTAGTACAGTCAGCACTGTGTTGGTTTGTGTTAGCTGTGTATTTGTGTGTAGTACAGTCAGCACTGTGTTGGTTTGTTTAGCTGTGTATTTGTGTGTAGTACAGTCAGCACTGTGTTGGTTTGTGTTAGCTGTGTATTTGTGTGTAGTCCATTCAGCACTGTGTTGGTTTGTTTAGCTGTGTATTTGTGTGTAGTACAGTCAGCACTGTGTTGGTTTGTTTAGCTGTGTATTTGTGTGTAGTACAGTCAGCACTGTGTTGGTTTGTTTAGCTGTGTATTTGTGTGTAGTACAGTCAGCACTGTGTTGGTTTGTTTAGCTGTGTATTTGTGTGTAGTACAGTCAGCACTGTGTTGGTTTGTGTTAGCTGTGTATTTGTGTGTAGTACAGTCAGCACTGTGTTGGTTTGTGTTAGCTGTGTATTTGTGTGTAGTTGTACTGTTGATCAGGTGTCATAGGCCCTAATTAATAAATAACAGGTTTTTGCCCCTATAAGTCTGATATGTTATCGCAACGATGACAGATGACTTTTCGGCCCCATTTAATATACAAGTCATGTCGTGACAGCGCACCCCATAGGGGACTTTTTTAATGAAGACTCCGGATTCTGGCCCAGATTCTTTACTGCGCATGCGCTGTTGTCATTTGCGGTAAACAGCGCAGGGGAGAGCCCCATCGCTGCCAGAGAGGTATCCGAAGGTCCCTCTCCTCCGATGCTCTCCCCATAGGATTGAACGGCTATCGCCATCTGGGTGAAGCGCCGAAAATCTAAGCTTTTCGAAACTTGATAAAATTGCCCATTGAGTCAGGGGCGCATGCAGGATTTTTAATAAACATATAGAGAGAGCTGTTGCGCATGCGGATGCGGCTGCGCATGCGCAGCAGCTCCATTTCGGCGGCACTGTACTGAACAGCAGCCGCGGCGCTGTCAAAGAAGCACCGCCACGGATGCTTCCTTGACAGCGCCACGGACGCTTCTTTGACAGCGCTGCGGCTGCTGTATAGTACAGTAACGCTATGTAGGGACACTGTTCTTCACGGAGGGGAGGGGTTTCTGGAGAACCAGAAACCCCCCCTGCGTGCGCCCCTGTGAGTAGTATGGATACTGAGACTTAAAGCGGTAATTTGCCAATATCTCCTGCATTAAGCTTTTCTTGAATGCACATTTTACTTTAAAAGGCCTACACCACGCAGAAAGATCCCTTTCCGCATGGTTTAGGGCTAAATAAATAGGCCCTTTGTGAGTTATTGTGCTTCGAGAGCATGACGGGAAGTGTGTTTTGCCAAAGTGACACATAAATATAGTGTTATTATTCCCTGGTGCCTTATAGTAGTTACAGATTGTAAACATGGTGAGCGTGAGACCGTCATTGTAGGAGGGAAATGCGCTCGGACTGTTGTGTCATGTACAATATTCTTACAATGTCCAGTGCAGCTGTATACACAGTGGCAGTAATCACCAGCCAGAGAGAGAGTATACTGCGGTGACCACCGGGCCGGCTTCACTACACGGCCAGACCCGCTGGACTACAGATGAGAATTTTTAAAACTCAATTTACATGTGGTTTATGATTTTTCATGTTTCCCCTGTGGAATTTGTGTTTGAGGGTTCCTCAAAGATACCCCCTATAATGATTATTCTGGAATTCAAACCCCACCATAGATTATTTAGGGTCCCAGCTTTATTTATAGAATCCAATGAACTGTGAATTACAATACAATAGTACTGTACAATACAAAATGACACTCTGCAGATGTTACACCATTTCTGATTGACATCTGATAGACACAATCAGGTATTGATCAGGATCTGCAGGCAGTTTGAACTCATTGCATTTGTTGCTTTGTGACCAGTTAAGTCGAAAATGGAGATTGTGTCTTCTGTGCTTCTATGGATGAATGGCTACAGATGATCCCCTGCCAGAGTTATCAGGGTCATGGGATGTTTATCTATGATGACTTCCAAGATCATCTTAATATGTCATCAATATACATTTCTAGACAAGCTTCTCCAGAATGGAGGTGACCATCCTGTGCTTGCTGGGCTCCAGATCTCTCCCAAATACTCAGTGAGAGGGTAAGCTGCTCACAGGAGCCGCTGTTGGGAACAGATCCTGGTTGAACACACAGACACTGAGGTGTTATCTTCCAGGAGATGTTGGAAAGATTAGGATCCAGATGTCCCAGCTCTGTTCACATGGGCTCTCTCTTATATATTACACTCACAACCTCAATATTCTATCGTAGATTCAATGATCCTTTGAACGAGGTCAGACTGAGTACTGAGTCTATGTTCTGTGCTATCTAGGTAGCTTTATGGACCCTGTAGTATAAGTGTTAGGTTGGGGATTGTTTGGACATGATCTTCGGTCCAAGAAGTTTTTATGCTGCATTTAACACACCAGGTATTCTTATCATGGCACCATCCTGGTAACAGTTCTAGCGCCTCCCCCTTCCTCATGCCCAGACTTGGCACAAGGTCCATGAAGCCCCTTTGGCCCTCTACAGCGAGTGCATTGAAGTGGCTTAACCGTGGATGTGCCACTTGTTGTTCTGTTGTCCACAGAACAGGGACTCAAACTTAGGGTTGCACGTCGCCTTTCTGCCATGCTTACCGGGCTTACCGTGTTCTGCCGGACCGGACCTCAATAATCCTTCCTCTTTTCTGTATATCAACACTTGCAGAAAAAGCATAGTTGCCATCTTACTGTAGAGATAAACATTCCTGTATAGTTGCACTGTAGTTATCATCTCCAGGTCTCCATATCTTCACTGTGTTTCAAACAATAGATGGTGCATTGTCCCAATTAGCAGATAGCGGAATGTACTCCATGTGCAGCCCAAATACCTCAGTTCAGCCCACCGTCCAGTGCATTATAAGGGGCACCCATAACCCTCCACTCTCAGGAGATGGGTGGGCCTCGGTGTACGGAGAGACGGAAACATCTCCACAGGTAGAGTGTGACTAGGAAGGTCCCTCTACACCAAAGTGAAACATAGAGATTGTAAACTGTTCCCATTAAAAGTATAAAATGAGGCACAAAGGCCAACAGCTCTAAGCTAGAGCAAAAGATAAATATATTAATATTTATTTCATTATGTATAAGTGGAACTAAAAGTCCAAGTCCAAGCCAGAACGTCGCTAGCTCACACATGTGCTTATCCCCGCGAATGGGCCGGTGAAGTGGTGCGTTAACCCGATATTTTATAGATAAATTAATATGGAATTTTTTGTAGCTGCAATAAGCCTTATCACCTCATATTAATAAAACTGAATATATTTTAATGATCCTGCTCAAAAAAAAAAATTGTTTCAGCAATCTAGGTGCAAAGTCGCACCTACTCCGTACCTTGTGAAGAACGCCCTCTCTCTGCCCAACTGCTCCCCTCTCGTCCACGGCAAATGGCTTAATCAAATGACGCCACTTGTGGCGGTCGAGTAGCACAGAGAGTCCCACACTGATTGTGTACTGTGCTGCCGATGTCTGAGAATTATAAATGACTCTGAGTTTTCATAGTTAAAAGTCTGCAGCAAACCCCTTTAATGAATAGGACTTTGTAGACGAACAATGAAGCGGCCCACAGGGATTCCACAGCAATAAAACTGAGAGGAAAACATTAACTTGGAATCTTATTTCTGTAACACTGAGTACAGGATGCTGTTAATCTATGGTCAACACCGATCACTAGTCAACACTGATAACTGGTCAACACTGCGCTTCTATGTTCAACACTGATCACTGGTCAACACCAATCACTGGTCAACACTGTGCTTCTAAGTTCAACACTGATCACTGGTCAACACCAATCACTGGCCAACACAGGGCTTCTATGATCAACACCGACCAGTGGTCAACACTGAGCTTCTATGTTCAACACCGATCAGTGGTCAACACTGATCACTGCTCAACACCAATCACTGGCCAACACGGGGCTTCTACGATCAACACCAATCACTGGTCAACACTGAGCTTCTATGTTCAACACTGATCACTGGTCAACACAAATCAATGGCCAACACAGAGATTCTATGATCAACACCGATCAGTGGTCAAGACTGATCACTGTTCAACACGGAGCTTCTATAGTCAACACCGATCAGTGGTCAAGACTGATCACTGTTCAACACGGAGCTTCTATAGTCAACACCGATCAGTGGTCAAGACTGATCACTGTTCAACACGCAGCTTCTATAGTCAACACCGATCAGTGGTCAAGACTGATCACTGTTCAACACGCAGCTTCTATAGTCAACACCGATCAGTGGTCAAGACTGATCACTGTTCAACACGGAGCTTCTAAGGTCAACACCGATCAGTGGTCAACACTGTCCATCTACAGCAAAATTGGTGGTTTGACAGAGGAATTTACATTTAATAATTAACTGACATGAGATATCAGAATGTGTGATAAACGTGCTGTGAAAGGATTTATTTACACCTCTGTATGCTTCCTGTACATCTAAGAGGAACTGAAATCCTTATTCATAGAATTGGTACTGACAGTCAAGCCTTAATATGTAGTGTCTCAGAGCTAAGTAATAACATATAAATAAGTAGTATATAAATATAAACAAGACACCAGTAATATATAAATAAATAACAGTAATGTAACAGTTACATTGAAATAAGTAGTAAATACATATAAAAGTAATACGCCAGTAATATATAAATAAATAGTATATATATATATATATATATATATATATATATATATATATATATGCACAGTATATACATTAATGTCAGTTTGTTATAGCTGAGATTTTACCAAGCATTATGAAGCATTGTGAAGTCAGTAATAATGAGCCAAATATCCTAAGGTGAGCTCCTTTATTTAGACATGCAAGCAGCAATGAGTACAGCATTCTATCAAGAGTCTGAACACCAAATAATGCTTTTACACTGTCTTATATTCCTTTGTTGTTACTGGGCAGATTTTAGTAGCACACCCTGGCTTTGGACTTTTCCCCCTATACAGTGTTAGACCTTGCAGGGGTCCGCAGTACATCTGGCTTCATCTGGTTCTCTGGTAACTTGGTACAGTCAGGCCCTTATCTCATTCTTTGTTAGGCATCAGTTGAACAAACTATTTCTTCTACAGCTATTAACTTGTATTAACTCTTTAAGCATAAGTCTATGTACACATTTATTATTTGAATACATCCAAGTTCCATAAAATTCATAACAAGATAGTAATGAAATAACTGCCATGTACTTTAGCTTTTTGACCGATACAAGCAGTCTGCAGCCTTTTGTCTTATGCATCTGCCCAATTTGAGAGCTTTGTAAAGGGATCTCTGTAAAGCACATTATTTTCCTGTAGTTCCGGGTAGTGATAATAGTTACTCTCCTAGGTAATACCTCAATAGGTATATTTAGAGTCACCGGTTGAACGAAGGGTTAAAGTTTCACTCGCTGGATTGGTTTTCCTGCTGACTTTATATGTAGATCGTGGGTTTTATTCTATTTTTATTGATATTTAATCCAAAAAAAATTGACTACAACGACTATCACAAATGTGTCTGTTTTAATCTGTTGATAAATACAGATATCAGACATCTACAAAGTAACGCATGTAATGGCCAATCAGATGCCTGCTAACAGCCGCTGGTCTGATGGAAGCTGACGTCTGATTGGTCGCTATGGGTTATAGCACATTTAATCTCGCACCGTGTTGTTATATAAGTCCACAGAGATACAATATAAGAAAACAATAAGCGACAGAACCATTTTCTGGTTGATTTCCACCGTTAAACAGGTATATTTTGTTGTCTGATCCTCTAGCAGCCAGAGTGACCTTGTGTTTGTGTGTTTACATGTCAGGGGCCACACATGGGGAGGCAGTGACCGCGGGTTGGCTGCTGAACGGACGGGTGCGGAGGTCGGTGAATACAGAGGACAAGGTACGTGAGATTTGCTTTATCCTAGTGTTAGATTTGTTACTTTGAAATATATAGTGTTTATCCGTGACTTCGGCCCCCAGCCGCAGAATGATGCTTTGTAACGTTGATATTTGTCTGGTTTTCCTACTTTGTATCCGTGATATGTCGAGGCGAGATAGGAAACGAAGAGTGGGTGGGGCCTGATGACATGATTTGCATCAAGTGGGCAGGGTAAGAATCCATAAAGCCACGCCCAGCTCAGTGACACAGGCTTGATGATACAATTCACATCATGTTCCCGCCCACCTTGCGGCAGGTAGACGCTCTCTGGGAGAATTGCCTGCTCTCTCGGGAGTCCTGGAGGTCTCCTCCTAATCCAGGGGTCTTCCGGACACTCCGGGTCACTAGGCAACTTTACTTTAAGATCTGGGACAAGTTAATGTTTGTCTTTAAATCCCCCTTTATATCTGTGCCGTGGTCAGTAACATGTTTATATTCTCTCCGCGCGGCTGTTTTTATAACCTCCCTTGTTATGTTCTTATACACTGTCCAAATAATACAACTCTGAAGAGGTCTTATATTGTATTTATCCTGAGACTGGAATGTGTGTAAACAGCCGGCGCTCCGGGCACCTAATAAGAGACAGATCGCGGACTTGTTTCATGGAACAATAGAAGAAGAGAGCGCAGTATTCCAGGCCCATAGTGAAGGTTAGGCCCAGGTGTAGATGGTCATATAGCGCTAAAGGATGTGTGAATAACATTATAATGTCAACATTCTCCCGTTCTGACTTTAGGGTCTGTTTATTAAAAATTCTCTTCTCGCAGTGATAAAAAAATGATTTTTATTGCGATTAACTAATATTATATAACTTGCCGGTTCTCTTAATTAACGTTCTTAAATTCAATTTATTTTTTTTTAAGAAGAAAAAGCTTCTATACCTGGAAATATAGTGGTAGATTTATTATACAAGTTTATTTATAAGAATACAAACAATAGCTCTAATCTCTTTAAAGAAATTGGCACTGAAAAATAATTATTTAATAAATAAATTGTATTGTTCAGTGCTCAGTTTCTGTTATGTGTAATGGGGCTTTCAATGAGTCATATGTCCCCGGCCACAGGACATATGATATAGGACAAAAGATAACTTTACAGCCCTTTTAATTCTGAAAAACTGAGCAAAATGAAGTGCGCCAAGTTTAAGCAGCGCAGCCAGGGGGCGCCCAAGAGGCCGGCTCCTCATCTACTGCCCTGTTGTACCTGGATCCGTTCCTCCCAGTATCTTCCCCAACTAATCCACATTTAAGCACATATCTCCACCATGTATCTACTCAACTTATTTTCTCTCTTACTCCTACTCACTTTCACCACACTTCTCTCCAAACTCCTATTCTCTTTCTGGCATCCCACTTCTCCCACTGCTTTATTCACATCCAATTTCTCTTCCAGTCCTGTCATCTCCTCCTTCAAAATATTGCCAGAATATGCCCTTTTCTTAACCAAGAAGTTACCACAACTGTCATCTATTATCTCATCATTTCCCACTTTGACTACTGCAACCTCCTACTATCTTGCATTCCCCTCAGCCACTTATCCCCACTTTAAACCATCCTAAATGCTGCTGCAAGACTGATCTTCCTCTCTCACCGCTCCACATCTGCTGCACCACTTTGCAAATCCCTACATTGGCTCCGTGTGTCCTGCAGAATCAAATTCAAATTACTCACCCTGGTCTACAAAGCCCTCAACAAACCACCCCTGCATACATCTCAAGTCTCATATCAAATTACTCTCCCTCCCGCCCTCTTAGATCTACCTCTGACCTGCGCCTTGTCTCATCTCTGGTAACCACCTCTCACTCCCGCCTACAAGACTTCTCACGTGCTGCTCCCCACTTATGGAATTCCCTACCACGCTCAATCAGACTCTCCCACAACTTTCAAATCTTTAGATTCTCTTTGAAAACCCATCTCTTTATTAGAGGTGACCTTATCCCCGATAACACTATTCACACTAATGCACCCTCACAACTGTCCCAATCTCCACTCTGAGACACATCTACTCCTCTTGTTTCACCTGTGCCCTCCTCCACTTAGAATGTAAGCTCTCTACTGAGCAGGGTCCTTTATACCCTTTGTTTTCATGTCGGCATTATTATTTTTTTATGTCCCTGTTTTATGTATGTCTGTTTTCCCTACTGTACCACGCTGCGGAGCACAGTGGCGCCTCACATATATATAATAATAATGATAATAATAAGCAGGGAAGGATCTTCCATCCATCAGATGATGTTACAGAGAATAAACAGCAAGTCATGAAGGAAGTGGAGACATTATATTCCTATTCCGCCCTCTGGCTTACAAGATGTTTTGGTTGGACCGAATTCTATACATTTCCCATGTAGACCTGTGTCTGATATCTCCTGTTCCCCTTCCTCACTGAGTACATTCCATTCCATGTGATTTATCTTCTCATGTGGCCTTTAATGCATTATATTTCTTTTTTATTCTATTTCTCCTTACTGCGTTCAATGTTCTCCTTCTTTTATACATCATAAGATATTTATACTATAGTAATAATGATAGTAGCAGCAGTAGGTTGTTAACACAGGAGGAGATTGGTGAGAGTGAGGGCCCCCCACCCGGTACTGACCGTTGTGTTAGGTATATAATGTACTGAACGGACCCCACTCACAACAAATGCAAGGGAATAGTCTGTATGGTCATTGAGTCTGTGTATATAACATCAACATGCTCAATACTGTCCCGGCAGATGCTGGAGCACTACAACACCCAGCATGTCATGTTTACAGAACCTTAAGTACTGTAGTCCTAGTCTTAGATTTATATTGATCTAGAGAATAAGAAGAGCTGGTAAGAATCACATCTACCTATCTTATAGTCAGTACTGAACAGCAGTGCTGATATTAATGCAGCAGGATCTCTGTCTGAAGAGCTGACGATCTAGTGCGGTGCATGTGGAGGGAAGTCATCTCGTACTTTGCAGACAATTCTGTCCGGTTAGTCCTGGCTGTATTTTGTACCCTCTTCTCTGTACGGAGCCCCAGAATATGTGCTTTATAAATGGCATTAATAACCACATGTAGACAGGGGAGGATCGCAGATCTTGGCTCACACCTGGAAATAAACAGACCCTGGTGGTGCCGGCGAAGTGAAGGGAGGGAGTGGACTATTATTATAAGTCAACGTTCTGGCATGAAGTGACTTTATTACAAACAGACCTCATCCATGGGAGATATATATATATATTATATAACAATATCACTGGGAGTACATAGCTCTGCCCAGCTCATATACTGTAACCAGCTCCCCCATACCCAGCGGGTTACAGGGTATGCAGACTGGCATTGTCTAACCAGCGGGCACAGACCTCACACAGCTGATGAGAAGTGCACGGATGACACAATCAGGCAGACCCAGTGCACACCGAGAGTTACTGCTGTATGTGTCCCAAGACACCGGGGAGCGCTGTAACAGATGTGTAGCTGCGAGTTGGAGTTACACCCAAAATATGTCCTCTGCACGCGTGTTTTCCACTTGCAGGTGGTACAATGTTCACCATAAAACACGTGCATGGATCAGGCAGGTTCACAAGCAGAGCACCTTTATCTCAGCCAGTTATCAGGACACTAAGGACAAGGAGGGCAGATATTTAGACTAATATATGTCATTATTATACTATTTGTACTTTCAGCTGTTTGGGGAGATATCGCAGTGTTTAGGGGGTTTCCTGTATTGAATGGGGTGAATCAGAGATTGTACAGTGTTACCCAGAATGCCTTGCAGCAACATCCTCCCTAATTATCCCTGAATCACACATTGAATCACTAGGGAGAAAACTGACTCATATTCAGTTCCACAGAAAATATTATTGTTTTCATGATCGTTATTCTACACTAGAAACATAATATCACTGTATCACTGTGTAATGACAAATTGTGGACTCCATGACATTTATTTTGACTCCAGTAGGGTGGCGCAGATTTAATCTAGTTATTGAGCTGTGCCTAGATTACATTATATTTTAGTAATTGTACAGAATTATTTTACAATCTTTCAATGTTTGTCAGAATGGTAATAACCAAGTGACCCATCAAGCAGGGGTAGGGGGGGCGGAACGGACCATTGCTGTTGGTAGGTGTCCTTCTCCCTCACCCAGGGAGTTGTGTGTACAGGTGATGTTGTTTCTCTTGATGTCTGAGAAACTCCTGTTACTAATATTCCAGGGAGTCTCCTTCGCTGTGAGCTCCATGGGAGATGCAGCCTATGATCCGAGTCTATATCTACTGTTCATCCTACGTTCACATCTGTTAGGACTTACATCCATGTCTGGATTAAGATCTCTTCCGCTTCCTCAGATTTATTACAGTTGTTCTGGAAACCATTAAATTCTGATTTGTATAAGTGGTCTGAAGTCAGACGTGTTTTTGGGTTCCCACAGTCTAACATAGGGAACTCCAAACATTTGTGCCTAGGTAAGATGTAAAACACATTATAGAACCGCAGTATTATCTGATTGTACTTCAGCCATCCCATAAACATATGTGTCGTCACGAGCCCCTCATTAGGTCCGACAACACTGACCTTTGAAACATTCCCTTTGTCTGATCCCATTCGGGAGTCATGTTTTTGCCAACCCTGGATCCCTCGCCACATTCTCTGGTCTGCGCAGTTTGAGTTGAGATGATCCAGTTGTTGGCTGGTTGGATTTCTAAGTCTACACTCTGAAGGGGGGATAAGTAAACAGTTCCAGGGCTCCAGTAATGAATAAAACACTGGGGCCCCATAGAAAAGATGACAAGACGAGAGGAAGACAGTGTTCGGGCCCTAATGAGTGTGGGACCCATAGAAAATAAAATCTGCACCACCTATATAGTCCCACTCTTGTCAGACAAGTAGACTTCTTCTCTACCAACCTCTCCATAATCTACCTTTATCTTAGGTGGTTACAATAAAAATCCTGTTTTTTGACTTGTAACTCATTTATTTTATAGACGGGACTTATATTTACTCTGTCGTTGTGGCACTGGTCTTATTATCTCCTCATTTCACCTTATATGTAGCTGTCATCACCTAGCTCTGAAGGTCCCTTCTCTGACCTCTAATCATTCAGCCAAGGACAACTGACGCACAGGAACGTAGGGAAAGTCTTTGAAGTCAAGTTCAAGCTGTTATCTCATTCGTTTCTTTCCATGTGAAACATTCGTCCTGCAGAATGATGATCGCTCCACAGCTTTTATCTATAAACTCTCCATCTGGTCTCCTTTAGTACCTGTGTGTGATTCCTGGACATTGTTCCTGCATCACATTTCAAGCTTAATCAATACATAATGTTGGTTCTTTTCCGTTATTCCATAGCTAACTCTAATCAGTTATTGTGACAGTGATGCAGTTTATTATAATCACCACATACCGTGTTTTATCTGTAACACTCCTGTTATTTTGGTTTGTGCTCCATCCTGTCTCCGCCTTGTGGTATCTTCTGAAGGTGACCCTGCCCTTCCTGTCGTACAGGTGGTAACGCCACTGATTTTCCATGAAACAACACTTTATCTGGTCTGTAAAGTACGACCGGCTGACGTTCATGTCGTTTTCTGTGTGAGGTTGCAGTTACTGGCTTTCCTGTTATTAGAATGAGCAGATGAGTCTATCAGGGACAAGCCCAAGGTGGGATCTCAAATGTACAAATGTAGCAGAATAGGATGTACCACGAGGAAACACAGGATGTCCATCATTGCGCTTTGTCAAAGGTCACCTCACAAATCAGATATCTGCATGACATATATAGGGGCTGTGACAAATTGTACCCCGGGGGTGGGGGACGGGACGGGACTCGGAACAGCAGCCAAATTGGGAACATTTTAAAGGGAAGAAAAATGCATGTGGCCCAGTGACTCCACCCAAGATAGCCCACTATGGTACCAGCCCGGGGGCTCCCCCTGCCCCCCAGCCCAGCCGTGTCCTAATAGAGCCTGCAATTATATTGTAAAATAAATATAAGGTTTGCATAGAATGGTTTGCCTGGTGGTCATAGATGGTACTGCACCATTTTTTGGGCTATATTTTGGACAATATCTCTTGATTTGCGGAGATACTGTGTATCTATAATATAATATGTCTCTATATAAGATGGAGTTACCCAGCGGTGCACAGTAATAATAACAACGGCAGTCAGACTAGTTGTTCCTTAATATTTTACACTCTTTGGAGTAATTTAACTTTGTTCCCTTATCTTTTCTTTGATAAAACAAATACTAATATAATATATAAGTTAGTGGTGAATATTTTGCATATACTATCTTATATATGTACAAATATAAGCAGCAACAGCCAAACACCTGAGTCCTGCCCTAGGATGGTCTTCAAGCCATTGTGTCCGATAAACAGGCGAAGGTGGAATGGTACAACGTAGCGGCACCTGCTGGCAGGTGTATGGTGGAACTGATCCAGCCGGGACCTCAGACCCTAAATTCTGTGACAATCATTGAGCTATTCCTGAAGGCCTATTACCAGGGATTTCTAATTACTCAATACGTTGCTTGTGGTCCTAATTGGTGGCCAATAACAAGAAGACAGTTTTCCTTAGGTGATTTATTGTGGTTTGTACCTGTAATCGCACCTTACTATTATAGTTACTTGTGTACCAGACTGTCTTGTCCTGGACTACGTTTCTGCTGGTCCCTGATTCCTACCACTCTGATCGCTGGACTCAGTCTCTGATACCAGACCTGTCACCGCCTCACCTCCATACATACATAAGAACTATTTATTTCACCGACAACTGTAAACAACCGATAAAAGACTTATTAGTTACTTCTCATTCTATACTCGGACTACTTAGCTGCCCCTTGTCTTGCCCCAAGACATCTAAGGAGTACATGAGTGTTGTTGTTGGTTGTCTCTCGGGTCTACTAGTGACCCAGCAGATTGCACACAGTAATCTGCAGCTTACAGTCATCCAGTTTCATACATATCTCCTTAATGTCTCCCTCCATATATATTATTTATATACATTTTGGTGTCCGAGTTCCAGGAATGATGTCAGTTTCTTGGTATCTTCTCAGCCACCCAGGGCACAGGCTCTGGGAACATGTAAGTGTGAGGGACATTATCTACAAATGTCTGCTGGCCTTATTTGGAGAAACGACTGCTCGGCACAGCTACACTAAGCGATTACAAATGCTATAAAAATTGCAGTGAAATGAGTAAAAAGACTGGAGCCAGCCAAACATTGTTACTGGACGATTCACAACACAAATAAATCTTATTAACTCTTAAGACGTCATTTCTAGGGAGATAATTATGTTCCTGGGTAAAAAGAAAATATATTACCGGAAAATAGTCCAATTTCAGCCATTTGTGGGTAGATTTAATAAATATGAAGAGTCTGGGCAGCGTATTCACGCTCCACACGATCATTATGGTCTGGAGAGAAAGTAAATATTCAGTGTGTGGGTGATACAATGTATATAGTACATCCTGCGTGGCATAAAGATTACTGCTCATAGCTGATCTGATTCATCATGTTATATAGCCGCCTCTCATCCGCATTCAGCCCTGAGATCACCGAATATGGCTCTATCCCCACCGTATACAGCCAGGGCCGGTGCTAGGGTCCGTGGCGCCCTAGGCACATTTTCAAAATCGGCGCCCCCACCCTGCACACTTACAAAATAGGGTGGGGGTGCCGATTTTGAAAATGTGCGTCTTTTCTTACCTTAACTTGCCTCCTCTCTGCTCCGTCTGCTCCCCTCCACTCACTGACACTGTCGGCCGTGATGATGATGTCACGCCCGACAGTCAGTCAGTGAGAGGAGGGGAGGAGACGGAGCAGAGAGGCGGCGGTGGTGGTGAGCAATAGTCCCTCCCCCCCTCCCTGTGGATGTATCTGAAGCTGTGCGGCGGCCGTGGAAAGTATGGTCAGCGGTCGCCGCACAGTTTTAAAGGAATTTTTAATCTGTGGCGCCCTCCAGAGCCCGGCACCCTAGGCAACTGCCTAACCTTGCCTAATGGGAGCGCCGGGCCTGTATACAGCCCCATGTCTGCTACATCAAGGGGCGGCACTGTGGCACCGTGGTTAGCATTGCAGCCTCTGCGCTGGGGTCATGAGTTCAGTTCACTATCTGTGTGGAGTTTGTATGTTTCATACACGTTTGTTTGGGTTTCCTCCGGGTGCTCCTGTTTCCTCCCACACTCCAACAGGTGACGGCAAAATAACAGGGTTCTAGAGTATTAATCGATTGGGCAAAGTGAGTACATACCTTTCACCAGCAAAGTGGTTTCTCCCCCTTTAATAACAATACCCCTTAGATCGTAAGCTCCACTGGGGCATAATTAAACATTCTCTGTAATGTGCTGATAGGATGTTGGAACTAGAAAGGTAAATAAATAATTAATATATACCCATGGTCACCACATACAGTCACATTGTTGATCAATTTCAATTCCATATACCTATAATAAAGCAATGCCCAGTCTAGTTATCACCCCAGAACCATCTAATGTCACACATTCCAGGTATATGAGAGTGCAAATATCATCATCTATCAATCTAATATGGTCCCTTCAGCTTATAAACGTCAGTATAAGACACAACAATGTTCTTCACAAATAACTAAGTGGAAACATAGAATTTGGGGGCAGATAAGAACCACTTGTCCCATCCAGTTCTGCCCATTTTATAACCTATGGTGACGCTCTACAAAACTGCGCCAATTGGGTCCATAATGTCTCCTTTACTTATAGTGCACAGATTGTCTGGAGACTAGGAAGTGTAACCCAAAAGCAATGCAGGTCCCTTGCTGAAGACCCCAACCCCTGATGATTTTTTTCTGGCAGTGCTTGGAGCTCGCCATGGGCTAAAACACAGTCCCAAACTATCTGCAATTTTGGACAGCCAAAAGGGATGTGGCATCTCCCAAATTAGTTTGTTTGGATCAGGGACATGGGCTAATTTGTCTAATTGTGACAGTTTGGCAGGTAAAAAGGTTCTGTAACCCAAAGCAACCAATCACATCCCTGCTGTATGTAACGCAGTCCTTGTCACCTCTCTTACTGGGGTATATATAGAGGTGAGCAAAAATT
The DNA here is from genome assembly GCA_036250195.1 of Mixophyes australis. Classification (NCBI taxonomy): domain Eukaryota; kingdom Metazoa; phylum Chordata; class Amphibia; order Anura; family Limnodynastidae; genus Mixophyes; species Mixophyes australis. The sequence goes on from JAVHZZ010000001.1 coordinate 498,799,664, forward strand.
TCTAAACTCTTCTGCAAAACATTCCCCTATTGAATGCCGTGGACCCAGCACTCTTCGTAAAATATGATTTGCGCAAACTGTGACTTTACAAACACAGCGCTGAATGGCGAAGCAAACGTGGAACTTTAAGGTTATATCACTGAAACCTCACACCTCATGGACATGGCTCGTTGTGCCCAAGTCCTCGGTTTGCATACTATATATTACCTCATTTCTATGTACATGTACTGAGTATGTAATTGTATGTATTCCAGCACCCTGTCATGAAGCCAGATTATTATCCTATTCTTTCCTAATTACGGGGATGTGCGGCTGTACGTGGTCTTTACATACCATTGCCTGGTAACGTCCTCACATGGTCAGCACAATACTGATCCAGAGGATAAGACAAGGTCCTCCTGCCCAAACTCACATACTCCGGTATTAAATCTCTGCTACATCAGCAGGAAATCAAACCGTCAATTAACACTCCCCCGAAAACATATAGTTAAAGCAGAGTATTATTACCCCGACCAAACAGAAAAAGGCTCCGTTCTCCCTACAGATGTGTAATTTGCTGCTGAGGACCTCCGGGCTGGTAATAAGCAGCTTCCTTTGTGTCCTTGGGGCAGGGACTGATGTGAATGAGTTCTCTGTACAGCGCTGCGGAATCAGTGGCGGTATATAAATAAATGGTGATGATGATGATGTCCGTCATGCAGTGTTCCTCAGTGACACAAACTCCTGGTGAGGAAGAGTCTGAATTGTGTGTCTCATATAAAGCTTAATATGACACCTTAACTAGACTTCTAAACACTACTTTATGCCCGAGGAGCAGCAGGGGAGAGTGTGGGTGGGTGGTTAGACCGAGTGGACTAATACTACTTGGTTACGGCATATTTCTTTGTTTAGTTTAAAGTGCAGTTGTCGCCTTATGCACAGCGGAGGCAGCCATCTTGTGCATACTTACCTACTTTTGAGACCAGCTGTCCGGGAGGGGGCGTGGCCACGCGCGATGCCCCCTGTCAATCTTAGAAAATTCTGGTCAATCGTAGCAGGGGGTGGGGCCACGAGGCCGCGGTGACACCATCTACAACAACGGGGAGATGCTGGTTCCGGGATTTTTGCCTGCTCTCTCGAGAGTTCAGGAGAACTCCCAAAAATTCCAGAGTCTCCCGGTCATTCCGGGAGAGTAGGCAACTATGATCTTGTGTGCTGAGCCAATATTCATCCAGTTACTAAGGGCAGGATTTCCAAATGCTTGATTATGGCATCATGTTTGATTTGGTTTTTATTGGACGGTGATGTTTAGCGTCTCTTCTCCGCCCACGCTGAGCTCCGCTCGTTCACGTGTTTAACGTGTGTTTAACTTGTGTGTGTGCCTGGACATTACTGACATTACTAAGAGCCTCGTCCCTCAGATGCCTCCCTAGACTTTAGTTTGTTTTACACAGCAAAATTGTGCGTCCTGTCCTTTCACAGCACACCCGAGCTCCACTCGTTGCTCAACATTACAAACTGCGACAAACTAATTCCCAATCTGGCTCTGGGGCCTTAACTATATACACATTCCTGATAACCTCAGTCAGTGCAGTCTAACGGCCCCTGAGTAATGTGACGTACAGCCGGCTGGCAGTGGGCTTTGCTGATCATACAGTACTTACAAATCACCTGACACTTACAGATCACTTCTGGTGCCATATAAGTGACAATTCAGCAATGTGTGTTATCAAATGTCACCTTCAGTGCTCTGCGGCTATATGTAACCACATCCTGAGACATGACACGTACTGAAAGCGCATTGAGGAGAATATGCAGATATATATATATATTATATGTTAGTTCTTTTTCAGTGAGTTTCACAGATGAGTTTCCTGTTTGTCACTATTTAGTTAAAACCACAATTGCCAGGTAACATTACAGTAGAGATGGGCGGGCTCGGTTCCCCGAGAACCGAACCCATCCGAACTTAGGCTATCCGAGTACCGAGCCGAGCAGGCTCGGTACTCTCCCGCACGCTCGGAATCCAAATTGAGGCCGAACGTCATCGTGACGTTGTCGGATCTCGGTGCTCGGTTCTCGCGATACTTGAAAATTATAAATACACGCCTCCACAGCAATCCCTCGCCATTTGACAGAGGGAGAGAGCAGGGTGTAGTCACGGGCTGATTAGAGCAGGGACAGACAATACAATTCTGATTCCAATTCTGCTAACAATCGATAGAGAAGAGAGGAGGATAGAGGATTTGCATTAATATTTCTGGCTGTCAAAAATAGTATCTGTCAGCAGATTGAAAAAATAATCTGTAGCACTCCAAAGTGCTTTTGGGGTGTCCCCCATTTTTTGCATTAATATTTATGTCTGTCAAAAGTACTATCTGTCAGCGGTATCTAAAACAATTTGTAGCACTACAAGTGCGTTGGCGTCAGAATGGATTCAAAGCAGTCCACATATGAGCAGAATGAGCAACCAGGTTCTGTCACCAGTCCTGATGGTAATGTTCCCAGTACGTCATCTGGGAAAGGCGATGTCAAACTACACAGTCTTTTGAAATCAGTCAAAAAAACACACACACAAAAAAAATTTACCGTGTTGAAGCGCAAAAGAAGTGTAACTGAGGAAAAGTTAAGTGCCGATAAATTTTTTTTTTGCCAACATGCCATTCTACACACACAGTGGCAAAGAGAGAATGAGGCCTTCACCTTTCTCTATTAGTGGCAGATCAAAAAATGTTACCGAGCCTACAATTGGTGCACAACTACTGTTACAGGTCAAAGCCGAGCTGCAAGATAACAGTGAGGCATTAGAGGAGAATGTTTGCTCTGATTCACAAATGACACCAATCCCTGTGGAGAGTCCATCCAACAGTGGGATGTCTAATCGTGAGCATTCTGTTAGTGTACCCATAAAGAAGTGCCCTTTCAGCAGTTCTGCTGATGTGTGCCTGAACAGCCCGAGTGTAGCCGGTTATACACAAATTGAGGATGCCACTTTGGAAATAGAAGAGGATGAGGGGGAGATTTGTGTAGGCGACGAGGGCGCTAATGAGCATGTTGATAATCATGATGCAGACAGATACCAAATTGCCTTTCTCAATTTCTATTTATATTCTAGATTATATAACGGCTGAATAGTTTTCTATTTTACTCCTAGTGGAGAGGGGATCTGATGCAGACAGATACCAAACTGCCTTTGTCCATATCTTTGTATATTCGAATTTCTAGTTCTACAGCCTATGCAGGCTGCTTTTTTTCTATTTCACTACAAGTGGATGGGGGGGAGGGGGGGGCGGCTGATGCAGACAGATACCAAACTGCCTTTGTCCATTTCTTTACATATTTAACTAGAAGTGTAGGGTGTAATATACACCCAAAGACGATGGCTGCATTGCCTATAGGCTAAGATGGAGAGGAAGACAATCAGGTTCGTGTGCAGAATTAAGGACGGCCTACCAGGGATTAAACTGTTTTTTTCCTAATTTATTAGCTTTGGAATTACCTTACTTATCCAAGAAACAGGTGGAGCACTAAATTTGGTTACTTTATGCCCAAAAAAAGTGATTTTCCAACAAAATAGCAAAATAAAACCAAACAAAACCAAAACCAAAACCAAAACACGCAATGGCGGTTTTGCAAAACCAAAACCAAAACACAAAGGTATTCCAGATCCAAAAACAAAAACAAAACCAAAACACGGGGGTCAGTGAGCATCTCTACATTACAGCCGTGGATATGGAATGACTGTCAGAGATGGAGAGCCTGTTATTGCTGGATATAGATAAAACAATCTACGTGGTATGAATGTGTCAGGTCTCTGTACATGACTGTTCTCTGATGGATTATCCTGATGAGGGAGGAAGATTTCTGGGACTTACGAGAGTATATGGAACATATTCTGCAGGAAATACTCCAGTTGCACGGTGCATATGTTTGTGCAGACATCCCCTCTGTCCTCCATGCAAAAACAAACGCAATTAAAAAAACATAAAAGTGCACAAGATGACAAGTTAAGAAGAAAAAGTCTTTCAGCTGCCGCAGTACAATATTCCACATTTATAAATTACTTTTTTATGTGGTGAATCAGGGTGGAGGAGGTTATGTCCTCATGGTGGCTTTATACAGTAATATTATACTGCTATAACTGTACTGTACAAACCACTGCCTTAGACCTAATATAACCAGCATGTGTCACGTGTGGAACTACTAGTCTCAGCATGCCAGCCAGGGGTCATCTTGCAATTCCACTACAGGTCTGCAGGTTCCTAAGCCTGCTGTAAACAGACATTTGAGCCCCTTGTGATTTGGTGGAGGAACTAGTACGACAGACAGATGGATCTGGAGTATCACACACAGGACTTTGTACCAGAATAGTAAGAAAAACAGAACAGACTCCAACTAACGAGACCCAAATGTTTATTTATATCCCAGTTTGTGGGAAGAGGCTCCTGCGTTTCATTCACAGCTTTAGGTATAAATAGCTGCGGCTTTCTCCATATAAAAAGAAGGTCCTTTGTGTTGAAGTCCAGATGCCCAGACGTGGCTGGCAGGGTGCCACGGACGAAGCCTATTCTGAGAAACCCTGGCATGAAACGTCCCTCTGCCCCAAGATGTGGGACTCTAGGTCCTGGGGTGTGGACGAGATCTGGTCACCACTGTGTCTGTCAGTGGGACTGTGTCAGGGACAGAGTCCAGGTGTTTGGTGTGATTGATGGACTATCTGTGTCTGCAGGACTATTCATGGTCAGAAGAGCCAGCTTTATGGTCTTCTCTCAGAGTTGGCGCTGTGCTCAGTCTAATCTGAAGCCAAAATATTACTAACTGTTCCACTGAGCCTCTCTTCTCATGTCATCCTTAAACTGACAGCGCCCCGTCTAAGGATCTATATCACCGGTCCTGGCACCAGAGAGCCCTCTACCTTTTCTTTCTCTTGTTTTGCTTGATATGATTCTGTATTCGGAGGTGCGCCACCTATTGGAGACATTGGGAATTAAAAATACATTATAAATAACATATTTCTGTATATGGTTATGAATTATAAGGTCACAATTTACATCAGACTATACTGTGACAGTTCCAAAAATGTGTAAGTAAGCAATGTAAATAATCACGGCACAGAGAGCATGTCGTGTGTAAATAAGTAAAATATATATATATATATATAATACATGAGACTCCTCCAAACGGTACTGTGAGGAGCACTGACTTACAAGGAAATAAAGAGGAGAATGTTGTACACACCTCCTAAAGGTATTGGGCCTAATTCATTAAGGAAAGTTAAGCTAAAGTAAGTAAGTAAGACAAAACCATGTTGCATTGGAGGGGAGGTAAATATAAAATGTGAGGACAGATTTATAGTTGGGGTAGGGCATGTCCTAGATCAACTTTAAATTTCAGTGTAACAATAAAGCTATCAAGTATTTGTGTGCTAGATGAAAAAACAACCAGTATTTATCTTATGTGCAATATAATATACTAATTTGCACCCCTTGTATTGTAACATGGTTTTGTCCAGAAATCTTGAGTAAGAAAACTTACTCAATTTTTTGCTTAACTTTCCTTAATAAATCAGGCCCACTGTGGAGAACACTGCTGTACAAGGTAATGAGGGGGGTGCTGTACATTTAGTTATATAGATCACTGAATGTCTCCTCCTACGGTCACTGTGAGGAGCACTGATATGCCAGCTAATAGGAGGGATGCCATACATACTGACATGGTTACCTAGGCAGTGGGGACTACAGGCTTCGGCCCATCCTTTCAATGCAACACCTTCTTACAGGCTATTTTCTACAGCAATGCTATGAATACATCCAAGCACAGCAGCCATACCCCATGTAATGTTTCCACACACCCTTCCTATGTGCTCAGAGTGCCCCCTTGATGGACATCTACAAGTTTCGGGGGGCAGGGGCAAATGCAGGATTTGTAGAGAGGTTTCCACGCTAGGCCGCCAGTGGGCGTGACCAGCATACATGGGGGCGTGACTATAATTTTAGACAGTGCTTGGCTGCTCTCCAACTCTTCCTATCCCCATCATATACACAGGCAATTCCTATCCACATCATATACACAGGGCAAGCCACCTCAAGCATACAGTGCCCCATGCTGGGAGGGGGTTTCCAGACACCAGGAAACACCCCCCCCCCCCTCGGTTTGCCTATGTGGGGGGGACTACAAATCACAAAATGCCTTGTCAGACAGATACACCTCCGGTAAAATCAGCTACAAGTTGCCTAGAGAAGGGAAGAGATAATCTGCCAGGTCCCAGTATTGTGTCTTTAGTTCCTACAGATAGAGCCTTCCCATAACACTGACCGTGTGTATCAGACTCTCGTTCTCCTATCTGCAAATCCCAATAACCGTTGCTTTGTCTCCATCAGGTGGCTCCAGTTCGGGGAAACATCTTGTTGACATCGGAAGGAAGGCGACTCGTCCTGGAAGTGGAGAGGAACCAGTAGGTGTTTGTGTCTTCTGTTCCCATGTGTCCCCATTTTTCCAAGACAGTCCCACTTTTCCCCCACCAAATATCTTTAACTGATAATACCTATCTTCCGAAAATGTAACCCGGATTAGCAGAATAAACTGTAATGGGTTCCTATAACTGTTTTACCTTATTGGAGACCTATAAAGAAGTATGGGCTAGATTTTATGACCTGAATAAACATCATTTCAGAGTAATGGGGTCTGTGTCGTAGCAGTCAGCATTACTAATTGGGAATTAAGGATAATATAAGGAACATCCCAATCCACCAACATCAATCCCAGATTCTCCCAACCCATTCCCAGCCCAACTGGTGAAAATTGGGCCGTAAGAATGTCAGGACTGTCGGCAGGTATATTGTGTACACCTGATATACACAGACTAATGACTAAGCACTATTACACACAGTAGCAACATCTTGGTTATTACATTAAAATCGCCCAAATACTGACTCATTCTACCGCCAGATCCAAGTTTTCTGTGTCCTGTTCTTTAAAGTTATAGGTCCTGAGTCATTAAGGAAAAAAAGGAATAAGTTTTCTCCTGGACAAACCATGTTACAATACAAGGGGTGCAAATTTGTTTAGTATTCTGCATATAAGATTAATACTGGCTGTTTTTTCATGTAGCACAGAAATACTTGATAACTTTATTTTTACACTGAAATGTAAAGTTGATCTAGCACATGCCCTACCCCAACTATAAATCTATCCCCACATTTTGAATTTACCTCCCCCTCCAAGGCAACATGGTTTTGCCAACGTGTGAAGTTACTCCATTTTTTTGCTTTGCTCTCTTTATAGGCCCAAAGACTATAAATTGAGATTAATGACAACAGTTCCACAATAACTCTTTGACGCATTTCGCCGCAAAATTTAGAGCGTTTTACTGTCAGAATGTAAGTCTTCGCAGTCCTGCCTCAATCAGACAGCAGAATGACTGTTGTTGTCCTAAATCTATTCTTAAACTAAATTACTTGGGATGCAAATGTACAAATAGCGCGGAATGATGAAGCCAGAGTGGAAATGAAAGATTGTATCACCGGAACATCTCACCTCTGCGGAACATCCCGTGGCACTAGGGAACTAGGGTTTGTGCTAAAGTTGGCCGCAACTTCTCTCATATGTAACTGTAAATTTATGGGACATAATCATGGAAAGGTGGAAAGTGCTAATTGGATAATTCTTTCATTAAATTAACACAAACAGTAATTTTATCACATGCAATCATTGTCGCAATGGGGATTATATTATGATCACAAACATGTAAAAAGTCATTGACAAAAAGTTTATAAGTGCGGAGAAATCCTCATGGGGGACAGAGGATAAGAACTACCATTAATGTAGCAGGTGTGGTGCACTGGGGACCTTGGAGATAATGGGGCCCGCTGCATGGGGCCTTCCTGCACCAGGGCCCACAGCTCGCTACTTCCGCCTCTGCCCCCCCGTCTTATATAGTTGCCCTCACTTTACATTGAGTGTAGATGTTCACGTCACTTTCCTTCCATTGTGGCCCCTACGTTCTTCCTTCTTATTCCACCAATCACTGATAGAAAATATGTTATCGCCATAATTTATCAATGTTACCTGACAGCGCCACCACAGTGCCCGTCCCGCGAGCTGTCTCTCCTGCAGAGATTACTTCCGCCCGGCCTTATCTCCGCACGTTATCTTTTCCCGGTTCTCTTCTTTTGATGTCAGTGATTAAGCACAGCTAAAGCTCCGCTCGTACGCAGTATATTCTGTTCTACGTACCTGACTCCTTCTATATTAATACTAACAGCAGACATCACATATAAACACTTCTACATAATTATCTATTGATGACCAATAAATCTGGGAAACGATTACAAGTTCCCCAGATTCATTGGTTGTCTATAGAACTACATATAAGGCGTACCATCGGTGTTCAGCCATTGGTAACGAGAGAGGATGAAAAGTCCTTTCTCTGGCGAAAATGGGAGCGGAGAAAGGGGCTTTTTCCTTTGATAAATAAGCCCTTGTGTGTAGCATACAATGCAGGCTCTCCGCACTGTGTGCAGTCAGTGATCTCCCCCTTTGTCTGCAGCTCTCTGTCCTGAGCCGACTGTAATGGATACGTCTCACTAGCGGGTATCAGCTCTTGGATCAGGGCCTAGACAAGACGTGTCTGGGGTGAGAACCGGGATTTCTGCTGCAGCAGAAGGAGTAGAACAGACGGAGAGATCGGAATCAGTCACGTTTCTGGAGACAGCGAGGAAATATAAATATTTGTCTTTTATTGAATTTCGTGGACTTGGGGAAAAATTTAACAAATTAAAGATCCAAAGATCCGTCATAGTGAGAAAGCCATGTTCACTAAGTAGTGCTAACAATGAGTTGTGGTTCATTCCTATGGGAAATAAATGTAAAAGAATTAAGTCTAAACCAATGTGGCTAAATAAAAAGGTAAAGGAAGAAATGCAAAGGAAGAAGCGGCATTTAAATTGTTTAAGTCTGTAGGGTCAGAGGAGTCCTTTCATAGGCACAAGGAATGTGATAAAACATGCAAATAGGAAATTAGATGGGATAAATTAGAAAATGACAAACAAGTTGCAAAAGAAACTAAGAGAAACCCCAAAAAGTATTTCAAGTATATAAAAGGCAAAATAATATGGGACCCTTAAGAAGTGAGATGGGAGAATTGATAAATGATACTAAGGAAAAAGCAGAGGTATTAAACACTTTATTTTCTTCAGTATTTACTAGAGAGGAACAAATGGTAGAATAATACATAAAAATGGAAATGAAACCATGCCATTAATTAATACTTGGTTGTCAGAGGAAGAAGTCCAAAGGCGCCTGAAGAATATTAAGATAAATAAAGGTCCAGATGGCATACACCCAAGGGTTCTTATGGAGCTAAACTCAGAAATAGCTAGACCGCTATTCTTAATTTTCATAGATTCAGTCTCATCAGGCTCAGTACCAAGGGATTGGCGAATAGCAGATTTGGTGCCATTGTTTAAAAAGAGGGACGAGATCACAACCAGGGAATTATAGACCTGTAAGCCTGACATCAATAGTGGGGAAACTACTGGAAGGTGTATTAAGGGATAGTATTCAGGATTACTTGGTGCGTAATAAGATTATTAGTGGGAATCAGCATGGATTTGTGAGGGATAGGTCATGTTAAACTAATCTAATTAGTTTCTACAAGGAAGTTAGTGGGAACTTAGACCAGGGCAGCACAGTAGATGTGGTCTACTTAGATTTTGCAAAGGCCACACAAGAGGTTGGTTTACTAAATAAGGGAACTGGGTCTAGGAAACAACATTTGTACTTGTATCGAAAACTGGTTAGAGAAAAGGGAACAGAGAGTTGTGATAAATGGAACATTTTCTAATTGGTCAAAAGTTTTAAGTGGAGTACCTCAAGGATCCGTGCTGGGGCCACTCCTTTTTAATATAAATAAAAAGGGGTATAGATGCAAGGGAAGACAGTGTAATTTTGCCACTGTATAAATCGTTGGTAAGACCTCATCTTGAATATGCAGTACAGTTCTGGGCACCACTCTATGAAAAAGATAATCTGGAACTAGAAAGGGTTCAAAGAAGGGCGACAAAAATGATAAAGGGTATGGAGTCATTAAGTTATGAGGAAAGGTTATCCAGTTTAGACATGTTTACTTAAAAAAGAGGCGTCTACGGGGAGATATGATTACTATGTACAAATACATTAAGGGTCAATACAGAGAACTTTCATGGGAACTTTTTACCCCAAGAACTATACACAGGACACGCGGTCAAGGTTAGAGGAGAGGAAATTTCAAATTTGAAAAAGTTGGCAATTGGCTGACGAAACGTTAGACCTTTTCGCTTCCATTTTTTACTTTATTCCTAAAGAAAGAGGCATTTTCATTATCTCCACGGAGAGTATTTTACATCAAAAAGAAGTATAGTGATTAGATCTCTATCCCGAAAGGGAATATTGAGCCGCCAGAATTTGATGAGACAGCTGAGCACAGCAACCGTGGCTCTCTAACAATTACCTTCTATGCTTGAAAAGCCACCTTCATATCCGGCTAAGACGCTGCGGATACATTAATCTAATAGCCGGAACATATACCATCTAAGTTCACTCTGCCGGCTTTTCTATTCAAGTGGAATAAGCACTCATATCACAGCGCTCTTGTTATTCAATAGAATCTCTGAGGAGACCAAATATTGTTACCATCCCGGGCGCTGAAATAAGAGAGGAATCATCATTATATTCCGGATAACGCTACATCTCAATATAACGGATTAAGAGACATCGTTATCCCATGTTATAGAAGTACTCCGAGAATGGGTGAGATCTCTCCTTATTATCTGTGTACACAGTTATTATCTTTGAATGATACATCCATTAGTGTGGTTATAAGGTGTACTGGCCAGACACCTATTATTGCCCCAGCTTACAGAGACATTCTGATTGCATATTATATCTAGCCACATTCAGTGTGATGTATACTACATACTGATCATTGTCTTCCGAGCCATTGTCAGGCACATGCGCGTCCGTTGCCGCGACAATGGGACGCGCGTTCCGACTTCCTGTTGGCGGTCAGTGCTACTGACCGCCGCCCCACTGTCCACCAACGAGGGCTCACTTCCCTCTATTCACAGCAGGCTCTGGCACCATTAGGGTGCCAGAGTAACTAGGTCCACTAGCCTCCAGCACTTCTATATGATTATTAGCCTTCTGACTGTCTCCCTGTGTACCGACCCAGCTTTCCCTGACTCTGCCTTAGATACCCCTTTTGGATCTGTGTTGTGCTTTCCGGTTTGACCTTTGGCCTGTTGACTCCGCTTCGTCTTCTGATTTGGTACCTCGTTTGCCCGCGCGGTCCCTGAGCTCAGCCTGTACGACCATGATTGTTCACCGCCATCTCGCGGGTAGCTTCCTGGGAGGGCCACGACCTGCACGTCGTTTGCCGCGAAATCCAAACCCCCACAAGGGAGTTTGGATTTCAAAACCCCCACAAGGGAGTTTGGATTTCAAAACCCCCACAAGGGAGTTTGGATTTCAAAACCCCCACAAGGGAGTTTGGATTTCAAAACCCCCACAAGGGAGTTTGGATTTCCCTGGTGAAGACCAGCGGTGTGTTAGATTCCGCGCCTCCTTGTGTAGCAGCGCCAATATCCGCAGGTGATCTGCATTCCAATATATACATGACAGGCAGTCAAGACTTGGAATTCCCTGCCAGGGAAGGCTGTGATGGCAGATTCAATACATATATGTTTAAGAGAGGGTTAGACAATTTTTTTTGCGGAAAAGTGTATCCAGGGATACGACCATTAATTAAAATGTAGGATAGTAGTGGATATAGGGGAAAAATAGGACTGCAATATTGAGTCTGGGGAGATTTTCAGAAATGAAACAGATTGGCGGTTGCTTACTCTGGATCAATTTCAAATATAAGTGCAGGATCCTTGGAGATCCAAAATAGGATCAACCTCATCAATTATGTTACTATGTTATGTTACCAATACACCACCGCCGATACGCCACCGATACTCTACCACCAATACACCACCGCCAATACGCCACCGATACTCTACCGATACTCTACCCCCAATACACCACCGCCGATACGCCACGGATATGCTACCACCAATACACCACCACCAATACACCACAGATAATCTACCCCCAATACACCACCGCCGATACGCCACGGATACTCTACCACCAATACACCACCGCCGATACGCCACCGATACTCTACCACCAATACACCACCGCCGATACGCCACCGATACTCTACCCCCAATACACCACCGCCGATACGCCACGGATATGCTACCACCGATACACCACCACCAATACACCACAGATACTCTACCCCCAATACACCACCGCCGATACGCCACCGATACTCTACCACCAATACACCACCGCCGATACGCCACCGATACTCTACCACCAATACACCACCGCCGATACGCCACCGATACTCTACCACCAATACACCACCGCCGATACGCCACCGATACTCTACCCCCAATACACCACCGCCGATACGCCACGGATATGCTACCACCGATACACCACCACCAATACACCACAGATACTCTACCCCCAATACACCACCGCCGATACGCCACCGATACTCTACCACCAATACACCACCGCCGATACGCCACCGATACTCTACCACCAATACACCACCGATACTCTACTACCAATACACCACCGCCGATACGCCAGGGATACGCTACCACCGATACACCACCACCAATACACCACAGATACTCTACCCCCAATACACCACCGCCGATACGCCACGGATATGCTACCACCGATACACCACCACCAATACACCACAGATACTCTACCCCCAATACACCACCGCCGATACGCCACCGATACTCTACCACCAATACACCACCGCCGATACGCCACCGATACTCTACCACCAATACACCACTGCCGATACGCCACCGATACTCTACCACCAATACACCACCGCCAATACGCCAGGGATACGCTACCACCGATACACCACCACCAATACACCACAGATACTCTACCCCCAATACACCACCGCCGATACGCCACGGATATGCTACCACCGATACACTACAGATACTCTACCCCCAATACACTACCGTTGATACACTACCACTAATACACTACCGTTGATACGTCACTGATACGCTACCACCAATACACCACCGCCGATATGCCACCACCACTTTACTTCCCTCCACCCAACTATCTCTCAGCTGCTCCAGTGATATTTCAGTAATAAATTGTGGTGATAACAGATTTTCTATTGTGGTTATAAAAATCGATATCAAACCCTCGCTGTCGCTGCAGATTGAGGAATAGAGGCCGATAGGGGACAGGACGATCTCAGAACTTCTATGTTGCGCTGTTAAATTTGCATTTGATCCCCTGTAGATCATGGAATATATAACTATACACACATCATGCTGACTTCCGGCTGGCTCCAGTCTTCCAGGTAGTTCCTGGTGTCCGTATATATCTCTCAGTATCCCGGGACCTGTCTAACGCTCCTCTAAATAACGTTATCTCTCTTACAGGGTAGAGGGTAGAGTCACAGGAGTAATCATGCCGGGATAAGGGTCCTAGGTGATGCTGATGCTGTCACTGTCTATGGAATTAGTTATTATTGTTACCATTGGACAGAGTGATCGATGTACAACGAGTTTTCATCATCTAAATTGATCCTAACCCAACTCACCCTTATGGGTCAGACGCGGACCAGAGCTCTGTCCGTGTAGAGTTTGTATGTTCTTCCTACATGAATGATAACTATTCTCCATACAGCACGGTGTAATATACAGACAATAATAATAATAATAATAGTATAATAATAATAGTATAATAATAATAGTATAATACTGCCAGATTTAAATTAGGTTCTATGGCCAATTCCATCTAAGCTGCATATTTCCCATAATGAATTAGCTGCAGAACAGATATTATTTACATATGTCAGAATATAAAGGGGAGAGTGGGGCCCCCTGAGGTCTCACCCATAATACGGGGTAATGGGCTGATTTGAACCAGTAACGGGGACAGTCTATCGCTATCGCTGTATTTCCTCATTGTGATATTCAGGCCGAGCTGCTATCGCTGTGTGTGAAGGTGTCAGTGAGCCTACAGGACGACGTCACTACGCTGGTAACGTCTAGCTCTCCGGCTCACACAGACGTTGCTAACAGAGCGGGTCGGGGGGAAGGGGGTGGGTGACCCAGCTGGTGTCCCAGCTAGTTTTTGGTCTCGGAAAGAAAAGCTTTGACTTAACCAGAAGCAGCCGTGACGCAGAGATCGGCGCGTGATAATAAGACTCTTGTTTAGGGTTCATTAGTGGACACTGTCACTTGAGGAGAGAGATAAATTGGGTTCCCATGCAGGGGCTGGGGGGCAGAGGGGGTGTACGCCCCCCGGGCCGTCCCCATAGTGGGCTACCTTGGGCTGGATCACTGGGCAACCTGCATTTTTATCTTTTGAAATGTTCCTAATAAGCTGCTGAGCCCAGTATCGCCCCCTCCCCCCAGGGTAACATTTACCAGCCAGCCCCTGTTCCCATGTGTCCTGCTTTTTCCCTGGAGAGTCCCTGATTCTGGAAGTCTTGTACTCAGCATTCATATTTTCTGAGAATTGAGACTTGTGTGCTCCCAGATTTATCAGGAACATGATTCTAAACATGCAACGGGCGGCGATGTAACTATGTCACATATCAGACCCAGGCCGGGTACAGGGAGGTACGGAGGCACATACCATTTGTGAAGTGTTAAAGTGTTGAATCACAACTGTGTTGGAGAATTGTCCACCCCTAGAATGGGTTAAACATAAAAGCACTAAATGTTCTCTTGTTGAGCTCATGTCTCTGTAGTTATTTGAGAAACTCACAGATTCAACACTTTCCACAGCAGCCGTCCCCTTATTCCTACCACCCTCTATCCCACGAGTATATAGCAGCGTCTAGTGTCAAGTGCTTTGTGCTCTTTGAGGAGCACGGCCCGACTGAGCTGTGTAATGACCCTATCGTTGCCCCAACCTGGGAGTAAAGTCTTTGGCAGTAGTTGGGTATTTAATATAGTTTTGCAATCAGGGCGACTTCTTCCAAATATCTCAGTAACACTTAGCTGTGTTCAGTTCTGTCAGTTTATACATTCCCTCACTCTCAGTCATACAGATGCACTTAGGAGTTAATAATTCAGACTACAGTGTAGAATAGAGATCTCCTTCCTTTCTCTGTCTGGCATAAGCGGCTGGTCCTCTGCTCCTCTCTTCTCATCTGTGTCCAGGATCCGTAATCTCTCAGTAATTCCTGAGCTCTGCTTTATCCAACACTCTGCAGGGAATATACTATACTAATACTGCTATCACCCTGTGCAGACCTCTCCTGCAGGAACAACAACTTATATGATTCAATCAGATACATCTATCAAAAGTTCCAGTAGTTACCCTGAAATCTTCTGCACTAACCCACTTTCCATTGCACGTCTGATGGTGGCATTGGCAGTGCTTAGTCTGACTCAGCCCTGGTACGTTCAGATAAAGTCTGGGCACAATGGGCACACGAGGCACAAGTCATATTACAATGTGTTTTCACAATTTTTTTTTTTTTATATTTGTTCTTTAACAATCTGGTATTTCTCCCAGTAGAAATAATGGGGGAAGGGTGTTTAATATACATTACCATGTTATACACAATTACTGATAGTGGTTTTATTAACTCACAATTAGAGAAGATGAAGCTACGGCAACATTTCTCGTGCATGCAGTTTTGCGGCAGAGCACAGGCCGTCCTGTGGGTTATAGTTTCAGTGACACAATCTTGTGTGTTTGTGTTTCATTACACCACAGGGCACCATTCCGCCGTTCCTCGCTGTATTTGTACATCTGACACTTGTTCCTCTTTATGACAGGAGAGGCGGAACAGGAGAGGGACGGGGTAGTCATCATCATCATCATCATTATTTATATAGCGCCACTAATTCCGCAGCGCTGTACAGAGAACTCATTCACATCAGTCCCTGCCCCATTGGAGCTTACAGTCTAAATTCCCTAATATAGACACACACACACACAGACAGGGAGACAGACAGGGAGAGACTAGGGTTAAATGTGATAGCAGCCAATTAACCTACCAGTATGTTTTTGGAGTGTGGGAGGAAACCGGAGCACCCGGAAGAAACCCATGCAAACACGGGGAGATCATACAAACTCCACACAGATAAGACCATGGTCGAGAATCGAACTCATGACCGCAGTGCTGTGAGGCAGAAGTGCTAACCACTAGGCCACTGTGCTGCCTAGTGGTTAGTCTAACGCAGGCCGAGTCTAACGCAGGCCGAGGACTATAAGGTTGTGCCCATACAAATGCCATTGGCACAGAGATCCGTATACGCGTTGCATCTTTTGCACCTATAGAGGACGTTGATGATGATGCTGGAGCTCTATTGACAGATTGTAGATTCACGTCTGAAGCTGGCTGTGATTAGATTATAGGATATTGTGGGCGCAGAGGTGCAGGGAGGTGGGGAGAATGAAACCGGGAACCCCGACCTTCTGCGTCTGTCACGCAGTGGGCCCCATTATCTCCATGGACCCTTGGAATTTGTATGTTCTCACCGTGTTTGCGTGGGTTTCCTCCCACACTCCAAAAACATACTGGTAGGTTAATTGGCTGCTAACAACATGACCCTAGTCTGTGTGTGTCTGTGTGTATGTGTGTGTATGTTAGGGAATTTAGACTGTAAGCTCCAATGGGACAGGGACTGATGTGAGTGAGTTCTCTGTACAGCGCTACGGAATTAGTGGCGCTATATATATAAATAAATAAATGATGATGTGTGGGCGTATTTCATTGGTGCACGAGAAGGAATATTACATCTGTACTATATAGCGCCTAATAGCGGATGTGTCTTTCCCTATCAAAACAAAAGTAAACAAACTTTTCCTGTGCTTACGCCCTGGTTGTGTGTATGCGGGTGTACTTATGTCTGACGTCAGTCTGGCACGTAAGCTACAGATCCAGGACTGGATGGTCATGAGATGCCCACGGCCCAGCATATGGGCATAAAGACGCTATTTTTTTACGGGCGGCTTTTTTGTGAGTAAATTACACCCAACATAATAGGTCAATGCAGGATCAGACCCTCATAGTCTGTACATAGAGCGGTGGTTTCACTCTGCGGGGGAGAAAGAGGGGTGGGTTTGGGGTATAACGCCAGAGAAATCCCACCAGAACAAAGCTAATACTGGGAATTCCGCAAAGAGAAAGATTTATTATTATCATCATACGTCCTCGGTATTCCTTATCCCAATACAACGAGAGCAGCGGGTTCTGTGCTAATTGTCACACAATATAAATATTCCCACGTGTCCCGTAGCCCCCAACACCCTGGGGGTCTTTAGGAAACAGCGCTCAGTCTAAATCCATGTTTTTCTTGTCAGCAAATAGAGATAATTAGAGCCAGGTGATTGGGCTGTAAACATTACCAGGATCCTGGCACTTACATAACAGTATGAACCAAATGTGTTTGTTTCTGTAGCACCTCACAGTGGTCACCGGACGAATAAACTGAGGACAGCAACCAGACTGGAATTTAGAATACTGTAGGAAAAAGGGGTTTCTGTTCCAAGGAGCTTACAATCTAATTAGGCATTTGATGACATATATACATATAATTTAACAGTGTTGATCCCCCAAGTAAAGGACATAAACAGGGAAATGTTTAGCTGTGGGAGAGGAATGAGAAAGACTAGTACAGTTATGGGGCACAGCTTGGGTCCTGGATTCATGTGCGGTCCGTACGAATATGCGCTGCAGTATCGGTGATCCAAAGTCACTTAACACTTCAACACTTCTTATTGCTATTAGAAGTGTCAGCCTTGTAGATCATGTCAGCAGCTGTGTCTGTGAATGAAACATAATAAAGGAGATTGTTTTCATTTGTTCAGCAAGAAACGTCCACTTCTAAAGTAGCCGGTACATTAAATCACGGCCCCGCGGTTACATGTGACACGTCGAAGGAAACACTAAAGTGTAACCAGATGTAAACGGAGCAGATGTTATATGTCGCAAACAATAAAACAACAATAACAAGGAAACAAGAATGAAATGACACAATGAGGTTCATGTGGTAAATTGTGGTTCAGAAACGGATGTAAGGGTATAAGTCAGGCCTGTCCAACCTGCGGCCCTCCAGATGTTGTGAAACTACAAGTCCCAGCATGCCCTTCCAGCTATCAACAGGTTGTCTACTGGCAAAGCATGCTGGGGTTTGTAGTTTCACAACACCTGGAGGGCCGCAGGTTGGACAGGCCTGGTATAAGTCATAAGGGGCGGGGGTGAGAGGATGGGATTCTGGGAATGGGTTTTAGGCACAGACTGGGGCCCGTGTATCAGGACCAGTTTCTACATTTTGGGCGTCTCCCCTGCCTCATTCTACGCATCTTGGCCATAATATTAAGGGTTCTGCCATTAATTCAGTTAGTGGTCAATTTTTATGCTGTTAATCTCACATAAGACAAAATATTATGATAAAATGCCGGCCCTGGGTTTCTGCCACCCGAGCCCGGGCCTGCTGATTATTCTGGTGTGTATGTATCTGTGTCACTGTCTATGTTGGAGGTCAGTAATGAGTCCTGTCTCCCACAGCCTCCTGCTCTCTCCTGGTTTCACCGAGACACATTACACGGAGGATGGGGAGATGGTGACGGTGATGCCGAATCACACGGTGAGTTGTGCAGACAGCCAGGAAAAATCATTGTCATACACTTTATGTGCAAAATGTAAAACATGCTAAATTAGAACATTACATTGTTTGCTTATAAGTTTGCAAAGTGCATCACGCTCCTTCTCTCCGTTCTGATTGCAGATTGAACCTATGTACACAGAAACTTGGTGGCCAGCAGGATAGTTTTATACCAAAGTTGTTGTGGGCACAAAGCAATCAGCAATTCCAGTCTACATTTAATCAGGATTGATTAGATGTTACTTGGTTACTGCGCCAATCTTCCATATATATAATTCTAATGAGGCTTCATGTGATGCCCTCACTAGGTCTAAGAACCAGAGCTAGTGCTTCTATTTGATGAATCTAGGTTTCCAACTAGGATGCCATTGTTCAGCGTACACAGAAAAAACTAAATGAGTGATATTCTGTCCCTCATTCAGTGTTTCAGTGCCTGAGAAGTAAACATCTAGGGTGCCCACAGACTTCTGCCAGCTATGCTGAGGATACATCCAATAGAATAAAATCACAGCGTATTTAGAGTTGTCCAATTGCAGCAGTAATTCCCAGGATGAGGGAGTTGCCCAGGATGAGGGAATTGTTTTACATTAATAGGTCATTTAGGAAAATTGTTGCACAGACATATTTTACAAAAACAGTTTAACAGAAAATGAAGTCACCTCTAGGACGTATTGTGCTCCATAGGTTAGAGCCACGGGTGTCTGTCTGATGATGGTCACACAGGCTGCAATATTACAGGTATAATTGGGCAACAGGGCTGATCCTGCAGTGTGTGCAGCCCCAAAATGACCACATAACCTAATAATGATCTTATTCTATTCAGTCGGCTCATCATCCAACATGTTGGTAAGATGACCTCTGTTAATCGTCTTAATCGCCCTTTTCCCCTACTGTGTGCAGGAACATTGTTACTACCATGGACGAGTGAGGGGTAATGACGAGTCCTCGGTTGTACTCAGCAGCTGCTCAGGGATCAGGTAATACTCACTTATCGCAATTACTGAGATATGTCTGGTGTCTATGATACTATCCTTAGATCCTATATGTCCTGTAACTCCACATGAATCTAGTACAACAGGGACTTTATACCATAATACCTGTAAGATAACTTCCACATTTCATGCTACTCTTTTATTTACTTTCATTTCAGCTGTAGTGTTACTTGTTTACTGTATTGTTGTTTGGCCTCTGTACGGCGCTGCAGACCTCATGTGGCACCCTATAAATAAAGATTATTATTAATAATAATAATAATAATAATAATAATAATAATAATAATTGTTGCCCCTGGTCTCTCAGGTGTCGCCCCTGGTCCCTCACATGTTGCCCCTGGTCCCTCATATGCTGCCCCTGGTCCCTCATGTGTTGTAACTGGTCCCTCATGTGTTGTAACTGGTCCCTCATGTGTTGTAACTGGTCCCTCAGGTTTTGCCCCTGGTCCCTCACGTGTCACCCCTGGTCCCTCACATGTCACCCCTGGTCCCTCACGTGTCACCCCTGGTCTCTCACGTGTTGCCCCTGGTTCCTCAGTTGTCACCCCTGGTCCCACACGTATTGCCTCTGGACCCTCACGTGTTGCCCCTGTTACCTCAAGATGCTGATATTCACCTGTTGTCTACTAAACATCACTGACATACAGTTATAATCTTTACTGCTCCGTGATTGACGACTACGTCAATCAAACAAATGAAAACACATTGTTGATGATACGTTAGTTTGGTTGAAGCTGCGACTTCTAATCTTCTCTCTGGTCCTGTTTGCAGCGGCCTCATCACCCTCAATGCCAACAACAGCTTCTACCTCCACCCTCTGGCAGCGCCAGGCTACAGAACCCACATGCTGTACCGCACAGAACACCTGCCCATTAACGGAGGGAGTTGTGGCCACGATGGGCGCCTAGGAACTGGCACCTCTCACCTCAATGACTTCATCTCCCAGCCCAGGCACCACAGGGTAAGGCTGGCACTAAACTGAGGGATACAGGGAGCGTTACTATCCCCAACCAGCGAGCTGCCGTATGTTTGTGTCACAAGGACTTAGGTGTTATTGTGTTATTGGAGTATAAATGGGTATAAAAAAGTTGGTTGAAATTATTTTTTTGCATATTTACTACAATATTTTAGAATTGGTTTGTTACAAACAAATGAATATTTTGGAATGGGTGCGAACAACTGGTCTGTTTATCAAATCCTTGTGGATGTAAAGATTTCTCATTGCAGCGATAGAAAGTCTTCGGCCGACCAATTTATCAATAAAAGATTGTCAGGGCAGCGGAGCGATGCTCGCCAGCTCGCACAGACGGAGGCGCCTGGAATTCTGGGGTTGGGCTTCCGACTTCCAAATTCTTTAAAAAAATATATAAAATTTTTATAAAATATATAATAAAAAACTTTATTTAAAAGAATTTCATATTTTAAAGATAGTGCCCCCCGAATGATAACAATGGCTGGTGAAGGCTCAACTGGAAGGGGAGGTTTGTTAAATAGGGAGAAGCCCTAAGGATTTCCTCTATTTGATAAATGAATATCAAATAGAGGAAATATGAATATGAATATGTTGGGGGCTTCTGTGGGTATTGACCACCGAGCCATAAATATCCTGCACGGCCAACTACATTTTTTTACAAGGGGATTAGATTGCCATCTAGTGGCCATTATGTTGAATATTATGTATCAATGTAGGAACAATGCCCTAAATAGTTCTGTAATTGTATTGCGTATATTTATTAAGGGTGAAAAGTCCTATTGCTGGCAAATATGGCTGAGTATGGCCAGGGCAGTTGACTGTCCTGCCGATCCCTAGTCCAGAGACCCAAATTACTCAAATGACAAGTGAAGAGACTGTGGTTTGTACAGTGCTAAGATCAGGATGGATGACAGCTCTTAGTCTTGTATATGTTCAGTGGTTGGGTTGATCAAACAATTCATCATATTTGGCAAATAGCAGCCGGTGGACGGTACCGACCAGGCTCATAGTGCCGCCTCCCTGACCGATACATGGGTGTGAGGCTCCGCTCACTTATAATGGCTGAGTTTGTTATCTGGTCTGTATTGTGAATAACCCTATGTCCTCACTGACATAACATCTCCCCTGCAGAGGAAGAGGAATGTCTGGGAGGCTCAGAAGTACATGGAACTGTATATTGTCGCTGACAATTTATTGGTGAGTTTGTTTTCTGCTATATATAATATGGAAACAGGTCCTGACCTCATTGGTTAAACATCATTTACCCTCACTCTGCGGTTAGCAAAACTATCAGTCTCTCTCTCTCTGTCTCTCTCTCACTCTCTCTCTCTCTCTCTGTCTCTCTCTCTGTCTCTCTCCATGTCTCTCTCTCAGTCTCTCTCTCTCTCACTCTCTCTCTCTCAGTCTCTTTCTCTCTCAGTCTCTCTCTCTCTCAGTCTCTTTCTCTGTCTCTCTCTCTGTCTCTCTCTCAGTCTCTCTCTCACTCTCTCTCTCTCTCTCAGTCTCTCTCTCTCTCTCTCTCAGTCTCTGTCTCTCTCAGTCCCTCTCTCTCTCAGTCCCTCTCTCTCTCAGTCTCTCTCTGTCTCAGTCTCTCTCTCTCTCTCAGTCTCTCTCTGTCTCTCCCTTACTCTGTCTCTCTCAGTCTCTCTCTCTCAGTTTCTCTCTCTCTCAGTCTCTGTCTCTCTCAGTCCCTCTCTCTCTCAGTCTCTCTCTGTCTCAGTCTCTCTCTCTCTCTCAGTCTCTCTCTGTCTCTCCCTTACTCTGTCTCTCTCAGTCTCTCTCTCTCTCAGTTTCTCTCTCTCTCAGTCTCTCTCTCCTCTCTCTGTCTCTCTCTCTCACTATCAGTCTCTCTCTCTCTCTCCTCTCTCTGTCTCTCTCTCTTTCTCACTCTCAGTCTCTCTCTCTCTCTCCTCTCCTCTCTCTGTCTCTCTCTCACTCTCAGTCTCTCTCTCTCCTCTCCTCTCTCTGTCTCTCTCTCCTCTCCTCTCTCTCTCTCTCTCCTCTCCTCTCTCTGTCTCTCTCTCACTCTCAGTCTCTCTCTCTCCTCTCCTCTCTCTGTCTCTCTCTCACTCTCAGTCTCTCTCTCTCTCCTCTCCTCTCTCTGTCTCTCTCTCACTCTCAGTCTCTCCTCTCCTCTCTCTGTCTCTCTCTCACTCTCAGTCTCTCTCTCTCCTCTCCTCTCTCTGTCTCGCTCTCTCTTCTTCTCTCTTCATAGCCCCCTCTCATCCCTTCCTTCCGACCTTTTGAATCTGAGTCGCCCCTTTTTCCCTCATGTCTCTTGTTTCTCTCATGAATGGATTTGGGTCAGTCAGTGACCCCATTACTGTCCCTGAGAGGGGTGATCTGCACTAATCATTATTGCCTATTAAAGTACTATTATAACCTGACATAAGATAATTTGTTGCTTATATTCTGTTTCTGGGAATGTGAGCGTTTGATAATCCCATAAATATTCCATACACTGTTTAGTATAGTTATTATATGTATTATCCTACCTGCTGCCTTGTACTATATGTTGTCATTTCCTTGTGTTTTACTGAGGGTGACTCAATAAAACCTGAGGCCAGTTGTGAAAGGACCATGTAACCCCCCCTTCCCCCTCCAATGCAGCACTCATAGCAATAATCAGCTCTAGCTCTATAGAAGCTTTAGCCCAGTGAAATGGACCCTCCACACGCTGGGTCCTAAACCAGTTACCTCTGTTGCCCTTGAGCCATCTCTGGTTTATACACATGGATTTATCTCCATACATCAATGTAGGTTTGTAAATGTAACTTCTCTCTCTGACAGTACAGAAAACAAAACATGGATCTGGGAAAAACCAAACATCGTATTATGGAGATTGCAAACTTCGTGGACAAGGTGAGTCTGACGCCTCCGATAGTGGACCTGTGGCTGTGACGTGGTAAAGGGAGCAGGTTGGAGGTCATGTGGTGTTAGAGAAACCATGTAAAAGGGCGAGTCACCAAATGCCTCCTATAGTTAGGACAGAGACACCGGTTTCTGTACCCCAGTCGCTGTCACCAATCCAGTAACGGACAATAAAAGAGATGTTTTTCATTATAATTTAACTAGAGAACACAAATATTTACACCCAACATCTGGCCCTGGGTATTATACAGTAACAGGCCCGATCCATGAGACTTAATCCGTTCTAGAAGAAGCAGCTGCCGGGGGCTTTTCTGATACTGATGATACCAGGAAGTAAACATTTAATAATGCGCTACAGACGGTGCCTGTTCCCTGGTATTAGTAGTGAGGACGGGTTATAAGGAGCACAGATGATAAGTACTAAGGGCATCGGGTCATGGAGGTAACTTATCCCCGTCTTGTCCCCTTACAGTTCTACATGTCCATGAATATTAAAGTGGCTCTTATTGGACTGGAGGTCTGGACATCTTCAGATCAGTGTGAGGTGCAGGAAGATGCCAACCAGACGCTGAAAGCCTTCCTGCTCTGGAAGCAGAAAATGAGGAACAGGAAAAAGCATGATAATGTCCAGCTCATCACGTTAGTATAACGCCATTACCCGTTATATTTATATAATGTCCAGCTCATCACGTTAGTATAACGCCAGTACTCGTTATATTTATATAATGTCCAGCTCATCACGTTAGTATAACGCCAGTACTCGTTATATTTATATAATGTCCAGCTCATCACGTTAGTATAACGCCAGTACTCGTTATATTTATATAATGTCCAGCTCATCACGTTAGTATAACGCCATTACCCGTTATATTTATATAATGTCCAGCTCATCACGTTAGTATAACGCCAGTACTCGTTATATTTATATAATGTCCAGCTCATCACGTTAGTATAACGCCAGTACTCGTTATATTTATATAATGTCCAGCTCATCACGTTAGTATAACGCCAGTACTCGTTATATTTATATAATGTCCAGCTCATCACGTTAGTATAACGCCATTACCCGTTATATTTATATAATGTCCAGCTCATCACGTTAGTATAACGCCAGTACTCGTTATATTTATATAATGTCCAGCTCATCACGTTAGTATAACGCCAGTACTCGTTATATTTATATAATGTCCAGCTCATCACGTTAGTATAACGCCATTACCCGTTATATTTATATAATGTCCAGCTCATCACGTTAGTATAACGCCAGTACTCGTTATATTTATATAATGTCCAGCTCATCACGTTAGTATAACGCCAGTACTCGTTATATTTATATAATGTCCAGCTCATCACGTTAGTATAACGCCATTACCCGTTATATTTATATAATGTCCAGCTCATCACGTTAGTATAACGCCAGTACTCGTTATATTTATATAATGTCCAGCTCATCACGTTAGTATAACACCAGTACTCGTTATATTTATATAATGTCCAGCTCATCACGTTAGTATAACGCCATTACCCGTTATATTTATATAATGTCCAGCTCATCACGTTAGTATAACGCCAGTACTCGTTATATTTATATAATGTCCAGCTCATCACGTTAGTATAACACCAGTACTCATTATATTAATATAATGTCCAGCTCATCATGTTAGTATAACGCCAGTACTCGCTATATATATATAATGTCCAGCTCATCATGTTAGTATAACGCCAGTACTCGCTATATATATATATAATGTCCAGCTCATCATGTTAGTATAACGCCATTATTGGTTATATTATGATGATATAAAGAATGGGACATATTTTAAACCTCAGAGACCCACGAGCACTTTGTACACACGTCCCACATCCCGCACACCCCGCACACCCCGCACACCCCGCACACCTCAGCACCTTCTCCAAGGTGTATCTGAGCAGCGGAGAGTAATCCGGCACCCAGAAATGTTCTGGGCGGACAATCAGGCCGCACTGGTGACAAACAGGAAACACAATAAATATAAGTAACATGACACAATGTCTCTGCCACAAAGAGGTCATTATCTGATGTGTGTGTGACAGACGGGGGGTTTATGCTTTATATATTAATTATTTACATCTGTGTCTCTTTAAGTGGCGTGACGTTCAAGGCGACCACGATCGGGATGGCCCCGCTGGAAGGCATGTGCAGTACCGAGAATTCTGGTGGTGTCAGCATGGTAAGAACACGGACATTACACGCCAAGAACACGGACATTACACGCCAAGAACATGGACATTACACGCCATCCCGGGCTAGTCCTGGACCTCACAGTATATCTAACCATCATAGAGTAACCTGCAGTTGTTTATGGATTGATAAATCACAGGAACGTCACTTAGTGTCCCAGCTCAACTCTAAATCACAGTGAGAATAAAGCTGCCCGGAATCTATATGCTACACGCAACAGCCGCCAGTATCTGCATCGCAGCGTGGTTCATCCAGGAGCAGATTTACACCTATTAGTTGGACTTACTACCAGCTCTAAACGAGGCCCGTAGACTTTAACTGAGAATACGGAAAAAAAAAAAACTTTTTTTTTTACACTGAATCTGTATTTAGAACATGATGATAACCAAAGGGCCACATATCACCTACATTTATGAAAATAGTCAAAGGGATTAATGATCCCATTGATATCTCCCTGTTACAGGCGGCATTAAGGAGCTGTGGCTACAGATCGTCATCGCCATTTGTTTATATATCGCCAACAATTCCACAGCCCTGTACAGAGAGTATTTGTCATTTGTATCGGTCCCTGCCCCATTGGAGCTTACAATCTAAATTCCCTTACACACACGCTAATTTTGTCAGCAGCCAATTAACAGTTTGTTTGGGAGGAAACCCACACAAACACGGGGAGAACATACAAACTCCACACAGATAAGGCCATGGTCGGGAATCAAACTCATGACCCCAGTGCTGTGAGGCAGAAGTGCTAACCACTGAGCCACCGTGCTGCCCTACAGATGACACTCAATGTAAATACCAAAAGGGCGATTGGATGATTTCAGGGCGTTAGTGTGATTTTGTTACTTTTTGCTTCCATGGCACCAGTTTGGGGTGGGGCGGAGGGGGTTAATTTATTTCAGGGTCAGCAAACTTAAATTCAACTTGTTTGCCCATATTTACATTTGAGCCAGTGGGGTCTATCGTATTATCACATGCCGGTCTTCTGTCTTGCCGATCCTAGGACCACTCGGAGTTGGCAATCGGAGCAGCTGCCACAATGGCTCATGAAATTGGACACAACTTTGGGATGAGTCATGACAAGGAATACTGCTGTGTAGAGGCCACTCCGGAACAAGGAGGCTGCATTATGGCTGCGGCCACTGGGTGAGCACCGGAGTGAGTGAGCACCGGAGTGAGTGAGCACCGGAGTGAGTGAGCCCCGGAGTGGGTGAGCATCAGAGTGAGTGAGCACCGGAGTGAGTGAGCACCGGAGTGGGTGAGCATCGAAGTGAGTGAGCACCGGAGTGGGTGAGCATCAGAGTGAGTGAGCACCGGAGTGAGTGAGACAAGTTATTCACTGTGTGAAGGAGAGATAAAAATAAAGCAATATATTAAGGACAAGCTCATGCCGTAGGGTGTAATTAAAGAGAGCACCATTTCTGGTTGTTTAGTTAAAGGCTTTATAGTGATTTTACTTTCCTTCTCCCCTGTCCCAGTCATCCTTTCCCTCGCAAGTTCAGCTCATGTAGTCAGCAGCAGCTGCGCAGCTACTTCCAGAAGGGGGGAGGAATGTGTCTCTTCAATATGCCGAACACCGAGGACCTGGTGATGGGGAAGAAATGTGGGAATGGGTTTCTGGAGGAGGGAGAGCAGTGTGACTGCGGAGAACCGGAGGTAAGTACTAACCAGCCAGATAGAGGTGATCTCATCTTATTAGATTGGACACAAACTGTTATGTCTTTTCATTGGTGTGTCATTGGATCATTAGATTATGGATAATTAGTGTGATTACAATTAATATCTCAACAGGAATGCACCAATCCTTGCTGCAATGCTAAAGACTGCACCTTAAAGGAGGGAGCTCAGTGTGCACATGGGGACTGCTGCCAGAACTGTAAGGTAAGTACCGGATCTCAGCCACAAGCCACATCATCACCATACTTACACATGGGGTGGGGTGAGGGCTCAGTGTGCACATGGGGACTGCTGCCAGAACTGTAAGGTAAATACCGGATCTCAGCCACAAGCCACATCATTACCATACTTACACATGGGGTGGGGTGAGGGCTCAGTGTGCACATGGGGACTGCTGCCAGAACTGTGAAGTGCCTGATTTCATCCATAAGCCACATCACCATACTTACCCATCAGGTGGTGTAACAGCTGCCAGAACACTGAATTTATCCTTTAGATGTCATCATTAATTTTGGTGAATAGCTACAACCCTGAATAATAACATTGTTGGCACCAATTCTATAGACAATACAATTACATAATCTTTATGCTCTTTTTTTTCCCCATAGTTAAAATCTGCCGGGACTCAATGTCGGGAACAGTCAGGAGCATGTGACCTACCCGAATTCTGCCGAGGGAACAACCCGTTCTGTCCCCCCAATGTTTATATGCTAGATGGGTCTCCGTGTGCCTTTGGTGAAGCGTACTGTGTCAATGGGATGTGTCTCACCCACCAGCAGCAATGTGTTCACCTCTGGGGCTCAGGTAATGGAGGATCCTGTCTGCAGTATAATGTCATGTATATGATATTATTTATAGGGGAATACTATTTATAGGCAGTTGGTGCATTGACAAGGGATTACATTTGCTCATTGAACCATATATGGATGATAACAACCAGTTCAGTTACATGTAATTGCAGACGAGATGACCTTAATGTGACTTGTGTCAGCCTCCGTGTACAAGAAGTGACATTCTAGCCACCCGTGTTGTCTATAGATGCATCTAGTTGACATCCACACACGCTAAACATTGTGCTTGTAATAATTCCATGGAAGTCTATTGTGACTCATGTGGGCTCTTATATAATGGCCATCTTGTAGCTACATTATAACGTGTTTGAGAATACAACGTCATTGTCTATTTCTGCATCATGATAAGTCTGTCTGTCTATCCGTAAACCTGCATCTACTTATACCAGTGGGACATAGCTTATTATATTATAACCAGCGTAGACGTCTGATTTCTAAATTCTTATATCTCTGATGCTTCGCCAGGAGCCCGGCCAGCACCTGACATCTGCTTCATCGATGTGAACAAGGCTGGGGACCGTTATGGAAACTGCGGGAAAGACGGACAGGGAAAATTTGTAAAGTGCAGATCTAAGTGAGTAGAACTTGTTGGCTTTTATAACAGGCTCGACCAGTGACATCTGGTTTGGGTTACACCATAGAATAGAAAACTTTCCACTGGTCTATCATCCAACAGCAGACCCAAAGTTTTGTAATTAGAAAGACATTGGTTGCCAGGATTAAACTATTAAAACACAAAATATATTATACATGAATATGTTACCAAGTCTTTGTCAATCTCTTTCATAGAGACGCCATGTGTGGGAAAATCCAATGTCAGAGCAGTGCCGAGAAACCCAAACACGACAATACAGTCTCCATGGACACCACCATCAACTTCAATGGGCAAGAGGTGAAATGTCGTGGCACATATTACTATTCGGCGCAGGAAGATGAAGGAGACTCTTCTGACCCAGGGCTAGTAATAACAGGAACCAAATGTGGAGATGGAATGGTGAGTCCCTGACTGTATAGACCAAGAATGGAGATTATATGGTGAGTCACTGACTGTATAGACCAAGAATGTAGATTGTATGGTTAGTCACTGACTGTATAGACCAAGAATGGAGATTATATGGTGAGTCACTGACTATATAGACCAAGAATGGAGATTATATGGGGAGTCACTGACTGTATAGACCAAGAATGGAGATTATATGGTGAGTCACTGACTGTATAGACCAAGAATGGAGATTGTATGGTGAGTCACTGACTGTATAGACCAAGAATGGAGATTGTATGGTGAGTCACTGACTATATAGGCCAAGAATGGAGATTGTATGGTGAGTCACTGACTGTATAGACCAAGAATGGAGATTGTATGGTGAGTCACTGACTGTATAGACCAAGAATGGAGATTGTATGGTGAGTCACTGACTGTATAGACCAAGAATGGAGATTATATGGTGAGTCACTGACTGTATAAACCAAGAATGGAGATTGTATGGTGAGTCACTGACTGTATAGACCAAGAATGGAGATTGTATGGTGAGTCACTGACTGTATAGACCAAGAATGGAGATTGTATGGTGAGTCACTGACTGTATAGACCAAGAATGGAGATTATATGGAGAGTCACTGACTGTATAGACCAATAATGCAGATTGCATGGTGAGTCACTGACTATATAGACCAAGAATAGAGATTGGTTGGTGAGTCACTGACTATATAGGCCAAGAATGTAGATTGTATGGTGAGTCACTGACTATATAGACCAAGAATGGAGATTATATGGTGAGTCACTGACTATATAGACCAAGAATGGAGATTATATGGTGAGTCACTGACTGTATAGACCAAGAATGGAGATTATATGGTGAGTCACTGACTATATAGACCAAGAATGGAGATTGTATGGTGAGTCACTGACTGTATAGACCAAGAATGGAGATTATATGGTGAGTCACTGACTGTATAGACCAAGAATGGAGATTGTATGGTGAGTCACTGACTGTATAGACCAAGAATGGAGATTGTATGGTGAGTCACTGACTGTATAGACCAAGAATGGAGATTGTATGGTGAGTCACTGACTGTATAGACCAAGAGTGGAGATTGCATGGTGAGTGACTGACTGTATAGACCAAGAATGGAGATTGTATGGTGAGTCACTGACTGTATAGATCAAGAGTGGAGATTGTATGGTAACTTACTGACTGTATAGACCAAGAATGGAGATTGTATGGAGAGTCACTGACTGTATAGACCAATAATGCAGATTGCATGGTGAGTCACTGACTATATAGACCAAGAATAGAGATTGGTTGGTGAGTCACTGACTATATAGGCCAAGAATGTAGATTGTATGGTGAGTCACTGACTATATAGACCAAGAATGGAGATTGTATGGTAACTTACTGACTGTATAGACCAAGAATGGAGATTGTATGGAGAGTCACTGACTGTATAGACCAATAATGCAGATTGCATGGTGAGTCACTGACTATATAGACCAAGAATAGAGATTGTATGGTAACTTACTGACTGTATAGACCAAGAATGGAGATTGTATGGAGAGTCACTGACTGTATAGACCAATAATGCAGATTGCATGGTGAGTCACTGACTATATAGACCAATAATAGAGATTGGTTGGTGAGTCACTGACTATATAGGCCAAGAATGTAGATTGTATGGTGAGTCACTGACTATATAGACCAAGAATGGAGATTGTATGGTGAGTCACTGACTATATAGACCAAGAGTTGAGATTGTATGGTGAGTCACTGACTGTATAGATCAAGAATGGAGATTGTATGGTGAGTCACTGACTATATAGACCAAGAATGGAGATTGTATGGTGAGTCACTGACTGTATAGACCAAGAATGGAGATTGTATGGTGAGTCACTGACTGTATAGACCAAGAATGGAGATTGTATGGTAACTTACTGACTGTATAGACCAAGAATGGAGATTGTATGGAGAGTCACTGACTGTATAGACCAATAATGCAGATTGCATGGTGAGTCACTGACTATATAGACCAAGAATAGAGATTGGTTGGTGAGTCACTGACTATATAGGCCAAGAATGTAGATTGTATGGTGAGTCACTGACTATATAGACCAAGAATGGAGATTGTATGGTAACTTACTGACTGTATAGACCAAGAATGGAGATTGTATGGAGAGTCACTGACTGTATAGACCAATAATGCAGATTGCATGGTGAGTCACTGACTATATAGACCAAGAATAGAGATTGTATGGTAACTTACTGACTGTATAGACCAAGAATGGAGATTGTATGGAGAGTCACTGACTGTATAGACCAATAATGCAGATTGCATGGTGAGTCACTGACTATATAGACCAATAATAGAGATTGGTTGGTGAGTCACTGACTATATAGGCCAAGAATGTAGATTGTATGGTGAGTCACTGACTATATAGACCAAGAGTTGAGATTGTATGGTGAGTCACTGACTGTATAGATCAAGAATGGAGATTGTATGGTGAGTCACTGACTATATAGACCAAGAATGGAGATTGTATGGTGAGTCACTGACTGTATAGACCAAGAATGGAGATTGTATGGTAACTTACTGACTGTATAGACCAAGAGTGGAGATTGTATGGTGAGTCACTGACTGTATAGACCAAGAATGGAGATTGTATGGTGAGTGAACAGTCAATTGATGTGTTGGATGCAGGAAAAATGGGCAAGTGACTGTCTTTACCATGTGTGGTTTGATGTTTGTATTACATTGGTAGACTTGAGCTCTCTTGTTGTATAAAGTTTATATGGAAGATGATGAAAAACATCTCGGTGAAAGTTCAGGCCACGTTCGGGTTTCCACCACTTCTACAGATGCCTAAAATCATGTCCTTTTACAAGGAGAAAAATGCTCTATGGTCTCCACTAAACAGGACCCCCCCCGACCCACCATGTAGTCACCATCTCCACCCCTCACATCTCTATTCAACAATTACATCACACAACCGTAAATCTTATTTTCTCATGGAAATGTATAAGAAGAACCATCATGCTCCTGGCCTAAGAAAGGACATAACTCCCCCCATCAGACAATGCAAAAATGTGTACCCCCTGAGATGCCACCATCTTATATTCATACCCTTCCCCATAAATATAGGTGCGTGATTTAACAAGACGGCATTTGAGCTGCTCTTTAAATCTTCTATAAAGGACCTTAATAGTTTTCGGGAACTATTGAGATATCCTGTTATTTTTCACTGAATTTTCAAATATCCACAGGAGACCCTGGTCTCACAATGTTTTCTTGTCTGATTTCAGGTATGTAAGGATCGGCAATGTCAGAACGCATCCTTCTTTGAACTGGATAACTGTATCGCTAAATGCAATCAACATGGGGTGAGGTTCTTAAATGTATTTTTAATTTCAAAAAAGTAAATCAAGAGGCTAATTAAATAACGCACAATAATCTGTCTACTAGGTCACAAATATCCAGTATACCTATCAGAATTGAGATAAGCACAGTCCTAACATTGAGAATTGTTCATCCAGAGTTGACCAGGTCTATCATGGACCATAGGTGGAAGGACGATGGCTTGTGTAGCCCATCACCCATTCCACAGTGAACACATTATTCTACGTAAGATGAACATATATCACATTCCAGAATTACACATCCAATATAAGAGTCTTGATGACTTTTCCCAGTTACCTCACTCAAGTCCATGTTCTCCTCTCCCCAGATAGAGAACATTAACATTTAAGTGACATTTCTTTAGCCTGGAGATGTTTGATGTTGATTAGAGCAGACAATGGTAACAATACACAAGAGAATACTCCTAAACCTGCAACTACGCCCTAGTGTTGTTAGTGGGGGGTTGGAGCTAAATCTTATTAGCATATGTCATGCGATGCGTTAATTAACAACTTGGTACAAAATAAAATACCATGTCTAAAGGGATATTGAAATCATGGACTTCCATTTAAGAACGTTGTAATTTTCTATTTTCAAACTCTTTCTTTTACATTTTTGTTTGGTTTTAGCTCTTTGTGTTCTCTGAGCACAGCAGAGATACATAGATTAGTGTAATAGAGAAAACATAATATATAGATGAGAGGTACATATATGACATATCTCTGTTTTCCCTGCTGACCTTCCAGGTTCGGATTTGGGGAAAAGCCTGTCCCAGGGTGACACAACAGAAGGGGGCATTTACTTTGCACATTATTGGTTTTTCTTTATGCTGTGCAGGAATAATGTGTTATTTACACATAGAAACATTTAATTAATGGTTTACAAAATACAATGTGAGATGGAACAGTAGAGTGTTGCAGTGTTAGGAGGGGCACAAAATGTAATCCGGGCCCTTCATGTGTCTAATGCTTCATTTATCTATGTGCCCCCCATTTTGGTGGTCCCATTTTATGTGTGACTTCACATCCCAAGGGAATTTCTCATCTACCGCAGTATCCCCCCCCCCCCCCCCCGACTCCCCCGGCTGTATCTGCCCAAGCGTTTCCGTAGTCTGTGTCCCGTCTTAGACACCCAGGCTTGGAGGGGGGTTTCCAGGCACCAGGAAACTCCCCTCCAAGCCTGGGGCACTGTATAATTGAGGTGGCTGGACCCCCCCCCCCTCCTTCACACAACTCTGCTTGAAAAGTGTGCATCTAACAGTAGTGCTCCCAGCATTGCCCATGTATATTATCTGTCTAAAATTATAGCTACGCCCCCATGCATGCTGGTCACGCCCACTGGTGGCATGGCGTAGAAACCCTCCTCTACAAATCCTGCGTTTGCCCCTGACCATTACCAGACAGAGAACATTATATGTTTTACTGCATATGTTCTTGGAGAACCATGTAACATTTGATCATTTGTGTACAGATTTATGTTCATATTTATATCGCATATTAACCTGTTCCTTCATCAATCTCCAGGTCTGCAATAGTAACAGAAACTGCCATTGTCATGCCGGCTGGGCCCCGCCCTACTGTGCTGTGTCTGGCCAAGGGGGGAGTGAGGACAGTGGTCCCGTGCCGGATGACTGTGAGTTGTGACTTATGTTTGAAATGCTTGGTGTGTAATATGCGCTCACACCATGGTGCTTTGGGTTCTGTGCCATTGTGTATTATGACATCATTATGGTGTTAAGGTATAGTAGGACTTTGAGCAGCTCCAATTTTCATTAGTGTGTGATTAGATAAAGAAGTTTGGATGGGATGCTGGTGTTAACATTATTACCTGAGGCACTAGACATTGCACTATTTAATTCCACAGAGTAGCATCTGGCTGAGCCAGCTATACCCCCTAAGATATCATTGTCAACTAACGATATATCTCCTCTTGCCAGTTCGAGATGGCCTCATTGTCTTCTTGCTGCTCCTCTTCCTGGTCTTCATTCCACTGGTGGCTTTTGGGATCTACTACTGGTACCGAAAACCAAATTCTGAATTGAACAAATGGGTGAAGAGTAGAGTGAAGTGCAGGTGAGAGATTAGACAGATTCTGGGTAATGTCATTGATTCCCTCGCTCCTAAGAGATGTATAGAGCAGCTCCCACACACGTCCTGTGGAGCGCAGCCGGAAATGTGCCTGAAAGTGGCCATTCCAAATTCTGCACATTCACCTTCAGGAATCATTTAGGTCTAGACTTGACTTTCAGGTCCTCACAAAATAATAGGGAAGTGTTGATTAACTGAACACAATTTTTGATATATTAACAATATTCTTAACAATGTTGTACATTCAATAGATTTAAAATAAATAAATAAAATAACATAGGAGGAAGGAAAAAAATAACATAATTGTTTTATTTACTTGAATTAAGTGTTTTTATTTTTTACACTTGGTGTTTCAAACTGTAACTTACCTGATCCAGGAACCCAGTGTGTGTGCGCTGCCCACGCCTCTTCGCTGCAGCGGCATGGACAGTCTCTGCGTTGTGTTTCAGGTGCACAGGATGTGATGACATCATGCGTTTGTTGCTGCAATTGTTGCACTGAGATTTGTTGCATTTGCCATGTGATTATGACATCACGCCTCATTAACGCCCTCATCTGCATTCCTCCTATTTCCTGAGCCAGGAATTAGTACTGAGCTTTTGCTATGAATGATCCTTTAACTGTTATTACTGTGTTACTGAACTTTTGCTATTCTGACCACTCTGATTTTTCCAACCCTGACCTTGGCTTCTGTCCTCAACTATTGTGATCTGTCCTAACCTGACCTCAGCTGGTGACCTTAACCATTTTGCACTCTCCAGTCCTTTACCTCTGCTACTGACCTAAACGATTCTGCCCTCTCCAACCATGAAATTGGTTTGTGACCTCAACCACTCTTTCTCTAACTCTGTCTTCGGCTAATCACCACAACTATTTGGCTCTCCCCCACCATTGACCATGGCTAGTGACATCAACAATTCTTCCTTCTACAATTCTGACCTCAGCTGGTAACTTCAACCATTTTGCTCTCTCCTATCTTGGCTTTGGCTATTAACCTCAACTATCCTGTCCTCTCCAATCTTGACCTCAGCTAATTAATTCAACAATTATGCCCTCTCCAATCCTGACCCCGGCTTGTAACCTGAACTATCCTGTTTTCTCCAGCCCTTGAACTCGGCTTGTGACCTCAACTAATATGCTCTCTCCAAACCTGACCTTGGATAGTGACCTCAACTATTCTGATCTGTCTACACCTAACCTCGGTTTGTGACTTTAACAATTCTGTTCTCTCAAAACTGACCTCAGCTTACAACCTCAATCATTCTGTTTTCTCCAATCCTGACCTCAGCTAGAGAGACCTCAACCAGTCTTCCTTCTCTAATTCCAATCTCGGTTTATGACCTCAAATATTATGCTCTCTGTAATCCTGACTTTACTTGTGACCGCTACTATTATACTCTCTCCAATGATATTGTGACCTTAACCATTCTGCTCTTTGTAATCCCTAACCTCAACTTATACAGGGAACATTATCCTACAGAGGATGAGAAGTTTTAGGAATGTTTTTATCTGCCATCAAATTACATGTTTCTAAGTATGAGGAAATTAAGATAATCTCAATAAGTGTATCCATGATTTACTGGGGTATTAATCCTTGACTTACTACCTAACACTCGTCCACACACGGGGCGATCCTGATACTTGGTGACACCAATGTTTAATTTGGAAATACATTCATTAGCTGCACATTTAAACCTGTTTGCTTGTTTCTATCATTACGCCTGTTGAACGGAGGATTGTATTCACTGCTCCCCCAAAACATTGCAAACATATGTGTGTGTCAACAGTATAGTATATATATATATATATATATATTTATATTTATTAAATAGTTAATATTTGATCCTGGGCACAGTGGGCACAATACAGGACTGGATTTACCATCCTGGGAACTGTGCCCTCTGCAGATTCTGTAGAGTCTGTCAGCAGAATAACCAAACACACTAGCGATCAGGGACCAGTCCCTGATAATAGTCCCTGTAGGATAATGTCCCCTGTACCTTATTATAAGTCTTGATACCTTGGACGTCTCCCCCGTCCTTCCTCGATGGGTCATCTGCATAAAGCAGTGCTAATGTAGCAATATATCTAATAAAGAAATTATAGAGAACTGGTCCAAGTACAAATCACTGGGGTACACCACTGGTAAACTTTCAAATGCATTATATTTATTGTGGTTGAGTGGATATGATGTTGGGTGAAGTATAGACGGCAGAGTCTATACTTCACCCAACATCATATCCACTCAACCACATGGGAATCCAGTTCCAAGTATTCCAAACTATTTTTGTTACCAGTCTTCCATGTGGTACAGTGTCAAATGTCTTGCTAAAATCTAGTAAGACTGCACCCAGTGTCGGACTGGGGCATGAAGGGCCCACCGGGGTAATGCAACACTAGGGGCCCACCAGAGGGGGTGTGGCCAACCATCATAGAGGCGAGACTAGACGCTAGAGGGGGAGTGGTCAGCCCACGAAGGACAGCTAGCACCATAGTGTAGTATATAAAGAATGCAGTGTGTGTATAAAGAATACACAGTCTTGACCTGCCCCTTAGATTGGGCAGAACAGTCACCAAAAATCAGGATTGTCCCACTAGACCAGGATTGGCTAACCTGTGGCACTCCAGGTGTTGTGAAACTACAAGCCCCAGCATGCTTTGCCAATATATAGCAGCTTATTGCTGGTAGGGTATGCTGGGACTTATAGTTTCACAACACCTGGAGTACCACAGGTTAGCCAAGCCTGCACTAGACTCAGATCATGTGACAGACTGTCCTACCTGTTATTGTCACTTTTACCACCTGTGGCTGCTGGTTTCTTTAGTTGCGTCTTGTGTGGATCCTGGAATGTTGAGGGCCCTATTTGGAAAAAAGAATGGGTACATTTAGAAACGCCAACCATCCCTGCCATTAAATCAACAGCACCCACATTTAATAATTAGGCCTCTCTTCAGCCTCAACATTAAAGTAATAGTGCTCACATTTGATGAATAGATCAATTTCCCTCCAACCAACCCCAACATTAAAGTAATAGTATTCCCATTTAATAAATAAACCTATTACCCTCCCTCCAAACAGCCCCAGCAATAAATTAATAGCATTTACGTTTAATACATCCATTTCCTACGACCATTCCTAGCATTAAATAATTATTTTTCACATTTAATAGATAGCCCTCCTCCCCACACTCGCCCCACATTCAATTATAAACGGAATGGTCCACAGGGCGCTCAAGTACAATAGGGTGAGATGACGTTGGTGGTAGCTGTTAGATGCAAAAACTTGTATATGCTCTCGGTGGGATATGTGGGGTGACTGGGATTAAGTAAACAAGTCTGAGGGAACAGATTATGGAATAAACAAAATACACATTAACAGTCACAAAAGATAAGTGATAGATGCACAGAAATGCAATGGATGTTGGTAAACGTCCCAGAAGACTGGAATATGATGCCAATGTTTTGGATATCAGCTGGTGTGTGCCAGGGATGGCTGCATAGCAGCGGGGCTGCTCTGATCCTCTGATCTTATGTGAGGTTACAATTACCTTATTAGAATGGTGTGTGCGCTCGGTAGTGAATTCTGTGGTGCAGTCGGCTGCAGTCTGAACTCCGTGGTCTCCCTCTGTAGTCTCCTTCTGTATGACTGTGACTGCTTGAAGAAGGTCGTGGTGTAGGCGGTAAGAGGTGTCCGAAGGCAGCTGTGTGAAGTCGGCGATGTGCGCTCGATATGCCGGTGGATATACGCTGCAACTTCCGTGACTTCCTCTTGAGCGGGTGTCTGTGTGCAGCTAATTACCGCGCTTGCACAGAGCTGGGTGCTCAGGTGAGGCCTCCAGATAAGCTCCGCCCACGGGTAAAAGGGGGTTTTGCCGTAAGGTAGCCGGGCCTACCGGTGATTTTACCGGTAGCTCGCTGGGACAGTCCGACGCTGACTGCACCTTAACCCATTACCTTAGTAATGCGTTCAAAGTCAATCAATAAATCCATGTTGTTTGGAATCTTGACTGTTGCTAAGTTTCAGATATTCTGTAATGTTTTCTTCCAGCAGTGTCTCCATTAGTTTCCCCATTACCAGTGTCAGGCTCACTGGTCCGTAGTCGCCACCCTTTAAATATATATCTCATTTTTAACCATGAAAGAAATACTAAGCTATTTAAGTTCCCATAGTATAGGGTTCATGCTAAACTAGGGGTTAGAGGTATTTTTGTTCTGTAGGAATGTTCTCACAGGACAGCTTGGGGCAGACCAGGAGATCTGCAGTATGATAGTGAGTATGAAATGATAATTGATATTTATTGAGTTATAGGATGTTTAAGTCCCTCCTTGTGCAGACTGAGACCCCCACACAGTCATGTTCCAGGGGGATCCAGATTACGCCTATGTAAACAGGAGAAGCCACGTAATAGGGCAGACTTGGGGCCTGATTCACTAAGGAACATAAATGCCGATACATGCCATATTTAGGATAAAACCACTTTGCACATGCCCAGGACCGAAGTATACACCAGAGAGCGCAGCAACGACTAATTCATCTTCAAGCGCAAAGGACCCTTACTACAGTTTCAGGGGCAGAATGGGGAGGGGACTGGCGGATGCACGTAGTCATTGTACAGTAAGGTACTTGGGTATCTCTCAGGTACGTGCTTTCTGTTCTATTACTTACACCAGACCTGTAGTTGGTGTAAGTGCCGAGTGATAGGGGTGACGGCTGTGAATGCAGCTAGAACATGTGTTTGTAATCAGGAGCAACTGTAACAATGTATTTTATGTACAGTAGACATCAATAACATCCTAATAAATGTATTTTCTTGAGGGGGGAAAAAAAATTAAAAAAAAAACTTGTGTGACAATCAAATATTTTTTTCTTTTGCGTTCTTTTGTGGCTTTATATTCCACATATGTATTGGACATTTCCTGATGTGTCTTGTCTCTTAGAGCAGAGCGGACCTAGACCCGTTTACATCAACACACGTTTCTTTACATCCGCTGCTTGTTGCATACGGACGTGCGTATGCCTGATTTATGTGCGTTAATACGTTAGATTAGCGGGCATTAATAACTCAGGCCCTTAGTCACCATGGGCACTGAATTGAAGGAAATCTTTTTTTTTATTTTTTTTTTAACATGCCCTCTCTACTGATATTATTGTTATTGTCTCACTTTATGGTTTGCTTTGTTGTCAACATATAATACATAAAGTGACAATAGTCATCCTCTAAAATCTATAGAGTTGTATAGGAATTGTTTATGCTGTTTGATTGTTCCAAGCAAAATTATTGTAATTATACTGGTATAAAGGTACATGATAATGATCAGCAACATTATCTAGCTGCTTCTGATTGGCTGACTGTATATTGACTTCTGCAGATAGTATGTAATTCATTAGCGTCCCAGCTATATTATATTATATTATGTCACGGTCAGCTATTGGCATTAGGTATTTGTCCTTCCCGTGTGGCTACTGCAGGAACGGAGATTCCCATTGTATATATAAAGGTGTAAACAATGGATGTTGAGACACTATTCTCTCTTGTGCAGACGACACTTCATTACTTTATTATATTGTGCACAAATAGGGTAATATGACTTCTACATTTACTACACTGTCACGCCACTTCTCTATGCTGTTATTAGTAGTGAGTATACACACTTGTGACACTGGTGCAAATATTAGAGCTTCCCAGCTGGATGCATCTGACTCGGCGTTCACACATAAGTTTGGTTTCTTTACTTTGGTGGCTTCTGCATACGTTCAACACTAAGTGAAGCCAATGAGCCCAGACGCCAGAGGGAGGTGTATACTGTAGGAGTTCTCCTCAGTTCGGCTGCACAGTGAATTATTTAGGTAGGCTAGACAACGGTGAGATTGGACAAGGTGTAGATCGCGTGTCGGCGTTGGGTGGTGTTCTATGGTATACCCATGTTTGGCTGGGAGTTATTTTGGAAATGGAATTAGGAATTTTGCTAAGCAGAGAAGTAATTTCTAGTTATGCCCCATGTGGTATTGTAGGAACTGGTTGGACATCTCTCGCTGCCTAAATCACATAATAATGTAAAATAATGTTGTATTTAAATATTCTCAGCTCCTTGTCATGGTGTTTTGTCTTGTTACAGAATGGGTAGCACTCCTCGCCAGCAGCCGGACCAAGGCCGTTCTAACACTATCTTCACCCAGCGCCGTTTCCCGCCTCCCGCGGCATCACCAGCCACACAGAAGGTAATGCCATCACCAGTTGCTTTGTATGTAATAATAGTTAAGTACCCAACGCATTTCTGTGACTCAAAGTAACCAGAGCTATGATGCCAGCCTCCTGGTGTCATGTTAAATTGCTGTGAGCACAGAGTGACCTGTAACAACCTGTAACAACATCCCTGGGTGCCCTTTAATGGAGTTTATTTTGGTGCAATGTACCCAATGCATTACATTGGATTTACTTAGCCATTTCTTGACATGAAGCACCATCTGGACTTTTCTTTGGAAGTCAGTGTGGTTTCGGGACTTGGGACTTTGGGTACAGTATACGGGAGCAGACATAGGGTAGAGTGTTGGTAGAAACATGTGCGTGGTTCCATGTGCTATGAAATTGCTGTGAAGTTAGAATAATCGGTTTGTGGAGTATATGAGAGGGTAAGTAGGTTGGTCGGCGTTCGGAGGGTTTATGGATTGAAACGATGGAATTGTGTGAAAAGGAGAAAAAGTAGAATTAAGATCTGGGAAGAAGGTGATAAGAGATATAGAAGAACAAGTCGGTGACTTCAGTAGGGCAGAGGCAGTAGGAGATAGAGGGCTAGGAGCGGATAGTACAGTGAGAGGTAAGGGCAAAGTAATAATACTAAGGCATAATGTAATATAGAGGTAAAACGTTGTAGTAAAGGAAGAGGCTACATAATAATTCAATAGTCAACTAAGACATAGAATAATGTATGATGCAATGAATAAATGTTATTAATATTGAGATAATTAAAAAAATGACAATAATAATAATAATAATAATAATAATAATACAATAATATATAATAAATTATTACAGTTGTAGTCAGCTGTGTAAATGACAATTTCAACACATTTCGCCACCAATTTGTGTCTTCCTCTGTGGGCTCTTTCAGTGGATGTTATAACATACAATGCTGTGATGGTGCCATTGGATGATCTGACATTAATATTAGATATTTCAAAAACACTTCATTTTTTAATTGTGTTTTGTCAGTTATATTGTTCTTCTCTAATGAATCCCATGTGTGAGGACTATTCATACCGCTCCATATCATCTTTGTTCTTCTTCTACAGAACTCTTGGAGCACGTTCCATGGGAAGAACGGTTCATCTCAGGCCAACTCTCAGCCAGTCAATGTTGTGCGTCCTTTATTTCCGCCGATCAGCCAAGTAACCAAGCCTAGCACACAGCTGAAGCCATCAAGACCTCCTCCGCCCGTCAAGTCGTCCCCGAGCATTCCAGCAAAACAGGACAATCAGCACCCAAAGCTTCTGCCTCCAAAGAAGCCGCTGCCCTCCTGCCCTACTCGACCCCCGCAGGTACACAACAGATCACAAAGAGTACACACTCACACAATGAAAAATAGATGTGGCTATAGAATCTTCCAATCTAGAGGAAAAATATAACACAAACAGTCCGTGATTTATAATGATTATTGATTTTACTCCTGTCCAATATACTCATGGCATTTAAATTAAATTTACTTTATATTGGATTACAGTGATATACAAAATTGTGTTCATGTAATTGTCCTAGCATGTGAATACCGGCTGTTCCTGAAATGTGTAATGGACCAGCTTGTGTCTATATAAGGGTCCTAGCATGTGATTACCGGCTGTTCATGGGATGTGTAATGGACCAGCTTGTGTCTATATAAGGGTCCTAGCATGTGATTACCGGCTGTTCATGGGATGTGTAATGGACCAGCTTGTGTCTATATAAGGGTCCTAGCATGTGATTACCTGGAATGTGTAATGTACATTAAGTTGTATTACATATTTAGCTAAATATTATTTAAATTTGTATACAGTTTTCAAATTTGATGACACATTTAACATTCAGCACCAGGATGATTGATCTTGTAATAACATAGTAAGCTAGAAAGAGGAGTAAAATATGATCAGGGATTTGGGATTAAAGTAATTTATATTTTATCAAAATTACTTTTTATGAATTTTTATGCAAAATGTTATTAAATTATCCCTGATGGTTAATATATTAATGAGCCCGCTCTCAAAGTGCATAAGTATTTATAATTCATCTTATTTCTGTCGCTCTCTTCAAGCTGAACGCCCCCCGCAAGCCGCTGCCGGGAAACCCCACTCAAAAGGAAAGTCTCCTGGTAATGACAGTCGGTACCAAAAACAATCCGTCCATCACCAGCTCAGGCACCCAGCTGAAAGGGCCCCAGCGGTAGGTGATCCAATGTGCGCAGGAGATTGATGTACCACGGACACAGCGACTGATGTGTAATCTACGATAAACTAACGATACCTGACACTTGTAGCTCTTACCTGGGACATGAGATTAATATAAATATTTAATGGCGCAACAAATATCTGTCTGACATAAAAAAAATAGTTTTTAAGTACAATCTGCATTACAACATATGTACCAAAATGTAAAAACAATTTTTTTTTTTTTTTTTTGTCATGGATGTAAATGTTCTGACAAAGACTCCACAACAGACTGCTATAGCTTCTGTATGGGCAGAATATTCACAGACACTATAAACCAGAGTCTACAAGCTTTTATACTGTCAGGTTATTAACTGTACATGCATTAGCTAAATACATTTTCAGTAACAATATGTACATTCAACAATACAATATGAGACTCTTTGTGGTTACAGTTGTGCTACTTGTGGTTTTGTACATCTGACGACTAAACAGGAAACAGCTGCAGGACATTATCTTCTTACAACAGTTTAATCCTCCCACCACTTTTTCTGAAATGAAATCATGTATACAGTTATAATGAAGGCATTGTTTTTAGAGCTCCCAGTACCTTAGTTACAGTACTGTGACAAATTGCCCTGTCCGTGGCTTCAGTATGTAGGTCTAGCTCACAGCTCCCGTAGTGCCGTTGGCAGCTGTGTCGTCCTGTAGACAAGTAAAGGTAGTGAAACAGCTTTTGGCTGTTCTTTATTTCTAGCTCAAGGCAGTAGGAACAAAAGTTTTACAAGGTATAAAATCAGTTTACATTTTAAACCTATTTCTTGTAAAAGGAAGTA
Organism: Mixophyes australis; assembly: GCA_036250195.1. Lineage (NCBI taxonomy): Eukaryota > Metazoa > Chordata > Amphibia > Anura > Limnodynastidae > Mixophyes > Mixophyes australis. The sequence continues at coordinate 498,843,657 of JAVHZZ010000001.1, forward strand.
TATAAACTAATTTCCGATAATATGTCATGTTCTAGACTTAATGTGTGAGGCCGGCTTAGATATATCTACCACAGAGACTAACACAGTACGTTACATGAATTTTATTACTAATCGCATGAAAACTCCTCATCATTAAGCGGCTCTGTTATTGCAGCCCACATAAGTCCTGTATAAAAGCTCTTGAGAACCTCTTCCATAAAGTCATCATCACCGTTTCTTGGTTCTTTCACAGGCCGAAACCAGGGGGTAAGGTTCAAGCTGCAGCTGCCGCCTTTCTCCAGAAACAATGACATCCAGAGAACGGAGAGTGGAGATCTACCCAGGAACCAGGAGTAAAGCCATCCAGATATTTGCACTATAAGGATGAGGATACCCCTTGGACTAAGCGTTGTGAAGCTGTCCGCACATAGATGTCTGCTGGAGAACAGCCGCTTTTCTTTGTGTATTGCACTGAGATACTTCACAGATGAACTCTGCCCCTGGTCGCCTCAGATGGACCTGTAGTGATACCACCCATACCCTGTATTGCTCTAGAGTCCTCCAATATGATTTACGGCGCTGTATTTGGTTGGGGAATATTTCGTTGACATTGTACTGGAACTGGGTTGGAAAAGGGAACTTGATCTTCATGATCTGGAGTAATCCTCGTTCACATTGACCATTGTCAATTTGGTACCTCTTGGGACCCTCACCTTGACGTTCCAGAACACCAGGAGACATAGTGACCGGGGTCGGGTGGTCTTCTTATGACCAAGAAATGGATACTGCTTTACCAATGAGTTTTTTTCTTTTTGAGTTCTTTATTTCAGAGTAGGTTCTACCAGAAACCAGTAAGGTGACCCACCGTGAAACCGATTGTCCCCTAGTATATTACAATTTTCCAATAATAAGTCGTGTCTTGTCTGAAACCTTCACTTCAGTCCAAAATTGTTGCAGGCTAAATGATGAGCCTCTCTTTGATTCATACACCTTCCCTGATCAGGTGGAAAAACATCTCCACCAAGCTGTACCCTCAACAGACATGAGAAGACGGTGGTGTCATCGGTGTACTCTGAACCAACATGAATGGATGACTGTATTACGTACTATGTATGACACTTACAATGTACCGTGTGATTGTGCTACACGCAAAGACAGACGTAAATGTGACTTGGGTCCCCTTATTCCAGTATTGTTAGATTTTTATATTCATGCCCAATTAAGTCTATTCTGATGTCTATGTCATAGTGAATGTTTCGTGGTCTTGAAGCCCCCTGGGGTGTTACTATTAAAATTATGTCCTCTATACAGAAAAATTACATCTCTAGCCCAGATAGCATCATACATACCAATATCTATAGATGCCAAAATCGGCCCAGCCCAGAATTTGCCCAAATCCCAACGTTAAGTTTTGAGCACACTTCAAGCTCCTCCCATATCGAGGTCCTCAAATCGGAAATGTCCGGGAAAAATCGGGATAGTAAGAAGGAATGCATCATATTTATATCTATAGTAATACTATTTAAATGACTCCCCTTACAAACCTTACTGTTTTCACTTCCTAGCTGTAATCTAATAAAACGTTGATTGTAAACTATATGATAATATATGGTTGTGTCCTCCCCCCACAGATTATTTATATTGGGCTGCCAGAGGGGTATTCACTGAAGCCACATACTCTGTTATGAAATGAATTTCTCTTTTCCAGGATTACAGGGGTTAATGACATAATAATGGCCCCTGACTATAGAACCCCTGATTCTCGTGTCCATCCCACCGTTGACCCCAGTCTACCCCCCCAGGACAGACTGTCAGGTACCCCCATTACTGCGGGATGTTTACAAGGCTCACCCTCCCTGAGCCCCCTTTTTCTTACGATGTGCAGAGAATTTTGTATTGTATTTAATTCTGTGGTACTGAAAATTTACTTTTAATAAAAATTACTTTTTTACTGTTATTATTAAGTTGTCCTTAATTAGCTATGTGACATGAACACATATAAAGAGATTTATCACATATTCAGACTCTTACTGTTGTCTGTGTGTTTCTTTATCGAATGCTGGAATTACTTTGCTTTCGATTTTGGAGAGAAGGAGCTTTGTGCTTTCTAAACATCCTAAACAAAGAGATATTCCCTACTTAGAAGGTGCTTCCTGCTCGGTGTTATTCCTGATTCATCCCCATCATCATCATCATTTATTTATATAGCGCCAGCAAATTCCGTAGCGCTTTACAATTGGGAACAAACATTAATAAAACAATACTGGGTAATACAGACAGAGAGGTAAGAGAACCCTGCTCGCAAGCTTACAATCTATAGGACAATGGGAGTATGAAACACAAGGGCATGTGCTACATCATATTGCACAATGGACCAGCTAGAATGCAAAAGGTAAAAGTATTGAGTGGGCTGTGTGTGTACGAATGTTGGTCAGAGGGTTGTTGTCTTGTGTTAGCTGTGTAGAGGGTGGTAATAGGGTAATCTAGGGAGATTAAGATGGTTGAGGAATATTATAAACTTGTCTGAAGAGGTGGGTTTTCAGAGAACACTTGAAGGTTTGAAGACTAGAGGAAAGTCTTACTGTGCGAGGGAGGGAATTCCACAAAGTGGGTGCAGCCCGGAAAAAGTCATGTAACCGAGAATGGGAGGATGTGATGAGAGTGGAGGAGAGACGTAGATCTTGTGCAGAGTGAAGGTGTCAAGTAGGGAGATATTTTGAGACAAGTGAGGAAATGTATGTCGGTGCTATTTGTTAACAGCCTTGTATGTTAGTAGAAGAATTTTATATTGGATTCCTTGAAGTACAGGCAGCCAATGTAGAGACTGACAGAGTGGCTCAGCAGAGGAATAACGATTTGCAAGGAAAATAATCTAGCCGCTGCGTGCAAAATAGATTGTAGAGGTTCAAGTCTGACTTTGGGAAGACCAGTAAGGAGGGAATTGCAATAGTCGATGCGGGAGATGATGAGTGCATGAATTAATGTTTTTGCGGTGTCTTGTGTCAGATATGTGCGTATTCTGGAAATGTTCTTTAGGTGTATGTAACATGACACAGGCTGTAATATTGTTCCCTGGTATTCTACTGGCTACTTGCAGTAATACAGTGTGTGCCAATCACATAATGGGAATGTTCACAGCAGCACAATGTATTTCAGGAACTTAATGTACTGATGTTGTAAGAGTGATGTGTTAGTGAGGACAGAGCTGCATGTGACAGGGGCAGTGACATGATGTAAGGAGGGGAATGGAGGCAGCAGGAAGCCACAGACTGAGAGTTATATAGTGGAAGGAGCAGGGTCCCCAGCAGCACAGAGTATATCAGGAGATGAGTGATGTGTTAGTGAGGACAGGGCTGCATGTGACAGGGGCAGTGACATGATGTGAGGGGGGGAATGGAGGCAGCAGGAAGCCACAGACTGAGAGTTATATAGAGGAAGGAGCAGGGTCCCCCAGCAGCACAGAGTATATCAGAAGATGAGTGATGTGTTAGTGAGGACAGGGCTGCATGTGACAGGGGCAGTGACATGATGTGAGGAGGGGAATGGGGGCAGCAGGAAGCCACAGACTGAGAGTTATATAGAGGAAGGAGCAGGGTCCACCAGCAGCACAGAGTATATCAGGAGATGAGTGATGTGTTAGTGAGGACGGGATTGTATGTAAAAGGGGCAGTGACATGATGTGAGGAGGGGAATGGAGGCAGCAGGAAGCCACAGACTGAGAGTTATATAGTGGAAGGAGCAGGGTCCCCAGCAGCACAGAGTATATCAGGAGATGAGTGATGTGTTAGTGAGGACAGGGCTGCATGTGACAGGGGCAGTGACATGATGTGAGGAGGGGAATGGAGGCAGCAGGAAGCCACAGACTGAGAGTTATATAGTGGAAGGAGCAGGTTCCCCAGCAGCACAGAGTATATCAGGAGATGAGTGATGTGTTAGTGAGGACAGTGCTGCATGTGACAGGGGCAGTGACATGCTGTGAGGAGGGGAATGGAGGCAGCAGGAAGCCACAGACTGAGAGTTATATAGAGGAAGGAGCAGGGTCCCCCAGCAGCACAGAGTATATCAGGAGATGAGTGATGTGTTAGTGAGGACAGGGCTGCATGTGACAGGGGCAGTGACATGATGTAAGGAGGGGAATGGAGGCAGCAGTAACCACAGACTGAGAGTTATATAGTACAAGGAGCAGGGGCCCCCCCAGCAGCACATAGTATATCAGGAGATGAGTGATGTGTTAGTGAGGACAGGGCTGCATGTGACAGGGGCAGTGACATGATGTGAGGAGAGGAATGGAGGCAGCAGGAAGCCACAGACTGAGAGTTATATAGTGGAAGGAGCAGGGTCCCCAGCAGCACAGAGTATATCAGGAGATGAGTGATGTGATAGTGAGGACAGGGCTGCATGTGACAGGGGCAGTGACATGATGTGAGGAGGGGAATGGAGGCAGCAGGAAGCCACAGACTGAGAGTTATATAGTGGAAGGAGCAGGGTCCACCAGCAACACAGAGTATATCAGGAGATGCGTGGGAAGACAGCAGGAAGACACAGACTGACAGTTAGATAAGGGGAGTTGCTGGCAGTGTTAAGAGGACTCTTTCCGCTTTGCCAGCCAATCATGGTTTCCTCTGCGTATGGTTATGTGTGGTATCGCTTTTCTGGTCACACATGTGCAGTGAGACTGGAAGTCTTCACTTGGGTTTCCAGTTCCACCTTCATAAATATATATATTTTTAAAAAAAAATAAAAAAAATAATTCTCTGTATCTCCGGTGGTAAAACATGCTTCTTTATATAGTAAATAGAGCCTGTAGTTTATGAAGGTGTCTCCAAAGAGTGTATAGTAAATGTGCATCATGAAATGTCCCTTCAGGACCGTAGAGGCAGCAAAACCCAAACCATGTGAGGTGCGCACCTGCATGCTTGTGAGTGAGACCCTCTAAGGACATGAAGTTCTTATTGCGTGTACTAGAAACGTATATATATATATTTCACATTCTGTGGGAACCTATGAACTTGCAATCTGGCCATTGTAAAGTCCAATCTAGCAATAATAATGAGTTGTTCTATTTACACCCAGTAGGTGGAGACAGAGGACAAGAAAGGTCATATAAACATTTATCCAACATGTCTCAGCATGTTCAATAACTATATTGTAGACAGCAGCGATGTCTTCCTGCTTTACTCCAATCCAAACAATGATCATCATCATCATCATCAACATTTATTTATATAGCGCCTGCAGATCCTGTAGTGCTTTACAATTGGGAACAAACATTAATAAAACAATACTGGGTAATACAGACAGACAGACAGAGAGGTAAGAGAACTCTGCTCGCAAGCTTACAATCTATGGGACAATGGGAGTATGAAACACAAGGGCACGTGCTACATCATATTGCACAATGGACCAGCTAGAATATAAAGGTAAAAGTATTTAGTGGGATGTGTGACAGTGGCGGATCCAGGGGGGGGGGGGGGGGGGGGGGCGATCGGGGCGATTGCCCCCCCTACCAGGGTCTTTCTGCCGACAGCTGCACACTGTGCAGGTCCGTTCAGCAGTGACAGTGTGCTGCCCGGCTGCTCTGATTGTGTTTTAAACGCTTTAAAACACTTTTAAACTCTTTCACTGCTGAACGGACCTGCACATAGTGGGCAGCCGCCCGGCATCCTTAGAACACAGAAAGGGGGCGGGGCCTAAATCGCCCCCACCCCCTAAAATCGCCCGGGTTAGGACAAATGTCTAGGTCCGCCCCTGATGTGTGATCAGTCCAGGGGCAAGCTGGGCCGGGGGTCAGGGGGATATGTGCCCCCCGAACCAATCTCATAGTGAGCTACCTTGGGCTGGGTCACTGGGTCACCTGCATTTTTTTCCATTAAAATCAGCTGCTGAGTGAAGTCTTGCCCCCGGGCTAAAACTTGCCAGTCCTCCCCTAGATCAGTCACACAGCAATGTTGGTCAGAGGGTTGTTGTCTTGTGTTAGCTGTGTAGAGGGTGGTAACAGGGTAACCTAGGGAGATTAAGAGGTTAGTCACTCTCAGGACACATGTAATACATACAGTCCCTGTGTCCCCTCACTCTCAGGACACATGTAATACAGACAGTCCCGGTGTCCCCTCACTCCCAGGACACATGTAATACGGACAGTCCCGGTGTCCCCTCACTCTCAGGATACATGTAATACAGACAGTCCTGGTGTCCTCTCACTCTCAGGACACATGTAATACAGACAGTCCCGGTGTCCTCTCACTCTCAGGACACATGTAATACAGACAGTCCCAGTGTCCCCTCACTCTCAGGACACATGTAATACAGACAGTCCCAGTGTCCCCTCACTCTCAGGACACATGTAATACAGACAGTCCCGGTGTCCTCTCACTCTCAGGACACGTGTAATACAGACAGTCCCGGTGTCCTCTCACTCTCAGGACACATGTAATACAGACAGTCCCAGTGTCCCCTCACTCTCAGGACACATGTAATACAGACAGTCCCGGTGTCCCCTCACTCTCAGGACACATGTAATACAGACAGTCCCGGAGTCTCCTCACTCTCAGGACACATGTAATACAGACAGTCCCGGTGTCCCCTCACTCTCAGGACACATGTAATACGGACAGTCCCGGTGTCCCCTCACTCTCAGGACACATGTAATACAGACAGTCCCGGTGTCCCCTCACTCTCAGGACACATGTAATATGGACAGTCCCGGTGTCCCCTCACTCTCAGGACACATGTAATACGGACAGTCCCAGTGTCCCCTCACTCTCAGGACACATGTAATACAGACAATCCCGGTGTCCCCTCACTCTCAGGACACATGTAATACAGACAGTCCCGGTGTCCCCTCACTCTCAGGACACATGTAATACGGACAGTCCCGGTGTCCCCTCACTCTCAGGACACATGTAATACAGACAGTCCCGGTGTCCCCTCACTCTCAGGACACATGTAATACAGACAGTCCCAGTGTCCCCTCACTCTCAGGACACATGTAATACAGACAGTCCCAGTGTCCCCTCACTCTCAGGACACATGTAATACAGACAGTCCCGGTGTCCTCTCACTCTCAGGACACGTGTAATACAGACAGTCCCGGTGTCCTCTCACTCTCAGGACACATGTAATACAGACAGTCCCAGTGTCCCCTCACTCTCAGGACACATGTAATACAGACAGTCCCGGTGTCCCCTCACTCTCAGGACACATGTAATACAGACAGTCCCGGAGTCTCCTCACTCTCAGGACACATGTAATACAGACAGTCCCGGTGTCCCCTCACTCTCAGGACACATGTAATACGGACAGTCCCGGTGTCCCCTCACTCTCAGGACACATGTAATACAGACAGTCCCGGTGTCCCCTCACTCTCAGGACACATGTAATATGGACAGTCCCGGTGTCCCCTCACTCTCAGGACACATGTAATACGGACAGTCCCAGTGTCCCCTCACTCTCAGGACACATGTAATACAGACAATCCCGGTGTCCCCTCACTCTCAGGACACATGTAATACAGACAGTCCCGGTGTCCCCTCACTCTCAGGACACATGTAATACGGACAGTCCCGGTGTCCCCTCACTCTCAGGACACATGTAATACAGACAGTCCCGGTGTCCCCTCACTCTCAGGACACATGTAATACGGACAGTCCCGGTGTCCCCTCACTCTCAGGACACATGTAATACGGACAGTCCCAGTGTCCCCTCACTCTCAGGACACATGTAATACAGACAATCCCGGTGTCCCCTCACTCTCAGGACACATGTAATACGGACAGTCCCGGTGTCCCCTCACTCTCAGGACACATGTAATACAGACAGTCCCGGTGTCCCCTCACTCTCAGGACACATGTAATACGGACAGTCCCGGTGTCCCCTCACTCTCAGGACACATGTAATACGGACAGTCCCAGTGTCCCCTCACTCTCAGGACACATGTAATACAGACAATCCCGGTGTCCCCTCACTCTCAGGACACATGTAATACAGACAGTCCCGGTGTCCCCTCACTCTCAGGACACATGTAATACAGACAGTCCCGATGTCCCCTCACTCTCAGGACACATGTAATACAGACAGTCCCGGTGTCCTCTCACTCTCAGGACACATGTAATACAGACAGGCCCGGTGTCCTCTCACTCTCAGGACACATGTAATACGGACAGTCCCGGTGTCCCCTCACTCTCAGGACACATGTAATACAGACAGTCCCGGTGTCCCCTCATTCTCAGGACACATGTAATACAGACAGTCCCGGTGTTGGGGTATCGGGGTTCACCGATGCTTCTATCAATCACCTTCAATATCAGTCAGATCTTCCTTGATATCAGTCGACTGGTGAACAGAAAATACTCAACAGCTGTATGATATAATGCTGAGCAGCTTTTATTCTGTTCCAATTTGAGACCGCTTCAGTGTCTGTATTTATACATAAAAGTTTTGGGGTATAGATGCTGAATAACCAATTATAAGACAGTAGATTATGAAAGTAAGTCAATCAACAATTATATATATTGCAGTTTTTCCATCAAATTTCAAACAATTTTTTCTTCTTTATGCTTTATCTCTTTACAGGCTTTCTGCCAATATTCTTGTGCTGCCCCCAGCTTTGAGTCCTTGGGTTTTATCTATGAAGAACGTTACTACATGTCCTTGGTCTGTTTCTGTTGAAGGGAACATCCTGCTGTGTAGTTTCACAACCTTGAATAATTTCTCTTTTAAACTGAACATAATATCTGCCAATTTCTCTTAAAGTTATAGCATAACATATTAGCTTCTAAAGCTTAGCACATGATAGATATTGAATCAATAATCATACAATTCCACTCTAACACTGGTGTCTCCTCACTCTCAGGACACATGTAATACAGACAGTCCCGGTGTCCCCTCACTCTCAGTACACATGTAATACAGACAGTCCTCCTGCAAACGCTGCAATCCCTAGGGCTTCAAGACACTGTTCTATCTTGGTTCTCATCCTACCTTTCTAATCGCTCTTTCACTGTTAATTTCTCTGGAGCTACCTCTGCTCCGCTTCCCCTATCAGTTGGAGTACCACAAGGCTCGGTGCTAGGTCCTCTGCTGTTCTCTATCTATACCGCTTCTCTTGGAAATCTAATAAGTTCCTTTGGCTTTCAGTATCATCTCTATGCGGATGATACCCAAATCTATCTATCCTCTCCTGATATATCGACATCTGTGTTGTCCTGTGTAACTGACTGTCTTTCTGCCATATCATCTTGGATGTCCTCTCGCCAACTCAAACTTAATCTTTCTAAAACAGAGTTAATAATATTCCCACCCGCCAACAAGAGCATACCTGACATTTCTATCTCTGTTGATAACATGACCATAAATCCCACCCCACAAGCTCGCTGCCTAGGTGTAATCCTTGACTCACACCTATCCTTTGTTCCCCACATTGACTCTATATCTAAATCATGTTACATGCATCTAAAGAACATTTCCAGAATTCGCACATATCTCACGCAAGACACTGCAAAAACCTTAATTCATGCACTCATCATCTCCCGCATTGACTATTGCAATTCCCTCCTTACTGGTCTTCCCAAAAACAGACTTAAACCTCTACAATCTATTTTGCACGCTGCGGCAAGACTGATTTTCCTTGCAAATCGTTCTTCCTCTGTTGAATCACTCTGTATGTCTACACTGGCTGCCTGTTTTGTACCGAATCCAATATAAAGTACTTTTACTAACCTATAAGGCCATCAACAAAGCTGCACCAACATACATCTCCTCTCTTGTCTCAAAATATCTCCCAACTCGGCAACTCCGTTCTGCACAAGATCTGCGTCTCTCTTCCACTCTCATCACATCCTCCCATTCCCGGTTACAGGACTTTTTTCGGGCTGCACCCACTCTATGGAATTCTCTCCCTCGCACAGTAAGACTCTCCTCTGGTCTACAAACTTTCAAGCGTTCTCTGAAAACCTACCTCTTCAGACAAGCTTATAATATTCCTCTGCCACCCTCTTAACCTCGCTACCTTTAGCCTGTTACACAGTTTCACGCGGGACGGCTGCCCCCTGACCAACATTGTTGTGTGAAGGGTTCATTTAGCTTATAAGTCACTTTTACCTTTGCAGTCTGGCTGGGCCAAAATGCAAAATGTAGACTTAACCTCATGTGTCAATCTCCCATTGTCCCATAGATTGTAAGCTTGCGAGCAGGGCCTTCTCACCTCTCTGTCTGTTTTACCCAGTTTGTTTATTAGTTTATTATGTTTGTCCCCAATTGTAAAGCGCTAGGGAATATGTTGGCGCTATATAAATAAATGATGATGATGATGATGATGATACAATTCCACTCTAACACTGGTGTCTCCTCACTCTCAGGACACATGTAATACAGACAGTCCCGGTGTCCCCTCACTCTCAGTACACATGTAATACAGACAGTCCCGGTGTCCCCTCTCTCTCAGGACACATGTAATACAGACAGTCCCGGAGTCTCCTCACTCTCAGGACACATGTAATACAGACAGTCCCGGAGTCTCCTCACTCTCAGGACACATGTAATACAGACAGTCCCGGTGTCTCCTCACTCTCAGGACACATGTAATACAGACAGTCCCGGTGTCCCCTCACTCTCAGTACACATGTAATACAGACAGTCCCGGTGTCTCCTCACTCTCAGGACACATGTAATACAGACAGTCCCGGTGTCTCCTCACTCTCAGGACACATGTAATACAGACAGTCACGGTGTCCCCTCACTCTCAGGACACATGTAATACAGACAGTCCCGGAGTCTCCACACTCTCAGGACACATGTAATACAGACAGTCCCGGTGTCTCCTCACTCTCAGGACACATGTAATACAGACAGTCCCGGTGTCTCCTCACTCTCAGGACACATGTAATACAGACAGTCCCGGTGTCCCCTCACTCTCAGTACACATGTAATACAGACAGTCCCGGAGTCTCCTCACTCTCAGGACACATGTAATACAGACAGTCCCGGTGTCTCCTCACTCTCAGGACACATGTAATACAGACAGTCCCGGTGTCTCCTCACTCTCAGGACACATGTAATACAGACAGTCCCGGTGTCCCCTCACTCTCAGTACACATGTAATACAGACAGTCCCGGTGTCTCCTCACTCTCAGGACACATGTAATACAGACAGTCCCGGTGTCTCCTCACTCTCAGGACACATGTAATACAGACAGTCCCGGAGTCTCCACACTCTCAGGACACATGTAATACAGACAGTCCCGGTGTCTCCTCACTCTCAGGACACATGTACTACAGACAGTCCCGGTGTCTCCTCACTCTCAGGACACATGTAATACAGACAGTCCCGGTGTCTCCTCACTCTCAGGACACATGTAATACAGACAGTCCCGGTGTCTCCTCACTCTCAGGACACCTGTAATACAGACAGTCCCGGTGTCCCCTCACTCTCAGGACACGTGTAATACAGACAGTCCCGTTGTCTCCTCACTCTCAGGACACATGTAATACAGACAGTCCCTGTGTCCTCTCACTCTCAGGACACATGTAATACAGACAGTCCCGGTGTCTCCTCACTCTCAGGACACATGTAATACAGACAGTCCCGGTGTCTCCTCACTCTCAGGACACATGTAATACAGACAGTCCCGGTGTCTCCTCACTCTCAGGACACCTGTAATACAGACAGTCCCGGTGTCCCCTCACTCTCAGGACACGTGTAATACAGACAGTCCCGGTGTCTCCTCACTCTCAGGACACATGTAATACAGACAGTCCCTGTGTCCTCTCACTCTCAGGACACATGTAATACAGACAGTCCCGGTGTCTCCTCACTCTCAGGACACATGTAATACAGACAGTCCCGGTGTCTCCTCACTCTCAGGACACATGTAATACAGACAGTCCCGGTGTCTCCTCACTCTCAGGACACATGTAATACAAACAGTCCCTGTGTCCTCTCACTCTCAGGACACATGTAATACAGACAGTCCCGGGGTCCCCTCACTCTCAGGACACATGTAATACAGACAGTCCCGCTGTCCCCTCACTCTCAGGACACATGTAATACAGACAGTCCCTGTATCCCCTCACTCTCAGGACACATGTAATACAGACAGTCCCGGTGTCCCCTCACTCTCAGGACACATGTAATACAGACAGTCCCTGTATCCCCTCACTCTCAGGACACATGTAATACAGACAGTCCCGGGGTCTCCTCACTCTCAGTACACATGTAATACAGACAGTCCCGGTGTCCCCTCACTCTCTGGACACATGTAATACAGACAGTCCCGGTGTCCCCTCACTCTCTGGACACATGTAATACAGAGGATGTGAGAGTTGAGGTGTGGAGAATTCTCAGGTCTGGGCTTCCACCGTGGGTTCTAGTCAGCGTGCATATACAGATATCAGCAGAGCACACATGACCACACTTATCCCCATAGTTTCCTTAATATACCCCACAGATACTAATGACTCAATAACATACTTCCTTGCTCTTCCGTAAATTCCGTAAGTTTCCCGAATTTACGGGACGCCTCCAGGACCAGTCGGCATCCTCCCAGGTGAAGACGGTGCTTAATGACGCGATTCATGTCATCGATCGTTGCCCCTGCTATGCAATGCCGTAAATATTGCTATTTCATAGCAGGGGCCACAGTAATGCAATGGCGTCACCACATCCCTTCTGTACTTGTCATAGATCATTACTCATCTGAATACTGAGATGAGTCTGGTGTAGGACACACCACCCGGTTATATGAGGACAGGACACGGATGTTACATGTCAGGATCTGAGGTTTTGAAGTCTGGAGCTGTCTGACCACAGGGGGGGTAACATCACTGAGCTGTGTCAGTGTTTGTGTTACTGGAGGGGGTGAGGTCGCTAGGACATATCAGGGCTCCTTATCATAATGTCCTCTGTAAACAGATACAAATACAAGATAACAACACTGTCCCAATGTCAGTGTGACAGTCATTAATCACAATTTTGGTTGATGTATTAAACAAAAACTCTATTTCTGTGATGAAAATTAACTGTATTATTTTATTTAGCGGTTTTTTTTACTAATTTTATCTATGTGTTTCCTTTTTTTTTTTATAATAGTGGAAGTGAAATCATTGCGCACACATCCTGCCTCAGAGGTTGGCCGGGGTACAGCGGTACGTTAACCCTCACCACCCTGGGCCAGTAGCCGCGCCTCAGATTTTCTTTCATAAATCGCAGCAATGAGATTATTTTATCACTACGCTCCCAGCACAGCCGGCTGCAACGCTAAGGAAAGTGAGACGAGCATGCTCCAGTCCATTTATTAAACACACCCTGCTCTTTCCCGTCCGAAAGTCATCACCCATATTTATGACAAAATTTACGAGAGCCAGCTGAGCAATAATTGGTTAGAGACAACCGACGGCCCAGTCCTGTAGATGTGTGCCTGCGTGTCGTTTTGTCAGCCAGCACATGCACAGTAACATTAGAAGATTTGGGACTAGATTCACTAAACTGCGGGTTTGAAAAAGTGGAGATGTTGCCTATAGCAACCAATCAGATTCTAGTTATCATTTATTTAGTGCATTTTACAAAATGACAGCTAGAATCTGATTGGTTGCTATAGGCAACATCTCCACTTTTTCAAACTCGCAGTTTAGTAAATATACCCCTTGGACTTTTATTTCCAAAAATGTGTGCAGGGGGGGAATTAAATAAAGTTGTCGATGTTTTTTTAAAATTGCATTGTATTTTAACAATAATTTAACAATTGAACAATTAAAGCATTTGTGAAGGTTTTGTTCATCCATTCCCATCCTGAGACTTGTTAAATAGGCTTCGCCAGGCGAAGGCAGAATTATAGATAAATCCTTTCAATGTATCGGGCAAGGTGATAACGAGCCCATTCTCGCTGGTGATTGGACTCTTCACTTTGCTAAATCTGCCCCCAAATTCTCTACCACAAACACATAAATTCACCAGTATATTTTTAGGTTTCGGGGAGTATCTGGAGGTAGCCCACACAACAGCGGGAATTAAATGGGGGGAAGATACAAACTCAGCTCAGGTAGCTGGTCGGAATGGAATCTGGCTCCAACGCTGTGGTCAGCAATGCCAATCATAGTACCACGTGTCATCCTAAGTGTTGCCTCTTTTATTTTAATATAGAAGTAAAATAAGGACGAATTACAGGTATAGCCCTGAAGGTGAAACGCGTTGAGTCCTCCCACACGTTATTTCTATAGGTTAGGTAACTACCTGGCAAATCATTTCACCACGGTAAATGTTACTTCTGGTTCTGGACCCAGCAAAAGAGGTTTCCATCAGTACAGATAATTTTGTTTGTTTATATACGTATCTGGACATTAATAACATCCTAATAAATGTATTTTATGGGGGGGAGGACTTTTACATTTTTTTATGTTTTTTCAAATAATTTGTAAATTATTAACAGGTGACATTAATTGAATAGTTTTTTTTGGGGTTTCTCTGTATGCTTTCTTATGGTACTTTATATTCCACGTATGTATTGGATGTATCCTGCAGTGTATTGTCTGTTAGAGCAGAGCGGACCTAGACCTGTATTCACCAGACGTACCGTCACATCCGCTCCTTGTTGAATACAGACGTGTGTATGTCCGATGTACGTGTATATAAACAATACGCACATTACGTTCTCTTTGTGTTCTATGATGAATCAGGCCCATGTTGTGTATGATACAGGCTCTGATGCTCAGCAGATCAGGGTTATTTACTGATCACATAATATTTATATATTCCTACATCTCTGGCATTATATTTCCCTCTGCCACCTCCACATTTGCATGCGCAGTATGAGCGGAGTTCATATGACAGTGCTCCAGAGGGCACACACTGGTGGTTTCCTGTCCCGATGTTATGTTCCTATGAACCATCTGACCAATAACAAATTGTGGTCGCCCGTCGCACTGACATTCGGCCTGTTCTCTAGACACGGCCTCACCACATATCCTGTTTAATGCAGACTTCTCCCTGCTGATGTCACATGAACCCTCGTTAACAGCACCAGTTGTTGTGTAAATACAACGTTTAAAGTGACATTCAACAATATGATTTATCTTTCAATAAGGCTGAAACGTGGATCATATTTTACCTATGAGCCGAACTGCATTGAGGGCAGCGAGAGAAACCCAATCAGCTGATGATGGGGAAAGTCAGATAAAAGACACTACAGACAAAATCTGAACAACAAAAAATAAATGATTATTTGCTTGTAACACTGCTAGATCCGTGTTTCTTATGGAAAATGGGCAACTAGAGCAATAAAATAAAATATGTAGGGAGGGTACATAGTGCCCTCAAGGGGTCTTGCCTAATTCTGCCGTCATTTTCATGTCATATTTACATTCTCATCTCTCAGCATCATCATAAACATCATCATCACGTTCTTCCATCATCATCATCATCACGTTCTTCCATCATAATCATCATCATCACGTTCTTCCATCATCATCATCATCATCACGTTCTTCTATCATCATCATCATCATCATGTTCTTCCATCATAATCATCATCATCATGTTCTTCCATCATAATCATCATCATCATCATCACGTTCTTCCATCATGATCATCATCATCATCACGTTCTTCCATCATAATCATCATCATCACGTTCTTCCATCATGATCATCATCATCATCATCACATTCTTCCATCATCATCATCATCACGTTCTTCCATCATCATCATCATCATATTCTTCCATCATAATCATCATCATCACGTTCTTCCATCATAATCATCATCATCATCACGTTCTTCCATCATAATCATCATCATCACGTTCTTCCATCATAATCATCATCACGTTCTTCCATCATAATCATCATCATCACGTTCTTCCATCATCATCATCATCATCACGTTCTTCTATCATCATCATCATCATCATGTTCTTCCATCATAATCATCATCATCATGTTCTTCCATCATAATCATCATCATCATCATCACGTTCTTCCATCATGATCATCATCATCATCACGTTCTTCCATCATAATCATCATCATCACGTTCTTCCATCATGATCATCATCATCATCATCACATTCTTCCATCATCATCATCATCACGTTCTTCCATCATCATCATCATCATATTCTTCCATCATAATCATCATCATCACGTTCTTCCATCATAATCATCATCATCATCACGTTCTTCCATCATGATCATCATCATCATCATGTTCTTTCATCATAATCATCACGTTCTTCCATCATAAATCATCTTCATCATCATGTTCTTCCATCATAATCATCATCATGTTCTTCCATCATAATCATCATCATGTTCTTCCATCATAATCATCATCATCACGTTCTTCCATCATAATCATCATCATCATCACGTTCTTCCATCATGATCATCATCATCATCATGTTCTTCCATCATAATCATCATCATCACGTTCTTCCATCATAATCATCATCATCACGTTCTTCCATCATAATCATCATCATCACGTTCTTCCATCATGATCATCATCATCATCATGTTCTTCCATCATAATCATCATCATGTTCTTCCATCATCATCATCATCACGTTCTTCCATCATGATCATCATCATCATGTTCTTCCATCATCATCATCATCATCATCATCACGTTCTTCCATAATAATCATCATCATCATCACGTTCTTCCATAATAATCATCATCATCACGTTCTTCCATCATAATCATCACGTTCTTCCATCATCATCATCATCACCACGTTCTTCCATCATAATCATCATCATCATCACGTTCTTCCATAATAATCATCATCATCACGTTCTTCCATCATCATCATCATCATGTTCTTCCATCATCATCATCATCATCATCACGTTCTTCCATCATAATCATCATCATCATCACATTCTTCCATCATCATCATCATCACGTTCTTCCATCATCATCATCATCACCACGTTCTTCCATCATAATCATCATCATCACGTTCTTCCATCATAATCATCATCATCACGTTCTTCCATTATAATCATCATCATCATCACGTTCTTCCATCATCATCACGTTCTTCCACCATAATCATCATCATCATGTTCTTCCATCATAATCATCATCATCACGTTCTTCCATCATAATCTTCATCATCATCATGTTCTTCCATCATAATCATCATCATCACGTTCTTCCATCATCATCATCACGTTCTTCCATTATAATCATCATCATCACGTTCTTCCATCATCATCATCACGTTCTTCCATCATAATCATCATCATCACGTTCTTCCATCATCATCATCATCATCACGTTCTTCCATCATAATCATCATCCTCATGTTCTTCCATCATAATCATCATCACGTTCTTACATCATAATCATCATCCCATTCTTCCATCATAATCATCATCATCACGTTCTTTCATCATAATCATCATCATCACGTTCTTCCATCATCATCATCATCACGTTCTTCCATCATAATCATCATCATCATGTTCTTCCATCATCACGTTCTTCCATCATAATCATCATCATCATCACGTTCTTCCATCATAATCATCATCATCACGTTCTTCCATCATAATCATAATCATCATGTTCTTCCATCATAATCATAATCATCATGTTCTTCCATCATAATCATCATCATCACGTTCTTCCACCATAATTATCATCATCATCATCACATTCTTCCATCATAATCATCATCATCACGTTCTTCCACCATAATCATCATCATCATCATGTTCTTCCATCATAATCATCATCATCACGTTCTTCCATCATAATCATCATCATCATATAATCTCAGGGTGATGATAAAATATAACAATTATTAAATAAAACTCATCCTACTCGACCTCTGTGCGGCCTTTGATACCGTTGACCACCCCTTCCTGCTACAAACTCTTCTCTCTCTTGGCCTATCGGGTTCTGTCCTCGCCTGGTTCACTTCTTACCTCGCTAATCGCTCCTTCTTGGTATCCACCTCTGGCTCTTCCTCAACCCCCTCCCCTCTCCCTGTTGGAGTCCCTCAAGGCTCTGTTCTTGGCACTCTACTCTTTTCACTCTATACCTCCTCCCTTGGTGCTCTCATCTCCTCCTTCGGTCTTCAGTATCACCTCTATGCTGATGACATTCAACTCTACATCTCTCCCTCACCCTTCTCTCTCGTGTATCCGACTGCCTCTCTGTCATCTCCTTCTGGATGTCCTCGCGATTTCTCAAGATCAACATCTCCAAAACGGAGCTCATTGTCTTTCCTCCCCGCAGGCTCCCCTCCCACCATGAACTCTTTATCACTGTTAATAACACCTCCATCTCTTCTGTCACCCAACTTCGCTGCCTAGGCATTACCTTCGACTCTTCTCTCTCCTTCACCCCCCACATTCAATCCCTTGCCCAAGCCTGTCGCTTCCAACTACGCAACATTGCCCGCATCCGACCTTTCCTCTCTCAGGATGCCACCAAAACTATCATCCATGCACTCATTATCTGCCGCCTGGACTACTGCAACCTCCTCCTCTCCGGCCTCCCCCTCTCCCATCTCGCCCCCCTCCGCTCTATTCTTAACGCGGCTGCTAGACTCATCTTCCTATCTCGCCGCTCCTTCTCCGCATCCCCTCTCTGCCTTGCCCTACACTGGCTCTCCATACCCTACAGAATCCTTTTCAAACTCCTGACCACAACGTACAAAGCGCTCTCCCAGTCCACTGCCCCCTATATCTCTGACCTCCTCTCCATTTACACTTCTGCCTGCTCCCTGCGCTCGGCCAATGACCGTCGCCTCTCCTCCACTCTGATTACCTCTTCCCACTCCAGAATCCAAGACTTCTCCCGCGCTGCCCCCCTTCACTGGAATGACCTACCTCGCTCCATCCGTCTCTCTCCCACTCTTAGCTCCTTCAAACGGGCACTAAAAACCCCCCTGTCCCTTAAAGCCTACCAACCTTCCACCTAACCCCTACTCCCCTCCTTTATACGCCAACTCACTCCCTCTGTATCTGAGTCTTGTTCACCCTCCCTTAGGATGTAAGCTCATTGAGCAGGGCCCTCTTCCCTCTTGTATCCTTACCAGCTCTTCTGCTCCATCTCTACCGCATTAGCCTGCTTGGAGCTCCTGAAGTGTCAGTATTTTTTGTTTACTGTTCAGTAATGTACTACCCTGTACTGTCTACTGTTTGTGCATTGTACGGCGCTGCGGAACTCTTGTGGCGCCTAACAAATAAAGGATAATAATAATAATAATAATAATAAATACATTATAAATTACTTTTTTTTAAAGTTGAAGGGTTTTTAAATATTTTTCTTTGGTTTGTTTTAAATAATATTTCTTTATTAGTGGAACTGTAGAGCTGGGTACACACTATGCAATCTTACTTCAGATGTGATATCTGTAACGATTTCACCAACGACTGAAAGTCCCGATGATCAGCAGATTCCTGTGCACTCACCTACATGATTTACCATCAGATCTGTGATCTTCATCTCTCATAACCATCTGCTGATAGGATGGTGACTCTGTACACTGTACAGATATCTGCCTATACTGCTGGTGGTGAGTGCGTACACACTTCAAACATTTCCCCGCCATTGTTCCATCATTGATCATGATTTTTAGGGAGTTTAGAAAAATAAATTATCAGATGCAATGTGTTTTGGTACAATGAAACATGATTGTTGGAGCGTATACACTAATGCGATATTGGACCTAACAGTCGTGGATCGTGTGCTCTGCACGATAATTGTATAGATGTGTACCCAGCTTAGGCACTGGGCATAGCTAGCTGGAGCTCACATGTGGATATCCCCCAAGACTATCCCGGGGAGGGGTGAGTTAACCCCTAATGCTCCCAGTCAGTATCACCTGGAGAGGTGAGTATCACGTATCTACCCCGGCAATATTTTTTGGTAAATTGCAGCAATAAGACATGAGAAAGAAAGAGAATAAATGAGGCCTATTGACAGATCTTAAAACATTAATCACTAGATCAGCGTCTTACCATCTCCCAAAAAAAAACAAAAAACATTACAACTCTCTAAACTTTATTCAGCCTTTGAAAACTGAGGGTATAAAAATGAGGCAAACACGTGTAACACAAGAAATTAATTATTGTCTTATCTTTTGCTGTCATTTTTCATACGTTAAACATTTCCAATGCATTAAAATTACCATTTCTGTTGGTTGCGACAATAACTTGAAGCAAACAGGAAGGACGATGGAGTAACCTGAAGATTAGAGATGAATTTGGTGTTATCTTCCCCTTTTTTCTCATGTGTCCACATTCATGGCACTATACTGTGCTGTATGCTAGGGCTGACTACTGGCAGGAAAGTGTGAGAACACAGGATTCACCATCCATCTAAGTGGGAATCTTATTTCACAAAGTTTGGAAGCCGATACATTGTGTCATACTTGTCTAGTCGTCCGGGATGTCCGTGAAACTCCTGAATTTCGGTGAATCCTCCTGGACTACCGTGAGAGTAGGCCACTCTCCCTGGATCCCGCCCACTTCCTTAGTGGCAGGGGCAGGATTACGCAAATTGTGTTGTCACGTCCCCTGCACTTGCCCCTTGAACCTTACCTCTGGCATCTCCCGGAGGGGTGGTTCAAAAAGTGGGCAAGTATGACATTTGTGTAATGATGCAAAAACACCACAGGCAGCTAAAGACAGGCTTGGGAAAGGAAATCAGTATCTTTATTACCTGGAAACTAGTTTGTTAAGCATTCCAAACCTAAAGCCTTCCAAATTTCATATTCAATGCATACCATGCATGCTGGTAATTGTAGTTCCACAACTGGCTGATAATAGGGTGCATAATACTGTTTAATCGGATTACAGTAAATTGCTCCTGTATCAAGTATGTTCCATCTAATGCTACTTGTATGCGGCTCTCTTAGTGGACCAGCAGTGCTTCACTCATCATCAATTACGTCGTTTCTGTTGCTGATAATGTTTTTAGATCCGTTGCTGCTTCTCTGGATCCTGGAGTGTTGGGGCCCAGTTTGGTACAGAGATAGATACTATTTACCTTCTGGAAAGCTGAGCAACGAGTGAACACTCTAGGCCTCCATCCCCTCAACCAGTTCCAACATTAAATACATGTAACCTTTCTCTCCAACCAGCCATGAATTTAAATAAAATTAATAGTATTCACATTTAAGAAAAAGACCAACCAGCTCTGTATTTAAATTAATACCCATCACATTTAATAGTGATCCTATATTGCATTAAAAGCCACAATTTATTAATAGCCCCACTATGCTACATTAACAGCCTCCACATTTAATAGTCAGTCACTATATAACATGCCCTCTACCAGCCTCCACATTTAATAAAGGGCCACCACATAACATTAATACCCCTCCACATATTAATAATGAAGGGAGGTAGGAGGGAGGGCAGTAAAGAAGAAGGATATGCTGCAGTGGAGAGGGGAGGGAAGGAAGGAGAGAAAAGGATCACTGATCTGGCGTCCAGCACACCTGGAAACACAGCAATGGCCTTTTTAATCTGGGCCGTCCAGACGAGAGCCCTGGCTACCAGCAGCCCCCACTTCCTACATCATGGAAACCAGCCTCTGCTCAAACTGTGACTTACCCCTCAGAACTTACTGGGTCCTAAACGAGGAATTAGGTCGCCTAATAGGTGCCCGGCGGCTCATCAACCAAAGCCTGACAGTGCTGCAGATAGGGAACTGGTTTATTTTATTTTTTTAATTTTTCTTCTCTGATAACTTTTTTTTGTCCTTGCAGATGGGGGCTTGCTGTCCGAGCAATCACCATTACGTGATCCCGTCAGTGCGGGCCGTGGTTCTTAGTCCAGGCCAGTCTCTCATGACATGAAATGGCTGGGGAGAGGGATGATGAGTTGGCTGAGGGTGGTGTGGTCATGAATTCTTTGGGGGGTGATGTACTGATTGGGTAGGAGGGGGGGGCATTGTCATATGCTTGGTGATTCTACTGACTAATTAAGGCATATATAGGATTAAAACCACCACCAGTTACAATCCGGCATAAAGTGGTGGAATGGGCAATGAAATGTCTGGGAAGGGGGGTAAGAGAGTAAAGATAATAGATTGTAATTCTAAGATAATTCTAAGTGTAATGTTGCTTTAACAGTATAATGACTAGAGATGAGCGGTCTCAGATCTGTCGGATTTCTCCGAATCTGAACTGCACATCTCTAATAGATATATAAATCGTTAAAAAATGATCCAATATATACCTACTGTTACCAACCCTATGGATAAATATTTTAATATGATAGTTTAATATCACCCGTTCCACCGAGAGAGATAAGCTTGTGCTATCAGCATACATCACGTCTAAGATACTGATCATCATCATCATCTATTTATTTATTCATATAGTGCCACTAATTCTGCAGCGCTGTACAGAGAACTCACTCACATCAGTCCCTGCCCCATTGGGGCTTACAGACTCAATACCCTAACATACACACATACACACAGACAGAACGAGAGAGACTACGGGCAATTTAATAGCAGCCAATTAACCTACTAGTATGTTTTTGGGGTGTGGGAGGAAACCCACGCAAACACAGGGAGAACATACAAACTCCACACAGATAAGACCATGGTCGGGAATCGAACTCATGACCCCAGTGCTGTGAGGTCATGAGAGGACCTCACAGCACTGAGGTCATGAGTCATTAGTTCATTAGCAGAAGTGCTAACCAATAAGCCACCGTGCTGCCCAGTATGACTTAGAAACATGATTTTACCCATACTTGCCAACGCTCCCGGAATGTCCGGGAGACTCCTGAAATTCAGGTCGGGCTCATGGACTCCCGGTAGAGCTGGCAAGTCTCCCGCTTCCCGCAATTGCCGGGCTAAAATTATGCGACTTGCGGTGAATCACGTCATTTTGGTCCCGCCCCTGTGGCAAAACGGCATCTTTGTCATGGCTAAAATGGCGCGTTTCTTTGCGCCCCACCCCCTCCCACCCTCTAGACACGCCCCTTTCGCTGGATATAACTTGCCAAAAGTAGGCAAGTTTTTTTTTTTTTTAACTTTTATTTTGAAACCGCAGAGACAAAAGAGGTAACATCCTTAACAGTTATGCCAACAACACGTGGCAGATAATACAAAAATAAGAAGACCCAAATTGGCACATATAAAATTTAGCCCTAGCGTCATTTAGGAAACAGTGCTGAAAGAAGAAACAGGGTAATCTATTACCTGGTAAGACTTGAAAACATTTATGGTAAAGCGGTGATTTTGGGTTTTTTTTGGGTGTGGAGGGGGGGGGGGGGTGGAGGGGAGGGGGGGGGGGGGGGGGAGGGTATAGGGTTAGGTTATATGAATCAAACAATACCCGGGACAGGAGATTGTTGCCACTTGAACCACGGTGTCCAAACTTCCCGGAATTTGGGAACAGTGTCATTCAGTAGAGCAGAGATATGTTCCATAGAGGAGATAAACCAAATACGATTAAGCAGCTCTGTTTTAGAAGGAGTGGATGGTTGCTTCCATGCTCTTGCAATAAGTAGCTTGGAAGCCTGGTAGATATGAGTGATTAAACAGTTTTCGGCCTTGCTAATATCAGGAAAAGGTTGATTTAGCAACACCTGAGCCGGAACCTTAGTAACTCTGATTCCAGTTACCTTACGTGTAATGGCCAGAGTTAGATTCCAGAAAGCTTGGACAACCGGGCATTCCCACCAAATGTGCAGGAAACTACCCTTAGCTCCACACAGATGCCAACGACGATCAGAAGCAGATGGGTACATACGGTGCAGTTTTTCTGGGTCTAGGTACCAGCGCGAATAAATTTTAAAGCAGTTTTCTTGAATACCTGCGTTTATGGAGATCTTTACAGTTCTTGCACGAATGATAGACCACTCCTCGCTGTCCAGTGTTATCCCCAGATCTTGTTGCCAAGTCTCCTCGTGAGGTTCGGGAGTTTGATCCAGAGGGGCTATGAGCATGCGGTACAAAATTGAAATGTTACCCCTGCGTCCCGCCGAATGTATGCAATGTCGCTCAAATGGGGATCTTTTACGCAATCGGGTGGATCTGGTTTGTGACTGTATAAAGTTCCGAATTTGTATATATTGGAAATGAACCGATAGGGGCGGATGGCATTTATTCCGGTTGAGCGATCTAAAGTTTGGGAAAAAATTGTGTTAAAGTCACCTCCTAACAACACCCTACCCGAACGGTGGGAGTGAAGTTCCCGAAAAATAGTATGAAAAAAATTAGAGTAACCCGTGTTAGGGGCGTAAATTGTCATTAAAGTTATCTGGATAGGCCCAATCTTACCCAATATAATGAGTTAGCGACCCTCTGCGTCCGCAATTGTCTTGGACACCACAAGGGGAACTGAATTATGTATCATAATCGCAACCCCATGGCGTTTGGAGGTGTAGTTTGCGTAATAGACTGTGGGGTACTTCTTAGAAGACAGCGAGGAGTGTTGATCCTTCTTAAAGTGAGTTTCCCGCAAGTATACGATATCACCATGATATTTGTTAATATAGGAGTGCAAATATGACCTCTTTTGAGGGGTATTCAATCCCTTGACGTTCATAGATAAAACAGTAAGAGGCATTTTTGTAGCAAAAAATTAGGTACAGAGTAATATGAATAAGGTGGTAGCTTAGGTTGAGTAAACCTAGGTAGTGGGTCAGAATGGGGAGGAAGGGAAGAAGGATAGGGGAAATTAAAGGACGGGGGAATATAGGGGAAAGCAGTCAGAGGTTCCCTGGTGTGGGAAGTCCGCTACTTGTTAGGAGCCCCAAGGAGGGAAGGCTCGAGTTCGGAACTAGTAACTGCTCTCAAGGCGGACAAAAAAGTGCTATCTATTAATTCGTACTGACTATGGCGGTTCCTTTGTGTTGTGAGGGGGGAGTGGCACTGGCCTTAGATGGCCGCCACCGTCCAGAGCATTTAAATATAAGATAAAAAAAAGAATAACATTTTGACTATTAGGGTCAAGTAAGTATAAATACAAAAAACACCGCAAACTCAACAACGGGTAACTTATTCAAGTAAGAGAATAAAGACTATGCTCGCCCTCTGGAATGAAAGAGGCCCAGCGGACACTGCCGAACTTACAGCTATATTAGGGAATTTCTCCGGGTAGAGTAGAGAGGGGATGACACCTCCCCCTTCCAAGCCCCCAGATTCCCTTACTACCAACAGGAAATTCCAAACCAGGGTGCGTGGGCAAAAGACATCCTAGACAAGTACAAAAGCATTAGAATGTATTGACTCCCTTATAGGGAACTTTCTGACTATGCATTATAATCTAACACTTGAGCAAAAGAGATAAGGAAAATATATGCCTCTTGAGGCACTACCTGAGAACAGTTATTCTAGGAAAGAAAGACATGTTAACACATATTTTTTATCAAAAGTCAGGCAGGCTGTGAGTTTGAGGTCTCATTCTCAGGAGCTGGACCTGCAGGAGCTCGGATCTGAAGTTGGAGTAAGAAATGGCGGCCTTCTTCCAAAGATCTGATAGACACTGAGCGTCCCTCCAACAGCACCACCAAGCGAAAGGGGAATCCCCATCGGTATTTGTAACCTTGGTCCCTTAGAGCGACTGTGATTTCTTTAAGGTCTCTCCTCTTAGCGACCGTAGATGGAGCTAAGTCCTGAAAAATTTGTAACTTGGAGCCTTCAAAGAAGATGAAGTTTGAGTTCCTGGTGCTCATTGTGATCTTTTCCTTCATTTTAAAAGAAAGAAACTTCAGGATGACCTCTCTGGGAGGGGATGAGTCTTTAGGTTTGGGCCGAAGGGCTCTGTGAGCCCTCTCTATCTGAATCTGGGACTCAGAGAGGGAGGGCACCAGGTAGATAAAGAGGCAGATCAAATAGGGTTCCAATGAATGAGCATCAATGTCCTCAGGGATATGCCGAATACGGAGATTGTTTCTTCTCTCCCGGTTTTCGAAGTCCTCTTTCTTGTCTCGTAGGAATTCAAGCTCCCTGCTGAGGTATTCCAAGTCTTGGTTGGTTTCACTTTGGAAGGTCTTACATTGTGTCTGGGACTGTTCCAAGGTACTAGTTCGCTGGCTCAGGTCAGAAATATCTTTTTTCAGTTCCCCCACTGTCTTCTGAAATTCAGCTGTGAGAGATTGTTTAAGATCTACCAGGAGGGAGCGAATGTCTGATATGTCTTTCCTTGTTGCCGGAGCATCTTCCACTTCCATGTCCTCTTCCTGAGATGACCCATTTCTCGGGGACGAGGGGCCGGCCGTGGTTGGTTTGTCTTGTCTAGAAAAGTGCTGGGTAATTTCAGCATTTTGCCCTCTTTTTATTTTAGAGCCGGATTTACTCATGATTAAAGAGAGGATAGAAATAAAGAGTTGCTTGTGTATAGGAAGTGCTTGCCTTTTTAGTAATGCTCTGGACGATTGCAACCCCAGGGTTTACATCCTCAGAAAAGTGAAAGTCACAGGAAGAAACCTGTTCTTTTTACATTAAAGATAAAAGCTTATGTGAGCAGGGCTCGTAGGCTAGCAGAGCACGGAAATATCGGACTTTAGCTACTGTGAAGCACCAGTATATTTCTGCCGGTAAAGTCTTACAGAGGCTGCTATCTGCAGAGTGGTACAAGGGCAGCTGTCAATGCCTAAACTCTTCAGCCCCTGTTCTTGCCGGTCAGAACGTACAGGGCCCGACACTAACCCGAGACTCCCGTCCAGCGACAGTTCCAGCAGTGTGGGTCCATGTCTGATGACAGTGCAACAAGTCCAGACAGTAGGGGTCTGCCTCCCTCTGGGTGCCGCTCAGGTTGATAAGATCCTCGGGGGCTATATAGGGCGCCTCAGATGAATACAGGGCTCCCCCCGATCCCCTCCTCCTTTCAGGGATGTGCTCCTCATCCCACTGGGGGTCCCCAGCCTATGGTGCAGAGATTGCAGGAACCGCCGGGTGATCACCCCCCAGGGCTGCTAGTGCTGGTCTTGTGGCCTCCCTCAGCACCAGCCCTCCGTCACACACCTTCAGCCGCCAACGAGTGCCCGAGAGCGGGGAGAGACCAGGGGGAAAGGAGAGCCCCAAGTATGTCCGTCGAGGGTCCGGCGGGAAGAGACCACTCCAGCACGGTGATGACTTCCGGCGGGGTCCGCTAATCGATGCCGCGGCTTTTTAGCCCTTTCTAGGCCTCCGGAGATCCGGCCGAGCTGGGCGCCTGCGAGGCTCTCCAAAGCAGAGTTAGGTTGCAGCGGAAGGTACCCACCACTTATGTGCTATATTTGAGGCCAAATGAGACCTTGGGTGCAGTCAGGGAGACTTATAAAAACAGCGTGTCCTACCGAGATGGCTGCCAGGCCACGCCCCCCCCCCAGGCAAGTATGATTTTACCTCCACACCACAGGTCATAAGTTCCCTGGCATCTGCATACCACACACGCCTCTGGTAAGTATGATATTGGAGAAAATGATATGATATTTTCCTGTGACCCTATTCAGCTTGAATCTGTCATTAAAATATAACCCTGTCTCCGCAGTCGGCCTGTCTGGGGCCTCCCAAACATGTGTTAGATTTCATTGTCTTGAAAGAGATATTTTCAAAGGCTTTCACCTTTGTGATCTGCCATACATGATACAAGGCGCTACAATGGATCCAGGCTCTATATCTACCAGCCCCCTCGGGGTTGTTTAACATAAACAAAACACAAAAAATTAGCAAGCACATGACACAGATGATCTATGCAAATGATACACAAAGAGAGGAGGAAACTACTATTATTCGAACCATCACCCCAGGGTCTGGGTAAATGGAAAGTAACTTACTTTCTTCACATTTTTGTGAATGCTCTTTTTTGGATATTGATTCCACTATTGATTATATGAAGCAAAAAGTAACTATTTGAATGGAGTGCTCCTGTATTAATGACTTACTGCTATGAGCCACTAGATTCCATTATAGGATAGTTTATGGTGATTGCGTCTCTACTTCTGCACTTATGGGATTTTTTTTATTGTATGATGTTTTTAATGTATTGCAATTAAGTTTTTTGTTATTTATACTGTTTGCAGCTTTGTTCAATGTGATATTTTCTGCCATTTGTGTTTTATATATTAGTTTTTTATTATTAGGTTTAGAGCATTGTTATAAGTGGGTTTTTTGTTGGTTTATTATTGAAAGGCTTTTAGCAACCTCTATCATAGCAGCAGCCTTCACCTATTGTTTTAATTTGAATTAACAATAATTGACTAGTATAATTTTTAAGTAAGAGTATAACATCTAGTTTTATTTACTTTCTGCACCGGATTAGTTACGTCTTTAGGTGTAATCCTTGACTCAGAACTATCCTTTGTTCCCCACATCGACTCTATATCAAATCATGTTACATGCATCTAAAAAACATTTCCAGAACACACATATCTCACACAAGACACTGCAAAAACTTTAATTTGTGCACATATCATCTATTGCAATTCTCTCCTAACTGGTCTTCCCGGAATCAGACTCGAGCCCCTACAATCTATTTTGCATGCAGCAGCTAGACTGATTTTCACTGCTAATCGTTCATCCACTGCTGATCCACTCTGTCAGTCTCTACATTGGTTGCCTGTGTTTCAGTGAATTAAAAATCTCCTCACTTGTCTAAAAATATCTCCCAATTCGACACCTCCGTTCTGCACAAGATCTGCGACTCTCTTCCACTTTCATCACTTCCTTCCATTCCCGGTTACAGGACTTTTTTCGTGCTGCACCCACTTTGTGGCATTCCCTCCCTCGCACAGTAAGTCAAGCGTTCTCTGAAAACCCACCTCTTCAGACAAGCTTATAATATTCCTCAACCACCATCTTAATCTCCCTAAGTTACCCTATTACCACCCTCTACACAGCTAACACAAGACAACAACCCTCTGACCAACACTGGATCATGTAGCATACTAAGCGCTTTTTACCTCTGCTGGAGCAATATTCAATATGTGTCACTTACCCTCATGTATCAAACTCCCATTGTCCCATAGATTGTAAGCCTGTGAGCAGGGCCCTCTAACCTCTCTGTCTGTATTACCCAGTATTGTTTTAATATGGTGTTTATTCCCAATTGTAATGCAATAAGGAATATGTTAGTGCTATGTAAATAAATGTTAATGATACGAATAGCGGATGACTTCACCCATTAGTGTCAGATATCACAACACAATGCTAGTTACGGTATTTTCACCCTCTGTCTGGGTCAGAGGTGGGGAGCAGGTGAGGGAACCGGGGCCCCATTACCTCCATGGGCCCCAATGCATATGGCACCTTCCGCACCAATGGTAGTTCCGTCACTGGTCTGGGTCCTGTAACCGCAGTAATAGTGGCAGAACATCTTACCCTTGTCTTAGCAAGGCTGTCACCACATGAACAGGTTCTAACATAAAACCAGGAGGTATGAATACTAATGTCCGTGCAGATATTAAGTTACAAAGCGCAACGAGATTGACGATAACCAATAGAAGATTTTCTTGTCAACTAGACAAAACATGAATAAAAAAAAACCATGAGACTCACCAAATAACACAGAACGTTTATCAGAACAAATTCAAAAGATTGCAAAGACCACGGAGGCAGATTGTTCCCAATAAGAGCATACGAGCCCAAAACACATTCACAGGTTGGGGTGAGGGTAAGGGTTGGGGAGCAGAGGCAGGGTGCACAGGTTGGGGGGAGGTTAAGGGTTGGGGAGCGGAGGCAGGGTGCACAGGTTGGGGAGCGGAGGCAGGGTGCACGGGTTGGGGTGAGGGTTGGGGAGCGGAGGCAGGGTGCACGTGTTGGGGTTAGGGTTGGGGAGCGGAGGCAGGGTGCACGGGTTGGGGTGAGGGTTGGGGAGCGGAGGCAGGGTGCACAGGTTGGGGTGAGGGTTGGGGAGCGGAGGCAGGGTGCACAGGTTGGGGTGAGGGTTGGGGAGCGGAGGCAGGGTGCACAGGTTGGGGTGAGGTTAAGGGTTGGGGAGCGGAGACAGGGTGCACAGGTTGGGGTGAGGTTAAGGGTTGGGGAGCGGAGGCAGGGTGCACAGGTTGGGGTGAGGTTAAGGGTTGGGGAGCGGAGGCAGGGTGCGCGGGTTGGGGAGCGGAGGCAGGGTGCACGGGTTGGGGTGAGGGTTGGGGAGCGGAGGCAGGGTGCACGGGTTGGGGTGAGGGTTGGGGAGCGGAGGCAGGGTGCACGGGTTGGGGTGAGGGTTGGGGAGCGGAGGCAGGGTGCACGGGTTGGGGTGAGGGTTGGGGAGCGGAGGCAGGGTGCACGGGTTGGGGTGAGGGTTGGGGAGCGGAGGCAGGGTGCACGGGTTGGGGTGAGGGTTGGGGAGCGGAGGCAGGGTGCACGGGTTGGGGTGAGGGTTGGGGAGCAGAGGCAGGGTGCACGGGTTGGGGTGAGGGTTGGGGAGCAGAGGCAGGGTGCACGGGTTGGGGTGAGGGTTGGGGAGCGGAGGCAGGGTGCACGGGTTGGGGTGAGGGTTGGGGAGCAGAGGCAGGGTGCACAGGTTGGGGTGAGGGTTGGGGAGCGGAGGCAGGGTGCACGGGTTGGGGTGAGGGTTGGGGAGCGGAGGCAGGGTGCACGGGTTGGGGTAAGGGTTGGGGAGCGGAGGCAGGGTGCACGGGTTGGGGTGAGGGTTGGGGAGCAGAGGCAGGGTGCACAGGTTGGGGTGAGGGTTGGGGAGCGGAGGCAGGGTGCACAGATTGGGGTGAGGGTAAGGGTTGGGGAGCGGAGACAGGGTGCACAGGTTGGGGTGAGGTTAAGGGTTGGGGAGCGGAGGCAGGGTGCACGGGTTGGGGAGCGGAGGCAGGGTGCACGGGTTGGGGTGAGGGTTGGGGAGCGGAGGCAGGGTGCACAGGTTGGGGTGAGGGTAAGGGTTGGGGAGCGGAGACAGGGTGCACAGGTTGGGGTGAGGTTAAGGGTTGGGGAGCGGAGGCAGGGTGCACGGGTTGGGGTGAGGGTTGGGGAGCGGAGGCAGGGTGCACGGGTTGGGGTGAGGGTTGGGGAGCGGAGGCAGGGTGCACAGGTTGGGGTGAGGGTAAGGGTTGGGGAGTGGGTTAGGGAGCAGAGGCTGGGTGCTTGTGTTGTGGAATAGAGGCAGGTACCCAGGTTGGGGTAAGGGTTTTGGTGAGGGGTAGGTGTTGTGGAGCAGAGGCAGGAGGCCTGGGTTGGTGTGAGGGGTTAGAGAGCAGAAGCTGGGTGTCTGAGATGAGGAGTGTAGGCTGGGTGCCCGGTTTGGGGTATAAAGTTGTGGGTAGAGATATTGGGGTGGGGGTAGAGGCTGGGTGCCCGGATTGGGGTGAGGGGGCAGAGGCTGGGTACCCGGATTGGGGTGAGGGGGCAGAGGCTGGGTACCCGGATTGGGGTGAGGGGGCAGAGGCTGGGTACCCGGATTGGGGTGAGGGGGCAGAGGCTGGGTGCCCGGATTGGGGGAGGGGTATAGGGTCATGGTGGGAGTTGAGGAAGAGGTATAGGGTCGGGGGTAGGGTTATTGGGGTGGGGGTAGAGGCTGGGTGCCCGGATTGAGGAAGAGGTATAGGGTCGGGGTGGGGGTAGAGGCTGGGTGCTCCTGCTGGTTGGGGGAGGGGTCAGGTAGGTATCGGGGGAGGGGTCAGGTAGGTATCGGGATCACTCAGCGCTGTGTGTGTGTTACGGGCTCAGTGAGAGCAGAGGGCGGGGCGGGGCCTCACCTGTCCATCACGGCGGGGTCACGTGTGGGGGCGGGGTCCGGGGAATAGTTGGAGCTGCTGAGCGGAGTCTGCACAGAGAGACCGGGACTGGGACGGTGAGTAACTGTACTCACACTACACTCACACTGTACTCACTCTGCAGAGCATGCACAGACACTGCTACTAACTATACTCTGCAGAGCATCTCAGAGTACTTATCTCTATCCTGCAGAGCATGCACAGACACTGCTACTAACTGTACTCTGCAGAGCATCTCAGAGTACTTATCTCTATCCTGCAGAGCATGCACAGACACTGCTACTAACTGTACTCTGCAGAGCATCTCACAAAGTACTTATCTCTATCCTGCAGAGCATGCACAGACACTGCTACTAACTGTACTCTGCAGAGCATCTCACAAAGTACTTATCTCTATCCTGCAAAACATGCACAGACACTGCTACTAACTGTACTCTGCAGAGCATCTCAGAGTACTTATCTCTATCCTGCAGAGCATGCACCGACACTG